>OY757924.1:62678932-62826432 GCA_963585895.1 Sepioteuthis lessoniana | reverse complement strand
AACAAGTACTTAAATTACTTTTTTTAAGAAAAAGAATTAAGCTATTTCTGAACCAAAACAACTTTATTTTTTTACCTGGTGAGACAAATTTCAATGGAAACGGATATTAATAATTCGTCTTTATGCTCATATTTTTATCAAATTGCTTTTCATATATATATATATATATATATATATATATATATATTCACATGTGTGATATAAAACAATATAGATATTTTATTCAAGCAAGAATTTATGTGAAACTGCTCAAGAAATCCTGCATGTTTTTTTTTTCTCATTCATATGCCTTGGACATTTTTCGTTGCTCTTGACTATATCCAAGGTTTTTGAATGCTGATTAATGCGTATTCCAAATTCTGCATTTTAAAGACTTGAAAACGTCTTATTTCAAGCAACTACTCAATCACAAATGCTTAAAGCAATGTTGGGTTCTGCGATAAGATATAGCTTCCTTTCTTTTTATTTCAAATATTCTGTCAGTAACGTCTGCTGGTTGCCACAGGATTTCTTTTTAAATCTTGAAATTGTCATATTCTCAACATTTGTCTTCTATTAAAAAATATGCCACAAAATTGACATTTAATTTAGCACGAACGAAGTACTTGTTGTAATAATGCTTAGAAAGGTTCAAGGAACTAGAATAATGACGGATTAAAAATCATACTAAAACTGCATTAAGATAGTTTCTGATTTTTAGAAGAGTCATTAAGACCTGTAGTCACCCCTACACCAATGAAAGACAAACGAAAGTTGGTTGGTTGGGTTTTATGGCTTATAAACCTATATAGGTTATTCAACGCCAAATCCAATTTTATACAAACAATCAGTTCTATATCAAACAATTCAGTTTACCATGAGTACAGTTTGTCAAAAACAGTTCTATTTCAAATTATTCAATTTATTCAAATATTTCTAATTCAGCCAATTCAGTTTAGCATAGAGTTTGTTTACACACTTAAATATCAATTCTATTATAAACTATTCCATTTAGTGTAAGTACAGTTTTGATATCAAAAACTGTTCTATTTCAAGATATTTAGTTAAGTCAAACAGTCTAATTCAAACAATTCAGTTTAGCATAAGTATGCAGTTTAGTTCTTTGTATCTCATAAATAGGCCTAACCAGGTGCAACCATTCCGGGCCAGAGTGGATCTGGCCATTCCGGGCCAGAGTGGATCTGGGAGCAATGGCAGTGAAGGGGTGATGTGTATTCCCCAAAGCTGCAGCGTCACTGGAACCTCATCATCAAAGTGTTTAGCGTTATATTAAGGACAATCGTTAGGGGAGCGTCTTACTCTTCTGCAGGACAACAGTCGGTGTATTCTATTGCACCAGGTGACTGGGGAATACTCAGAGTTAATGTCAAAACAGTTTTATTTCAGATAATTCAGTTTAGCATAAGTACACAGTTGAGATGTCAAAACAGTTCTATTTTGATAAATTCAGTTTAGCATAAGTGCGCAGTTTGAATGTCTAAACAGTTCCGTTTTAAACAATCCAGTCTAGCATAAATACGCAGTTTAAATCTTTAAAAAAACCCAGTAAACTCAAAGCACGGTCTACTTCTATTTAACCCATAGATAGAAACTGTATCAGGTGCTATCACTCCGAGCCCGAATGGACCTGGGAGCGATGCTACTCCGCATTCCCCAAAGTTCCAGAATTTCTGGAACCTCACCATCAGTTTGTTTAGTGTCATATCATGCACACTCGATGGTGGGGGGTCTTACCCTTGTGCAGAAAAGCAGTCGGTGTATTCTACAGCACCAGCCGACTGGGCAAAAGCGAAAGTTGGGTCTAAACTTACAAGGAGTGAAATAATTACAAAATTTCATGAGGATTAATTTCATAAGCAATAATATACAATGGAAATACAAGTGCAGTCTGTATGGTGTGTATCAGTATCGTTGGCACGACACCTATTTTAACAATATAGCCGTCACGGTTACCGATACCAGCGCCAAATGTAATACCATCATTCAACTCAACGGTTTGATACCAAATTTAACTCTGTGCTTGTCTTGGTACTTTTACTTTGCGGTACTATGCTGATCACGGTTCTCTACTGTGGCGTTTGTTCTGTGTCCACCACATGCGTTTCAAGGTAGTTTCTTTATCAACCCCCTCTGTGCCCACGTTGTGTTTAAAAGATTCACCGATGGGAATTACACAATCCACCCGGAACTTCAGTCGGTCGGAGTGATTCGTTGGAACAAGTTGCCTGGGTGTTGGCAACTGAAAGACAAGAACTTTCAATCAATAATCATTTGTCCGAACGTAAAATATGTTGAAAAGTATTAGATGTTGACGCTTAATTATCCAGATGTCTGCATAACAATACATAGCACATCGAAGTTCGAGAGAGAGAAAGCTTGTAAGGGTCCATAAGTGCAGACACTTGCCGCTACTGTCACTTTTCTCGCGTCACTGCCTCAAAAGACTCAGTGGATCTCAACTAACAACCGACTCCTAAACGTCAACTGCCTCAACTCTACTTCAACAGGAAAAATTCACTATTTTTTTAATATTCTAAATTTAGTGTATCGTAAGTGTCGTCATTCAAGATATTCCATCTCACACCTGTCCCAAATTTTTCACCGTGTTTTTCATTTCCTCAACGAAACTTATAACAAAACATGAATATTTTGTTTACATTTGGTCTTCCTGTGTAGAAATGACAGGTGCCCCCTATCCTTGTCCATAACTCATGTACTTGAACTTTCCAAGTTGACTTGCATTTCAACTCAAATATTTTAGAAAACTACTAAATGAAAAATTCGCGGCACGACCAAACTGGATAATAAAAATAATATAATCAACCATCGCAATAATCAGTTTATAGGAAGATAGAAATTAAATATGATTCCATAAATGAATACTGCAAACTAGCAAAAATAGAATCCAAACGCAGACGTGAGTGAGTAGATTAGTTGATCTACTGGAAACTGTGCAAGAGTTTAAAGTTTGACCTGGGAAAGTAGTACCATCCTCTTCACCTTGGTGTAGTAGCTTTCGAAAAGGAACTTTCGGGTCACCCTCGATAACGGTCACCAACTTCACTTTAAAGTTTGACTATGTTGGCAAGTGATATATGAGCAAACTAAAAAAAAAAAAAAATGAAATAGTAGAAAATTCGCGTCCCACTTTTAGATACAAGCGGAACACAAATTTTGAGCAGAAGATAAGACTAAGTGTTAATTAGAAAGAAAAAGTATGTCAACTAATGGATTTTTAATGTTTCAGTACTTACAACTGTTCCCAAGGGCTTAAAAACAAGACAAGAAAAAATGAAGATCAGAAGAATATAAAAACCATCCAGACGACATCGGCTGGAATATCTAGAAGATTTCTTCCGATCTGAGAAAACTAATCACTCAAACTTCATTGAAAAATAACTAGTTAAAGCGTGGGCGAAAAAAAATTACGGCCTGAAGAATGGGTTTGAAGATTTTGCCGTTCTTGTAAAACAGGGAAATTGGGGGCGCGAACTCTACAAATATCTGAACCTTTACAGATCTGAAGATATGTAAATTGAAACTGATGATGATATCAGTAGGAATTAAAGCCTTCAGTGGCCTTCATTCTAAACGACTGCCGCTAAATAAACCGACAACCTCAATATTCACCAGGTAATGGCTTGGTTTGGTTTCTTTGTTTTAATGGCATATCGATCTTTGTAGGTTATTTAATGCGAAAGCTATTCTCCAAGAAGAACAGTAGTGGTACTATTTAACCCATAGCTGGGAGGATAATGGGGTTCATACCTTTCCCAAGGGTATTTGTCCGAAAGTGAACGTAATAGCGCGACTGGAGTACAAACTCACTACGATCCCGCAGTCCATTGCTTTAACAATTACACCACGAGGACACCCACTTCACTAATTAAGCTCTTTCAATTCGATGAAGAGAACATTACATAAGGGACATAATATGCAGATGCAAAGAAAAAAAAAATGGAAGGTTTTGCAGGCTTTACATTTCTAGCCAACTTTTGGATTTCTTTAAACGTTGAATCCAAAAAGTTCCCCCGCAGCAGTGAATTTTATAATTTCGAAAAGAAAATGTGAAATTAATTCAACTTAGATTTGTTATCTAATCATTTCTGGAAAAACGTAATTACTTTCCGAATTCTGTGTGTGTGTGTGTGTGTGTGTGTGTGTGTGTGTGTGTCATGTCTCACTACCAGCGCAGATCTTCCGGACCTTCTCCCACCGCCCTTCTCTATCGTTCATTGCTCCCAGTAGGTTTTCAAGGCTACATCCTGTATTGGCACTGAGCTGTTGTATGTAGGTTCTAGCTGGTCGTCTTGGCTTTGCTCGTCTGTGTGAAGGGGTCCACAGGAGTTTGTAACTAATGCATTCATCCCTACTTCAATATATATATATATATATATATATATATATATATATATATAGTGTGTGTGTTTGTGTATGTGTGTACAAACAGATATAACGTTCTGAGTAATTTTGGCTCTTTCATCAGGATATCCACCTGATATATCTCTCGACGAATCATGCTACATGGACATTTACATCCATTTTTTCGTCCCTTTCCACAGCCAAAAAATTGTTAATGAGCTTTCTTCAATTTCTCAACGTCGTAAATAAGTATCGATTGCAGCATACTACTTAAGGCACGTGGGTGGATCAGGTTAGTTCAGAAGAGGAATCCTGTGGGCCGTGTTGCACCGGATGGTCGATATGCTAAACTCGACACAAATTGATTACTTTATAATCGCTATTTAATGATAATCATCGCATCGTCACCGGAATTCTTTTCAATCATTCGTCCCGTAAACTGACAATGGGATGAAAGGTCATCGACTAAAATAAAAATAATGAACGAATAGAAAATAGAGAAATTTATTCTGTATTTAACCATTTTAAGAGTTATGAATATGTCTGGTTATAGTTTCTGTTCTTGTATAAATAAACGTACTTCGAATATTGCTTAGACACAGACTTAAAGTATTTCTTAATGTCTACACATACTTATTTAAAATGGCATGTCAATCAATTTCGGATATTTTTTGGTGATCCATTAGGGACTCGCGATTATTATACGCTAAGGGGAGACCTTGTCATGATGGTTACAGTAGCCCACGGCGGCCTTGAAGAGAGGGAAATCGAACTCCAGTCGTGGTATTACATTCACGTTAAGATGAAGTAAAAGCAAAGTTGGCGACTAGAAGGCTCCCTTGTTGAGCAAGGAGGTATCAAGTACCATTTTTATAGTCCTTTTGTATGACTCGACCGGGGATTGAACACAGGTTTCCCGGACCAAATGCCATTGAAAAACCTATGAATCTCCTTAACTCTGCACTAACCGTGGAATAAATAGTACCACTGTTCTTCTCCAAGAATGGCTTTCACATTTAAAAAAACCTACGATAAAGAAAGTAAGTTATCAAAGAAATAGTGAATGCTTACGACTGGTTTGGTTTAATGGCATATCAAACATTATCGAATATTCATTGCCAAATCTCGTTAATATTTATATCAAATTTAGATGACCAGAACAGCGAAGGCGAAATCGATGGAAGGTTGCATCTTTCAATTACTATGTTGTCTGAAGTGAAGGACAACCACTATCCCTAAAATCCGGCGAAGGCATAACTGATGGAATCTATCGAGCGTCCAAAAATGTCACCTGTATGCAACTCAAATCAAATGTATATGATTTGGGAATAATTTGGAGAAGATATTTAGAAGACCTTGAGCTCATTTTTGCATGTGTCCAAGAAACTCGCTAGCGTTTTTTTTTAATCCTCTGCAGAGATGCAGTTGGCGTATTTTACAGTTCCCGCCAAATGAGCTAAATTATTTCTTTTTTAGCATACGGTGCTATCAAATACGAATCATTTTCTTAACATTTATTCAACTTTTGAGATTAACATGTAATACAACTCCGAATCAGAGTGGCTCCAAGGGGTAATAGTAATCAAAGGTGTGCAACTCACTACCAGGATCTCTAAAAATGAAGCCTAATCACATGATGCAGTGTAGTGTTTTACCTAAGTCACCAGTTTTTGTGGGGAGGAGTTGATCTTAATTCTCCGTAAAAAAGATAAGTCGGCATGTGTTGGGTCTCACCAACAGAGCGAAATGTCAGCATTATCCCAGTTTTACCTGAACGATAAAATGAAACGCAGTTTCTCCAAGGCAGCGGTCGTATCGATACTGCTGTATGGATGCACTACTTGGACGCTAACTAAATGGCAGGAGAAGAAGCTAGACGGCAATTACACAAGAATGCTGCAAGCAATATTGAACAAGTCCTGGTGGAAACGCCCCACAAGGCACCAACTATACGGCCACCTGCCTCCCATCACGAAAACTATCCAAGTTAGACGAACCAGACATGCAGGACACTGCTGGAGAAACAGGTACGAGCTCATAAGTGATGTACTCCTATGGATCCCCATATATGGCCGTGCAAAAGCAGGACGACCAGCTCGAACATACGTTCAGCAGCTATGTGAGGATACGGGATGTAGCCCTGAAGACCTGCAAGAAGCGATGAACGATAGGGAGAAGTGGCGAGAAAGGGGCAGGGATATCCATGCTAGCGGCATGACATGATGATGATGCATTTCTAAGAAATGCTTTCATTTTCTTAGTTATGAATTACGGGTTTTATTTACTAATTGCAAACATTCAACCATCGGATGAAATGGTTATGAAGATGTTTAACTTTTTTTTGTTAAATCAATAAAATAACTGCGAGTTTACAGCACAATTTGTCCATGGGTCACTCTCGATCAACAAAGTTTAAAATCAAACTGCGTTCATTGTTGAGTGGTTTTGTCTTTATATCATATCAACCATTACGGTTATTTAATGCCAAATCCTGTTTATACTCATTAAAATTTTACATGATTTTTTAACACATTTTGTAGACAAATTCTTAAAGGAACTGCGCATTTTTAATACACAGGAAAATACGTTCAAGTTTGGTATATAACACTGAAAATTAAAACCAGCCATTTGTTTGCAGTTTGTTCTCTTTGACCCACTGATAGAACCCAACCAGCTATTACCAATCCAGGTTAGAGTGGTTCTCGGAGCAATGGAAGTGAAGGGATATTCCACATAACCCAAATCTCCATACCTAGTCTCTCGCAATCTGATTGTTTAATACCATATCCAAGACACTCGTCGGGGTGGGGTCATACTCCTCTATAGAATCATTTGGTGTATTTTAGAGCCCAAGTCGACTGGGTTGCCCAGCAGAGTAATAACCCCACCGGCCTGAGAAAATAAATCCATCACTAAGCTTTTGGAAAGGTTCCAGTTCTGAACCTTTTGGGAATGTGGAATTATATCTTATTGCTATTATTCGTACATCCAGTCTGATATATTTTGGCAGTACAATCGATGGTTTACAAGAGGTAGTTTGAAAATTATATCAAGAGGAATATTTGAAACTATAACAGCGCGTATATTATTTGTATTAATGTATTCTTAATTCACTAATTGTTTATAAGGATCGCTAGTTACTTGAAACCGTACAATTGCTGGAAATGCTTGAAAATAAATTTATGAAAATTAGTTTTTGAAACCATATAACCCTCCATAAATCATATATAATTAAGGTATATCATGAAGAGTAAGTGTGTGTATATTTTTTTTCTCAGAGATATTATGTAGAAAGAATTATCAAAAGATTACTTGTAATCATAAATTCTGACGAAGCCACACAGCGCTCTTTAATTAATCGAACAGGCGTATTTCCAACATTAGTTCTACACAATCAGTGACACCAGGAAATAGACCGGTTGACTCATCAGAAACACTGTTTGACAAATTCAGAAGACAATTGACGGTGAGGAGAGAGACGACAAAAAACACTGGCAAGCAATTCGGCCTGAAGAAAAATCAACCTTACAGAATCTACAACAGTTACAACTCCCAGGGAATTCCGAGTGGGAGGGAGGATGAGATCCCAAACAGGATTTATCTTGCGGTAACGAACATGGCTTTGAAGGAAAAAACATCGTGTTCAATATATCTTGATGAAAAATGTGTAAGATTATGCGTAGGTTAAAAGATGCATCAGGAGGAGGTGCAGGACCAGGAAGCGCGCCACAATACCATGTCCCCAATGGTCAACAGCCACTCAGCAAAAGCGATTCAAACGATTTTGACATAAATATTGATGAAATCGATGATTTCAGCTAACAAATCAGTTGAAAAGCGTCTATGGACGATGTCCAAAATAATCATCCTCAGTTACGTGAAGGTACTATATGGATACATGGAAGTAAGAGAAATAATTGTCCTTTTAGATTTGTAAATATTTAACGTGTCATTTTTATCAAAAGGAATTATTCAACTCATCACTAGACTTGCGTCCTGCTCGAAGAAAAAAAAATCAACACCACATATCTTTAAAACAACCTTTCTGCAAACTGTTTGGCAATAGCAATAGGCAATCAATTGTGTAGAAACAAGGGTTATGTTGAAAAATCTTTATAAACGCAAATTCATCTGTTAGCGTTGTATCCTGAGTTACAAAACGGAAAGTGATCATCCCCAGTGGAGCCCAGCTAGTGAGGAGAGTATTTTATTAAAATACAGGAAACCCCTAGATATCCAGTTAAAATACATAACTGACAACGCAACTCAGAATCCTTTTTATCAATTGATCTAATGTATTTCTAAAATGAGAGATGCTGACTTCGGCATTGTATATCACACTGGATTTTACCATTCCAGTGGACGAGACTAAAAAACTGACATGTTAAATTAATATTTACATCTCACCAACGAGCTGGGGATAAAATGTTACAACAATTGTTATTAGAGTATTTTGGCCTGCCTATGAAAAAATGAAGAACCGAGGAAGAATTGAAACTAACCAAATCATAGCACTGAGAACAGCGTCTAGAATAATTTAAGTTCTAAAGAACTGATTTAACGTTAGTATATATATATATATATTAAAAAAGCAGCAGTTAAAATTAGTTTTGAAAACTAATATATTATATGAAAACTGAGAAATAAAATTCAAAAATATATCTAGCAAAAAATTATCATCCATATTTACCAACCCCTCCGCTCGGGCAGGATATGATACAAGGTCGATTTTTATGCGGAGTTTAACAGGTTTGAATTCAGAGTTTTCCTTCTCCTAGACTAGTTGCCTCAACAAGGCTGACGAACCTAGTTTGCCCTACTATTTACCCATAGCTGGAGGGAGAATAATTGGATTCATACCTTTCCCAAGGGTATTAGTGCTAAGTGAAATGCCATCAGTCTCGTCCAGGATTTGAACTCGTGTCGCCGTGTCCATTTCCTACGACGATAACCATTACACCACGGGCACCTCCACGGGCATATCATCAAGCGACAGATGAACATAAAACATTTTGCAGTCTCAGCCGATGTGAAACACGAATATTTTGCACTTGGTAGAACCGCTCATCTACTTAGAGCAATATGAAATATGACAGAAAAATATCAAAATGATGCAGAAAAAAACAAATATAATCTCACCTATGTTCCTGCATAAAGGCAAGGTGAAAGATTGTAAAAAAAAAAAAGAAGATGAACTTAAAGTCGATAACAGTACTTCTATTAATAAGTAACAATGTTATAGATAGTTCCTTGATAGGTATAAAACAAAAATGCTTATCCTAAAAGAAATAAAAATAAAACTTTTCAAATAGTTGTTCAACTTAAACCTTTTATCTGCTCAAAAGAGATGGCATCTCGATAAGATATACATTAAAAATAAAAATAAAAAAATAAAAAAAGGTCAGTACTGAAGCGAACCAGAAGCACTCCAATCATTGTGATAACGCTTAATATAAACAAAACGAAGCTGTCTTCCTATTGAAATCAAAAAATGAAAACTTACATCCCTGAAAAAATAGAAATAAAAGAATAACGGCAAATGCTCAAACACAGAAATAAAAGGTTTACCTTTGTCGTATACATTGTTGGTGAGATTGACTTACCTGTAAAAGAGAGGAAAAGATTCATGATTATAAATGTCATTGTTTCTTTTATTTGGCTTCTTCAGAACATGTTAAGGTCATTGAAATACAAGGAACATTAAAAAAAATATCACGACAAAAGCTGTATTTAACAATACATAGCTGAACAATGAAAAAAACGTTTATTTTCTTCGAATTAGTTGACTAGGAATTTAATGCATTCATTTCAACAATTTTCTTTCCTGTTGGAAGCGATTTAAACTATATATTTGATGATTTGAAACTGAAGGAGTATATCTTTTGGAAAAAATAGCATATCATAGCGTATTTATTATCAATCTATTTTACTCAATGTTTTTTTTAATTTTAAACCTACAAGCTAGTTATAATTGTTTATGAGTCAAATTAGAAGCCTATTTTCAATGGTTTTCACTTACTGGGTGCCATACTAATTATCATCTGTAAAGATAGACAAAGCCTATATATGGGAGCATCTATAAATGTGCACGATATAAAGTTTGATTATTATGCTAAGGGATATTACTTTTGGATGAAAGTATTTTCCTCATAAGACATACGAGATTGATCAAGAATCTTCGGTAGTTATTAACTCAACATTGATCCAAAATTCCTACTGCATAATATTGAGTCTGTGATCAATTTAGACTATTCAATTAAGGGCATTAGCAAACAATGGACATGTTCAAAGAATCTGAAATCTGACAGAAGTAAATTTCTTGATATATTTTTGGTTAGGAAACAAAGTTTCAGAGATAGTTTCTAGCGAGTGGGTTGGAGCCATAATTGCATCGTCTTGCATTTCATTTAAAACCGCTGATCAATAACGCCGAGACGACTAATGAACATTCTTGAAAATTGGCAGCCAATCTTATAACCGTACCTCATCAGTTAAAATTTTAAAATCAAAGATAATTAATATAAAGTTTCAGTCTTGAAAATATACTTTATATTTCAAAGAAATATTACATGATACAGAATAGTGTAGACAATACTTTCAGTCAATCTATATTTTAGTGCATGCACCACACACACACAATATATATGTATATATATATATATATATATATATATATATATATATATATTTATTTATTAGTATTTTGAAAATATCCACGTGCAGATTTCATTGGTGACAATATCTCGGTGGAACAAAGGGAAAAGTGATTTGTATGAATCGTACATGTATTGATCTACGATCTGCACTCTTGGTTTATTGTTTAAAATGTTCTTATACCTTTCCGTAGCAAGTAAAAAAAATAAGAATTAAAATAAAAAGCTTTGTTAGCACGGCAAATTTTAAAACGTAAGGGAAACAGAGATCATAAAGAGTTATGAAAAACTTAAGGAGCGCTCACTACAAATCAAGTTTAATAAATATTAAGATACCAATACTCAGCTTCTGCTCAAGTTTGATGGGCAGTGAAAATCTAGGTTTTGTAGGAGGAAAAAACTAACGATTATTTTTTCTTCAAGTCTGAGGGAGGATGTGTTCCTTTTTTAATGGTATATCAACCTTCGTAGAATATTTATTGCTAAATATATACCTACAAAATAAAAGTAGTGATACTATTTAATCCATAGCTAGGTGGATTAGAGAGAATACATATTTCACAAGGTTATTAGTCAAAGAGTGAACAAGGTTATTAGTCAAAGAGCGCGATTGGATTTCAATTTGATATAATTCCATGCCGCAGTTCAGCACATTTGTCATTACACTACGGGTGCACCTCCCTTCACTCTGTATCTAATAATAATAATAATAATAATAATAATAATAGGCAAGTACTTGGAACTCAAAGAACACTGAAAGTTGTGGAACATAATTTGTAACCCCGTCACCAACGTGTTCCAAATCATTCCTTGAGGTCCAATACTTCTCTATTATTATTACAAGCGTCCCAGTTAAAAGTTGTAACCCCATCACCATCGTAACTGGAACGCTTGTAATGGTTCCCAAAGGCTTAGAAATGGGACTAAAAGGGTTGAAAATTTAAGAACAAATCGAGACCATCCAAATTACAGCATAAATATCGGCTCGAGTACTGAGGAGACTTGCTATCACTCGGATTCTCTGAAAGACCATGAAGCTAATGCTGGTGTAAAAAAACTCACAAGTAGTATTATATGCAGCAAATGTAGGCTACTTAAACAAAAATAGCACAAGACTAGACATGACTGTGTAGGAAAGTTCATCTATTAGGAATTATGCAAGGTATTAAAACTTTCACCACATTATCAAATTGTATATTCTCAAATTCTAATCACATTCAGCCGCTGGCTGCCAGCGGCGTGCGAGCCGAGATGAACACGATGTAACATACTCACAGGCAAAACCCAGCTGGTTAGTAAAGAGCATTTTGTCAGACTTAGCTGGTCCGTGGGAGACGAAAAATCAACATCGTTTATGCAGACCTAAGTTCATGTCGTGGCACCTGAGGCAGCCCAAGAGATGAATACCTACGAAACTAGCATTTTGGTTGGGTCACGAATTACTTGATTCGTACGTAGCACCCTACTATTTCATAGTCTTGTGCTGCATTCTGGCTTTACGAGATGTCCGTTACATTCAATTCACAAACCAGAATCTGCTAGGAAAGCAGCCATAAACATTTCGGGTATTTTAATATACGAATGGATAACCTAATCTTAGAACAATTGGTGCTTGATAAGAAAAAAAAGTTGTCAACTAGAATATTTTGCTGTCCCAACGTGTCACAGTAAAAATGAGAGAAAGTGAGAAGATAAATGTTTAGAGCTTGCCAGAGAGCAGACAAAGAGGTATAACGTAAATATAACAGTGATTCAAATCGTATTTGGCGCACAAGGAACTGTCCCCAAATGCTTAGACAGGAGACGATAAATTGGAGATCAAACAAAAATGAAGACCTTTCAGGGTATAACACAGTTGAGATCGGTTAGAATACTCAAAAGAATCATGGAGACTTGAAACCTATTGCCACTCCAGAAACAAGCGTGAAAAATCTTACAAATGATAATACTCATAGTTATATCATTAAAAAAATAGATTCCCTCAAATATATTGGATTTTCACTTCTTCAGTTTCAATCCTTGTTTAATCAAAATTACCAGGATTGCAGTCCCCCGCCAAACAAAAAAATAAATTACTATTCAGCGTGACAGTGGTGTAATGGTTATCGTCTTTGGAAATGGACACGGCGATACGAGTTCAAATACTGGAGGAGACTGATTGCATTTCATATAGCACTAATACCTTTGGGAATGGTATGAATCCAATTATTCTCCCTCCAGCTACGGGTAAATAGACGGGCAGATTAGGTTCTTCAGCCTTGTTGAGGCGACTAGTCTAGGAGAAGGAAAACGGAATTCAAACCTGTTAAACTCCTCTCAAAAATTGACCTTGTGTCATTCTTCCCGGGCAGAGGGGTTGGTAAATATGATTAAGCGTAGCTTATTAAAATATTCTGTGAGATCGTTTCAATCTCAAAAAGCCATAAACTTTTCGGTATGTACATGTGATTTGTAATTATTCAAGAAAGCTTGGTTTACATTGGCATTAAATCAGAGATATGGTGCTGCCAATGACAACTGAGATCAGAAATGACGCTTGTAAAAAGTTGGAATATTTTAATTTTTTGAGGCGTCCCTCTCTTTGCTAAATATGGTCTAATCAAGAAATTTGCTCAACTTTTTCCAGATCAATGTTGTTACATAATCAATTCTATTTTAACACAGCATCTCAAGATTCTATGTCTATTTTTATTCAGTCTTTGAGATAAGCAAGATTTAATTAAAATACGTCTGAAAGTCGACGTTTGTATATCTGCTATATCTTGTCGATATTGAGCTAGTTATAGTTCGTTTCAATACATATATTTTATTAAAGAGAAATTTATCGAATCAATCATAGAAGTGGTTCTTTAAATCACGCATAAAACATTAACATTTGCATCAATGCCGTCAATTGTGGCCATTAAGTATGGTATTTTCTTTTGTACCAATTATATTATCGTTTAAAAAAGTTTACAAAAATATTGATACAAATACAGGACTTTTGGTGAAAGTACCTTTACAAATGTATGCTTCAAATGTTAGACCAGTTCAAATCCCTCGGTTGCCATACCTCATCAATTGAATACGATATCAACATACACCGAGCAAAAGCGTAGACCGTATTTGGCATCTTATAGATATGATGGAATCTGAACTAATAAAATAAAACGGAATTTGGCTTTGCTTTATGGCATATCGACTATTGTTGGCAATTTAATACCAAATTCTTTTTATACATATTAACTATGATTTCTAAATATTTTATTGATAACATTTTTAAACCAGCCTGGACTGATTCTTTTGCAGTTAAATGGTTTTATTTTCCAGCAATTCGGTTTATCGTAGTACAGTTTTTTGTTTGCCTAGTCCTTTATTTACGGTTTTTGTTTACAGATATTTTTAAGTAAATAGTTCTATTTCAAATAATATATCGTAAGTACTGTTTAAATTCCAAAACAGTTTTATTCCAAACAAATCACTTTAGCCTAAGTACACGGCTTATTTGCATTTGAGCTATAGACAGGACCTTATCAGATGCTACCATGCGGGCCAAAGTGGACCTGGAAGCGATGGCAATGAAGGGGTACTCCATATTTCCTAAAGCTCCAGCATTACTTATGCCTAACCATCAGATTACTTAGTGTCATATCCAGGACACCCATTGGAAGGAGTCTTACCCCTCTGCAGCCCCAGCTAATTGGGTCAAATAAGACAGGGTTTTTGTGATACTGTATGGATGCAAAGCTTGCATGAACGAATAGAGAAGCTACTTATGACGTATACACGAATACTAGGTGCTGTTTTAAACAAATTTTGGAGATAGCACCTAACAAACGAGCAGATGTACTGCCATTTACTTCTCACAAAACATCTGAATAAGACAAACTAAGCCTGAAGGCACAGCTGGAGAAGTAACGAATAACTTAAATGAACCGTCATGGACTTCAACACATAAACGGGCCCGTGTTGGCCGACCAGAAAGAACTGACATCTGCTTTGTGTTGACATAAGATGCAGTTAACAGGATCTGCCAGAAGCAATTGACGATAGGGAAGGATTGCGAGAGAGAATGAGGGATTTAATTTTATATCTTATTTTTTTAAACAACGGGAATTCCATGATTACTGTTACAACATTACCCTCTGCAGATTTGCTGGGAGTGACACTTTTAATCCTAGATAAAATTTACTTCTAAAGCAGTCATCAACGAGACGGAATCACCCATTCATTTTATACAAATTCACTTTGTTCAAATGAACTCGACATAAAATCCTAAATGCACTCCCTCACAAACATCGATGTACACATATAAAAGCTTTAATGAATATTTACCAAAAATCTTCACCACAGTCAAGATGTAACATAAGGTCAGATATTTAAGGGAATTTATGGATGTTAGAATCCAGAGTTGTGTTTCTAAACCGGTGTAGAGGATTTGGAAAGAATCTGACTTACTGAGCAAGAGCTATTCTAGTGTATTCGGTTTTATGGCATATAATACTTTAAGGTTATTTAATGCATATTCATTTTATACATGTATATTAAATAGATACGTGTAAACATTTTGTAGATAACTTTTTATACACAAGCCTGAACTGTTTTGCCCATATTTAAAGAATTTCAAATATTTCAATCAAACAAATAATTCTATTTACTATTAAACATGTTTGCTACCATTTAAATCGATACACACTTGATTTATTTGTCAATTAGTAAGTATTGCTATTCACGTCTATTCCTTTACACGGAGTTAAACGGTTCCATGTATTGCTACATTATACTAATATTTCAATTCAGACAAACAGTTAAATCGTTTACATTATTTCTTTTTAACAGTAGTAATCCTATTAAAAGCATATTTACACTCAGTTAAATGGTTCCAAGCAATGCTATGTATCACTAATAATTCAATTAAACATCGCTCATTTGTTTCCACACAAAAGAAGCTGTTCTCTTTCTAACAATTTCCTTTAGCATAAGTCATTTGTTTGCATAGTTTAAAAATGTCAAATGGTTCTACTTGACCCATAGATAGGACCTGATCAGGTGTTATCACTCCGGGTCAAAGATGATCTAGAAGCAATGGTTTTGAAATAGTAGTCCACATTCGCGAAATCTCCTGGGTTGGAGCGTCACCATTAAATTGTTTAAGTATTTAGATTATCTAGTTTTATGTTTATATAAGACATGTGCGAAATTGCTAAGATTATATTTTTGAAGGGTCGCTGGTTAGAATCCATGTACAGATTTTTAACATTTAACTTTTCTTTGCTCATTTTATTCTTCCTGTCGGTTTCTTTTAATCTATAAAATAGAGTTTGTTACAAATGTCCTTTAGTCAGAAATGTCCTGATGATCCGTTTAAGTGAGGTAACCTTGGGAATATTTTTTCTGACTCTCTGGCATTCATATTTTGCTCTTCTTAGTGTATTTAGCACTTATCTTTCGCTTAAGTAATTCCGTCGGAGTTTCTTTGGACTTGGTATGAGTTATTGGTTGTTTTTTTATAGTAGTGTGTATGATTTTGGTCTTTTCATTAATTTTTTTCCCCGGATACTAGTTTGTGCAAATTTTTTGGCAAAACTTACTATTTTGTTTTTTTTCACACCATCAGAATTAAAGAATAGTGTGTTTGTGTGTGTATATATATATATATATTATACACATACACATATAAGAGAGTATTACTTATAATTCGAATCCTTTATATATTTACACAACTCATCTACAACGTGTAGGGTCTGAGACTAGACAACTTTTTTCTTGTTAAACACTTAATCATCGAAGGAAGATTACACAGTTCGGTGAATCTCATTACGTGAAATCTGAATTATTCTTCCAGGAAGCCCTCAAATAAAACAAATATAAACGGGTGTTGGTCACATATCACCTAACTTAAAATAACTATAGGCATTTAGCAAGATTTCAATGTCAGTGTGTGTGCCCGCATGTATATGTAAAATGAATATATACCGTATCTTTGTGGATTAAATAGACCCAGAAACTAAATAGATGAGACTGACCAGATAAGCATATGCAAATCATCTGTACGTTTTCGTGGAATATTTGAATGGAATAGACATTCATTTGTGTGAGTAGACCTTTAAATAATCAAGAATTAATCAAGTTAATTCTAAGCCAAAGTGTATCTCTAAAATCTTTCGTCTTGTTTTGCATCTAAAATCGTTTAAGAACGATCCATTTTCATGCTGTAACGGTCTCCATTGAAACTGCCAAGGTCTGATTACTTAAACTACCACTTGCTTTGCACCTAAAGATTATACAATTTACAGCTTACTGCCCCTTTCAGAAAGTACGGAGTTATTTACGCATGTAGGTAGCTCAAACAATATTAATGCAGAAATTATTTTTACTGAAGTTTCTACCAATGCTGCAATTAGATCACTTGAAAAAGTGCTACTTATTATTCCTTATCGATTAATGTGTTACATGGTCAACAGCCAGCTTGCAAACAAATTGCTAGGCCTATCGAACTGGGTGACTGCTGCTTATGAGGACATTGATATAAAATCTACAGCCCGAAGACCTCACAACCACCGTTCAAGCTTAACAGATACTTTCCTTTATAATTTGCTGCTCGTCTTGAGCACGTCGAATTCTTGACTCAAAAACAACTTAAACAAGTCGGAGGGCAACACTCAGTAATTTCAAATTATAATTTCATTTTTACTGATGAAATATATTTTTAAAATTTGCTAGGAATTTTTATCATTAAGGGTTTTCGGACTATTGTCTTCGTCTTTATTCTTATTTTCAAAACGTTTCTGCCGATATGTCCTCCGGCCTTCAGGTGTTTGTCGAACTCAGGAACCTTCATGGAACTTGAAACTACGTCCTTTATTGAATCCACGGGGTCGCCTGTTCTGATTCCGTTTGCCATAATCGGGTACAAGTGTTAAGTATTCCTGTATTGTTACTCGCCTGCAGTCAGGATTGAACCTACAACCTCCAGATGATAGTCTCATTAGAAGCTAGGGAACCAACGCCTATGACAGTTACGCTATGCGTCCTGCTTGACGAAGGCTGGAGGACATACAGGCCGAAACGAAAAAAGATGAAAACAATAGTCCGAGAACCCTTAATGATAAAAGTGACTAAGCTTCATCTCAAAAATGAAGACTTTTAGGAATTGTTTGACTTTATTACACTGCACTGATTCAGTTATGCCATACCAAGTAAAATATTATACCTCGAATATGAACGCACCCTCTGCGACTTAGTTTCTCATGTTTCGTACGAGCAGAGTCTGCCTCTTCATCAGCCAGGATATGAGACTAGATCAAATTACGCCAACTGAAGCCTGTTCGTATCTTGATCCCCTTCTATGTTAGTCTAGCTACTTTATATAAGCTAAATAACCCATAGTGGTCTACTATTTACACATCCCTAAACACTTGCATGATGCATGACAGGGTCAGGTTTTAAGTTAACTTTAACGTGTGTGAATTTAATGTTTATTTCCTTTAACAGTTTCCACTCAGAGGTCAAAGGGCAGAGTCTGATCTCCTGTTAACACACAACTGGAGAGATTTTGGTTGGGGGCATAATTTTACCAAATCCAATAGAGCTATAAAAAATGCAGCATCTTCAAGAATTTGAACTCGGCTCCTCGGATTAATTCTCTCTCATGTTAATCATTACGCCTCAAGTGCCTGTACACGTTTGAATCTTGTTCTTATTTTTTTAACTGGCATTATAGGGCTTAAAAAATTGTGTCGAGGTTGATGAAATAAAATTAATTGTCGGATACCTGAGTGGAGGGGCTTTCCTCTTATGCAATTTCGGCTTAGCAAAGCTAAGTTTATCCCATAAAGCCTGAGGTGCTTCTCAAGGAGAGAATTTTAAAAAGATCAAGTATTTGTGACGGCTACGAACTTGTCGATTCTTGCATCCCATCCTTTAAAAAACCTTGTGTCAAATCTGACCTGGTGGGAGGTTGGATAAATTCTTTGTGTTTATTACTTGTTATATATGTAAAATTAAAATTGTAAAAGTAACAGATTATGAAATTTAGAAATGGGCAGAGATTAAGTCTGTGGATGCTGATTTTACTTATTGAATTATCTGCTCACGTTAATCGTTTAGTTTTTCCTTTAAACCTTCAAGGATGGTGCGGCATTAAATTAAACAAGAAAGATGAACATTTTAAGTTTTTATTTCCGTTGTAAACTATGTATGGGTATATATTAAAGAACAATGAAAACACGATTTGAATGCATAATTTAAAATCGACTAAAATCTGGAAGGAAAATAACCAACTTCGGGTTAAATAACAAAGTATACGTTAGAGAAAAACAATCATGAATTCCTTAAATTCTTTAATATATCCATCTCATGGATAAGTTCTATCCGCCAACAATGTTTGACGTTGGGTATAAACTACTGCAGCTATTTTTTTTTTTTTTTTGCGTAGGCCTTGTGAAAGATAGAAACACTTGTTCAAATTATACTCACAATTATTTACACTCATTAACTGGTCTCTTACGCACATTCATGATCCTGTAAAAATGCAGACGGGCATAATCATGTATTTACGTATAGAGCAAAGAATGGACCGGTTGATTCTTATCTGTCGTCTCTGCATTCTTCGACCTACATAGCCAACCACGGTCTGATATTAAAATTGTTGTTGAGCTAAACTTTAATGAAAGGCAGATGCTGCCGTCAGTAGTTATGGGCTGCGCGGACGTAATATGCCATCCACATGAACGTGATCCGAGTGAGTGGTATTGAGCATTTACTCTGACTCGCTTGGCATGCAAGTTCATAGCCAGGCGCCAAAGGTGGCCAAATATAGGGAATGCCGAAGGGACTAAACAATTTTCGTTTGCCCGCACATGAGTTACTATTTGTAATTGACTGGCCACCACAAAATGGCCTTGTGTAACCTTCTGGCTTGGTGGGAAGTTAGTTAAATACCAAGGCAAGGTTAACATCCTTATTTTAAAAGTAAAGTTGGCGACCAAAGTCGAGGGTTACCCGGGGGCTCCCTTTTCGATAGCTACTACACCAAGGTGTAGGGAAGGGCGCTACTCCTTTCCCTGGATTTCTCCAATTTGCCCTTGATCTTTACCTTATAATGCTGAGTGTTAAGCAAGGAGGCATCAGGTACCATTTTTTTGATTCTTTGGTATGACTCGACGTGGGATTGAACCCAGGTTTCCCAGGCCATTTGCGAACACTCTAACCATTATACCTATGTCCGGTATAACATCCTTATAAGAGAACATTTCTAATGCGGAAAATTATATATATTGTGGAATAAATGAACCAAGAAACAGCCAAAGATATTTTTTCAGCAACAATTGGACAGCTAGTTCTTATCTATAATACCGATACGGGCTGTTCATTTGAAATGTCCAAACATTTAAAATTTAAGTTTTAAATATATTACGATTTAGATTAATCCTTTTATGATAATCATTAAGAAAATATAGACCGAGTTCACTTTTCAACTTAGTACATGACGTTTTAGATGACGAAACATTTAGTTGTCCTTTCGTCTAATAGGACCTCTATAAAAAGCTAACATGTTATTTTCCCCCCAGTCGTAAATTTTAAAGATGGAAGGTTTTTATTCAAATGTGAGGAAATCGTTATCGTCTCGTTATAGGACGAAAAGACAAATGTGCCATTAATGTAGCATACCAATACATTTTAGGGAACCTCATAATTTTTCCTTGAAACCCAATGAACCACGAATCAAAGAACCCTATATTTCCTGGGACATCTTATGAAAGCTAAAGGAAAATGACAGTTGTTAGCTCTATCAATTTGAGAAAAAAAATCAGAAAAGGACGAAGATTTTAGGGGAATATGGTCAAGCATGGCTGTACAAATACAAATGGTTTCATCCAAAGGTACATTGATGAATAGGTTAGAGATTCCAATCGAACACGATTATTCCAAATAAAACAATGTTTTTATTAGCTTATAAGAGGAGCAATTTAAAAGAGTCTAAAATAATTCCCGAATAGATTTTTTATGACTGGATCTAGAATTTCAACAAATCATTTGACCATATCGTGTTGAGCTGATCCTACTATTGACGAAATTAGTCTAAAAGGAATATTGGATTTAAATCACTAATCTTCAATGCGTTGGGAGCTGATAGGGAGAATTCCATCAAATCTTAGAAAAAGTTTCATGAAATTCTACGAATCATTTCGGTTACTTAGTTTCCGTCTTAAAAGTTACTTTACTCAAAGAAGCCATAATTTATCAGATTTACTAACGTCATCCACTATGTCCGACATTTTAGCAATATTATCTGAATGGTTTGGTATAACTACATTAGCTCATTTATCAGGTTTACTAATATAAATATCTGTCAGATTTAAAAAGTTTGGCTACCTAATAATGTTTTTTTTCGACAAAAGAATTCATGAAACTGTTAGGGTGTTCACTAAACAGAGCCAATTCATTTCGGCGAATCTTAGCAGCAAGCCAAAGCATCTTGAGAAATAGGCAAGAGGTTAGGGTTTTTTCCACCCCAAAAAAATTAAACATCTCGAATTCGGCCAAAGTTTTTACCTCTTCAATACTATTGGATGATGAGGATGAAAGCTTCTAAATTTAGGGACAAAATTAATTGATGAGTTTCAGACAAACTACACTTAGATTGATTAAAAATATTTTTAGCTGAATCAAACATAAAATCAATTTTGTTAAACATATCTAATTATTTTTAAAATACATTTTTCTTGCTAAACATCACCATTCAATAAATACGCAGAAACGGAATGTTTCGAGAAATGACTAAGCAGACCAGGCTTTACATCATGAGCGATATTTGTATTTCACGAAACTTAAAGTATTAGAGAAATTCAAGGAATTCTCAAAGAAATGCACGTTCATTGAAAAGAGAATTATTGCCTTTATTTTGATATACTTCTAAAAATAATACTAGGCTTAATATGGTTTTCAAGACCCAATAATGCTCATTGATTAGATTGTATTATTAATATTACAAAGTTGTGGCTGTACCAATTCTCAAATATACAAACGGCTTTGAGGTACAACTACGATTGAGTACTAGGTCAAAAAGGTGGCCTGATTATATTAAGTAGAGCATTTAAAATCAAAAATATTTGTAAACGTTTCGAGTGGCGATTTTTAAAGGAAAAGGTTTGTCAGTATTTGAAAAGTGTACGATTAAAATAATGAGTGTTTGCGAAGAAAAATCAATTCTACCAGATCCAACTCATGGTTATATTCTGAGTACACACCTACACATATAGGTAATGAATTAAAGGGGGCATTTACGAAAGCTCGAAAATCTGTCCTGTTTTGAGAAAGGGTACGAAGACGTCTTATCCCACCGGCTATAGGTTAAATATTAACACCTATAGTTTTCTACACGAATTACTATAGCATTAAATAAACCGTGATGGTTCATATGCCATTAAACAGAGAAACAAAATAGAAGAATGATGGTAGTTGCAACTTGGAAAGAAGCTCATGTTTATTTTTACCAAACTCACGAATGTCAGCCAAGGTAAGAAGTTGGTAATTCAGACCATAGTAATACAGAAATTATGGTACTTATGCATCTATGTTACCGCAAAAACGCCGAACTTTTCCGAGCGTTTCCGGGCCGATAACAGAAAGAATCGGAATTATACGGAACGAAATTTAAGCAAGCAGATGATAAAATAAGTCAACCAATTTGTAGACCAAACGCATGAAGACCAAAAAAAAAAAAAAAAAAAAAAAAAGAGAAAAATAGTTTTTAATGGATAATGTTACCAACCTTTTCAGGAGAAAAAGAAAATAAACTGTCAATGTATGGTAATTTTCAATATGAAAAATAGTTTGAATTTTTATTTTATCTATTTTTGGGTGGAGTTTGTGTATCATTTTTTTTTTTGTCTTTAATTTTTTTTCGTATTTATGCACTTATTGTACCGTGCAAAAGTAATAACGTTAATTTAGAAATCCATTCTTACCATGGGGAGTGGGGTATTTTGTAACTATTCTGTATTTTCACCTAACAATTTAATAATCCAGGTCCTGCATTTGGTGTTACAGCATCTCCAGGCATAACTTTTCCTCATTTTTTTTTAGGTGGCAAGGATGCTCACAGACCCAGCAAATTTTAATTTTGCCAATAAGGTTTTTTTCTTGGCAGAATTGGATCACCATTTCTGCACATAGATTTTTGCTTAGCTGCGATAAATTCACGTTTACACTTGTTTATAACTTAAACAAATTGATTGAATTATTTCATCTTAAATTTGATTAGCAAGGCGTTTCGCCATATTCAGATTCCTTCCGGAAACGCACGGGAAAGTTCGGCTTTTTTGCGGTAACATAGATGCATAAGTACCGAAAATAGTTTAACTGAAGTATCCGCAAATCTTGCAGTCAGGTCACTTGAAAAATGTTACTTATTTTATGTAATTCAATTATGTGTTACATGGTCAACAGCAAGCTAGCACACAAATTGCAAAGCCTATCAAGCTGGGTGATAGCTTCCTATGAAGACACCGATAAAAAATCAACGGCCCGACGACCTCAAAACCACTGTTCAAACTAGACAACTGACACTTTGCTGTAAAGGTTGCCACGCGTCTTGAGCACGTCGAATTCTCGACCCCACCAAAAACCTTTATCACGCTAGTCTGAGAGCAACACTCAGTAATTTCAAATAATGATTATATTTTTTACTGATAAGATATTTCTTTCGAATTTGTTAGAAATAGTTTTACTTGATTTCACAGCATTGGTTTATTCAGTAATGCCTTGCAGAGTAAAATATTTGATGGAATTATTCACTTTCATCCAGGCTGAAGACGACTCCTTATATAGATAGCTTTTAAAATTCTGCAGCGAATGAATATTTGTATCAGACTAATTGATTTCATCTGCTTTTGAAAATCGTTGTCTTTCATATTAATGTTCTACGATGAAAGTAGCGTCTCATCAACCGAAAAAGACATCGACACACGAGTGACGAAGGCATGGACAGCTATTGAGAGGCTCTCGATCATATGGAAGTCGGACCTAACCGATAAAATGAAACGCAGTTTCTTCCAGGCAGCGGTTGTGTCGATACTGCTATATGGATGCACCACATGGACACTAACGAAGCGGCTGGAGAGGAAACTAGACGGAAATTACACAAGAATGTTGAGAGCAGTATTAAACAAGTCCTGGCGACAACACCCCACGAGACTCCAACTATACGGACACTTGCCCCCCATTACGAAAACTATACAACTCAGACGAACCAGACACGCGGGACACTGCTGGAGAAACAAGGACGAGCTCATAAGCGATGTACTCCTGTGGACCCCCACATATGGATGTGCAAAAGTAGGACGACCAGCACAAACTTACATACAGCAACTATGTGAGGACACAGGATGAAACTCTGAAGACCTGCCGGAGCCGATGAATGATAGGGAGAAATGGTGAGAGAGGGTCAGGGATATCCGCGCTGGCGGCGCGACATGATGACTAAAATATCTTGTCAAGTCAAAATAAATTCATTGAACACTTTAACTCAATACCGACCGCTAAATTTTTAAACGAAAAGAAAAAGAGCGTGGGTGCATGTGATGAGCTTAAATGGATTATGGTGACCGTTTAATGTTATTACTATGTTTTTCTATTTTAGAATATTTTGCCGATGGGAGTGCAATGTTCCTTAAATCAAATTTAAGTGCAGGTAGGACAATAATTTGTTGCTTATTAATCTTAGATAGCTTGACTAAGGGTAGATAGATCCTACAGCATTGTCAACGATTTAAGAGGGTGACAAATGAAAGAAAATTGTGTTACAAATAGATTTGAAATCATTCAACTATCTTCAGAGATTAACTTGTTGCCAACTGTACGGAAGCTTGCAGAGTGGTGCCGCGAAGGAAAAGGGTATGTTTTCCTTCCGGTGGGGGAAAACGTTGAACACTTGTTGGGACATGTTTATTGGTGATGTCCACCATGAGCGGCATGTTTATCAAATTGTAAAAGAGCAAACCCACCCAATGTCTTCCCGCCATGTATAGTGACAGGAAAAAAGACTGAAAAATCGTCACGATATTTATATAAAAACATGCCCTTCGTATATTTTTTTCTATTTTTATATTTAACGATAGATTGATTTTAATACCATGCCAATATTTCTGGAGTTGAACCCTTGTTGGGATATGTTTATTGGTGATGTCCACCATGAGCGGCATGTTTATCAAATTGTAAAAGAGCAAACCCACCCAATGTCTTCCCGCCATGTATAGTGACAGGAAAAAAGACTGAAAAATCGTCACGATATTTATATAAAAACATGCCCTTCGTATATTTTTTTCTATTTTTCTATTTAACGATAGATTGATTTTAATACCATGCCAATATTTCTGGAGTTGAACCCTTGTTGGGACATGTTTATTGGTGATGTCCACCATGAGCGGCATGTTTATCAAATTGTAAAAGAGCAAACCCACCCAATGTCTTCCCGCCATGTATAGTGACAGGAAAAAAGACTGAAAAATCGTCACGATATTTATATAAAAACATGCCCTTCGTATATTTTTTCTATTTTTATATTTAACGATAGATTGATTTTAATACCATGCCAATATTTCTGGAGTTGAACCCTTGTTGGGACATGTTTATTGGTGATGTCCACCATGAGCGGCATGTTTATCAAATTGTAAAAGAGCAAACCCACCCAATGTCTTCCCGCCATGTATAGTGACAGGAAAAAAGACTGAAAAATCGTCACGATATTTATATAAAAACATGCCCTTCGTATATTTTTTTTCTATTTTTATATTTAACGATAGATTGATTTTAATACCATGCCAATATTTCTGGAGTTAGTTCGCGTCTAGAATTTAATTTAATGCGTCCGTTATACCATTATATATTACATTTTCGTGTATTTTCTTAAAATTAGAAATTACTGCGTGTTAATGAGTCTAGGTTTATTTAGGTCTCGGAGTTAGGAAATCCCGCCCATTGTACGTTTATATTTCATTTTTTTTTTTGCTTATGATGGGGGGCGAATAGGTCTTACAAAAAAAAAATTCTTAAACAGATGGGACGCTAAAAAAGTACAACTTCTTCCTAAGTACAAGTGAAATAATGTCAATGAAGGGATAATCAACATATTTCTGGAACTGGAGTTTCGCCTTAAGATGCTGCTACTTCCTACCTTGGAAAATATTTTTCCTTGACTTAAAACTCCGCGGTGGATTCGAAACGATGCCAAAAACTGAAGTCAACATTTTTTCGTGTGTCAACAGTTTTCCTTTAATTGAATCAAATAATCGCTTTCAGTACAGTTACATGAACTATACATTTTTATAATCACTAAAAGATTTGGGAAATAAGTCTTGCTTATTGTATTAAAAACTCCTTGGTGCTTTGCGAACGAAAGTTTTACGTTTTGGAATTTTAAAAACTAAAAAAAAAAGTGAATTTCACTGTTCTCAAAGCAATTTTACTTATAAAATACAAAAGTTTTAATTATTTATACTCAGAAATATTATAACTAGCATTTTAAAAAGGATTGTTTTCACCAGTCTCTAAAATACTCCTGGTGTTAAGGCTTATAATACGCTGAATGTAATTTATTCAGAGAAGAGCCCCCTCAGTAAGGAGAGTCATGTGTATGACGCTAAACTACGTAATGGTGAATATTAAAAACGTCAACCAGAGTAAGCTAAAAATCTTAAGGAACACTATTGTAAAAAAATGCCTCAGTCTGTACTCTCTACATTAGTTTAGATTGCATAAAAAGAAATTGTTAGTTCTAAGTCAACCTTTTTTAAAATACAAAACAACATCTGTTTGTATTGCTCCAGCTCTAGTGATAATGGAGTACCCGTTCATAACCATTAATTTAGATATCAAGGAAACATTACCTATTGTAATGTTCTCGATAGGATGGAATTTTTTCTCACTCCCCACCCCACCATTTTTCGAAAGACGAATTCTTTTACGAAGAAATATTGAACGTAAAGTCACCTAGACGACATTTTAACGAAAAAAAAAAGTTAGAAAATTCCACTCACACGACTTCTGCAACTGAGAATATCCCACTCCTGATTTCATGTAGAACGTGTTGTATTAGCACCGGTGATTACTCGAAAACGCGCAAAACTGCTATCCTGTATTTATACTTCCGTTTTATTCTCTCCATTCTCATTGGCTAATACGATTAATTGCCACACAAAACATATATGCATGGAACTAATTTACATATAACACGAAACTTACTATTTTAAATACCCTTCAGAAAGCCAACAATTTTCCCACCAGCTTTGGGTAAAAAGTAGGCTAGACTGTTCCCTTTAACCGTAATATATCTAGCTATCTTGAAGAAAGAAAAAAAAATTCTTCGTGTTAATATTGTCTGGTCTTCAGGTGATCAGTTTGTAACTCAAATTCTGCTGATATGGTAGTGAGATCGTTACGACAGATAACGTTCTGGAAAATGAGTTTCATCAGACACTTCGTCTCGATAAGAGAATTACTGAAAACATAGTTATTTTCTAACCCATGAGAAACGCTAATTAATTGTTAGCTAAGGTGAAGTCAATGTCTTCTTCGATGCATTTTACTCTTTCCTAGTGAAATATTTGAAAATGAAATAAGAGGTAAAATTCTGTTTCATCAGTTCCGTCAAGAACTTTCCAAAAGGTTAGGATGACGAAAAAGAAATATCCATACGTTGTATCTCAGTAATGCACCTTTTAACTATATCATTTGTTTTGATTAACAATATCAATGGAAAATAAACATATTTTAGGATGCCGCTGTAAAACATAAACGAAAAAAGCAGACTGGCACAAGACACGAGTAGCCGAGCAAGGTGATCGAATGGGAATTGTGCAAGGGATTAAAATTTAACAAAACGCAGCCATATGTTCACAAACCATATTTTTTCCAGGGAATCCTCTTATGTCTAGGGGATATGACGGACTGTTCCATCAATTGTAATGGCCAGTCAAAGCGTCTCGGTTTATTTTATGCCAAGAGGTTTGAGAAGTGCGTTCATATTTTCTTATTCATATTTCCTGTTTCTGCGCAATTTTTCTTGAGTTTTTTTTTGGGGGGGGGGGCACATGGATCTATCAATAACGAATGATCCTTAAACATATCAACTTGACCAATAAATAAGACACTAAAATGACCATTATGGGTCAGAGTGGACCTGGGAGTAATGACAATAAGTGATATTCCACACTCCCTAGAACTTCAGAAAGGGTCCCATTACCGGATAAAGTTTAATGTCAGATCGATGACAAACAGTTATTGGGGGGGTTACTCCTATTTAGAGGGATACAGTGTATTCTAATTCCCAAGGACTTTTAGGAGAAGTAAATAAGCATAGATTAGATGAGACACTTTAGCCTATCAGCGGTAACCAGTATAGGAGAAGGGAAACACTGAATTAAAACCAGTTTTACCCCGCTTACAAATTTTCCTCGTTAATAGCTGGGTCGTTTTGTTAAAGAAGTAGTATTTCATATTATATTCAGAACCCATTTAAACCCACTTAGTATATCATATAATAACAATCTATTGTGTTAGTATAGTGTTCATTCTAAGGCTAACAGCAACAAATAAATGAATTAATACCCCGTTTAATACTAACAATTTATTAATCAAAACGCTAAACAATTAATACAGTCCTCCCTGTGTATAAAGGGACTTATAGGCGCGCTAAAGAAGATATCTGGTATCTTAGGGTTGTCTTCCAGAGAGCTTTTAACGTCCCCGCCACACGGAACGTCTGGCGGAATAAGTCTGACGGGATTTGGGATTTGACGCCAAGATCCCTGGGCTCATCACGTGATTAGTTCATCAAATCACAGAGATCCTCTTCCTCAGTCACTCCATACACAGGAATTACCATTTTACTAACCTAATAAATCTTCAATGCTTCCCAAAAGATAAATGGACATTTTCTATAAAGGTAACTCCTTTTGGGGGCGAGCTTTTTTTTGCAGTCATGGTACCAATATATTTTTGAAGGTTATTTTCCTCTTACCTCAACACATTACACTCATATGAAGGTCAATATGTCGCCAATGATACGTAGTAGGGGAATGTTTGTGGCGGATTGGCTAAAAATGCGGCTAACGAAGGAATGGACAGCTATCGGTAAGCTATCGATCATATGGAAATCAAACCTGACCGATGAAATTAAACGCAGTTTCTTCCAGGCAGCGGTCGTATCGATAATGCTGTATGGATGTACCACTTGGACGCTAACAAAACGGCTGGAGAAGAAGCTAGACGGCAATTACCCAAGAATGTTGCAAACAATATTGAATAAGTCCTGGCGGCAACACCCCACAAAGCACCAAGTATACGGCCATCTGCCTCCCATCACGAAAACTATCCAAGTTAGACGAACCAGACACACGGAACACTGCTGGAGAAGCAGAGACGAGCTCATAAGTGATGTACTCCTATGGACCCCCACAAAAGCAGGACGACCTGCTCGAACATATATACAGCAGCTATGTGAGGATACGGGATGTAGCACTGAAGACCTGCCGGAGTCGATGAACGATAGGGAGGAGTGGCGAGAGAGGGTCAGGGATATCCGTACTAGCAGCACGACATGATGATGATGACTGCAAAGGGATATCGACGAAAGCTAATTCAAACTGTAAAGTCATTCTATTACGTTTAACTTTGGTCTAATACCGTTGACAAAGGCATGAACCTCTTTGTTCTCTCGAGCTATGGATTAAATACTACAACTAATGTCCTTTTATAAAAATAGCTCGGCTATTAAATAAACCTCGAAGGTTGAAACACTAGTAAACAAAATAAACCAAACCCCACGAATTTACGTTGCATTCAGTACAAATAGAATATTAGAAAATAAAAATGGTGAATACATTACTTCTCTTACGGACCTTACAGAGGTGTTTCATTAAATGTAACAACCCAATCCCCTGGGGCTGTAGAATACACCAACTTCATCTTCACAGAGGGATAAGACCCCTCAACGAGTGTCCTGATATGACACTAAACTATCTGATGGTGATGTTCAAACGCTAGAGTTTACGGGAATGTAGAGTAACCCTTTATTCCTGTTGATGCCAGGTCTACACTGATGCGGAGTGGTAGCTCCTTATAAGGACATATATATCGGTTGAATATAATAGTTTGATTTTAAAGTTGTGCGAAAACAAATTTAAAGGTGTATAAACAATAAACTCTACTTATACTAAACTGAATTATTTGAAATAGAAGTGTTTATATGTATAAAAATGGATTTGGCATTAATAACAAACAATGGTTGATATACGTTCAAATTAAACCAAATTAACAGTGTCCAAAAATGAGCCCAGGATCGTTTAAAAATGTAATCAACGAAATGTGTTTACGAATCATATTTAGTATATAAATATAAACAGAATCAGGCATTAATTAACTAATACGGGTTGTTATACAATTAAACAAAACTAAACAAAAAAAAAATGCAAAAGTAAAATAAAGTAAAAATGATGCATTTTCAGAGACACTAAGAATTTCATTTATCGGAATATTTTTTCCTATTTATTATTGAATCAGAATAATTCTCGAAAAGAGACCCCAGAAAGTTAAATACACCTCCCACGAATCAATAACTTTGCTATGCTGCATTATTTGTTTGGTTTGATTTTTATTAACTATTGAAGGTTATTTAATGTCAGATCATCTTTATACACTCATTTTTAATACATATATGATTTGCTTTTTAGGGTTTTATTGCAGATCAACCATTGTATTCCAAAGACTGTTTATACATATATATCAAATACATATGCATTGCAAACATTCTTTTTGATAACATTTTTAAACAAGCCAAATTCATTTTTGCACACAGGTACAAAGTTTTAAGTATTTCTATCTAAAACAAATACTTATATTTACTATTATTGATTTGTTTGCACAGAGTTAAAATGGTTTCAAGAATTGTTATGTGATAGAAACAATATCAGTTATTTGTTTGCATACATTTAAATTGATATAAATGATAAGCTATTAGTTTCACGCTAATATTATTTTCAAATATGATAGAACACTAATTATTCTAATTTACATTACCCACTCATTTGTACACAGTTTAAAGTTTCGAATAATTGTTATGTATTACTTATAATTCAATGAAATATCTGTCACATGTTTACACACAGTTAAAGGATCAAACAGTTCTAATTAAACTATTCAATTTAGTATGTAATCTATTTGCATGCAGTTTAAATGTCAGACAGTTCTATTCGACCCTAACATATGACCCTATCAGGAGCAGTCATTCCGGGCTAGTATTGATAGGTAGTTGTATAGCAGAGAAAACATCAACGCTGACGTAAAGAATATAATATGCTTACCTAAAATGAACGGAAGGTAGGGCAAAGAGATGGTCGGAGAAGGTAGAAAGTGCACACACAGGGGCCGAGATAGAAATCTTCAGAGAACCACTTTTTCTTCATGCTGTTCAGGTCAAATTCTTCTTTAGTGAAATAAACATCTCGGAGGCCCACGCAATTTTCGTGATCACACCACACTCAGGCTGCCACCCGTACAATGCAGGTAGATACACTTCTTTCTAGAGTTTCAAACCACAGATTTTACGTGCAATTTCCACAGAGAACAGCGGCATCCTGTTTAATTCATATATCAGGTGCATTTCTTGTTAATTTGTTCATCAAGGGTCAGACTTCCATAGATGCATTGATAGATGTAACAGAGGTCTTCAAGTCAATATCCAACATTTGGAGCAATGGCAGTGTAGTGGGGATCCACATTCCCCAAAGCCCCAGCATTACTTTAGCCTCAACATCAGATTATTTAGTGTCATATCCAGGACACTTTTGGGAGGAGTCTTAACCCTCTGAAGAGACGCAGTCGGTGTATTTTACAGCCCCTGCCGACAAGGGTGAAGAGCATTTGTCTACTCCTTGGTCAATTTATTCGTCGTTTTATTTGCATAAATCATATTGTTAGTGACTGTAATCGATAACATTGATGTGCTATTACTTTTCCTCGGTCTCTTTTATTTTCTGAGTTTCATGAGAAGTATTTAAACGAAGAACATTTGCGATTCTCCCAGCGAAAAAAGACGCATATTTCATAATTTCCAAAAGCAACTCTTTTCCTATTCTGGCGCCAACCTCTAGTGAGTCTGAATGCCCTCTTCTTATTTAGTAGCAGACTTGAGAGGACCATGCGTCCTTATACTAAACTGAATTGTTTGAAATAGAACAGTTTTTGACATTGAATCTGTACCTATACTAAACTGAATTGTTTGAAATATAATTGCTTTATCAAATATACCTACTTGTGTTTTATGATAATACTTGGAACCATTTAACTGTGTGTTAAAAAGGAGCTATGGCTAGTAAAAATGTTATTTACCAAATATGCGATTACAAATCATATATAAAAGATATATATGTATAAACAGGTTTTAGCATTAAATAACCGACAGTGGTGTATATGTTATACAACCCAAACAAACAGACCTTAGATAACGCAGCCTTTGAACCAGAAATATCACTAACGAATTCCAGGATGATTAGCAAGTTTTATTCTATAATGAATGCGGGACAGTCACGCAAAAAGGCAATTATAAAGAATATGAAAAATATTTACGTTCACTGCACATATGCAAAAAATCATATTCAAAGAGAAATATATTTTGTAAATGATTGCTTATTGGGGAGAATAATTCACTGAAAGACAACATATGATTGATTTAAATCCATATTATTTATTTTGATATTTGCTTGTATGATTTAAAATTCAGTTCAGCATTAATTTTTTTTTTCATCATAGTAACCGTAAGACTTCTGACCTAAAATATTAAGCTACATTTTTTATGAAAGCGTAACGCATTTGCAAAATTCATTTTAAATTCGTAACACTGTATTTAATTGCCGCTTTCTAGAGTCTCCTTAGCCAAAAGTTTAATTTCGAGGCAAAGCTTCACCTTGTTAGTGTACACTTTTCTTTGAAAGAGTTTAATGATGTTTACGCCAACCATTGCGTGATCTTTGAAAGTATCAATTGTTATCTGATTGTTATTTCGTTATTATACCGTGCATTTTGAAATGAGGTGTCTATCTTGAATTTAAGTCGATATCGGTGCACCTGTACACGACCAAAGCAAATAGTTACGGAGATCTCAGCAGTCTTACTGCCAAAAGTGGGCGATTTGTGAACGTGAAGAAACGTTAAAACAACTCGAATGTTTCGGAAAAAAAGTATTCCCATCATTCATGTCACTCCGACGTGAGGCCTAAAATATCTGAGTTACTTTTGTGGAAAAATGCCAGTGTTGTTAATTTTTTTTTTTAGAGTTATTTTCTTTTTTTTTTTCTCAAACTTATTTCCCTATTTACATTTTTTCCTATTTCAACTATTTTAGTTATTTCATTGATGTTATTCTCGGTTTTCTCATATTTTTATTTTGTCACAATAATTTCTTTTCTGAGATAATGTTGTGGAAGAAGAATAATAATTTGGTTTGGTTTCTTTGTTTTTTTATGGCATATCAACCTTTGTAGGTTATTTAATGCCAAAGCTTTTCTCCCACAAGAACAGTAGTTATACCATTTAACCCATAGCTGGGAGGATAAGAGGGTTCATACCTTTCCCAAGGGTATTTTCCCGAAAGTGAACGTAATAGCGCGACTGGAGTACGAACTCGCTTACCACGATTCCGCAGTCCATCGCTTTAACCATTACACTACGCGGACACCCCGAAAAAGAAGAAGTAGTAGTAGTGCTAGTAATAGTTTTAGTTTTACTTGTTCTTGTTCTTCTCAATAATTAGAGCTTTTGGTATTATTTTCTTTGTTTCTTTCTTAATATCATGCTTTTCAAATTGCTTAGATTTCATTTATTCCCCTTTTCTTTCTTTCTTTCTTTTATATTCATTGATTTTTGTCCTTATTCTTTGGATTGTTTTTTGTTCTTTCTTTTTTTCTTTTATTCAATTATTCTTTTTTCATGTCTCGATTCTTTCCTTAATTCTTTTTTGTTTTCTGACTATTTCTTCCTTTTTTTCTTTCTTTCTATTTCTTTTAACCTAAATAATCAGAGTTCTAGTTATTTTCTCTTTCTTTCTTACCGACAGGATTTTCATTTTGCCGGACATATTTTAGACCTTCCGTCTTTTCTTTTTTCTCTTCCTTTGTTTCTAGATTTTTCTTACTAACTATATCTTCTTTTAATTTATATTACATATTAATGTTTTTATCTCTCACGCTTCTTTCTTTCTTTCTTTCTTTCTTTCTTTCTTTCTTTCTAATGTATATGTTGTGCGCTTTTGATTATAATACTTTCTTTTAGTCTGTCTTGTTTTCTTCGTTTTCGTTCGAACTATTTCTTTCCACGTCGTTTTTTATTTATTTATTTATCTCCAACATTTTTCTTTTGCTCGACACCATTTTTTCCTTGTTTCTTTCTTTTATATTCATTGTAGAGTTTTTGTTTCAAATCTTTCGTTTAATCTTGCTTACTCCACTTTTTACCATCTTGTCTTTTCTTTCTTTCTTTCTTTCTTTTCATGCCATTTCTTTCTTTCTCTCTTTCTTTCTTTCTCCCCACGCTATTTCTTTCTTTCTTTCTTTCTCACATTTTTCCTTTTGTCCACACCATTTCTTTCTTTCTTTCTTTCTTTCTTTCTTTCTTTCTTTCTCCTCATGCTATTTCTTTGTTTCTCACATTTTTCCACACAATTTTTTTTTCTTTTTTCTTTCTTTCATTCTTTCTTTTTTTCTCCCCGCGCAATTTTTTTCTTTCTTTCTCACATTCTTCCTCTTTTCCACACCATTTCTTTCTTTCTTTCTTTCTTTCTTTCTTTCTTTTGTAATTAATCCCATTCTTTTTATTTGGGTTTTAAGTTATTCACTCAAACATCGAAAACATTACATTTAGCACTCATTAAGCCTTTTTCTCTAAATGAGTAATCTCTATTATGTTTATAATGTTTTTTTCTTTCTCATTGACATCATAATCTTCCTAAACGAACAGATATTATAAATCCTATTCCTTCTTCCCGAATTAGTCGTCTTGCAACCATCAACATTTTTTTAAACTGTTTTCAAACGACATGTTAATATTTCCGTTGACAGCCGATATTTTTATCTTCATAGTTGCCATATTCAAAATATATATTATCAATAAACGATCTAATGAGACTTAAAATATCGTGTACACAGTATTTCTTGAAAGTGAAATGACGTAATTTAAAACAACAAACGCTGTTTCATTAATCAAACAGCCAACTTTTTCTTGTTATAAACGGCCCACTTTTTTCTTGTAATACACATTTTCCCTAGGTATTTATATTTTAAACTTTTTACACATCCATCGTTGATTTAACATCACTAGTATCATCCCTCATTGTCCGGATGATGGTTCATGAGAACCGAAATGTTCTAGTGTCGACTTTGTTTCTCAATAAATCTCTCCTACTTGGATTACCTTGTTATCAATTTTTCTTTACAAATTGTCGGATTACAATCCGTTATTTTCTTCGACAGAGTTATTAATTGAGAACAATATTTAGGGGATTTTGAAACAGATATGAAAGAACGCTTTTCAGACCATATCCAGAATGCTGGTTTTGATTGTGTTCTCAGAAATGTTTTCGCACTTTAGGTTGTTGTATTATGTATAGCATATGCCACAGACAGATTCACATAAGTTCTTCGTTTAACACCTCATCCAATGCAGGAACAAGAAGTGCATGATGAAAAGCAATAGCATGTCAGCGTTGTCGATTCCAGTTACTAACATGATACTTAACGCAGAGAAAACAAAGCAAAACTGACAGAGGCAAACCTGTTCATTTGTGTGAAATGTATAAAACTTTCTCGTGTCTTTTTAGTAAATTATGCTGATTTAATAAACTTCAGGTAAAAATGTTGCGAAGAGTGGAATTTTTAGTGTCTCTGAAAATGCATCTTTTAACAATTTTTTCGCATTTTCTCAACTTTTTTTTTTCTTTGAGCTTATAGTCTTTCTTTCTACATATTTTTAGAAATCTTTGTGTATTCTTTCTTTCTTTCTTTCTTTCTTTCTTTCTTTCTTTGCCGTGTGCTGATCTTTTATCTTCATTTTTTCTTTATTCTTCCTTTACCCCAGCATATTTTTTTCATTTACATACTCTTTTTTTTTTGTTATGTTGGAAGGGTGTAGAATACAGTGGCTGGGTTGCATGGGTCAAATAAATCTGCTTGAAAATTATGAGTATTTGATAGGAATAGTTGAAACTATGTAACTCCAACTGATCTCGTCAACCTATCACTAGAAGTGATCAGCTCTTTTTTTTCACTTGGTTTGGAAAAACAGTCTAGGAAAAAGAAAATCTCTGAATTAAACTAAAACAATAATCAAAAACTTAAAACTGAATACAATTTACTTATGGTCAAGTCTGTCTATCCTACCTAATATGCTATTTTTCTTGATTGCATTAAATGTCCTGAACATAACACAAAACTAAATCTGATGGTGAGTCCCAATTTTGGAGATCTGGGGAGTAAGAAGTATCCCTGCTTTATTTCTTATATATTAAAGGAAGTCACTTTATATCATTTATTGATAATATATATTCCCAACATACTTCCTCTACTTAAAAAAGAAAATTTACATCCAAATCCTTGCCCTTGAGGTTATTACAATAATAATAATAATAATAATAATAATAATAATGCGAAAGCGTATTTTCAATCCTCCTGGGGGTGAACGTGGCCCTGGAGGTGACCGAGTCCTCTGTAAAGAGTATGGATGTAACTAGCAAGACACATTCAGATTAATTGGCTACGCAATTACGATGACTAGATAATTTGGCGTCACTTGTGTGCGATTGGACAGCTGGCTCAGTGTTACAATTTCCGCTCTGCATTCTGTAGCCGCTGGTTCGATCTCCTGTGGGGGAGATTACGGTATAACACTGCTAATGAGACCTAATATGGTCGGAAAAGGTGTTCAGTGTTTCTTTATGTCACGTGCGAATGTTCGCCAGATTTTCAGGTCGAGGTAATTCAATTCACAATGTGATTCCTCTACTTAAAAAAGAAAATTTATATTCCTGCTTTGTTGTTACTATCAGGCAGTTTTTGACCTGTAGTTGTAATACCTACAGAAATTCCTCGCTTTAATCGGCTGGAGCTGTAGAATACACCCAGTGTATCTCTACAGAGGGGTAACACCCAATAACGAGTGTCCAAGATATGACATTAAACCATCTGATAAAAAAGCTCCAGCTTTGAAGATCATAGGAATGTGGATCACTTCTTCATTGCAATTGCTCCCTTGTTAACTCTAACCCGGAGTGCTTACACCTGATTGGGCCCCATCTATTGGTCAAATAGAACAAACCATACATGCAAACAAATAAATGATGTTAAATTGTAACTTTTATATACCAACTGAATTAAATAGCAATTAAATAGCTTTAATATAGCAATTAAATTATGACTTTTATATAGCCATTGGCCTAAGGAGTAGAGTTTTCTTCAGCGGTCCGGGAGACCAGAGTTCAATCATATCAAAAACTAAAAAAATCGTCCTTGATGCCGCCTTGCTTAACACTCAGCATTATAAGGTATGGATCAAGGGTAAAGTGGAGCAATCCAAGGAATGGAGTAGCACCTTCCCTTTCACTTCAGTGTAGTTGCTATTGAAAGGGGAGCCTTTGGGTCTCCCTTGACTACGGTTGAAAACTTTACTTATAAAAAGGATTTGGGGTTTAGTAACCTATAATAATTGATATGACATAAAACCCAACAAAACCAAATCAAACCCATGTTTAAAAATTATTCATATTCGAGTGAAACCAGCAAAAAATATCTTACGAAAAAACAACACATAAATGAAAACATAAACACACAACGAACATTATTCCCTGACATCTTGATATAAAATAAACCTAGATGGTTTTTCAAGCCATTGAATTCAATCAATCCAATTGTTGATTCCAGTAAGCAAATTATGACCACTTGTTCATAACTCACACGTGTCAATGAAAATGCACTCTATTTAACGGCCTGTCGTAGGCGTTAGATTTCTTAGTCTAATAATCTAATTCGGCCATTATAATAATAAATCATAATAATACCCCTTATCATTCACACAGTAATAATTGTCATCAGTGCAACTGATTTGTCAATTATCTTCGACTGCAATATTTTACACTCGCTCAATGTTGGGAGAGTGGAATTCAGAGACTATTAAGCGAGCGGGTAATTTACGTGGGAACTTGATTAAAGCAATCACTGACATGCGCAGAGCAAGAATCACGTAGCCTGAAATACATTGGTGCGCTCTAATCAGTTAATAAGAAGTCACGTCGCTTGGTAAACGTCCAGCAGACGCACATCCATTATTAATCTGAACGTCCATGGCCAAATTTTGAGGTCCTATTCAAGATTACGGAGCATATTGAAGAAAGTCGCTCAACAGAGTTACTGATAGACGATAGCCATGCTGATATGGCAATGTTATCAGGATTATGGACATTGGCGGCATATTTAATTCATGTCTGAATGAGCATTGTAAATTTATGCACAGTAGGCGTGCAGCAGAACTGTAAGAGTAGTCCCAGAGAATGAACAATGCTTCTATCTTAAAACGGAATATTCCTCCAAACAGAAGGATGGCGCTTGTAAACTAGCTATATTAATGATTTATTTTCACAGCATAGTAACATTTCTGGTGTTATTTCATGTTAAGAAATTACGTTTAGTTTCTTTGCTTTAATGGTACGTCAACATTTGTTGGTTATTTAATGCCAAAGCAATTTTTGTGGAGATTATGAAATTGCGTTTATTCTCTGTTTGAATTGATATTTGTGTAGTTCAGGTTTTGGTTTCACGATTTAATAGCATTTCAAATGTTGCTGGTCATTTAGAGTCAAATCTATTATTATAGAAATATTAGTGTGATGCTTCGTTACCAATAGCTGGAGGGATAAGAAATGTTGTACCTTTTCGAAACACGTTCATCAGAAAGTGAATACAATAGAGTGAATAGAGATCGAACTCGTTTACTACGATGTCCCAGTCCAGCACGTTCACCACAACGCAAAGAGGACTCAAATACCCACTGGCATTAGGGTTATAATATTAATTGTTTTATCCTCCTAAGCTGCAGGTTTAATACAATTACTCTCCTCCTGGAAAGATAGATTTGGCATTAGATAACACACAAATGTTGTCATGGCATTAAACAAAGAAACCAAATCAAATCATCGAAATACCAATGTAATTAAAACGGCTAAAACCCTACAATGCGGGAAAAATGTATGATCTATTTAATTCGCACCCTTCTTTATTTTAATTCGTCGCTATAATTCAAGATAATTTTTCATTGCATAGCATCGAAAATAGGTGCACCTAGAAGCCAGATATTTTTGCTAATTTTAATAACGTAAATACAAGTGAAATCTGCTCTATCATATTACACATAATTACATGATACCCAAAAATTAAACTTTTCTTTTCATCATCTCAGGTTCTCTTTCGGCACATTTTTAGATCGTCTGATTACTGTAGTACACTTTGGCTTGATTACTTCTGTCACATGCTGGCATCTTTTGGAGCACGGCGTCAAGCACATTGTCAGTTTCGAGTCGTTTATCCATCTTATTAAAAGATCAAATAAACTGGTACGTCAGAATAATTGAAATATACTCATGAATTTTATTTGACAAGTCAATAATAATCAAACAATGACTTTCGAAAATGCAACAAGTATATCACATCCAACTGTGAATGATTTCTTAATTCTATCAATCGAGATTAGCATATGAGAAAATTCAATATTGCTAATGTTTATAACATAAAAATGTGTAATTTTGATTAACCAAGAAAGAAAATAGTATTATCAACACACACACACACACACACACACACACACATATATATATATATATATATATATATATATATATATATATATTAGAAAATGGATATAAATCACATGGTATATAAGAATATATGAAAGGGGGCGTGTTATCCATATAAAACAAATTCATTTATTATATTATCATATTTTCATATTTATACACGCACACATGCATTTATATATATATATATATATATATATATATATATATATATATATAAGTAATATTGGCGAGCGTGGACTACAGGCTCTCTTTTAAATAGCTACTACACCGCAGTGTAGGGAAGGCGACACTCTTTTCCCTGGATTGGTTCATTTACGCTTGGCCCATACTTTTTAATGTCGAGTGTTAAGCAACGAGGCTTCAAATACTGTTTTTTTTTTTTTACTCTTTGGTAAGATTCGATATGGTATTGAACTTCGGTCTCCCGGAGCAATGGCGAAAACTCTACCTAGCATTGAAAAAATTAAATTTTATTGCGACCAAATCAATTTTTAATACTATGTTTCATTGTGAGTTTATTTTACTAGTTTACAAATTGTTAATTAAACAGTATTTTTTTAAAAATCAGATAAAACTCTCAAATTTACTATTGTTTGCTTTGAAAATACTCATTGTGCAATTTATTATAATTTATCCATTAAATACAATAAAATGGAAAAGAAAAGGTATTTATCGAAATTGAAAATGGAAGAAAGGAAATTTAGCAATTGTAGAAACGAAATTACAGAGCATTTCTCTCCTTATATTTTTTATTTATTTTCGTATCCAGTTTATTATCATATGCGTCCTAGGGGTTAGAGTGTTCGCCAATGGCCCGGGAGACCTGGGTTCAATCCCAGGTCGAGTCATACCAAAGACTCAAAAAATGGTACTTGATGCTTCCTTGCTTAGCACTCAGCATTATAAGGTACGGATCAAGGGTAAAGTAGAGCAATCCAGGAAAGGAGTAGAACCCTCCCCTACACATTGGTGTAGTAGCTATCGAAAAGGGAGCCTTCGGGTTACCCTCGACTATGGTCGCCAACTTTACTTACTTATAAGTAGAATAAAAGATTAGCACTATAAATAGTGGCAACTGTTTCCATCGCCTCATCAAGTTTTGGTCCCCAGTTCCAATCTCCAGTATGTAATAGCCCCTTTCTTGTCGTTGAGTTTGAGTATCCTGATAACTAGTGTATACTTATTGATAAAATCGATCTTTTATTAAAAAACACTGTGCATTACCAGCTTATTTGCATAACAGAGTATTCGTCAATGGCCCAGAACAACGGTAAAGTCATACCAAATAGTTAAAAAATGGTTCTGGGTGCCTACTTGCTTATCTCTCAGTATTGTAAGGTACTATTTACCAACCCCTCCGCTCGGGCAGGATATGACACAAGGTCAATTTTTAAGCGGAGTTTAACAGGTTTTGAATTCAGAGTTTTCCTTCTCCTAGACTAGTTGCCTCACCAAGGCTGAAGAACCTAGTCCGTCCTACGATTTACCCATAGCTGGAGGGAGAATAAGGGGGTTCATACCTTTCTCAAGGGTATTTGCCCGAAAGTGAACGTAATAGCGCGACTGGAGTACGAACTCGCGTACTACGATTCCGCAGTTCATCGCTTTAACCATTACACCACGAGGACACACTTACAGTATTGTAAGGTACGGATTAAAGGTAAGTGGAGATATCCAGGAAAATATGTAGCACCTTCCGCAAACCCTTGGGGTAGTAGCTATTGAAAAGGGAGCCTATAGGTCCCCCTCGACTATGGTCGGCCAACTATATATATATATGTGTGTGTGTGTGTGTGTGTGTGTTTTGGGCTGAGTAATAAATGATATTCGTGATACCAAAATAATACAATTTATACGTGACGAACTTAGCAATTAATAATATTTCAATCACAAGTATAATCAGCGAAGTTGGCTTGGAGTGTAGAGTACCCTGATTGCCTCTCTGCGGTGGAGAAACCACAACAAAGTATGTCCTGCGTATGACACTAAACAATCTGATGGCGAGACTTCAGTCCTGAATGTTTGGCAAATGTCAAGTAGCCCTTCTTTGTCATTGATCCACTGTCCACTGAGTGGTAGCACCTAACAGGGTCCTATCAATGGGTCATATACAATTATTTGACATTGAAACTGCGGGCAAACGAATGATTTAAGTTAATTTGAATTGTGAAAAATAGAAAGTTTTGACCATTTAACCATGTGTAGACAAATGACTGATGTCTAATTGAAATGTTAGTGATACAGAGTAATACTTGGAATCATTTAACTATTTGCAATAAATCAGCCTAGGCTCTTTTAAAAATGTTTCAACAGAATATCTTTATAAATCATATACGTTTAATCCTATTTACCTAACCCCTCCGCTCGGGCAGGATATGACACAAGTTCATTTTTTAAGCGGAATTTAACAGGTTTGAATTCAGAGTTTTGCTTCTCATAGACTAGTTGCCTCACCAATACTGAAGAAGCTAGTCTGTCCTACTATTTACCCATACCTTTCCCAAGGGTATTAGTGCTATGTGAAATGCAATCAGTCTCACCCAGGATTTGAACTCGTGTCGCCGTGTCCATTTCCTACCACGATAACCATTACACCACGGGCACCTCCTAGAAGTATACGTTTAATATACGTACACAAACATGATTTTTCATTAAATAATCTATAATGGTTGATATGCGATAAATCCAAACCAAACCAAATCTTATATAATCGCCACAGTTTTTAATAAACTCTCTTCCTTTATCAGTTAACTTGTTGATTCCTCTTGCTAAAAAATTCAGGTAGTTGCCAGTTCAAGTTTTCCATATCGTTTCCACGTAAACCTCCGGTGAAATTGTTTTGATTTTAAGAATATTTTGTAGAAAAAGAAAATAAAAGATGGGGATCATTTTATGCATGAGCTTGTTAATGTGGTCGATTGGGTTGAAAACACTTGCAAAAAATTCATTATTTTCTTATTGCGTGAGTCTTCGTGAATGTGGCCCTACGTTATCAAGAAGCACAACGTTTCCACTTTTCACGATAGAGGAGCGTTTTTTTAAATGATGTTAATGCACTTTTTACAACTGTTGCGGTTATAAATCTACCCTGAGTATCTGTTTGCGGTTTATAAATAATCCATGAATAATACCTCAGTGATACCACGATACACGCTGCATATCTTTAATTCGAGTTGGCAGCGAATATTCATCTTTGTCTAATAAGACCCATTTTTCTGTCACTGCAATGATATACGTTACAAACAGGTCATTTCTATGCCTTGAAAAGGGACGTGTTGCTATGGTTTCGCGATATTTCTTACTCTTCTCATTTACAGTATGAGGAAGCTAAACACTAATCATGCTACCTTTTCCAATCTGTTTCAAGTCGGGAGAGCTAGTGGATGTGTTGAGCGCATTTTCTCACCCTTAGGTATTTTACGCAGATTGTATTTCACTAATTTTCTTAAACTTGATCCTGGTCTGATAAGTGTCCTTGTAAGGGTTCATCTCAATGACGTATTGCCAGGACAAAATTTTCTGAATCACTTTCTTAGTTAGAAGTCAGATAGGACGCTTTGGTTATAAACAGTACAAACATTCTTAGTTTTTGTAGCGTATTTGTTACTCGTAAACGTCAACAACATTACGTGATGAATATATACTTTAAGTTAATCAATTTAAAAGCGTACAATCATACATCAAATTATGATTCCCTCTTTTTCACAACTAATATAAGAATGACCGTTCAAGACACTCCTTAATAAGGTAATTTCCGGTTGAGTTTAAAACATGGGAAGTTTGAAACGCGTACTTATATCATGAGTCGAAAAAAAGAATAATTTATGACTCTACCCAGTATATATATATATATATATATATATATATATATATATATATATATATATACGAGGATCATTAAATAAGTTTCCATACTTTTTTAATAGGGGGCACCTTTATTGATATTACACATATGAAATTCTAGTCCCCTTCGAAATAATCTCCTCCGGCTGCAATGCACTGGTTGTACCGTTCCAACAACTTCTGCAAGGCCCCATGGAAGTCCTCTTGTGTGAGCGTGTCAATGACCTTCATCACAGCCTCTTTCATCTCCTCAATTGTCTCATAACGACAGCCTGTGAGCTAAGGGAATAACAGCGAGGAAGGTCTGGAATATAGGGAGGATGAGGAACTGTCTTGATGCCCATCTTGGTCAAATAGTCTGTGACAAGAATGGAGTTGTTGACTGGTGCGTTGTGCTGATGGAAATGCCACTGACCCGATTTGAAGAGTGCTGGCCTCTTCTCAAGGAATCTCTCCTGAACTCCCTTAAAATTACAACATAGTAACCCTAACCCTAAACCTTTGGCCTATCAACTGTGGTGTATTGACTTCCTTCCTCCTCCCACACCTCTCATCATCCCTCGCAGATCCCTGCCTTCTTCTTATCTCTTATGCCACTCAAAAACTGATGCTCGATTCATAGAAAATGGTCCAAAAGCAGTCTGAAGCATTCCATACGTTTCCGTGGCATTTCTTCCAGGTTTAAAACATAATTTTATTACATATCGTTCTTCTAAAGTGTCCTTACGTCCAGATTGCATTTTTGAAATCTACTAGCTGTGACAATCAGGATTTAGTAGGGTGTATTCCAATTGCTGCTGTAGCTGTTCATTGGATCCTGAAATCATAAAAATTGGTTAGTCATCTCATAAGATGTATAGCAATAACATACTGAATTTTCAAGAGTCTTTTCGATAGCTACTACACCAAGGAGTAGGGGAGGGCGCTACACCTTTCCCTGGATTGCTCCACTTTATCTTGATACTTACCTTATAATACTGAGTGTTACGCAAGGTAGCATCAAGTACCTTTTTTTCAGTCTTTGGTACGACTCGACCTGGAATTGAACCCTGGTCCCCCGGGCCATTGGCGAACACCCTAACCATTATGCCAATGTCCGGTTTCTATAAAAGCTATAATAAGTAAGTAATAAAGTAATGTTTGACTGGACTGTGATATCTAAGTAAAAAAATTCAAACTCCAGTCACAGTATCATGCTTATTTTTGGACTGATACCTCTAAGAAATATATTAACCCTTTATTCCGCACTTCACTTGTGAATTAAATAGTAACTCTTCTGTCTTTATAGATGAAAATAGAGAAATGTTGGCATTAAATAACCCACAAATATTTATTTGCCATAAAACAAGGAAACATAGCCAAACTGTTTGTCCAATAAAAGTCAGAAAACATGGGAGCAATTTTTATTAAATATGAAACTCAATCACCCGACATGTAAAAAATAATAATTTTGACAACCATAAACACCAATGCAAACAAATCAACCCGACAAGTTGTTATTGATTTAAAAATCTGCCCCTTGAAAATAACACTGTGAATAAATTAACATAAAAGAAAACAAACAACTCGGTCAAGTCACGGTTAATGTCAAACACACTCACTCCAAATCTAATTAAAGAATATTAAAGATGGTGTTCGAACAAGAAAAAATTCGATGTTTATAAAATCAACAAAATATAAATAGTTCTCACAATATTTTTCAGACTAAAGGATATGCTACAACAACAGTATGTTTTATATTGCTTTTCATAGAGCATATCAACTCTTTAAAAAAATCTTTATCCATATTTTGATTTTTGAAAAGTATTCTTTAAACTGTGTAAAAAAAGCATATTTATCCCCAAACTTCTTCCGACGAATGACTTAAGTTCAAAAGTAGTTGAAAAACATCAAAATATTCCCATTTATCGTGCCTTTTTCGTTAATATATATATATATATATATGTGTGTGTGTGTGTGTGTGTGTGTGTGTGCGAGTGTGTGTGTGTGTGTGCGTGATGTAAGAAAGTGGAAAGATAGCCAAATACTTTGACACAGCTTGAGAAGTAAAAAACCTATGGTATATGAGGGTGATCTTTACTAATTTTTATTGGCGCAGATGCTTGATAAAAGCTTGGAGTCTTCGAAAATCAGAGGGAGAATCCAGAATATCTATTAGGTTTTGCAAGAATGCCCAGTCCTTAGGTCCTAATGAAACTTGCTATCTTTCAATCTAGTGGAATACTACCTGCTAAAACTGGTGTGAAAAACGTGAATGAAGAGAAGAAATAATAATAATAATAATAATAATAATAATAATAATAATAATAATAATAATAATAATAAGAAGAAGAAGAAGAAGAAGAAGAAGAAGAAGAAGAAGACTTGAAATAAAAAAGAAGTAAAATCTACATCAAACGGAAGACTAAAAAAAACTTCATCGGCAAATTCAAACATACATTAAACAGAACATAACCACAAACAAACACACACACACATTCAGACAAATAAGCGAATGGAATCATTAAAGGAGGAAGATTAGTAAACAGATGAACATGATACCATATGTACTACTATTAAGGGGAGAAGATAATCGAGGAAAAAATGTAAATATATAAACATACATGGATGCAAACACCAATAAACACACAGACACACTCATAATACGCTCCTGTAAAAATAAAAAGAGAGAAACAACGTCTGTAGAGATCTAAGTTTTTCATGGAACTCGAATTGGACATTCACAGAAACTAACATTGGAATAAAAATGATCCACAATCCTATCAAAACAGTCGACACTATATAAACCAAAGAGGCACTCAAACACGACATTAACTTCTTAAAGGCGACTTTAAACGTCAGAAACACGTGTTGAAGAAGAATAGATAACCTAAATGCAAATTCACTGGTGGACAAATTAATTTCAATATATATATATATATATATATATATATATATATATATATATATATATGAATTTACCAACCCCTCTGCAAGAGCACAATGCGACATAAGTCCATTTTTAAGCGTAGTTTATCAGGTTTGAAATGATATTTTTCATTTACGAGATCGTTTGCCATATAAAAGGTAAATATTCCAGTCAGTCCAACTATTTACTCATAGCTGGTAGGAGGATAGTTGGATTCATAACTTAGCCAAGGGCTCTAGTTCTGTATGAAATACAAACAGCCTCATCCAGGTTTTCAACCAAGGTCACCAACTCTATTTTCCACGATGGTAACCATTACAAAAAGCGCCCCTATATATATATATATATATATATATATATATATATATATATATATATATATGCTAATGTGTATGTGTATGTTTCATATAGATATATATATATATATATAAAATATCTAACTATGCTGTTTGCTTTTTTCATTTTGTTATTATTTATACGAAAAGCATGAATTCACATATCGTTCCTTCAGCTCTTGGTAAATAATTGATATAGGAACCAGTACAGCAGAAGTACAACTCTAAATTCAAACCTGTTGAAAACTAATATTGTATCGCATTGGGATTGTGAAAGAGCGTTTGGATAAACACACACACACACACACACACACACACACACACACACATACATACATATAAGTATATATATGAGAATTAATTTTTATTTATTGCGGACTTTTTCTCCTCATCTTGGTATTTTTTTTGTTTTGTTTCTTCTTTCACTACGTTTCGGCCAAATTTCACCTCTGGCCTTCTTCAGGTGATTTACCGCAACCTCGGATAGGAATGATGAGTCTTGTAACCATATCCCCAGTAATTACTGCCTTCCGTAGTTGTAGTCTATCGCACCACGTTTTTGACCAAGTAAACCTCTGGCAGGCTTGGGTAGGATTTGAAACCGCTATCTTCTGGCAATGCTCACCTGGAACCGTAGAGACTCAATGCGTCTATCCGCTGTGTCAGTCCGCAATAAATAAAAATTAATTCTCAGATTAAGAAGTCTCACCTCAAAATGATTCCGATTAAAGACAATTACAAGTATATATATTTATATATATATGTGTGTGTGTGTGTGTGTGTGTGCGTGAGTGTGTGTGAGTGAATTCCATTTTATATACGTGAGCCAAGTAAAATTGCTAATATATATCATTAAATATGTAAAAGTCTTTGTGAACTAGAATCAATATAATGCATAAAAACGAATGAACGTGATTAATTACTATATTAATTTCTTTCAAGACATCTTGGTGAGGTGCCTCGTCTCTTCCTTTATCTATCTATCTATCTATCTTCTGTCCCTGTCTCTCTCTCTCTCTCTCTCTCTCTCTCTCTCTCTCTCAATATATATATATATATATATATATATATATATATATATATACATGTGTGTGTGTGTGTGTGTGTGATATCCAGAGCTATTCCTATGTCGAGATTTTCAGATATGTTTTAACCCTCTTCCAGAATCTAATCCTGTCTAACAAAATAAGACTTTCATCCGTTTTCATTTTTTTTAGCTTTTGTGATTCTCCATTTATTTTTCTATATGGTTCATTTCCTTTATGTTTAAGTATTTTAAAGAATATTTTCTAACTTCCTGTAGTGCATTAGCTGTGTTTTCAGTTTTATATAAAAGCTGTTACCCAAAAATCAAATGCTCTACGTGAAATGAAACGTATAGAATATTATACCACTGCATCTCAAAAGTCGCCACTATTCTCTAACAATCTACCATTTGGGCACTTCTGTACTGACTGTTATGTTTCCAACATTATTTTATCTTATTTTATTCTGTTCCTTTGTTGTGTGAGTGTTTGTTCGCAAGGATATTTTGTGACTTTCGTGATGACTCCAAAAAAGAACCCACTGTATGGCAAAATATTTCTTTCACTACCACAGAATAAGTTGAAATGCTTTGAGAAACTGTTAGGAAAGAGTTTGCCTATGTGATGCTAAAAAGGTGTTGAAATAATGCGGAAAGATCTTCCATGATCTTGCTAATTGCAACGAGCCTATAGTGAAAAACTTAACAAAAAACAAAAAAAGACAAAATTTCGCACTGCAATCAATGAAGATTGTGGACTGAACACTAATCAGATATATACGAAGGCTGGTTTGTCTTTGCGGGCAAGATCCCGAATGCTAACAGGGAGAAGTAATGAAACACGTTTCTGTAAAAATCTGATTCCTTTCATTATAAAAGATAAAAACAATTGTTTGAATATGTGCCAACTTTTTGAGAGAAAGTCTACAAATGTTCCAGCCAGGGATTCTTTACGATGAACAATAAAGAATCATGGCTGTTTTCATATATCTCTTCGTGCACACATACACACACACACACTCCACATGCACGTGCGGACAGGCGCAAGCATGCGTACGCACACATACAGCAATGAATGCACAAACATGCAAACGCTTACAAGTACCCATATACACAAATGGAAACAGAGGCATACATGCATTCATTCAGCCACTTGCAAACACGGACGCACGGATTCATGCATGCACACTCATACACACATACACACACATAGAGTATATATATATATATATATATATATATAGCTTGACAACTCTGGTGGAGTAAAAAATCCCTGATGATAGAATTTGTAAAAAAAATCGTGCACCAACTTTTATATAGGAAAACAATCAATAAAAAAATACTAAAAACACTCGCACTGGTCTAAAATAATCAAGCAGCGCCACAATTTTTAGCAAAAATAAAAATAAAATCACCAGAGAATTACTGAAGCTGATACGTAAAACGTTTAATACACTAAATAGAACGAAATTAGTATACCTAAACACCCAGATCGTGTTTATCTAGGTTTCACATACCGGATCATCAGTATAATTCTGACTCTGGTCAGTGAAACCTTTGTAGACAATCACTCTCTCTCTCTCTTTATATATATATATATATATATATATATATATATATATATATATATATATATATATGTAAACACACTTGAAAATATGTATGTATGCACGTGAGTATGTATGTTATGATTATAATGATATAAAACGCGTATGTAAAGAATAAGTCAATGAATATCATTCAACTTATGTTTTATTTTCTGTTTTGTTTTGCTTTTTTAGAGATGTAATATGTCTTTTTTTTTATTTGGTTTTATTTCTCTGCCCATTTTGGGGGTGTAGAGGGGTGATTATTTTATGCTCTGCTTTACATTTGTTTATTTATTCTTATTTATGTTTTTTTTTATTATACCAATGATTTTAACGATCAAGCAGAGCAAATTTTTGTAGCTCATAACTTCACTATAACACAGTGTGTTTTAAGTAAAATAGCTGCACATATCTTGATCTTTAAGTTTCAAAATATCTTATTTTTTATTTCCTTATACCAACAATAAATAATGCTTTACGTTTTTGGTTCCAAGCCCAAATTTTGGTGCAATTTACCGTATCCTTGTGCCTACTCATAGTTACCATTATTTCCTAAAACCGGCAGCCGCTGATTTTCATCAAGAATACTTAGAAGAGTTCTGGAAACCAAAGGAGACTTGCTGTGACTAAATAAGTAAAAAAAAAAAAAAAAAGAAACACCTTATTCTAAACTAATACGAAAAACTGACCAAGAAGTAATATCAAGTTACGTTCAAGAAATCTTTAAGCTTAACGTGGAAACGACAGGTTGTAAAGAATGCTTTCAAGAATGGCAATGAATATGAAGAAAGTCTGCAAAAAACAACAACCGAAAAAAAAAAAAAAACTAAAACAAAAAAAAAACAAAAACAAAAAAACAAACGTATATCTTCAGGGCCTAGATATAGTGTCTAGACATACATATTAATGGAAGTGACTTCTGAATAACTATTCTCTTAAAGTTTGATTGAAAGCAAAATAGAAAATCTTTAATTTAAAAAGACTGAACTTGCTGAAGAAAATCTAATTCAACGATATTGCCCGTTAAAACGCTAACGATAGACTATATATATATATATATATATATGTCTGTGTGTGTGTGTGTGTGTGTATTTGTATCAGTATATATATATATATATATATATATATATATATATATTCAGTACGTTGAAAGATTTAAAAATAAAGAGTAATCAATAGTCTGCCAACATGCCCAGACCTAGGCCTTGGCAAAAATCTACTTAAATACCTAGTCCTTGCCAATGAAAAAACAAACTAAAAAGCCAATGTAATGTAAAAATGACAGTTTTAGCAATCATATTCGAATCACTAACAGTAAATATGCGGTCAGAAGACCCGAGTTAATATTGAAACGGTCCAAATTTCAGCATTTTTTTCTTGAATTGTATACTAGAGAGTTGAATGGACTTGCTGTCACTCAGTTTACAGCAGATGTGATCAGTTGTAACTAGTGTGAAAACGCGTAAAATTAATAATAATAATAATAATAATAATAATAATAGTAGAAACCTTATCAAAGCAATAAATACCTGGGCTCTCCTCATCGTAAGATATCCGAGACCATTCTTGAAGTGGACCAGAGAAAAAAAAAACAAACAAATGAACCAGAGAACAAGAAAAATAATGACCTTGCATAAAACATTACATTCCAGAGATGAGGTTCACAGACTATATGTGTCAAGAAAAAAAAAGAGAAGACGACTTGCTAGCATTGAAGACAGCGTTGACGCATCAATAAAATGACTTGAAGACTACATACAAAGACATGGGGGACGACTGATTATTGCCACCAGAAACAATACTGACAAGACGAGAACCAATAGAACGACAATAAACAGAAAACAAAAGTCGGAAGAAAAACAACTCTATGGACGTTTTAAACGGCTATTAAACAACATCTCACACGAGAGAACATGGATATGGATAAGAAAGGAAAACCTTAAGAGATAAACTGAATCACTCGTATGAGCAGAGCAAAACAATTCTATAAGAACCAATCATATCAAAGTAAGAATAGACAAGACGCATTTGTGGTTGACAAATTGACAAATTGAAAGAAAGTAAAAAAATGAATAATACATCGACCTTGCGAGGGAATTGAAAAAACTGTGAAACATAAAAGTGACAATCATACCGAAGGGACTGGAGGAAATAAGAGGACAAGTGGAGACCATCCAAACTACTCTATTGTTGAGATCGGCCAGAATACTGAGAAGAGTCCTGGAGACTTTAAGACTTGCTGTCTCTCAAACTCCTCTGAAAGCCCATCAGCCAAAACTGATGTGAAAAACTTAAAAAGTAAATAATAAAAACAAATACATCCCAGAGACGATACAGACAGTCTGTATGCGTTAAGAAAAGTAGGAGGAAGAGGATTTGCCAATATTAAAGACAGCGTTGATTCACCGACACAATGACTCAATTATTACATAAATAAAATCAAAAAGAATTCTGATTACATCCATCAGAAAAAAAAAAACAGACAACAGATAGAATCAGCAGAACAGAAATAACCAGAAAAAAAGAAGGAAAGCAAATCTACGGATACTTCAAGCGACAAACAAATGAAATCTCACACGAGAAAAAATGGACATGGCTAAGAAAGGGAAACCTTGAGAGGGAAACTGAATCTCTCCCGATAGCAGCATAAACCAACGCCATAAGGACCAACCTTATCCGGGCAAGAATAGATAAGACGCAACAAAATTCCAAATGTAGGTTATGTGGAGATTGAGATGAAGCGATCAATTACATAATAAGCGAATGCAGCAAGTTAGATCAAAAAAAGAATAACAGTTGACACATCTAGATGATCCACTGGCAATTGTGCTGGAAATTTTATTTGACCACGCAAACAAGTGGTATATGCATAACCCAGAATCCCTTCTAGTGAACGGGACTCACAAAATTCTCTCAAATTCTAATATACAAACGGATAACCTAATCTCGGCCAGACGACCAGACCTAGTTATAATCAACAAAAAACAGAGAACGTGCGGAATTATGGATTTTGTCGTCCCGGTAGACAATAGAATAAAACTGAAGAAGGTCAAAAAGACAAATAAGTTCCTGGACCTTGGTCGAGAACTGAATAAAGCTATGGAACAGGAAAGTGACAGTGATACCTATTGGAAACGGTGTTCTTGATACTGTAGTAATATAGTTTGGTCCGGTTACCCTACCAAACAATATGCTTAATATGTCTGTACATCACCAAATGTAGTACCATCCCTTAGGCGTGGGTTTTCAGGGTCGAATCCGGGTAAAGGTACCAAATATAACACTACGGTTTGTACCGTCTGACCTTTATCTTGCGCAACGTACTAAACATAGAACTATGGTTTGGCCCAGCACCAATTATATCATTATCATTTGATCCAGTAGCTAATGAATTTCCAGATGGTTTTTTTATCAATCTTTTCTATGCCCACGCTGTGTCCGAAAGATCCACTGATAGTGAATGATACAATCCATGTGGAATTTCTTCTGACTGTCGGGGTGATCAATAGGCGGGAAATGGCCAGAGTGTTGGCAACCCAAAAACCAAAACTCTTCGGAAACAATTACCCATATAGATCCCCTCAGCCTAACGGAACTCTGAATGTAAAATTCCAACTGACCGACTGACTACTGCTGACAACCTTTTCAAAACCAACTAATTTTTATCTATCAAAAATCAGGATATTGGTTGAGTGATGTCATCTTGCTGAATTATTGCGTCATCTCTTGCGTGTCCCAAATTCACTGTTTCCATTTCCCCGATCAAACTTGTGACATGAATCCATTTTGTTTACATTTTGCCCTTCCTTTGTTGATCGTTGATGTACTCACTTGAACTTTCCAATTTGATCAAATTTCTGCTCAAAGATTTCAGCTAACTGAAAATCTCACAGCCCAACCAAACCAGATAATTAAATAATTAACCATCATGACAACTGATTCAGTCAACAAATGATTCGTAAAGGGACTTGAGGAATTAGAAATAAGAACACGAGTAAGAGACTATGCAAACAACAGCACTCTTAAGGTCGACCAAAATACTCTGAAGAGTACGGGAGATATGAATACACTTGCTGTCACTTGAAGTCCAATGAAGACAATCAATTGATGCCGGAGAGAAAAACCCTCAAAGGAATAAAATAGATTACTCGTACGTTGACCTTGCTAGAGAACTAAAAACTATTGAACATGAAGTTAACGCTCGGAACAATCTCCAAAGCATTGGCAATGATACTGGAAGACTTGAAAATCAGAGGACGTGGGGATCATCCTGTCTACATTATTAATAAAATCGGACAGAATACTGAGAAACGTCTATAAGACTCGAGGAGAATCCTGTCACTTAAACTCCAGTGAAAACCCTCGGCGTTCACTTATGTGAAAAAGTTTCAAAGAAGTAGAAATAATAACTGTGTAAAAAAATTTAATTTGTCCATACGAATAAGTGATATATGCACAACCCGGAATGCGTCTTTGAGAATGAGACGTACTTGGTTCTCTGGGATTTTTAGATACTAACAGATAATCTAATCTCGGCCAGACCTTGTAATAATAAAAAAGGACCTGTTCAACAGAGAATGTTACCATCCGGGCAAAGGACGGAGTAAAACCAAATGAAAGCAAAAAGGAAGATTAATATCTACACCTTGATAGAGAACAAAAAAAAAATAACTATGGAACATGAAAGTGACATTGATACCAGTTGTAATTGGAATAATGCTTCTGGGATTTGTAAATGGATTTGAAGACTTTGAAATGAGAAGACATGTAGATAGTATCCAGACTCTGGAATTATTAAGATCGGCCAGAATACTGAAAAACGTCCTGGGGACATCAGGAGACTTGCAGTCACTCATACTCCAGTAAGAAACCACCACCTAACGTAGCTGGGAACAAATAATAATAATAATAATAATAATAATAATAATAATAATAACAAAAGGATTATTAAAGGGACTGGAGGACTTGGAGGTTGGAGGAGGAGTGGAGACAATTCAAACTATTGCACTTTTGAGAACGACCAGAAAACTGAGAAGAGTCTTGGAGACTTGAGGAGACTTGCTGTCACTCAAACTCCGCTGAAAGATCATCATCTAAAACTGATGTGAAAAACTCTCGAGGAGTAAATAATAATAATAATAATAGTAAAAATTATTATTATTATTATTATTATTATTACTACTACTACTACTACTATAGTAATAATAAGTGTTAGTAAACGTAATATCAAATTGGTTTCCTTTCACTCATGCACATGCAGCTTATATTAATTCACGAAGCTCTTCGCCACTCTTCCAAGCACCCCGGTCATGATGGGTACTAGACTCACTTTCACAATCAACGAGGATATGAGAAGAATATACATGATACTTGCTGAGACTTTAACTCATTAAATATTACATCTAGAAATATACTGGTAGATAATATTAACGAATGATAGGATTGGCTGGCAATCATGAAAATAAGAACTTTAAAAGAAAGGAAAATCAATGATAAGAGCTGCTCCAAACCATAGAATCAGACCAAATTACTTCATGACAAAAGAGACTAATAATAATAAAATCCGTCTTTGTAGGAATAGAAACGAAAAGCTGACAGGTTTTATCATTGGATGTAACAAATTAGTCCAAAATAGAATGCTAAACAAAACGAGAATAATGAATTGGATGTTTCCATCACACTTTAAGATATCGAGCTGCCACGAAGAGTAATTACCTCTCAGGGTAAGAAATACCATCATTATTTGTGTATAAGGCGCAGAATTTTACAGCGCAAAAGTTAGCGATGAGTATTATACATAAGAAATACAGAATTAATTTTTTCGCCTCTTCCCGCTTCATTATATTCGGTACAGAATGACCAAAACTAAATTATATCTATAGTCAAGAACTATAGATTTTACTGCGTTATTGTGAAATATCCACTAGAATAGACGTTTTCTGATAATTTTTTTTTATTTTATGTGTGAGCTTATTTTCGCCGCTAACTTGATTCATTTTTATTGGAACGTGTCGGTTGGTTTATTCTGAATATTGCAGAAATTTTGCGCTTTAAACATTATATGAAACGTATAATTTCTTATTTCTAAGAAGGAGGAGATAAAAAATAGAATAAATGTTAAATTTAACTTAAATTTTGCCAGCTCGGTCGACTGGGTGGTAGATTGCGTTAGCCACATCTTTTCAAAGGAATAAGAATCCCTCCCCCGAACGAATATCCTAATCAAACTTTCTAATAGCAAGGCAATAGTCCATGAGATTTGTTGAATTGTGAGTTTAACATCATTGGCATTATTCTTACGTACTCTCTGATCCGGGTTGGGAGTACTTGACAGAGTTTTAATTAATTTGTAAAATAGAACTGTTTACCCATTTAAATGTGCGTAAACAATTAATTTATGATAAATTGAATTGTAATATTTACATATCAATACTTAAAAGCATTTCGTTGTGTGCAAAAAAAAATGAGCTCTGACTTATTTGAAATGTTACTCACGAACTATTAGTTTACAAATAACACACACTCACACACAAACACACACACACATATATATATATATATACATACAATCAAGGCGCCTCTGGTGGTGTAATGGTTAGCAAGCTCGACTAGCAAACCTACACGAGTGAGTTCGAGTCTCATTGGGTGCCCCTTTCATATGGCCTTGTGCCACATCTAAGCAAAAAGCTTAGTAAATTACCCCATATATATATACAATCAGACACACATTGCCCAGTTGACAGGGGCTGTAGAATACACCGACTCTTTCTCTCCGGAGGGGTAAGACCCCCACCAAACAGTGTCCTAGATATGACACTAAACAATCTGATGATGAGGTTCCAGTAAAGTTGGAGCTTTGAGGAATGCAGAGTACTGCTTCATTGCCATCGCCTCCAGTTCAAATATCCACCGGAGTGGTAGAACGTGATATGGTGTTATCTATAAATAAAACCGTCTACTTATGCTAACATGAATTGCTTAAAAGAAGACTGTTTTGGCTTTTAAAATGCATACTTATGCTAAACGGAATAGTTTGAAATGGAACTGTTTCTGACATTAAAAATGGACTTATCTTTAACTTAATTGTTTGAAATAGACATGTGTTAACATTTAACAGTATAAACAAAAACTATACTTATACTAAACTGAATTACTTGGAATGTAACTGTTCATAAGCATAAAAGGTATTTGGAATTAATAACATACAATGGTTTATGTGCCATAAAACCGGGAAAATTTAAGTGTGCATATATGCTAAACTGAATTACTTGAAATAGAACTGTTTTTACATGTGGACTCCGTACTTGTGCTGGACTGAATTATTTGAAATTGCTATTTTTTTTACATTTTGACTGTGTACTTATGCTAAACTGACTCGTTTGAAATAGAAGTCTTTATATATATATATATATAATAATTAACTTGGCATTAGATAACCTACAATGGTTGATATGCCATAAAACGAAACCAAAATAACCACACACACACATACACACACACATACACACACACACATATATATATATATATATATATATATATATATATATATATAACCCCACCATCATTATCAGGAAGTGACAATGCTAATTATGAAGCGGATTATTGACAGTTTTTAATTCAGGGTTTTTATTTCTTCCTGGCATATTGGCACACCAAATTCAATTTCCTAATTTCTTCTGTTCTAGTCAGCTAAGGCAGTAGAATACACCGACTTCATCTTTGCAGAGGGGTAAGACACCAACAACGCATGTCCTGGATATGGCACTAAACAATCTGATAGTCACTTTCCAGTAATGTTTGAACTTTGGAGAATGTAATGTAATCCTTTATTTCCATTACTCCTAGGTCCACTCTAACCCGGAGCGGTAACACCTGAGAGTATCCCATATTATGAATGTTGAATAGCCATACTTGAAACAATTTAACAGTGTAAAAAAAGCGATTAATCGTGAATAAAATTATTCGTATTTGATAGAAAAAAAAGTGAAATCATTTATGCGTGCCAAAGATATGAGCTGAGGCTCTTTAAATGTATTATCAACAAATGTGTTTAGAAATCCTATTTGTAAAAAAAGATTAAGTATTAGATAAACTACAATTGTTGATATGCCATAAAAATAAACAAAACAAAACATAACAATATTCTTCTATTTATCCATTACTCGCTTAGGAGAACAAGAGGTACCATGTTTTTCCCAAAGGTTTTAGAGGAATCCATTTTCTACGACTGTAACTGTTACGAAAGGCGGAACTAGGTCGTGAGGAACAAGCATGAAAGAAAAATATCTGAGCTGACTTTATTTATTATCAAATACCCGAAGAAGATAGAAAATATTTTTTTGCCTTGCAAGTAAGTAATAGTTCAATCTACATTGGATCAAGCCACTGTTCCATGGATCAAGAATTGGATCTAGCTACTGCTAATCAGCTTTATGGTTAGGATTCAAGTGCAGTTTCTTAAATTCTACAGTTCTGTCCTGTTCTTTGAATGGGACGAATAAAAATTGTTCTTGTCCTCTGCTCTATGAAAATAATCTCCATTCTATTCTATAAATATGAACTACCCAGTATACTTAAAGTAGACGTTCACAGTCGTCTAAGGATATGGTGATACGTATCAGTGATTCAATTCGTTCTTTACTATATATTGACGTATTGCACATCTAGTTAAACTCTGCTTGAGTCTAAATTGCTTTCGTCAAAAGGCAAATCGATATATGCATTAAAATTATATGAATATTCTTTCACGCCTTGAGAGTCATCCGAACCAGCCGTAGACAGTGTATTTCCTTGGATTCTTAGTGAGTGTAAGTCAACTCAGATCAACAAGATTATACTGATTATTCTAGCTGATTATAGCTGTGGTCAGGATAGTATCTGTTCCCCTCTGATTTCCAATTCCTCCAGTCTTTTTTCAATCATTTAAAAACAGTATCAAGGACACCACATAAAATTATTATTTACTCCTTGAGAGTTTTTCACATCAGCAATAGCTGATTTTCTTTCAATGAAGTTTGAGTGACAGCAAACTCCTCAAGTCTCCGGGACACTTCTCAGTATTCTGGCCGATCTCAAAAACAGAGTAGTTTGGATGGTCTCCACGCGTCCATTTATTTCCAAGTCCTCCAATCCCTTTATTAATCCTTTGGGGACAATACCAAGAGCACTAATTACAATTAGTAAAAATGTCACTTTCATATTCCACAGATTTTTCAATTCCCTAGCAAGGTCGAGGTATTTATCCTTCTTTTCCTTTTCTTTCAATTTTATTGCCTTGTCAGTAGAGTGTTCGCCAATGATCCAGGCGACCGGAGTTCAAAGCCAGGTTGAGTCATACCAAAGACAAAAAAAAGTACTTGATTTGGTCTTGTTTTACGCCCAGAATCATAAGGTAAAGACCAAGGGTAAAGTGGGCCATCCAGCGAAATAAGTAGCGCTATGTAGTAGCTATTAAAAAGGGAGCTTTTGGGCCACATTCGACTAAGGTCACCAACTCTACTTACATATTATAAGCGTTGTATACTTCTCATAGAACCAACAAAACCAAAGATAATGAACCAAATTCAATGAACGAACGAAACATACTTCTTTATAAAAATATATCTCTCATTTTATTCTTGAAATGGACACAGATTGTTGTAAGTTTGAGAGATAGATGGAGAGATATTTACTCAGAGAGGGGGCTTCTTCTTGCTCCATATCTTTTTCCTGGAACCAGGGAGTGCCAACACTTGCACCCACCTTGCAGGCCGTATCGTCAGACACGTCAGAGATGCCCCTGATCGGATGCGTATCCCTGGCTCGACTCTCGATTCTGACTGTCTAAATCTGACTGCGTGATTCTCATATCACATGGTCCCCTTCCGGCTAAATACCTGCTCGACCGGCCAATCCTGATCCACTGACATCCCCCTGTTTACTAATCACAATGTGACAGCTTGTCAAAACTAACAGGGTCACCAGGAGCGAACTTAAAATCCATGTGAACAGTCATTATATAGCATAAGACCTGGTTGTCTAGCTGAAATTAGGTGAGCTGTTTGTCTCTCAAAATCCCAGTGGAGTTTCTGCATTTTATTCTCCAAGACTGATTCTAGGTTGTGCATATACCATTTGTTTGTATTGTCAAATTAACTCTTCTTGCACAATTCCCAGAGGATCACCTTGCCCACCAAGTCGTGTCTAGTCTCCTAGATTTTCCTGCGCTAATTTGCTGCGTTCGATTATTATATGATTGATGGTTTCGTCTATATTACCACATAAACTATATTTACTGTTTTGTTGTGTCTTATTTATTCTTGCTTTGATATGATTGCTTCCTATAGCGTTGTTTTGTGCTGCTACTAGGAGGGATTAAATTTTCTCTCTTATGGTTTCTCTTTCTTAGACACGTCTATGTTTTCTCGTGTGAGATGTTGCTTATTAGTCGCTTAAAACGTCCACAGAGTTGTATTTCCACCCATTCTTTTTTTGTAGTTGTTCAGGTCGTATTTCAGTATTGTTTTTGGTGGCTGTAGACAGTATTCCTCTGCGCTTTTCTATTTTATTATTATTATTATTATTATTATTATTTCTTAATAAATGTTTTCACATAACCGTTAGCTGATGGTCCTTCACTGGATATTGAGTGACAGCAAGTCTCCTCAAATCTCCAGAACTCTTCTCAGTATTCAGGACGTTCTCAATAATTCTGTCGTTTGGATGGTATCCACTCGTCCTACAACTTCTAAGTCCTCCAGTCCCTTTAATAATCCTTTAGTTACTGTACCAAAGCACAAATCACAATTGGTATAATTGACACTTTCATGTTCCATAATTTTTTTTTCAATTCCCTAGCAAGGTCGAGGTCTTTATCCTTCTTTTCACATTCTTTCAGGTTTCTTCTGTGGTCATCTAGGACCAAAAGGTCCACAATTTTGTAAATTCCCTATTTTTTTTGGTTGATTTCTCTTAGGTCTGGTCTTCTGGCAGAGATTAGGTGATGCGTTTGTATGTCAAAGTCCCCTACGAGTTTATGTGTGTCATTTTCTAGGACAAATGCTGAGTTGTGCTTATACCATTTGTTCGTATGGTTAAATTTCAATTTTTTGCACATCTCCCAGTGGATTACCTTGCCCACCCAGTCATGTCTAGTCTTATACCCCTTCTGTGCTAATTTCCTAAGTTCGCTTATAATGTGAGTGATGGTTTCGTCTCTCTCACTGCATACCCTACATTTGCTATTTTGTTGTGTCTTATCTATTCACACTTTGATATGATTGGTTCTTATTGTGTTGTTTTGTGCTGACATTAATAGAGATTGAGTTTCTCGGTTAGTTTCCTTTTCTTAGCCAGGTCCATGTTTTCTCGTGCGAGAGGTTATTTATTAGTCGTTTAAAACGCCAATAGAGCTGTTTTTTCTTCCCATTTGTATTTCCTAGTTATAGTCATTCTGTTATCCATTGTGTTGTCAGTATCGTATCCTTCTTCCTGATTTTCTATGTAGTCTTCGAGTCGTATCGATGCGTCAACGCTATCTTCAGTGTTGGCAAGTCCTCTTCCCCACCTCTTTTCTTAATACATATAGTCTGTCAAGGTCGTCTCTGGGATGAAATGCCTTATGCATGGTCATTAGTTTTCTTCTTTGGTCCATTTGTTTAAGTTTATCTCTGGTCCACTTCAGAAAGGGACCGGAATATCTAACGAGAGGAACAGAGCAGGCATTTATTCCTTTGATAAGATATCGTCAGCAGAGTTTTGTCTCGAGTAGTTTTCTAATTTTCCTGAGATATTCTTTTTGAATTTTGTCTCACGTTTCCACTTGTTTGATGGTGTCAGCCTTCAAGAAGCCCAATTATATGTAGATTTCCTTTTTATATGAGCGTTCTAATCTTGCCTTGTTTTTGTATTTCCATTTTGTTAGTTAGATGTGATTTGCCACGTTTCATTACTAGCAATGCACATTTTTCCATGCTAAATTCCATTCCTATGACTAGACTTTATATTCTAATTGCGTGTATTAGATTTTCCAGTTCTTATTCATTTTTTTTTTGCAAATAGTTTGATGTTTTCTATGCACATTAAGTGATTGATCGTTTCCTTCGATCTACTAAATTTGTATCCGGCTGTGCATTTTCTGGGTATGTGGTTAAGTGGCACCATTGCAATTATGAAGTGTAACGGTGATAGAGCATCTCCTTGAAAAAACTTCTTTGGATCTTTGCTTCAGCAAAGTTTCTTCATGTGATATTTTGTACATTTTGAGGCAGTTTATATTCCTTATTATGATCATTATCCTTATTCGTAGTTGTATTAGTTGTATTTTATAAAGTCTTTACAATATTTGACGCATTGTTTTCATATATCTATGCATAGCTCTCCCCTTTCACCCACTCTCTTTCTATTTCTCTTACACTATATATATATATATATATATATGTGTGTGTGTGTGTGTGTGTGGTGTGTGTGTGTGTGTGTGTGTGTGTGTGCGTGTGTGCGGTTTCATGTGAACGAGGATTCTAGAAAATATGAGCTCACCGAGGAGCGAATGAACTTTGGGGTGATTGCTATTGTCTTTTATGGGAGGGTTACAGAACGTTGAAAAACGAACTATAAATTGTACTGCCCCGCGGCAAGACTGGCTGAAAATGCATTTTATAGCTCTCCGATACGAGTTTATTCACTATTTGTTCAGAACAAGAATATTTCAAATGCGTCGGATCATTGTCTTCTATTATAAAAGAGATATATGAAACATATAAAACGATTGTAAAGATGTGAGATCTTACTTTATATATATATATATATATATATATATATATATATATATATATAAGCATACATAAACGTTTTCTACCACATTATATTGTTTTACTGGGAGATGCCTTTTCACACAAGTGAGTGTCCGCTTGCAATTTTTGTATGAAACAACCTCAAACCAAGCTTACCAGGTTTTTATTATTTCTAGGAGAACATTATAGTCTGCAATCAAGAATCAAATTGTATAAATATACATAAGGAGTATCTTTTTTTTTTGAATAGTCAAATTTCCGAGTTTTTGGATACAGGTTTTAATGCCGTAATATTTAACCCTAAATGATATCTAATAATATATGTTCGTTTAAAAAAGATCCCGATTAGAAATTATGAAGCTGGACAAGTTTTGCTTTGTAAAAATTATCTCAAAAAAGACATTTTTAAAGTTTTTAAAAATCGATGGGAAATGTACAAGTCAAATAGAACTGTTCAAACTTTTACTTTTGATTATTATTATCATTATTGGTTAGTTAGTTGGTTAATTGAAACCATTTAGCTGTGTGCAAGTTATTCGTATTAGAAATGAATACTTGAAGAATAGATTTATCAATGTTTAATAGCAATATTGAAGGCATATAATTGATTACAAACAAATGAGTATAATGCAAGTAATCCCTTTAAACAAACGATTAATATCAAGTAGAATCATTAGCGTTGAATAATAATACTTGAAACCATTTAATTATGAGCAAACAAATTTAATATGGCTCGTTGACACCGATCAATTATAAGCTTAAAACACGCACACATATTGCACGGCTCTCTTATTCGTCATTCGTACCCATTGTCTATCGCCACCGGCAGGTCTTCCAGGTACATTCTGTGTCTGTACAATGCTGTTGTAGGTAGATTCTTGTTGGTCGGCCTACACTGGCATGTCTAAGTTAAGAGGTCTATAAGAAAACGTCAATCATGAGTTGTTTCTGGCTTCTCCAGTAGGGCTTGACATGTCTTGTTCGTCTTATTTGGATGGTTTTAGAGATCGTGGTAAGTGACCACACTGCTGCTTTTTCGTGGGGTTTTAAGATTTAGGTCCATCAAGAAGAAAAAAAAAAGAACAAATGTACCCAAGAATAAAGAAGTCATTTCTTCATTTACTCTTTGGTGGATTCTAGTTAACAATTGTGATAATCCCGTCTGACTGAATATACGCTAATCCAGAGGAGCTACACAACATGACTCTCTTTTGCCGACGTAGAAGATTAATAGCGGATGGTTATAATCCAAGTAATGCAGCAAACCAGTCACTATTCTAAATTGTCATTTCCTGTTTAACTCGTCACGATTCCTTTGAATATAGGAGTCTTGGACTTCCAGTGCGGTCTCTGCAGCGCAAAGGTACTTAGAAATTATACCCTTCATTACTGAAACTGGTCATCCTAACACCAAAGTCATCTCTTTATTCCCTACGTAAAAAAATATAGCTTTACATTCCCATTGAGAATTCCATCTCTTTCAATTTTATTATGAATTGAAATATGGCCATAGTTTTGCTACTTATATACGCCCACATTCATTTTATGAATACAAACATACTGCAATTATATCCACACATATCCATTCAGATATATCCGTAACCAGATGCATATACAGTAAGACCTTTCGGATGTATATGGGGTGGTCTCTGTGACGGAACGGCTAAAGTACTTGTCAACGGCCTCGTAGGAAGAAAATTCAACTTCCTCTCACACCATTACGTTATTTCGAACGAATACCGAAGGAAAAAAGTAGGAAATTCCCTATCTCACAAGCTATAGATTACATAGTATCATAATTGTTCTTCTATAAGTATCACTTTAGAATTAAATAACCCACACAAGGTTGATATGCCATTGAACAAAGAAACTAAACCAAATCGATGTTTACTCATATAGATACACTGGCATATGCATTATCAAAGTTAAATTAGAATATAAAAAGAAAGAAGACAGTCTAGATTGGCACCTCTATAAATAACCATTTCTACATTGCTATTGGTAAGCATCAGTCCTTTAGATAACATATAATAACGTTTTCATTTTCAGGATACCTCAAAGTTCTCTGGGTAAAAATTAATAACATCTAGTCATTCATTCAGTTTTGAAAACGATAGCACTTTTAAGATATCTTAAATATTTATTCGTAAATGGTTCTGGGATACAGCTAATCCAATAATTACCTTGATATTTTAAAGATGTTTAATAGCGGTTCATAAAAGAAATAAATGTTTCTTCTTCTCTATTCATATCTTCACCATCAGAAAAGAAAGAAAGAAAAATGTAATGACGTTGATCGATTTTCTGACATTTCTTTCCAATCAAGTTTAAGCTATTGATCAGCTTATTGATTGCGGCTCACCCTGTACCTTAAGTGGTCTTAATTCAATACATTTTTATAATCGATCTATTTTTTATTGGCGATAGGCATAATATTCACCTGAAAAATTACCATTCTTGAAGTTATATATTTCTAATCTAACCCTGATCGATTATTACTTGTTAGAACTGTCGGAAAAGAAATCAATTTACAACTGAGAAAACGTTAAATTGGAGTCGTTACACCAGTTTATGTGGAAGGGTTCCCACGGTGTTGTGGCTAACGAGCAGAACTGTAATATCGAAGTAATCGAATTCGAAATCCGTTTACACTATTCCTTTCACTTTTGGAAATATAATATCGGATTATGAGTGAACCCTCCCATCCAGTTAGTTTTGGGTAAATGGCACTGTTCTTCGACAAGGATTGCTTTCACTTTATGTAACCCCTGAAAGTTGATATGCCATCAAACGGAGAAGCCAAAGCAAAGCAAACAAAAGATCCCTTTATTATTATTGTTATAGTTTGTAAATTTCTCTTTTCACACCAAATGGATTATACAGTAGTAAACCTATTTGACCCATAAATGGAAACATACCATTGGATAACCGATATTACTCAGCTCCTGTCATTTTATTCACCATTTTTTTTATTAAAAGCCGTTATAGGTGTAATTAATGATGATTTATAACGTGACTTTTAATTTCTCTTGACTTATTACTTGAGAGTATTTCACATCAGTTTTAGCTGATGGTCATTCCCAGGCAATTGAGTGACAACAAGTCTCTTCAGGTCTCCAGCATTCTTCTCAATAGTCTGGCCGTTCTCAATAATGCTGTAGTTTGGATGGTCTTTACTCGTTCTTCAACTTCCAATTCCTCCAGTCCTTTTAATAATCATTTAGTTACTGTACCGAAAGCACCAATCACAATTGGTATAATCGTCACCTTCATGCTCCATAGTTTTTTCGATTCCCTAGCAAAGTCGAGGTACTTATCCTTCTTTTAACTTTCTTTCAATTTTATTCTATGGTCAGTCTGGACCGCTAAGTCCACAATTTTGCAAGTTCTCTTTTTCTTTATTATTATTATTATTATACTTCTTGCAAGTTGTTTTTATTTCAGCGTTAGTTGATGAACTTTCACTTGAGTGCAAGAGGCAGCAAGTCTCCTCAGGCCTCCAGGACTCTACTCAATATTCCAGCCGGTCTCAACAATGTAGACGTTTTGATGATCTTGCATCATCTTCCAATTTCAAACTCTGCTAGCCCTCTTTCTAAGACTTTGGGAACCGTTCGTAAAGCTACAATTATAATTGGTAAGGTTGAATTCCTCATGTTCTAAAGTTTCTAATTTCTCAGGCAATGTCTAAGTACTTGTCTCTCTTTTAACTTCCTTTTATTTTCACTCAGTTCTCCATTTGAGATTCTTCTTTCTCCTTCTTTTCTTAATACATACAATCTCTCTATGTCATCTCTCTGATGCAAGGCATTGTACATTGTCATCAGTGGTATTCTTCCCTCGTCCATTTCAAGTGTGTTTCCGAATATCTTATGAGGAGAACAGCCCTATGTTCTCATCGCGTTGATGAAATTCCTGATATAGAGCTTAGTTTCGAGAAGTTTTCTCGTTCGCTTGAGATACACTTTTCTTTTTTTCTTTCATCTCCGGTTGTTTCATGGTGTCCGCTTCCAACATTCCCCATGACTTGGAATTATTATTTTACTCTTTTAAGATTTTTCGTACCAGCGTTAGCCGATGGTTCTCACTGGAGTTTAATTGGCAGGAATTCTCCTCAAATCTCCAGGTCTCTTCTTAGTATTCTAGCCAATCTTGATAAACCTATAGTTTAGATGTTCTCAACTCGTCCGCTTCTTTCCTAGTCCTCCAGTCCCTGTACCAATCTTTTGATGACTGTACCGAGATTACTAATGACAATTTGTGTTACTGTTACTTTCATATTCCATAGTTATTTTCATTTCACTGTCTTGGTTCAGAGACTTATCTTTCTTTTCGCTTTCTTTCGATTTTACTCTGTGGTCTGACGGGATACTTTTATTACTATCACTTGTAGTATTTACATTTTTGTGGGTTTTTCACACCAGCTTAATACTAGGGGACTTTCACAGTCTCTTTGGGTCACCAGTAATTTTCCCTGTATTGTAGCCAATCTCAACTCTGCTGTGGTCTGTATAATCTTGATTCTTTATTATTGCTATAATTATTATTGGCAGTAGTAATAGTAGTAGTAGTAATAGTAGGAATTCCTTACCAGAGTGTCTTTCGCTTCAGTAGTATCTGATGACATTCACAAAGGGTTCACATATACTTAAATCTCCTCTCCGTTCATCTGTGTTATCGCTGATTTGCATAATGCTGTTATCTGGGCAGCTTCAATTTCGTATTGCATTCCAAATCCTTCGAATTTCTTTGCAAGGCTTTCAGAACTGCTTTCCTTCCACACTAGTTATGTCTTCATATTCTTCAGCCTTTTGCTCAGTTTCAGTTATATTCTGTGATCTACTGGGAGAGGACCACCCACTGTTTGACAGATCTTCTCTTTTTGTACAATAACTAAATCTAATCCCTCGGCCAAGATAACAGGATTAGTTTGAATTTCAAACTCCAAAAGATTTTCTCTTTTTTTTTTTTCTTTTTTTCATTTTCCTTTGACAGATTCTCTCGTGTGCATATTGCATTGGCATGGATGGTCAACACATTCGTATTTCCTGAGTCTACAGTAAATCAAAGTTCCCGCTCTGCCAAGCGTGTTTTTGTATTCTTACGTCAATTTACTTTATTGGCTTCATATATGATCGACTTGATCTCACTCTCTCTATTCTTTCACTTATTCTACTATCTATCTATTTTTTCCGTCTCTCTCTCTCTCTCTATATATATATATATATATATATATATATATATATATCTGGCGGTTATAGTTACTATAACAGTTCATAAATGTTTCCCTCACCTTATCTCTCTCTCTCTATATATATCTTTCTATCTGACTGTAACAGTCACAATAATGTTTCCTTATCTATCTGACTGGCGGTTATAGTCAGTATCACAGTTTTTTAACTCTCTCTCTCTCTCTCTCTCTCTCTCTCTCTCTCTCTCTATCTATCTATCTATGTCTGACTGTTACAGTTATAAGATTTCTTTGACAATCCATCTATCTGACTGACGGTTTAGTCACGATAACAGTTCAAAAACTCTCTCTCTCTCTCTCTCTTTATCTATCTATCTGACTGATTGTAGCGGTCACAAAAATGTTTTATTATCTATCTCTCTGACTTGCAGTTATAGACAGTATCACAGTCCATTAACCCTCTATCTCTATCTCTCTCCCTCCGTTCCTATCAATCTGACTGACGGTTTAGTCACTATAACAGTTTATTAACTGTCTGTCTCTGTCTCTCGCTCGTTCTCTCTCTCTTTCACACTCTCTCTCTCTCTCTCTATCTATCTAGCTATCTGACTGACGGTTTATTTACTATAACAGTTCTTTATCTATCTATCTATCTATCTATCTATCCAAGTGTTTTCCTATTTATCCTAGCGTAGTCGGCAGAGGCTATAGAATACGCCGATTCCATTTCTGCAGGAGCATATAATCCCCCACCACCATCAAGTGCCCTAAATGTGATACTAAACACTCTGATGGTTAGGCTTCAATCAGGAAATTTGCAGAGTGTAGAGTACCTCTATATTGCCAGTATACCCAGGTCCAATCAGTCTTGAATTGTTGTGCATATTAGAATTTAATCTATAGATTAAATAGAATTGGTTAACCATTTAACAATGAAGAAGCAAATGAATGATGTTAAATTGAATTGCTCGTGCTCGATAGCAGATTACTTACATTAACTTGTTGTTCATCTTAACAATTGACCTGGGTTATAATCTGCCGAACTATGGGGTTCTTTCAAAAGTTAAAACTTGGAACGTGACTTGACCGTAAACCATCTTTAAGTGAGAGATTGGTTTGATTCGGTTGTATGGCATATCAACCATTTTGGGTTATTTAATACCGAATCTTGTTTTTACATATTCATCGAATATTTGATTTGTAAACATAGTTTGTCGATACAAACAGGTAAATTACCATACAGTTCTATACCTGACAATTCAATGTTGCATAATTCAATCAAGTTAAACGGTTTCAAGAATTGCTATGAATTATTAATTATTCAATTAAACATCAGTCATTAATTTATACACAGTTAAATGATCAAACAGTTCTATTTCTAACAATTCAATTTAGCATAAGTCAATTGTTTCCACTAAGTTTAAATGTCAAACACTTCTATTTGGCCCATAGTTAGGACCCTAGTAGGTACTATCACTTTTTGTCAGAGTGAATATGGAAGCGATGGCAATGTAGGGGTACTCCGCATTGCTTAAATTCCGGCATGACTAGAACCTCCTCTCCGATGTAGTTTAGTGTCATATCCCTGATAATCATTGGTCAGAGGTCTTACTTCTCTGCAGAGATGCAGTCGATGTATTCAACAAATCCAACTTACTAGACTGTAGAAATTTGGGAATCTCGTTCATCTCACGTTTATATTTACATGGCTTCTGTAGTTGTTCCTTTAGAGTTTACTTTTTCACTGGATCTTATCAGACACGAATATTTTACAATGAATTTATTCGACCCATAGATTAGACCTTAACAGGTAATCCTACTCAGAGTCAAAGTGGATATAGGAGTAGTTAAAATGGAAGTATTCTCCCCACTACTCATATTCTCCAAAACGAAAATTCGCCCTCATTTCCTGTTTAGAGTAATACACAAGTAAATATTGTTTTACAATGGAGAGTGGGGGTTTTAGCTTCTCACTGTGGTGGTTACAACATATGATTTGCTCAGATGGCAGAGTGAGATCAATAACTTTATTACATCGTATTTTTTAAATCAGGGACATTCATTTTGGCCGCTTCATTTTAAGATTGAGGATGTATTCTTCTGGTTCAGTTGCTGCTACAGCTGTTGCTGCAGCTGATGATGATGATTGTGGTGGTGGCAATTTTGCTTGTCGTTTTTAAAGTAACATCTATCTATCTATCACAGAGACATATGGTTCTCAAAAGCTCATATGGTGAATTAATAGAGAATCAAATAGTGTAGAAGTGGTAGGATTAAATAGTTCGCATTACCAATAACAGAGCTTATATATATATATATATATATATATATATATATATATATATATATATATATATATATATATATATGTGTCTGTGTGTGTGTGTGTGACTGTATTTCCTGGTAGTGCATGTGACCCTGGGTTTCATGCTTTACACTTTTGTCAGTCAAAGTGGAGGGTTTTCTAAAAAAGATCGATTAGTATGGTTAATAACTAGTATTAATCGATTGTTTTTTAAGGGTTTAAAAACGATTAATAACATTAATTAACGATATTAATTGTCCTTTTTTAAAACTCTCCACTTAGTATGACGAATGCATAAAGCATGAAACCCCGGATCATAGACACTTCCAGGTGATATATATATATATATATATATATATATATATATATATATATATATATATATATATATATTACAAATCTCTTCGTAGACCGACTCATTCTAAATCATTTATTCCTCTTTTTGGACCTACCAAAAATGAATATATATATATATGATTCTTCTATCAGGCATCCATTGTTACTGTTCAAATATTCACTCTTGCTTCTGATGTGATTTTCTGATTTTCTGTGTCCGTTAGGATACAATGACATTCGTAAAAGTACCAGACCAGTCAAAGAGATTAGCTAAATTGATAAGAGGTATATCATATTTTTTAACATAACAAAACATAGAATATTAAAGTTATCATCAGATTCTCCACTCTTTACAATTTTATAAGTTAAATAAAGATATGTTTTTACTGTTTTATTCAGCTTTCTTATTTTCACTGACCTTCTATTGTTAGAAAGTGTTTGTTGTTTCTTTCATAATCACATCCAACTAACTATAAATCCGAAAAAAAATCTATTTCTAATCTCAAGATTGATTCTCTCGAAAAAATAAAAACAATTGTCTGTGCAAGGTGTCTACAACAAGCAATATTTAAAAGTTGTTTTTTTTTTACCACTTCGAACCAGCTCATGTGATATATTTGGCAGATGAAGAGATATTTTTATTGATACAAAGTTCACTCAAAGGTCTTGTAATTAAATACGGTATACGTAGGTCGGCTGAAACGTTCATTGGCTGATCAAGATAGTCACATGGAATGTGACCAAATGAGCTCTATTTTTCAACATAGACACCCTAAATGTAGACATACTTCTTCCTTTGGTATTTTACTGCTTAGATCAAATTAATAAATAAAGTTATAAACTGAAGTTATGACATCATCATGTCAATTTTACTGACTATGAAATTTGTAGCCCATTCTTTAAATTGGAATTGGTAACCGAAAATCAATGATTGAGCTATTCAAATCATGTTACATAGCCAGATACGGATATGTGAAACGTACATAGAATGTTCATAACATATGTACAGAGAACATAGGAATCCCAAAACACAAAAACACTTACGACTTCTTTGTTCTGCTACGAAACTTTTTATTACCTTTGAGTTTAAAGGTTTCTCGACAGAAGGAGAGAGATACCATCTTTCTATACTGACTTTTCCATCTGCCTCCCCCACACGTGCGCATCCGTCACAAGGCCTCGGCGAGCAAGCGAAAGTCAACCTTCTTCTCTCCAGCCAGGAACTCAATTAAGTGACTTTTTTCAAAATCACCCAAATCCTCCGCGCGCGCCTCCGGTGCATGACGTCATTCACATCCCCTGGGATTTTTATTTTGACACCTGCGTCAACACCTGCGCTCAAGTTTGCACCTAACTAACCCATGCGCTAAGCGAAAGGTTCTAAGCCGAACAAAACCCAAAGGCAGGATATATAAAACGAAATCCCTCGGCCATTATATTACAATTATTGACTTATTAAGGTTTGGTGGTTTATTTGTTAAATGACATAAATCCTTCGTTAATGAAAAAGCTTTCCCTACAGAAGAAAAGCGTTGACACTATTTAATCTTTTGCTAGGGAGCTTATGAGTTCAAACCTTAGACAAGAGTTTTAATCAGAAAGTAAACGTAATTCTGCAACTGGAGTTCGAACTTGTGTACTTCTAAATCGTTGTCATGTATTTTAGCCATCCTAACACGGAAATACCATCTAAGTCTTAGTAAGGAGTTCTGGGAATTTTTATGAGTATTTTCATTGTTTGTTGCCGAAATGTTACATAATTGGTTTAAACCTCTAATGCTAATTATAAGATTTGAAAAAAAAAAGTATGTTGACGATGACATAATCGATATCAACTTGGATCGATTTATACATGTGTAGTCATGTCTAAACGGTTATATCTGCATGTAGTAATTCTTTACACACTTATTCGCATACAATCATATCCACGTAAATGTATTCATATTAAGATATAATAGTAGCACGTTAAAAGTAACGGTTATTGTCCTGAGAAATTGAATCGGTGATCCAATTTCAAATCTTGAATAAAACTGAAAATTCCATGAATCTGTAGTTAGGGTACTATGGAGTTTGTTTGGGGCTATCTTACCTAGTCCGTATTGGAAAGTAGCGAACGAAGCATTTTAAGCAAACAAAATGCCAATAAAAGAAGAACATTAAAAATAACAAACAAATAAGTCTGAGTCGCAACAAAATTGTCTCATATATATATATATATATATATATATATATATATATATATATATATATATAAATATATAATTTACTCTTTCAGAGCTTTTCTCATCAGTTTTAGCTTTAGTTGATGGTCTTTCACTGGAGTCTGTGTGACAGCAAGGTTGTTGGACTCTTCTCAGTATTCTGGCCGTTCTCAAGATTGTTGTAGTTTGGGCATTTTCCACTCGTCCACTTATTTCGAAGTCCTCCAATCCCTTTCATAATCCTATAGTTACTGTACCGAAAGCACCAATCACAATTTTTATAATCGTCACCTTCATGTTCCATAGATTTTTCAATTCCCTAGCAAGGTTGAGGTCTTCATCATTCTTTTCAGTTTCTCTCAGTTTTATTCTGTTGTCAGCCAGGACAGCAAAGTCCACAATTTTACAAGGTCTCTATTTTTTTTATTTTTATAGGGTCTAGTCATCTGGCCCAGATTAGCTGATCCGTTTTTATGTCAAAGTCCTATAGGAGTTTATGTGTGTCATTTCCTAAGACAGATGCTGGATTGTGCATATACAATTTGTTCGTATGGTCAAATTTCAATTTCTTGCACATATCCAAGTGGATAACCTTGCCCACTCAGTCGTGCCTAGTCTTATACTCATTCCGTGTTAATTTGCTGCATGCCCTTATTATTATATTGAATGTTTCGTGTCATTCATCACATAGCATATATTTGTTATTTTGTTGCATTTTATCTATCCCCACTTTCCTATAATTGGTTCTTATGGTGTTGTTTTGTGCTGCTATTAGGAGAGATTCTGTTTCTCTCTTAAAGTTTCCTTTTCTTTGCCATGTCCAGTTTTTCTCGCGTTAGAGGTTTATTATTATTATTATTATTATTATTATTATTATTATTATTATTATTCAATTTGCAACAAGTTATAAAGATGGGGTAAGCTTATTAGAACAGATATCTTTTGTTCGTGTGTTTCTAACGCTCTCGTCTCAGCTACTATGACTAAATGCTATCGTCTGCTCAGACCAAACGCTGCCGCTTGCAAGATTTTTTTTAAAAACCTTTTTCCGCAATTCTCTTCAACTCTTGTCTTTTTCCTCCACTAATTTTAACTCATTTCTCAATTCATTCGTAACTTTAAAACTTATTTAAATTAGGTGTTAGCGTCAGCAATTTCTCAATTCAGTCGTTACTCTACAAGTTCTTTGAATTAGGAGTTAACGTCTGTCAAATCCGTCTCTCATAATGTATATATATATATATATATATATATATATATATACTACCTATGAACCATCACAAATCCATTTCTCCTCTCTATAATTATGAGTAAACAAAAAAGCTGAATGGGTTCTTTAGCTTTGATAATGCAACCAGTCTAAGATAAGTTATATTGGAAATCATGCGGATTGATTTCTTCGACTAGGCAGTTATGTATATATTTGCAGAATGGCTCTCTTTATGTCTACTGCTAAAAAGTTTGACAGACAGCTTGTAATTCAAATATGGTGATGCTCGTGAGTAAATGTAGTGTATATATTTGTCTTAAAATTTGAATAACACTCTCGCTTTTGATTTATCGACGTTCTTTTCTGCTCTTGAGGGTGTTAATAGCATATTTTGTTCATTTTTTAAATGATCATTGATAATTACCTAAGTACCAGTTTTTTTTCCACAAGATCTAACTGTTTGTACATATGTCTGAGAGGGAGCAATTCTCTTCTGGTCTTTAGAACTCTTGCTGATCTTAATAGTGCTGTAGTCTGAAAGGTCTTAATTATTCTTCTGATCTCTCGGATCTCTTGTCTCTTTTCCGGACTTTTGGAAACCGTTTCAAGCACTCCAACTAGATTATTTTTACAGTCATCTTACGATCCATAGAATATCCAGCTCTTTCGCAAGATCTAAGTATCATCAATCTTTTTAGATTTCTTTTAATTTGACTCTCTGTTACACTGGAATAGCAAACTCTCAGAGGCGAAATTTATTTACTTTGTCAAGACTTCAGGTTAGGATTGTCAGTTCCATTTGTAATTCAAACTCCCTAAAATTCCATACGTTTCATTTTCTACGATATTTTTGAGTTTTATTATATAGCATTTTTCAGCGTAGTAAAAATTTAATATCTTTCCGATGTATCAGCTTCTCAATCCAGTCTTTTGAGTCAGTTTCTGGCATTCCTTTATTCACAGATGAACTACTTAATCTCTGTTAACCGACGACCCTTACTTGATATTCTACAATTATTACTCCTTCAGAGTTTTTTTATATCAGCGTTAGTTGATGGTCTTTCACTGGAGTTTGAGTGATATCCAGTCTCTTCAAATCTCCAGGACTTTTCTCAGGATTCTTACCTCAACAATGCTGAAATTAGGATGGTCTCTACACTTCCTCCCATTTCCAACTGCTGAAGACCCTTTATCAAGCCTTTAGGGATTGCAACAATTACAATTCTTATCACTATCACCTTGATGATCTGTAGCTTATTCTATTTTTTTGATAATCTGAGTAGACATACATTTTTTTTAAATAGAGGAACTATACTATAAATTGAATTACCATGACTAGAAAATACGGCAAGCATTGCATGTGCCATACGGAATCACTGGACTGTTTTTTCTACCCTTTTAGGTCTCATCAGCTGTGTATACTGTGATCTTCCCACTGGACACATTAGGTTAAACAGTCGTGCATTCACCGTGATTAGTTAATTTGGCATAGTTCATTACGATGTGGCCCAGTTGCTTAGTGGTTCTCTTTTTTTTTTTTAAACTATCACTTGTCTTCTAGCTGAGATTAAGTGACATGTTTGCATCGCAAACCCCAGATAATTTTGTGGGTCTAATTCTTTAGGACGGATCTAAGTTTGTACATGTACCATTTATTTTTATGGCTCAATTTCAGTTTTTTGCATAATTCTCAGTAGATCACCTTCCCCAATCATTCGTGTCTAGTTTGTATTCTTTTTGTGCTAATTGCTTACATTTGCTTCTTATGTAATTCATCGTTTCGTCTCTATCACCACAACCTATACTTGCTTTTCTGTTGTCTTATCAATTATCGCTTTATTATAGCTGCTATTGGAAGAGATTCAGTTTCTTTTTTAAAGTTTTTTTTTTCTTTTCGGCGCTGTTAAGGTTTTCTCGTGTGGGATTTTGTTTGTTTGTTGCTTGATATATATGTACTGTTGTTTTCTTCCTTCCCTCTTTTTTTTTATTATTGTTATTCCGTTGATCATCATGTTGTTTGTATTCTGTGTGGTTATGGTTAATATTTCTTTGAGATTTTGTAAAGAGTCTTCGAGTTGTCGTCCTGATGTATCTACGCTTTAATCCTATTAACCAACTCTTCCGCTCGGGCAGGATATGACACAAGGTCAATTTTTAAGCGAAGTTTAACAGGTTTGAATTCAGAGTTTTCCTTCTCCTAGACGGAGAAGTTTTCCTTCTCCTTTCCCAAGTGTATTAGTGCTATGTGAAATGCAATCAGTCGCGTCAGGGATTTGAACTCGAGTCACCGTGTCCATTTCCTACGACGATAACCATTACACAACGGGCATCTCCACTATCTTTAATGCTAGTGAGTTATCTTCCTCCTCCTTTAATTGACACATAAAGTCTATGTCATCATCTCTCGGATGTAAGGCCATGTACATCGTCGTAAGTCTTCTTATCCTCTAGTCCAATTGTCTAAGATCTTCCGTCATCCATTTCAAGTATGGTCCCGAGTATCTTACAAAGGTGAAAGCTTTGATAAAATTACTGCTGCAAAACTTTTCAAAAGTTTTCTTGTTCGTCTGAGACATTTTTTTTCTTTTATCTCCACTTGTTTGATGATGACCACTTCCAATATTTCCAAGTTCTTGTAAGTCTCCTTTACTCGAAGCATTTTAATCCGTTCCTGATTTTTTTTCTCTATTCCGTCTGTTATCTGTCTTTTTCTATTTCTCATTATTAGCATCGAACAATTTAAATGCCAAATTTCATTCCCATATCCGGTCTGCATATCTTATTTGTTCGTATTATTCTCAAAATTCTGCTTATTTATTTGCATACTTACTATCATTATTATTTGAATATTAGTAACAGTAATTGAAATTTTAGAACCAGCAACTAATAAATTGTTTCCTATTAACCTCAGATCCCATGATTTTTTATGTGTCATTGGTGTAAAACAACACTCTATCTGATGGCAAGGCTCAAGTCCGAGTATTTGGAGAATGTGGAGTACCTATTCATTATGATCCCTCTCAGCTGCATTCGGCCAAAGAATCATTGAAACTGTTTGAATCACAACTATGGGTTCATTTTAGACGATCATAATCACTACACCATTTGTATCCTCTCTCTCTCTCTTTCTTTATATATATATATATACGATAATATTTATAAAAACACACATACATGTATATACTGTGATCTATCTATCTATCTATATATATATATATATATGATCTATATATAAGAATTTAAGTGCCATGTATACCCAATGATGTGAATATATATATATGAGAAACAGAGAGTTAGTGAGATTGATAGAAGACGAATTAGTATGTCTAAAGCAATATTATTAAACATAAGTTATGCAAGATAAGATATATTTTTACTGAAACATAATCTGCAACCTTATTGATGCACTTAGATGGTTAATAGTAAAGAATACACTGAAGTTTTCAAATCAAACTAGTTACCTTGAAGCTTATGAACATTTTCACCCACGCAAACACACAATATATATATATATATATATATATATATATATATATAAATGTGTGTGTGTGTGTGTGTGTGTGTGTGTGTGTGTGTGTGTGTGTGTGTGTGTGTGTGTGTGTGTGTGTGTGTGTTGTAGGTGTATGTGATGAATGTGAGACTTTCAGGTAGCAGCAATTACACAAAGGTCGATAACCGAATATGAAAATTGAAATGTTCATAAACACAAATGCGATTCCAACGGTTGAGAGAAAATTGTATTAAAGCAAAAAATGATGAAATTTGAATATGCGTTTAAAGCAGAAGCAGTCGGTAGCAAACTTAGTGATGGCGTGAATTTCACGAACACAAACAATCAGCAGTGACTTGATAGGCGTCGATCGGTATTGCAATGGAAACCGTATGAATACCATAATTACATACATGCAAACTAGCACTTGATACAAAAAACAAAAGTATTAACTGAAAATGTATTTGAAAACAAAACAAAAGCAATAACTGCCTGATCCAATATATTAATATGATCAGAAATAAGATTGTGCTATATCTAATCCCAGTTGATCGTAGATCTATTTTCGAAAATAACGAAAAGTATAATTAAATAATATATTTTCTGAAAATGTTCGAACATGGAAACTGTCAAATTCATAGAAATTAAGAAATACAATATTTTGTAATAAATTCATTCACTTTTAAACTACATGTCGAATCGTAATCTATAAAGAGAAATTGTGTGATAATATAATTCTAATAAATAAATATGTGATTAGTTTTGACTGGTTCCTCTGGGTTATTTATTACCAAAGCAATTCTTACTGAACTTCAGTAAAGCTATTTAAACTATTAGGGAGTTTCATACTTATAATAAGATTGTCAGTTTAAAAGTGAATGTCATAGAATTATTTGGTTATGAACTTGATTTCTATGATGTCTTAGTCTTGTACGTTAGCCACAATGCCAATGGAACTCAGACAAGTTATTATAGATAGTATTAATAGTAACCTCTCTTGAATGTTCGGAAGAAGATCGAATAAAAACTACACCTTTTCATTTTTATGTTTACTCCGTGTAGGTTTTTTACATCGGTGTTACCTGATGGTTTTTCTCTAGATTTTGAGTGCCAGCAAGCCTATTTTTACTATTATTATTATCATTTTAGAGTTTTTCATACCAGCGAGAGTTGGTGGTTTTCCACTGGATTTCGAGGGACAGTAAGTGTCCTGAAGTCTCCAGGACTCTTTTTGATATTCTATCCGATCTTAATAATGCTGTAGTTTGGATGGTCTCTACTTGTCCTATGATTTTCAAGTCTTCCAGTCCCTTTGTCAATACTTAGTTGATTGTTCCGAACGTAACAATTTTAATTGATATCACCGTCACCTTCATATTCTATGTGTTTTTTTTCAGTTCTCTAGCAAGATCTCGGTACTTAGCCCCTTTTGGTTTTCTTTTAATTTTACTCTGTGGTCTGTCGGTATGGCAAAGTCCACTATTTGGCAGGTTCTCTTTTTTATTTTATTTTATTTTTATTTTATTTTATTTATTTATTTATTTTTTTTTTTGTGCCTATCACTACGTTTGGCCGTTGGCCGATATTAGCTGGTATATATTTGTATCTCAAAATCCAAAAGAATTTTGTGCGTCTCATTTTCCAGCTCTGATTCGGGTTTTTTCATATACCACTTGTTTGGATGGTTAAACTTAAATTTCTTGCTCAATTCCTAGTGGATCACCTTTCCCACCCAGCCGTGTCTGGTCTTATATTTTTTTTGCGCTAATTTGCTATATTCGCTTATCATGTAATTGATCGATCGTCTGTATCACCAAAAAACCTATAATTGATTACCTGTTGCGTCTTGTCCATTTATTGCCCTTTCTTAGCCATGTTGAAGTTTTCTCGCGTGAGGTTTCGATTGTTTGCCGTACATTTGTTATTCTCCCTAGTTTAGTTTTCTAGTTATTATACTTCTGTTGTTTTTTGCGTTGTCAGTGTTGTTTCTTGTCGCTTTTATATGTTTTAATTTGCACTTTTTATGATGTCTTCGAGTCGTATCGATGTATTGACGCTATCTTCAATGCTGTTGCGTTCACTTTCTTTTATTGAAACTTATCTTCTATGTCATCATCTCTCGGATAAAAGGCCTCGTCCATCGTCTTTGTTGTGATTTCTGCGATATAGTTTCCCTCCGAGTTTTTTTTCTCTTTCTGCAAAGATACTAATTTTTAATATTTTCCTTCATCCCCACGTGTTCGATGGTGTCCGCTTCCAATATTCCCAACTACTTGTAAGTTTCCTTTACTCCGAACGTTCTGATTTTTGTTGATTCGGGCTTCGAACTGACGAAGAAAAGAAGCAGAAGGTACCCCGCAACAACAATTACCGACGCCGACTACGCCGATGACATAGCGATACTGGCAAATACACCCGACCAAGCCGAAACACTACTGCATAGTTTGGAACGAGCAGCCGCAGGCATAGGCCTCTATGTTAATGCACACAAAACGGAATATATGTGCTATAATCAAACGGGGGACATCTCAACTCTAGAAGGAACCCCTCTTAAACTAGTAGACAAATTCACTTACCTGGGAAGCAGCGTCGAATCAACCGAAAAGAACATCGAAACGAGGTTAACGAAAGCATGGACAGCTATCAATAGGCTATCGATTATATGGAAATCAGACCTAACCGATAAAATGAAACGCAGTTTCTTCCAGGCAGCGGTCACATCGATACTGCTATATGACTGCACTACATGGATGCTAACAAAACGGCTGGAGAAGAAGCTAGACGGCAATTACATAAGAATGCTACGTGAAATCTTGAACAAATCGTGGCGGCACAAGACACCAACTGTACGGCCACCTGCCCCCTATCACGAAAACTATTCATGTTAGACGAACCAGACATGCAGGACACTGCTGGAGAAGCAGGGACGAACTCAAAAGAGATGTACTCTTATGGACCCCCACACATGGCCGAGCAAAAGTGGGACGACCAGCACGAACATACATTCCGCAGCTATGTGAATATACGGGATGTTGTCCTGAAGACCTACCTAGAGCGATGAACGATAGGGAGGAGTGGCGAGAGAAGGTCAGGGATATCCGTGCTACCAGTGTGATATGATGATGATGATGATTCCTTCGGTCATTTCTCTTTTTCAGCTTCTCATTATTACCATCGCACATTCTTTCTTTTCCTAATTCCATTCCTATATCCCGAATCTATAGACTCACTGCCTGTACTATGATCTCCGACTTCTTTTTTTCTGATAAACAGTTTGATGCCGTCCATGTACGCTCTGTGGTTAATCATTTCTTGTGATTTAGTAAGTTTGTTGCTGCCAACAAGTCGATTTAAATAATAACTATTATTATGGCTTTATGCAAAAAAAAAAAAAGCAAAAATAGACGATATCCAACAGAAACTATAACAGACGTGGACCATGCAGACGATATAGTGTTTCTTGCAAATATCCCAACCCAAGCCGAATCCCCTCTACATAGCCTGGCGTGTGCAGAAGGAGGCATTTGTCTCCACGTCTGGAGAAACGAAGAGCACGTCTGCCAAACGAAGAGCATTTGTTTTAAACGAGAAGGAGCCATCTCCACTCAACGTGGTGGTCCTCAGAAAATAATTAAAAAGGTGATGCGCCTCAGCAGCAGAGTTTCATCAACTGAAAATAATGTTGATAGATACCTAGCAAAGGCGTCCACTGTTAACAATACAATATCGATCAAATGGAAGTCTGATCTATCGAATAAAATAAAATGGGATTTCTTCCAAGGTGTGTCTGAGTCAATACTATTGTATAGATCCACCACATGGTCGCTAATAAAACTCTCAGAGAAATAGCTAGATGGGAACTAGTAATGAATGCTACAATCTCTGTTGAATAAATAATGGAAGCAGCACCTACGAAACAATCACTGTGCAGCAACTTTTCTCCCATGTAAAAAAAATAAACCCATCAAAGTAAGACGAAAATGAGATGTGTGATAGTGATTGAGAAGCAAGAATAAAGTCATAAGTGACGTCTTTCTACGAACCCGTACACTTTAATGTTCCAGTTTTGGCCGACCAGAAACAACTTTCCGAGATCAACTCTGTACGGGCACAGGATGTAGTGACTGTGACGGAGAGCGATGGATGACAAGAACTGATGGAGAGAAAAAGTCAGGGACATTCGTGCTGGTACCGTGACTTGATGATGTTGATGAGGAAGATGCCTGCCCTGACAAAAGCCCTGCTAAAATGCGTCATTCTTACTTCTGTGTTTCAGTAAAATACAAAGATCTTCTTCTACTTCTTCTTCTTTAATATTGTAATCATTATTATTATTATCTTTATAATTTTACCTGCCGGTTTTGAATGATGTCTTTTCCCCCTGAAATCTAAGTAATTATAAGACATTTCAGATTCCCCAGACTATACTTAGTATTGTCGTTGATTCTAACTATGCCGCGGAAAATACAGCAACGTTTTTTTTCTAATCATAAGCAGTTAGTCAAGACTCTTTGTAGGCCTTTGGAGACAATTCCAAAGACAGCAGCTTCAATTAAATCATTCTCATCTCTACTGGTACATAGCTTTATTATATCCCTATCAAGATCAAATTATTTGTTTATCGTTCCGCTTTATTTGATTTTCACACTAGGTATTTAATATATACTGGAAAGATCCGTTTGACATGCTGCGTAAGTTTTGCGGGATGTATAACAGGATATGAACCTGTTTCCTAAAGTAAACAGAACGCAGCTACCTCCTCTTAGGAGTGCCACATAAGTTGCATTGGTGGTATGCTAGACAAAAAGTGTGTATCCGCATAACGCGTAGATGGGAGGTGTGACCACAAAGATTGTGTAGGTATCCGGAAAATTATATAAACTAGGGAAGATTTCAACGCCATCAGAGACGAACGGACAACGAAGAAGACCGGCAGAATAGCTATAAGGTGTTACGATGCTCGGGGCGCTGGCCTAGTGCCAGACTGCCCAGAGTTGAGAGAAAAGAAAAGCTTGAGCTGACAAGACACTTGAAAGTCAAGAAGCGTGTAGAAACTAAGATGATTCGGTGCCTTGAGATGTCGCTACTTAGACTCTGTGAAAGTAGAGAAACGAGAAGAAACCAAATGATTCCATGTCTTGAGATGACCCTGTACCAGTCTCACGAAAGCAAAACGAAGAAACGGTTCACCGAAGATTCGTATCTCAACCTGTGTATCCATCTCAGCTGTAATCTACTCTCTCACTTACTCAATAATTTCGTACATTACCGGTAATAAAAGGAAAACAGAAGAAGCAGATTATATTTTTATACATTGGCTCTGTTGTCTATTCCTCCCTTTATACAACATACGCTATGTGAAACGACAGCATTTACGTGAGGAGTTCTTTTCATCGTATTACTAAATATTTTGTCTATAGCCCAGTCGCCATCTCTCCAGAATCGTAAGAACCTCCACCAACGTGTGTCCTGGCTATAATGCTAAACTTTCAGAGAGTGAGACTCTGGTCCAGGAGATTTCGGGAATGTGGTATTATCACACATTTCCATTACCCCCAGGTCTACTCTAATCCAGTGTGGTAGTATCTGTTAGAGTCAAAAACTGTTTAACCATTTTCTATACTTGAAATTATTTAACTGTGTGCAAACAAATGATCAAAATGGAATTGAATCAATTGTTTTAGATATCAATGCTTGAAACCATTTAACTGTGAGAAAATAAAACTAATATTGTTAGCAATATTGAAACCATGCAACTCTGAGCAAATGAATTAGCTTTTTTAGATTTTTACCAACAAACTATTCTTTTACGAATTATGTATGTATGAATGTATGTAACAGGAATCGGGTTTAAATCAACTACATTGGCTGATATGCCATGAAAGCCAATCAACAAAATCAAAAAATAAATTCATTGGCATAAAATAATCCAAATAAAACCAACCAACCAACCATATCTGTACTTCTAGCGTTCCCTTAGATAACATTTTACCCCGTATTTTGCACCAATTTTAACTTGTTTTTCACTGGTGGTGAGTAACAATCATTCACCTCAGGTCTCCAGAATTCTTCTACATATTCTCGATGATCTTAATGATATTGTATTCTTAATGTTATTGCTTTGCTATCCTCCAGTGTTCTTTCCAATCTTTGAGGGTGGTATCTGCGCACTAACTACAGTTTGCATCACCGTCGCCATCATGTTCTTCAATGTTTTCATCTCTCTGGCAACATCACAGTATTTGTTTATCTTCTCACTTTCTATTGTGTTTACTTTCTAGTCCGCTCAAACAGTGAAATTCACAAGTTGATAAGGTCTTTTTTGTCTTACTTTTATCATTTTTTAGTCCCGGCGATTTTTTTTTTCTTTTTTATTTACACCAGCGTTAATTAGTCATCTTTCACTGAGTGACTGCAAGTCTCCAGGATTCTTCTAAATATTCTACCCGGTTTCAAAAATCGTGTGGTGTCGATTATTCCTTTGATTTCGAAATCCTCTCATCTATTTTCCGAGCCCTTAGTTACCGTTCATGAAGCGCCAACTACAATTCGATTGTGCAACGCTGTCTGTTAACAAAATAGAGCAGAGAAATAGACGAAAGGATTTATTCCTCCTTTCCCAAGAAACGTGACCTCAGAATCACTAAGAACTACAGAAGCGTAACTCTGATATAATCTCTAATGTTTGTAATGTTTTGCTTCTCAATAAAATCAAACGTAAAATTCAGAAAATTCTTTGTAAATATCAAGAATGCTTCCAGAAAAAGCAATCAACGACCTCACACATTATGACTATTTGTCGAATCCTCAAAGGGCTTTGCGTAAAACAAACTTGGGGTCAACTTACTGTTCATAGATTTATTTAAAGCATTTCATTCCAGACTGTGAGGGAACATGGAGCAACTACAACTAGCATATGGTTTCCTCTAAACACTATTAGGAGTATAATGTAGCCTTCTAAAAACCTGAAAGCAATGTCTCGCTCACTTAATGGAGACGCAGACTTCTTTGACATTTTGGCAAGAGTTTTTGGAAGGGATACATTTGCAACATATTTGTAATCATATTGGCTACATACTTCGAACATCGATGAATATAATAAAAGTGGATGTTTTTACATTTAAAAAAAATGCAGGTAGCAGTGGATATATTGATGATAATTTTGCAGACGCTTACTAAACATATGATCTATTGCCTTTCTCGTATACTGCTATTCAAGAAGAATCCGTACTTCATAGCCAAGAGCAAGCAGCAGGAGTCATTCGCTTCCAAGTGAATGCAAATAAAACACAGAGTCCGCGGAAGCAAAATATTGAATAATTTTTAAACGTTTTTTGTGCCTGATTTGTCCAATTTTTGAATAAAATGCGATAAATCTATTTTTTTCATTATTAACTATATTATTCACACTCTTTCTTTTAATTAAAATTCAGCCAAATATGATTTAGCCAGAAAAGAAATGACAATGAATCAATGATTTACTTAACGTCGAAACCAAGCCAAAATTTATTTGTTTACCGTATAGAAAGCAAAGAAATATTATTTTACAGAAAAAGAATTTATCATAGGAAAAGGGGAGTGGAGGGTTGAATAATAAACAATAGACAACAATAAGAAGAATTTTTTATTGCTTTCGCAAGGGCGAATAACAAGGACCCCACAACATCAATAAGAAAGCACTCACATAAATTGAAAATCCACGAGAAAACTTTGAGGACAGCAATTAAAAAAGATTTAAGCCCAGATCTTAGCCCTTCTTGATTATGCTATTATCGTCATTTTAGAAAATAAAATAAATGCATCTTCCCATCAAAATATTGGTTCGCTCAAGACTACTACTGAGGAGAAATATAATAAAATATCTGAAGAATGTATCTGAAGTCATGCAAATCGTTTCAAAGGCGGATTGATATGATAATTTCAAAAACGGTGGCCATATTGACTAAATTTACTCTTTTGGGTCAATCTTTTTATTCTTTTTAAAATTATTTTTCAAATTAAAAGTAATAGAGGCAACGGTCTTCTGGGCTATTGGCTAAATGAGAAGAGCGTTCGTCAATGGCCCGGCCCGGGAGACCGGATTTCAATACCAGATCGAGTAATACCAAACACTCAAAAAAAAGGGTACTTGATACCGCCTTGCTTAACACTCAGCATTACAGGGTACGGATCAAGGGTGAAGTTGAGTAATTCAAGGGAGGGAGTAGTGTCCCTCTACACTTCGGTGTATCAGTTATCAAAAAAGTAGCCTTTGTGTCACTCTTGACTACGATAGCCAACCTTTTTTCTTATAATAAGAGCAGAATATTCTTACTTTTGCATCCGTGCATTGTTGGAAAAAGGCTTGATAGGAACTACACAGCAATACTACATGTTCTTTTGAATAAATCCGGGAAGCAGCACCAAACAAAACAGCAGCTCCACGGCTACTTAATCTCCCATCTAAAAACGTCATCCGAATAAGACGAAGAAGAAATGCATGACACTGCTGAAAAAGTGGGAAGAGACGTTTTTCTATGAACCTCTACACATTGAGGTTCCAGTTTTGGCCGACCAGCAAGACTTCATGTACACCTGCTTTGGGCAGATACTAAATGTAGATTGGAGGATCAGTAGGTAGCAATAAACGAGAGGGACTGATGGAGAGATTATATATATATATATATATATATATATATATATATATATGTGTGTGTGTGTGTGTGTGTGTGCGCGTGTGTGTGTGTATTAAATCACCCACACCCAAATAGAAGTTATGAAAAATATTACTACGTGTAATTATGACTATATCTTTCGTAATATTCATTAAAATATCACAAAATCCAGTTTATATATGTAGCGAATAGTGTATTTACTAAACAACCATCAAGAATAATATGACACCCAGTGTGGATTAATCTGATTTTGTGTAAGAATTTTTGCTAGAGATTATCTACAAAGCCCTTCCTTTGCTTGTAATTGAAAAATAAGTACCCTCACTATTATGAGCAATGCAGAAGCGCTAATTTCGTTGACTTATGTTCACAAATATACACATTAACCCACTTTCAATATATTTGATAGATTCCTAATGAAAAGAATGAAAAGTTAATTTGGATAATTTTATAAAATCTTTTTTGATTATGATTTACTTTTCCATGAGAAAACATTTTTCGCGCATGCACACAGTCAAATAACTTTATTTCAACAATCTCGCTTCGACGTATTGAAGTTCCAACCAATCGGTGTTTTCCGTAGAGTGTTTTGTGCGCACGTAGCTAAAAACCGGAAGTCGGTGATTGACGTGCAATATCCTTCCACGTCACAGCAAGCACTGGTGACGATCGATATGTCAACAAAAGTGAAGAAAATGAATTTCATTGCTTTTGTTTTTATCAACTTTGTTTTATTATTTTTTAGGGTTATTTTTTCTTCCCTCGTAATGTTTTCATTGTAATTTATTTTACACGTCTTTCAGCAACAAATAATCTTCTCTTTTCTATTCAACAATATTTTTTTTGTTCTTAAATCTAAAATTTCACTTGATTTCTTCTGTGTATGATTATTTCTTCTTTTTAATCTCAGATTTTCCGTCAACGTTTTTATAGCTCTCTTTTTTTTTGAGTTGATGAATCTCATGTATGACATTCTCTCTCTCTAAATATATATATATATATATATATATATATATATATATATATATATAATGAAAATAATTTCTACATGGTCAAAGGTGGGTCCACCTAGGTTTCACCAAACGTCTCTTCAGGATTGCACTAGCCTTCTTTTTTATAAGCACCCAACCAATTCTAATCTTTTAGCCGAATCATATGAACCCATTGGATTATCCAAATTTCCACTAACTCCTTTTTTAATCCATAATTCCTCATTATGGTAGAATAGGAATTTGTAGCAGTTTTTAATTATATTGATTTTATCCCTGGGTATTCCAGTGTATTCTATAGCTAATTTTTACGTTTCATTAGCTGCTTTTTCCATAATCCAGTGCAATCCTGAAGAATCATTTGCTGAAACCTAGGCAGACTCGCACTTGCCCATGTAGGAATTATTTTCATAATATTAGCTCTATCTCATGTATTAAGTAATCTATTACGTTTTAGCAGAGATAATTCTATCGTTTTTTTTTTATTTCTTTTGACTAGACATACGTGTTGATTTATTATTTTCAAGTAGCACGTGCTTTTTGTCTTTTCTTTCTGTACTGTTTTTTTTTTCCCGATATCAGTTTGTAGAATTTGCAAATCGTACAATCTGTCTTTTTCTTTCTCATAACAGAATTATATATATATATATATATACTAAGAGTGTTTAAAAATGTGATAACATTTTTCTGAGAGATCCTTCATGATCTTATTGTTTTAATGTCTTCTCCGGCACACCATTCTAGACAACTTATAAATAAAATCTTACTCAGGTGTCTTCTGTAATATCTTTTAGGATTATCTCATAAAAATACTCCCATTGAAATATTAACATTTTTATTCCACTGTGGGTGATTCTAATATGTTCATATTTATGGTTATTATGTGGAGACTGTTTAAAATTATATTATAAAGGTTAACATCTTTTAATCACCAAGTACTTTTTTTAGTCTTTCAAGTTTTATGTGTACAACGATACCTACGTTCATTGCACATTTAATGTTTTAATCAACGTTATTTTCCAAACTATCTAATATAAAAAAACGTAGATATCTCATTCTTCAGACATTGATCAATAGATAAACCGGAAAGTCTAGATTTTATTTTCACTATTCATTCTATTGCATCGAAGGTTTTGCAAGGTATTGTTAAAATATTTTATAATACTAGTTTTATATATATATATATATATATATATATATATATATATATATATATATATATATGCGGCAGTCTTTTCTCATTAACATATGAGTATGCGGATTTTTTCTACCTTAATTCTTCATCTAAACCACCTTGCTTCTCTCAATCTATCTATCTATCTATCTATCTATCTATCTATCTGCCTGTCTATCTATCTATCTATCTATCTGTCTATCTATCTATATATAACAGTGTTCCTATCTATCTATATATACATATTTGTTTGCTTTTATTTTACGGAATATCAACCTATGTAGGTTATTTCATGAGAAAACCTGTTTGTATAAATTTATTAAATATATATTTTTTTTTATAAATAGTTTGTAGGTAACAATCTTCAAACAAGCCAGAGTTGAATTATTTTCACACGTGAATTATTTCAAGTTTTTCTGTCTAACATGAATTGTTAAATGGCTCCTGGTATTATTATCTTGTATGAATAATTCAATTTAACAGTCATATGTTTTTTCAGAGTTAAAATGGTTTCAGATGTTGGGAATCATGAGGCTGTTCTATTCGACTCATAGATGAGACTCAAGCAGACAAGCAGATACTATCACTAGGAGTCAGAATGAACTTGAAAATAATTCCATTGAATGTGTACTCATATTACTAATAGCCCCCGGATTGGGGCCTCACCATCATATAGTTTAGTGTCATATCCAGAACACTGGTTGTTGGGTGGGTCTTAACTCTCAACTAAAATGCCGTCGGCATGTTGTACAGCACAAGCCGACTGAGCTATTATATTTGCATATTTCCTATTTCACTCTAGTATTAACCATTATCTATCTATCTATCTATCTGCAGTAATAGTTACCTGCATCAGATTTTATTGAAAAGTTTTAGTTTTAATTTACATCGTACGCTCCTTTAACTTTACAAATAATTAAGTGACTTGAATATAAATAAGAAAGTGACCTAAGGTGCCGTTGACATTTGACCCTCTCATTGTATATAATTAATATCTGGCAAGTTTACATTGTGCACAAAAATGATTTTTCCCATGATATTCAAGTGACTAAGCTAATGTTTAAAAAACAATTATTCTTCTGCTTTCCTTTTTTAAAAAGCTACAGTTAAAAGGACTTTAATGATAAACATTTATCTCTTTCTCTTAAGTGTTTTCCAAAAAGATTAAAATACCAATAAATTTATGGAAATAATATTCCTTCTCTAAGTGCACTCTAAAATGTTTTTGCAATTTCGACTATTTCCATGCGTAAATGAGATATATAATATGTTGGTTGGTGCTTGGGAGTGGATGTAAGTCGAACCACTACTGACCAAGATACCATATCTGCAGTAGTATTTCCAATGATAAAGTAAAATTAGCGACCGTTGTTGAGGGCGACCCGAAGGCTCCCTTTTCAATAGCTACTACTTCGAGATGAAGAGGGATTGCTCCACTTTACCCTTGATACATAACTAATAATGCTGAGAGTTAAGAAGGTATCAAGTATCATTTTTTGAGTCTTTGGTATGAATCGATATCGGATGAACCCCTGTCTTCTGGGCCACTGGCGAAAACTCTACCCATTACTCCAACGGGCTGGTATTATATCCAATGATACACTAACACTAAATAGACGAAAGAAAGACAAGATAACCTCATATACATATATAAGAACATTATATACAAATATAATTATATATCAAAAAATTATTTTTTTCTTACGGTTAGTAAGTGACAGACCATTTTCGAAAAAAAAACAACAAAACATGACAACAATGGTGAAATTGTTTCTCGCACTTACAACGTGCGTTTTTCATATTCAGTCGCTGTTACTTATAACGCCTCCGAACACGAGATTCATGGATAGTGAGAAACAGTTATAACATTACATTTAACACACACACACACATACACACACTCGGTTTCTTATGCAAGCACGTACACATATATTTTAAGTTGCAAGAGGCAGCAATTTAGTGCTGTTAAGAGTAGGAAGTTGAAGACATCACCATGTTTTCTTCGGGTGTAGAATAAGTAAAATGCTCGTAACATCAAAAACTCACTTACCAAGGGTTGTGAAAAATACAAGGATGCGCCCCGACCGGTTGCGGATCGTTATAAACGCAATATTACGTGTTAGAAGTCAGAGAGAATAGGCAGGACAAAAAGTAAGGCCATTGAACGAAGATGAATTAATCTCTTAGTCACTCAGACGGAGCGTAATCTGAGCAGGCATCTGGTTTATTGTTAATGTTCAGAGTGAACAAATATTCCCATTTGAAGATAATTAGCTCGTAAACCACCGATGATGATCCGAAGTCGATATCGGCAATTGATAATTAAAAATATTTATAAATCTTGAGAAGGCTGACAGTCAACTTTTTTCTAATTCAAGATAATCAACTATCACCGGTTAAGTGTAGCATAATAGGGCATTCAGAAAGATTTTACTTTAAGGGAGAAAAGTGTATATATAATGGAAGTGATTTATTTCAAATAAAAATATATATTGGAATGTATTTTCTTGTGGGCTCTGGCTATTTCTAGTAGTATTTTAATGGAATCCCTTTGTAAAATGACCCCACCACAGAGCAGAGTCAAAAGCCTATATGGATGTAGAAAATTCAACTTAGATTAAAAAAAAAAACATTGAATGGTATTTGAGATAAGTATTACTAAATGATTGTTACTTTTTAAAAATAAATATTTGGCAAAAAACCTCACTGATAAAACTTAAGAGAATTCTATAAGGAAAAAGAAATAGCATAAAAAATGTAGTGTCTTTAAATGTACACTTTTTAGTTTCGGTGATCGTTTTAATTTATAGCCCAGTCTGCTGGGGCTGAAGAACACACCGACTGCATCTCTGCAGAGGGATAAGACTTCCCAAAGAGTGTCCTGTGGGCCAGTCGGCTGCATCTCTGAAAGACTCCCCCCAACGAGACTCCTGGATATGACACTAAGCAATCTGATGGTGAGGCTCCAGTCATGCTGCAGCTTTAAGGGATATAGATCCCCTCTTCATTAACATCGCTCCCAGGTTCACTCTCATCCGGAGTGGTAGCACTTGATAGGGTCCTATGTATGAGTCAAAAAGAACTAAAGTGTGTACTTATGCTAATCTGAAATTGTGTAAAATAGAAGTGTTTCTATGTATAAAAATGAATTTGGCTGTAAATAACCAACAGAGGTTAAATATGTCATAAAAGCAAATGAACCAAGCTTTCTATATTAATATAAAGTATCATGTCATGAAAACTTAAATACTTGATCTCAGTGGAGGGCGTATAGTTTTGCTTATAAAGAGGAGATTATCTGATAAGAGCGAAGAAGAAAATCTATTCCTATTTTAAAAGTTTTCCATGTTCATTGGCTCGCTATAAAATAGTGTACTGGTTATCGTCGTAGGAAATGGACACGGCGATTCGAGTTCAAATCCTGGACGAGACTGATTGCATTTCACATAGCACTAATACCCTTGGGAAAGGTATGAATCTAATTATTCTCCCTCCAGCTATGGGTAAATAGTAGGACAGACTAGGTTCTTCAGCCTTGGTGAGGCAACTAGTCTAGGAGAAGGAAAACTCTGAATTCAAACCTGTTAAACTCCGCTTAAAAATTGACCTTCTGTCATATCCTGCCCGAGCGGAGGGGTTGGGTAAATAGGATAAAATATATCTTCTTCCTGCTTTCGAGTTCAGCAAAAGCCAGAAGTGTTGACAAACTTGCAAAGATTAAAATCATCGCCGAGTAATAACTCATCTGCAAATCTAGCTTGCAAATGATAATGTTAATTACGCATTTCAAGCTTTTCATCATACACGTTACATTATGATTGTTATGTTCTATCTTGGCTCGTCTAGTTTGTCGTTCAACAATCAGCTGCTTATTTCATTTTGGGGTTTTCTTTCATTCGTATTCTGTCGGCTGCTATCATTTTTCTTCTCGTTTGTTTTTGCTTTTTCGTTATTTCATGTCATCTACCGGTACCAATGGTAATAAAACCACATTTTTATGTTCACATATTTTATTTCTTACTTCGTGACAATTTTCATCTTAACAATTTTTGACTACGAGAAATCTACAATAAATAATTAAAACCGCCAACTGAGTCATCCGAGTGATACCCGCTTACTGGTGCTAGCTTATTCTTTACAACTAAACTTCCGAGGATCATGTAATCAGGTAACCGATGTGAGCTGTGCCTCCATTTGACTCTGAGTTCTCTATCGATCACTCAAACAAATGACTCACAGTATCTTCTCCGTAGTTTATCGGTTCGGGCTTAACCTATGCCCCATGTCGATAATAGATTTCGTTAATCTATTATGTAACAATAACATCATGACGACGGGGAGAAGAAGCTGTCAAATATTATCATGAAAATGAATAGATTAACCTACTGATCTAAACCAATGAATTCATTGGAAACGTTTTTATTAAAGAACCAAACTGGATTTTTTGGCTTTGCCGTTTTCTGACAGCTGAGTCTCACTCAAATTCAAAACAAACAAAAGCGATATAATATACTTTATGGTATCCGCAAAAAGAGAGAGAGGGAGAGAGAGAGAGAGATTACATTTATCTTCGTAATAATCCACGATGTCTATTTGTTGAGGCTTTAGGCAAAAACAAAAGTGATAATCGATGGCATATCAGTGAAATACCACCGGCCTAACATTAGAAATTCCGACACTGATACTTAATATTGCCTTGAAATAATCGAAGATATACTTTATTTTTCACTAAAAAGTTACGCAGTTTTGAAGACTTTATAACTTAAATGTATTTTCGTCTAAAGTTTAACTCTGAAGGATGACATTATTTTTAATTGCATATCAGCCTTTGTCTGTTATTTTTGTATATAAGTGACGGTTATAAACGTTGGTAAAAATATTTCTCCTTCTAAGAGGAAGCCATGAACAACCGGAACGTAAAATTAAAAGTAGGAGAAAAAAACTTCAACAGGGATGCCTGTTTACAGAGGCGTCTTCCAAGTTTTTGTGCTCTCGACATTACCTTTTCTATGTGCAATGATGTCATTCAATTAGATATTTTCAAATAGCACTAGAGGCGAAAAATTTGCTAAATCGAAAGGAAGATTAAGCACATTTTCTACCGAGTGTGGAAGCAAAATATGGGATACTTCTAAAAATAATTCTAAGTCTGATTCGTCCAACTTTTGAAAAAAAAACCCATAGATCTAAATTTTCATGATTATCTCTATTATTCAATAACATTTTTAAAAATTAAAATCCAGCCTGATATGAGTGTGTAAAAGCCATGTCGACAAAGAATATACGATTTACTTCATACCAAAACCAATCTATTGTTTTTTTTTCTTTCAAACAGAAAATAAAGAATTGTTTTTACAGAAAAATACCATTTTTTACAGAAATGGGGGAGTAGAAGATTGAACAAAAAACTAAAAAAAGGCTTTATAACTGTTCTCGCTACGGCGATTTAGAAGGACACCACAACGTCAATAAGAAATCACACTAATGAACTGAAATTCCACGAGAAAATTATGAGGCCAGCTTTTTAACAAAATGTAAGCCCCCACCAAATTACAAATAACAGGAGGAAAAAAATTGCCGAATTAAGAAAGGATGAGAATATTTGCAGAAAAGGAAAATTACAAGCAATTTGAAAATATGGAATCGGACACCAACCAATAAGCTTTGATGAAAGAAAAAACATTTAAAGTGTACCCCAGACGAACGTCTGAACTTCACGAAAGAAAGCTCTGTAGTAAAAAAACTCATCAAAGGAATGAACAGCAGGGAATTTTCCCTTGTAATGTACTCTGGACCATTCTTAAAATTGACAAGGAAGGAACTTAGACAAACGGGCCAGAGGACAATAAGGGTGATAACTGTGCACTTGGCTTTATATCCGATAGATGTCACTGATACACCGTTTCTGTATAGATGAGGAAGAGGAATCGTCAGCATTAAATATTGCGTCGATGCATTTATACGTGAACACGGGGATTTCATTTAAAAGAGCAAACAAAGACTTCTTATATCAGCCAGTAATAGAATCACGACATAACTACGGTGAGATTAATAATAAAATACAGAAAATTGAAATGGGACAAAAACAACATTGTTGATATTTCGAGTGACAAACTGGTCTGAGGATACACGGAAGACATAAAATGGTAAGGAATAAGAAATATCAAGAGAAAAGAGAATCTCTTCAAATAACATTACAAAATGGTAACGAAAGAGAAATATCAAAAGAAAAGAGAATCTCTTCTAATAACATTACAAAATGGTAACGAAAGAGAAATATCAAGAGAAAAGAGAATCTTTTCTAATAACATTACAAAATGGTAACGACAGAGAAATATCAAGAGAAAAGAGAATCTCTTCTAATAACATTACAAAATGGTAACGAAAGAGAAATATCAAGAGAAAAGAGAATCTCTTCTAATAACATTACAAAATGGTAACGAAAGAGAAATATCAAGAGAAAAGAGAATCTCTTCTAATAACATTACAAAATGGTAACGAAAGAGAAATATCAAAAGAAAAGAGAATCTCCTCTAATAACATTACAAAATGGTAACGAAAGAGAAATATCAAGAGAAAAGAGAATCTCTTCTAATAACATTACAAAATGGTAACGAATGAGAAATATCAAGAGAAAAGAGAATCTCTTCTAATAACATTACAAAATGGTAACGAATGAGAAATATCAAGAGAAAAGAGAATCTCTTCTAATAACATTACAAAATGGTAACGAAAGAGAAATATCAAGAGAAAAGAGAATCTCTTCTAATAACATTACAAAATGGTAACGAAAGAGAAATATCAAAAGAAAAGAGAATCTCTTCTAATAACATTACAAAATGGTAACGAAAGAGAAATATCAAGAGAAAAGAGAATCTCTTCTAATAACATTACAAAATGGTAACGAATGAGAAATATCAAGAGAAAAGAGAATCTCTTCTAATAACATTACAAAATGGTAACGAATGAGAAATATCAAGAGAAAAGAGAATCTCTTCTAATAACATTACAAAATGGTAACGAATGAGAAATATCAAGAGAAAAGAGAATCTCTTCTAATAACATTACAAAATGGTAACGAAAGAGAAATATAAAGACAAAAGAGAATCTCTTCTAATAACATTACAAAATGGTAACGAAAGAGAAATATCAAAAGAAAAGAGAATCTCTTCTAATAACATTACAAAATGGTAACGAAAGAGAAATATCAAGAGAAAAGAGAATCTCTTCTAATAACATTACAAAATGGTAACGAAAGAGAAATATCAAAAGAAAAGAGAATCTCTTCTAATAACATTACAAAATGGTAACGAAAGAGAAATATCAAGAGAAAAGAGAATCTCTTCTAATAACATTACAAAATGGTAACGAAAGAGAAATATCAAGAGAAAAGAGAATCTCTTCTAATAACATTACAAAATGGTAACGAAAGAGAAATATCAAGAAAAAAGAGAATCTCTTCTAATAACATTACAAAATGGTAACGAATGAGAAATATCAAGAGAAAAGAGAATCTCTTCTAATAACATTACAAAATGGTAACGAATGAGAAATATCAAGAGAAAAGAGAATCTCTTCTAATAACATTACAAAATGGTAACGAAAGAGAAATATCAAGAGAAAAGAGAATCTCTTCTAATAACATTACAAAATGGTAACGAAAGAGAAATATCAAGAGAAAAGAGAATCTCTTCTAATAACATTACAAAATGGTAACGAATGAGAAATATCAAGAGAAAAGAGAATCTTTTCTAATAACATTACAAAATGGTAACGAAAGAGAAATATCAAGAGAAAAGAGAATCTCTTCTAATAACATTACAAAATGGTAACGAAAGAGAAATATCAAGAGAAAAGAGACTCTCTTCTAATAACATTACAAAATGGTAACGAAAGAGAAATATCAAAAGAAAAGAGAATCTCTTCTAATAACATTACAAAATGGTAACGAAAGAGAAATATCAAGAGAAAAGAGAATCTCTTCTAATAACATTACAAAATGGTAACGAATGAGAAATATCAAGAGAAAAGAGAATCTCTTCTAATAACATTACAAAATGGTAACGAATGAGAAATATCAAGAGAAAAGAGAATCTCTTCTAATAACATTACAAAATGGTAACGAATGAGAAATATCAAGAGAAAAGAGAATCTCTTCTAATAACATTACAAAATGGTAACGAAAGAGAAATATAAAGAGAAAAGAGAATCTCTTCTAATAACATTACAAAATGGTAACGAAAGAGAAATATCAAGAGAAAAGAGAATCTCTTCTAATAACATTACAAAATGGTAACGAAAGAGAAATATCAAGAAAAAAGAGAATCTCTTCTAATAACATTACAAAATGGTAACGAATGAGAAATACCAAGAAAAAAGAGAATCTCCTCTAATCACATTACAAAACAACTTCATACGAACCGTTTGTATTAAAGCAAAAATTGACAATACTCGACAGAATATCAAGTGATGGTTATGCAGAGAAAGTGAACCAAAAAAAACAAAACAACTGTTAATCACATAGTAATTGAGTGTAACAAACCAGCACAAACATTTGACACAGCTAAAACTTTGATCCAGTTAGAATTGTACAAGATATATAATTTGGTCCATTTTACCAAGCATCTATATGCTCAAACCAAAATATATTCTAGGAAATGTGACACATTATTTTCTTGGATTTAAAAAATCCCTGAGAATGCCCTGCATCGAATTTTCTAGGATCATGTAATCTTCCCAAGTAATCTACACTTTAACAAAAAAAAAGAAAGAAAGAGAAGTTGTAATCTATTAGATTTTGCCAATCCAGCACCCCAGAATGAAAATAAAAGAAAGCAAAATTACGGCCAAATACATGGACATTTCCAGACAACTAAAAAAGAGGGCGTAGTTGGTGCGCTTAAAACGTTTCCCTAGGCTTTAAAAGTGAACTGGAATGATTATATATGAAAAGAATCGAGACCATCCCGAATACGGCCTTTATTAGATGAAGCAGGATACTCAGAATATTCCCAGACAATAGTAAACGTCCACCAATTTACGCTGCTGGGAAAAATTCACAAGCAAATAATAATGAAGATTAAAGCACTACAATTTAATTTATTAACCATAATAGATAAAACATATAAGAGAATTAATACAATGGAGCCATGAAGATAACCACAAGTATAAACTTGAGAATACTTCCCTGAATACATCTCAAACATGATTACCAGCCCCATTATATATATATATATATATATATATATATATATATATATATATATATAAGTAGGAACTAGAAAATTTCATCGAAATTTTCGACTTTTAATACTTTCGTTTAGGTTTTCATTCGAAATCTATTTTTCTGATGAAGTAATTAACAGCAAATACATTGCTTTAAAGATGGATGCAAAACCGAAGTGTTTTCAAATGGTATATTGAAATTTCATCATCTGAATATGTTTTTTTTTAAGGGTCTTATGTTTACCAACAATCGGATTTGTTTCCATTTTCATATTATATATATATGTATATATATATATATATATATATATATATATATATATATATAAACAAACAGGCAGAGAAAGAGAGTAATATATAGGGGTATTCTCACGTAAACGCACACACACACTAACACGTATATCCATATATACATATATATCTGGATGTAGGTGTCGTTGCGTATTTTGACTGACGTGAGGATATCCCAATAAATAACTCTCTTTCTTTCTCTCTCTCCCTCTCTCTCTCTCTCTCTCTATATATATATATATATATATATATATATATATAATAACGAGACAGAAAGAGAGATAATATAAAAATGGAAACAAATAAATAACTACAAGTAAATATAAAACATAAAAAGAAAAACATATTTAGATGACATTTTTATACACCATTTATAGATCAATATTATATATTTATATATATATATATATATATATATATATATGTGTGTGTGTGTGTGTGTGTGTGTGTGTGTGTGTGTGTGTGTGAGTTACTTTTTTAGATGCCAAACAAATCAATTTACATTGTTTTGGGTCCATTTCTAAAATTTCATATTAATTTCATTTTATCCCCTATAAGTTTTGCTGACAATTTCCAAAGTTTCCATATCGAATATTCCGAACATTTTCCTAACGGCATCGTGCCTTAGTATGATCGACGTGATTTTGACAATTGCCAAGGGATTTTTTTAATAATCTATTATCGAAAATCCTTTTCCCGATATCACATTTTTTTCCCAAGAAAATGTTTCTTTTTTGTTTTAACAACCTTCTAGGGATATTGGCGCAAAACTCTTCTTGTAAACGGATATGTAAATTCAATTTATATTTCTAATGTACTCAAAATCTGAATGTTTCGGTGACTCGAATTTTTTCCAGACTTTAACTGATATCTGTAAGCTGTTATAGCAAATACAAAGAGCATCCATTTAAAAGTTATATACATTCGAAAGTGGAAAATCTTGCAAATAAAAATCCATTTGAAACGATGACAATATAATAAATCATCAAGTTCCGTTTAAATTTCCTTCCCGTACTCAATAATAACTTTGCCCAGTCTGTTAGGACTGTAGAATACAGTGACTATACAGGGGTAAGGATCCCTTCACTAGAATCCTGAATATGACCCTAAACAATTTGATGGTGAGGTTCTAGTAATGCTGGAGCTTTTGGGAATGCAGAGTACACTTTTATTGCGATTACTCCCAGGTCCAATCTGGCCCATAGTGGTAGCTCATGATAAGGACATATCTATGGGTCAAATAAAACTAAACTCTGCACTTATGCTAAACTGAATTGTTTGAAATAGAACTGTCTTTACATTTAACTGAGTGTAAATAAATGACTGATGTCTAATTGACTTGTTAGTGATACATTGCATTATTGGAACATTTTGACTTTATTGACTAAACTTAATTGTTTGACATAGAAGGGTTTATATGTATAAAAAAAGGATTTGGCATTAAACAAATAACTATGTTTTATATGCCATGAAACCAAACCAAATCATCATTTTTGTTTACATTAGCAAATGCCAACTGCTCTCGGTTCCTTTTGATGATTTATATTTGTTGGGAATTTTACTTAAATGGTTTCGGCTCATTTATTCGTATAACCCTCGGCCATTTCATTTTCAAAGGAACACTTATATCTTATGTCCGGTGTTTTTGAATGCTAGATGTTAAAAGATCAAAATTGTGGTGCTTCATATCAGGATTAGCCGTGATGTTATTTCTCGTGTATTTAATCTAGATTAAGTAACGTCAGTAAATGCATACTAATCTATTGTTAAATTTTAGTGTTTTACCAGTGTCACTATAAAAATATATTGCCCAGTCAGCTGGGGCTGTAGAATACACCGACTGCTTCTCTGCAGCGGGGTAAGACTCCCCCAACGAGTGTCCTAGATATGACACTAAACAGTCTGATGGTGAGGTTCCAGCAATGCTGGAGCTTTGGGGAATACGGAGTACCCCTTCATTGCCATCGCTCCCAGGTCCACTCTGGCCCGGAGTGGTAGCACCTGATAAGGGTCCTATCTATGGGTTAAATAGAACTACGTGCTTCTTTCACTATACTGATTTTTGCATTTAAGCTGCGTATTTATGCTAACCTGAATTGTTTAAAATAGAACTGTTTTGACATTGGAACTGCGTACAAGTGCTGGACTGAATTGCTCGAAATAGAACTGTTTTTGACGTCTAAACTGTGTACTTATGCTGAACTAAATTATCTGAAATAACACTGTCTGACATTTAAATCTGTGTATTGCCCAGTCAGCTGGGGCTGTAGAATACACTGACTGCACCTCTGCAGAGGGGTAAGACACCCCCTAAAGAGTGTCCTGGATATGACACTAAACAGTCTGATGGTGAGGTTCCAGCAATGCTGGAGCTTTGGGGAATGCGGAGTACCCCTTCATTGCCATTCCTCCCAGGTCCACTGTGGCCCGGAGTGGTAGAACCTGATAGGGTCCTATCTATGGGTTAAATAGAACTAACAGCATACTTATGCTAAAATGAATTGAGTAAACTGAATAGCTTGAAATAGAAACGTTTTTTGACAATTAACCGTACTTACGCTTAAACTGCGTATTTATGCTTAACTGAATTATTTCAAATTGAACTGTTTTCTCGACATTAAAACTGTATTTACACTTAACTGAATTATTACATATAACTCTTTAAATACTTTGAAATGGAAATGTTTTCGACAATTAAACTGTGTACTTATGCTAAACTTAACTGTTTTCAATAGAACTGATTGTTTACATAAAAATGGATTTGGCGTTAAATAACCTACAAAGGTTGATATGCCATAAAACCAAACAAACCAAACCTATAAAAATATAATTATATATCAAACGAACGCTACTGCTGCTGTTGTTGCTACATAATACCTTATAATTCCCTAAGCGGACGTGGTACGCTTGTTGGCCTAGCGGTCTGATACTAAGTCTAACGTAAAGTTGGGCAGGTTTCGATCCCAGCTTCGAGCGTCCTACGTGTCTAGCTCACTGAAGAGTTGTGATACAATGAAACAGTCTGTCTGTGGATGACAATATATATATATATATATATATATATATATAGGTCTGTCTGAAAAGTAGAGGAAAGGCAGTTCTGCATGAGCTATGAACAAAAATAAAACATGAGCGGATTATGTTATCATATAAAATGATATCTAAGGAGAATATGATTGTAATCTTAACATTCTGACTCCATTGCATTTTTGCATGTCTTTGTTTACACCTTCTTCGTTTAATGTCGTACAGCTAAGAGCTCTGAGGAACGAATAAACCTGTTGATTTTTTCCGATTAGGGAAAACTCCGACATAAGCACTAAAAATGCTTCAGTAAGTAAATGAAGGTTACACCACGTCGTGCATACGTGTATCTGAGAGGCACAAAAGGTTAAAAGTGGGTCACGAGGAGATAAAAATATATCAAGAGACGGAGAACCTTTAAAAAGCATAATTGAAATCAGCATTGACTTGGATAGACAGGTGGTGTGTGGCAATCGTCATTTGACTTTTCGAACGATCACAAATAAAAAAAAAAACAATTTCTATGTTTCAAACGTTACCACCGAAGATTTTCCCATATCAGAATAGTAAAAGGACTGGGAGTTCTTGCCCTAAACGAACATTATAGTCGTGACAATCTCCCTATTAACCTGATCTTGATCCGTGTGTCATTTTTCTTTTTTGATAGTATAAAAGGACATCAAGAGAACGCGTTTTGAAGCGGTAGAAGCCATGAAGGGGGACCCTGAAGAAAGAGCTGACGAGTATAAAAGATGAATTTTTCCAACAGAGCACAGAATCTTTGTGGAGAAAGATGGGGAAGTGCATTTGGCTCAAGGAGGATTATTTTGAATAGGAAACCACGTACTTGATATTTAGATACGTAGCTGGAATATCTAGAAAGACAAAAATGGAAGTATAATGTAAAATGGGTTGAAAAAAGTACCTGGTAATTCACAGTTGAAAGAAAGATAAATGACGGAAAAAATCTTTGAAAAGAATAAATTGATAGAAAATACCTTAGAAGTTTAACTAATCGTAATCCGAAATGGTGTTGAATCCCAGGCTTAAATCAATAGCCATATAAAATATCAGGACTCTTGATTTTTCTATTTAGTTGTATTCCTTTGACATACCTGCACACATCAGTGTAACAAGCCACAGGATATTGGTTTGCACGTGCGAAGAAACAATGTGTGAATGAAAGAAAATTGAATCAGACTGATTGAAAAGTGTAAAACCTGTATTTAGATGAAAAGAAATAAACTGACCTTTAAATAGAAAATAAAACCAAAAACTAGGAAGACTCAACCTGAAAAATACCCGAAAAAATAATACTGGTAGCGAGCGAAAGACCTTCCACATTTTTTTCACTTTCACCTGTGTGTTGTAAAGAGTAAAGATATCCGTATCTAGTTAATTCCTTATCATATATTTCAGATACGATCTGTTACAGCCATAGCTCTGAATAGTTCACAACATGCGTTAGCTGTTGAAACTTTTTTTTTAATCTGTTGAAACAGTAATTGCTACACAAAGTGCTTACTTCATGTTACGTCAAAATTGTGAGGTTCTGGATTGAATATTATACCAATATCAGTGTCAAGTTTCTATCACAAACAACATCATTACGACGTAACACGAAATGTGCACAAAAATATCTCTCCATAACAATTATAGAATCCCCCGTCTTAAAAAGAATTACCAGCAAATGCCGGTGTTCACCAGTCCAAGCAATGATCGGTTTTGATCATATCTAAAAATAATACGATAATAACATAGGTAGATGGATCAACATTCACCACGGTGTTTAGTGGTTCAAAACAGGATCACGACTGATCGTATCTGAAAAGGATTGCTCGTTTGATCTACTACTATTAATTACTTAAATTCACTTGTGCCAGACTGGTGAAAGCGAATTTAAATTGTGGAAAGTATTCCTGCACCACAGTGAATACCTTTAACAAGTTGATAGAAATTTTAATGAAAGTATTCCCAGTTGTTTACCGTGTGTGAATTCAATATCTGGGACGGGAAGGGAATGGAAATTTATAGACTGTTTCCGTGAAAGTGACAGATTAGAAATAACTAAAGATCGAATTAACCAATACAAAACCTCCCCGAAGTAATACTAAGGTCTAAGAATGGCACTGTCTTCCAACAGATTAATGAATATAAACAGAGATCCTATTTACCAACCCCTCCGCTCGGGCAGGATATGACACAACGTCAATTTTTAAGCGGAGTTTAACAGGTTTTAATTCAGAGTTTTCCTTCTCCTAGACTAGTTGCCTCAGCAAGGCTGAAGAACCTAGTCTGTCCTACTATTTACCCATAGCTGGAGGGAGAATAATTAGATTCATACCTTTCCCAAGGGTATTAGTGCTATGTGAAATGCAATCAGTCTCGTCCAGGATTTGAACTCGTGTCGCCGTGTTCATTTCCTACGATAATAACAATTACACCACGAGCACCTCCAATATAAACAGAGATGAGCCTTGCTCAGAAACTTAAGTCCATGATCCCTTAGGATAAGTAGATATTGTATTCAAATTGCAAACAATGAGACCGATTAAACAAAGCAAAGTAATTGTTAAGGCATTCTTTAAGTGTGGACTAGTGTAATAAAATAAATGTACCCTGGTGGATTGAATAGAGACTTTCGTTCAAAATTGTGAGATGGTCACCGACTTTAATAGACAACCAAAAGGCACTAGGATCTAAATTTCTGACTGTAACACCAAAGATAAGGACACTAGTCAGAGTGCCTAAGTAAAAAAATTTAAAAAAATTAAAATGAAGGAAATTATTGGATGTTTGTTGGTTGGTAAGAAATCCAGTGCGTGCTTTGTAGATTTGACAAAGATATGAATAACTAGTCCGCGAATCTCTCTCCCCCCCTCTCTCTCTCTCTCTCTCTCTCTCTCTCTCTCTCTCTCTCTCTCAGTCAACCAGGTTTCGATCCCAGCTACGGGAAGCTAATATGTCTAGCCACACTGATGAGTTCTGATAGAACGAAACAGATCTGTCTTTGGATGACTATATATATATATATATATATATATATATATATATACGTGTCTCATTCAATGAATAAAGAAGCTTTTTAAAAAAGGAGCAATTTTTCGCCGAAGATTTCTTCCACACATGTAAACTTTGCATTGTGTGTACTTGGTTTATAGTCAAACTTATTCTAAAATAACGGAAAACATTTCTTTTGGAGCTGTTCAAAATCCAGGCTAATCAGATATAATAGAGTTCTGCCATCAATTTTTTTGTGGCTGAGTAGAGCAAAACATGAAATATTCATATGAATATATGATGTGAATAGAGAAGCATGTTTTAGTAAAAAAATGATTACAAACGGGCTAAATATAGATCTGCCACTGTAAGCGCGAGTTGAAAAGATAATCCATGAAGAGGAAACACACAGACTGTCTGATAAAAAAAAATCCGGGCGCAGCGGTCTGGAAAGAAGGCAATGCTGAAAATCTTCTGAGATGATAGGACCCATGTTTTTTGATTTTCCTTAAAACAGCGAAGAAGTGTCATACAAATTACCGATAGTTTTATTTAGTTTCTAGTTTCTTTTGGAGATCTAATGTAAAATGTTTGCCTGTCCATTCGTATAACATTTTATGTATTATACGTTTTCATTGTTTTTATTGGGGTTTAAGTAAAACTGGCAATAGAAAGCATTGGGTATTTTAGTGTATGTGGGCTGCAAAATATTTATTCATTAAGTATAAATGATTCAATATATGAAACGTGCAAAGAAAACTAAAAGCAAACGTTTCTATGAACTACACACCTCCACATTTTCATGCGAAAAGTATGTTTTTTATGCTCAAGTAAAATGAATCTATATTTCTAATGTATTCATATTTACCAACCCCTCCGCTCGGGCAGAATAAGACACAAGGTCAATTTTTAAGTGGAGTTTAACAGGGTTGAATTCAGAGTTTTCCTTCTCCTAGACTAGTTGCCTCAGCAAGGCTGAAGAACCTAGTCTTCCCAACTATTTTACCCATGGTGGGAGAATAATTGGACTCTTACCTTTCCCAAGGGAATTAGTGCAATGTGAAATGCAGTCTCATCCAGGAATTTAACCCGTCTCGCCGTGTCCATTTCCTACGACGATAACCATTACACCACGGGCACATTTCTCATGTATCTACATTTATATTAAATAAAAATAATGATTTCCTTAAAAGTTAAGAAGCTGTAAACAGGGTTTCCTATAGTCAAATCATCAGGGAAAATCAACTATATTAATTGCATGAGTCTTGTATGAATCAACTGTCTGCCACGTTTTGGAGGAGAACATATACTATTTCTATACAAATTAAATATGGGTTTTATTTTGTAATTGAAGAATACTGTTTGGTATGAAGAATCGAAAATGGGCAAAATTTAAAATTTCACAAAAATCGTTTACCAACTGGATTTTGATAAAATGATCTACATATGAACAAAAGAACGAGGGTTTACTTATACTTTAAACGAAACTGTCAAATCCAATCGTAGATTTAAGTGTGCTTGGTAATTAATTTTCATTTTGTAAATTAATAATGAAATGAGAGGTTCATTGAAGACAAGTATAGTAATCGTTTTTGTACGGTTTCTTTACCAAATAGTATTGTAATATAATGGCCGAGGGATTTCGTTTTATATATCTTGCCTTTGGGTTTAGTTAGGCTGAGAACCTTTCGGCTTAGCACCTGGTTTAGTTAGGTGCAAACTTGAGCACGGGTGTTGACGTGCGCGCGGGGAGGATGTGTCGTTCACAGATGTCAAAATAAAAATCCCAGAGAAAGGTTGACCAGTGGATGTGAATGACGTCATGCACCGGAAGCGCGCGCGGAGGATTTTGGAGATTTTGAAAAAGTCGTTCACTTGAAAACTAGACTCTGAACGGAAGGGGTCGACTTTCGCTTGCTCGCCGAGACCTTGTGCCGGTGCACACGTGATGTGGGGTGGGGGCAGATGGAAAAGCCAGCAAAGAGAGATTGTGCCTCTCTCTTTATGTCGAAAAACCTTTTAACTCAAAGGTGATAAAAAGTTCCGTACCTGAACTAAGAAGTCGTAAGAGTTTTTTGTATTTCGGGATTCCTATGTTCTATGTATATGTGTTCTGAAAATTCTATGTACGTTTCACACATATCCATATCTGGATAGGCTACAGTATTATAATATCCTAAATGAAATTGCATGTCAATAAAAATAAAATGTTTGCCCCAAAAATATACCATCATGCCCTCAAATACAAGTGAACCTGGTACTTGGCAGTTTGAGCGAAACAAAGGGTAAATTGCCAGGACTAATACGTTATATCGGAGAAATGGGTAGCACGGGTGAGTCGTGAGTTTTTGAAAAGGGCCAGTCTTTAAAAAATTGCTGCAGACTAGTAGAGACTAAAAAATTTGGGAAACAATCCCGACCTGCATTAAAAGCGGGCTACATAGATTTTCTTTGATGGGCTTGAGTACCCCACTTCCCGTTTGTTTTTTAAACGGGCTCAATATGGCGGTTACAGTGTTTATAATAAAGTGTGTAGTATCTTTTCAGTGACCATGTGTCAGTTTTTTTTTCGATTAGGGAGAATACCTATGATATCGTAGTTAAGGTACTTGAATACGACTACGCATAAACTCTAGTCATGCAAAAAAATATTCACTTTCGGACTTACACTGTTGGGGTACCCCGAGAAAACGTGTAAACCCCTTCATACTAAGTGTAACGTACTTGAACGGCTCATACAAAATTGAATGGATGAATAAATGAATAAATAAAGCAGACAGTAGACTCCGAATAACAAGACCGAGGCAGTCGTGATGAATAAAAATGACTAGGGAGGAGTGGAGGTTAAAGAATCGTATGCGCATGTGCGAACAGAAGCGAATGTTTCTGCTCCCGACACGACAGGCGGAAGTGAGGAGATGACTCTTGTCCATTTAGGAATTGACAGCGAGAAGTGATAAGGTAAAGACTTCAGTAGAAAATCAGCCTTTTTTTTTTTGCAGATGCATTCAAAAGGAGCCGTTATACTAAGCAACCCAGTGAACAAGAATGTTAGAACCAGAGAATTAATTCAAGGTCTGCGTCTGCTCTCTCTTTCTCACAATGGCATGTTGCTTATTTTTTTCTAGTTGACAGTCGTCTCATGTTTCCATACCCACTTTTTTCTCCCAGTGACTATTTGAAACATAGTAATAAATAAAACTTTGTGTAGTTTAACGGAGTTTCGCGTTCGTTAAGTTGTAACCACGGCAGGGTCACTCGAGCTCTAAAATATATCTTTGATAGAGCAATGGTACATTAACGTCTACGATTTGAATAGTATCAAAATCTTTGTCGTCATTTTGATCTTTTCTTTACAGGATGTAGTGTTGGTAATCTAAGACCGTAGATTCCCTCTGGTGTTAAAATCCAAAAGATAAATCTTACGGGCCTAAAGTCTAACTTGCAATTAAAGTTGTTATTTAAGGACACATACAAGCGATCTTAAATTCTTTCAGTCTTCGTCTCTTATTGGCCTATTTTTTACTGGAAGTGTCTGCTGTTGTCGGGAAATTTCATAGATAGAAATGACAATCATGCATACATATTGTAACAAGTACAATGCACATTTCGGTCGGCTGTGTGGTTTGGTCACGGTTAAAGTCGGGTGTGTTTCGTTCTTGTTGGCTTCTTGACGTTAGTGCCGAGGGAGCATAGTATTCGGAGCTCGCAGGCAAGATCAACAATCCCTTTTAGTCCTCTAAGGCAGCCCTTTTTAGGGGAATGCTGATGGTGTCCGAGGTATTTTTGGAACCACTGAGTGAGTGTGAACTATGATCTTGCGCCTGGTTCCTACATAAAAGAGGCTTTGTACAACTCTGGAGTATTTAGACCACCAGACAAATACCTATACTTATAACAAACACAATCCAACATTCATGTCCTTCTACAAATTTGGTTTACGCATTAAATATCAAGAATATGCCATTAAACAAAGAAAAAAAACAAACACCTTTTTTCACGGTACGTTATCTTTTTATCTTGTTTATGTCTTTGCCGTCTTTCGTCGAAATCCCACAATACAGAAAAAAATAGACGTTTTTTTTGAAAACTGTCATATTGTATTTCCTACTCGGTGAAAAATTTTTATTTTAAAGTATTTTTTCTTCTTTGATTGTCAGTCTTTGAAACGGACTTTTTTAATTGTAGGTAGTTTAATAGAGTAATACATCCGACATTTTATAATATCATCTGCGTGTTTAAAGAGATATTAGACAAGTCGTAATAGTATTCTATTAAGCAAATATCTTACCATTTTACGATACGATTAGTTGAGATCACAGTCTAAACTAGCGCATACCTTATATTTGATGCTGAAACTTTTTTGTTTTTTTAAAAGAGCTGAATCTGTAACTAGTAGAATGTTCATTCTTATTTTTACGTCGGAATGATGCTTTTCTGTATGGAAAATCTATACTGCTATCAGTTGAAATTTATATATAGAACAGCATCATTATGAAGTAGCCTAAAATGTACCCGAAAGCACCCTGAGTTTCTATTGCAGATCCAGTAGTCGTAAAAAACGTTTTAACAGCTAAAGAACGTTGTGGCCTGTCCAAGATAGAATCAGAACTGATTATATCTTTAAAAAAAGAAGAAAATATTAGCTGGATGAAACCACTATTGCTACTTGCCTTAGTTCACTTGCACTACCCAAGTGACAGTTTAAAAAGTGTGAGCTATTTCTGTTAAACCTTTAGGAATAGTATTAGCATTTCTATGAAAGTTAACTTGTGTTCCCCGGGCAAATTAAAGACATAAAAAAATGTGTACGCATAATGTGCAGGTAATGTTCAAGATCACCTAATAATTACTTTTTTAAAGAAAAAAGAATATTATATGTTAATAACTAATTACTTTCTTTTATTAAATTCTTTTTATTTAATTCAACTATATATTATTGTTATGAGGTGTAATTCTACATTGACCCTCAGGTGAATTTGAAGAGAGTTTTGAATTAAAAAAAAAAAGATTGATATCTTCCGTTCGAGAGTAGATTTTTTTTTGCATCAATACGTTAGAATATTTATTAAAAGGTCAAATGCCTTTATAAGATATCTAAATTTACTCTTGAAAGGAAAATAACTGATAAGAATCAAAACAAAAATGTCCATTAATTCGATTAGATAAAAATATTGTATATGTTTTTCCCTTAATTTATTTTCAAGAAAGAATTAATTATATGAAAAAAAAAGGTGTGTTTTTTTCATTATTTAATTACATTGAAAAACAAACTTTACCTGTTTAAAAATACTAATTAGAGGGATGAATTACTTTTGTGAATCGTTCACAATCCTGAAAGATTCACACACACACACACTCATACATGCAGATACATAAGTAAGTAAAGTTAGCGACCATAGTCGAGGGTGACCCGAAGGCTCCCTTTTCGATAGCTACTACACCAAGGTGTAGGGGAGGGCGCTACTCCATTCCCAGGATTGCTCCACTTTACCCTTGAACCGTACCTTATAATGCTGAGTGTTAAGCAAGGTGGTATCAAGTTCCATTTTTAAAGTCTTTGGTATGACTCGACCTGGGATTGAACCCAGGTCTCCCGGGCCATTGGCGAACACTCTGAATAAATATGTACGTATGCATACATAAACATATATACACACATATATACATAACAAAACTTACATACACACACACTCATTACATATATATATATATATATATATATATATATATATATATATATATATATATATCCGTTTGTAATTGACGTGTAATCTTTGTAAAAGCACCTCTGCTAATTTCATAGTTTTATCAGTATGGAAAAATATAAGAAAAGCCATTGATTGAGTTTGTTTTTATGTTTAAGAAATCGCACTTAATTCAATATGGGTAAAAGTTTCACCGTCTTGTTTTTAAACACCATTAATCTTTGATAATTTTATATAAAAACCAAAGTATTCAAAATGTTGCAAACGGTAAATATTATATAATGTATTTTGATATCATCATAAGCAAACTCTGTCACCTAAGGTATACCCTGAAGAGTAGTAAGACACCTCAGTACCAGAGGAAAAAATAGGGGGGTGTTGGTTATAAACACTGAACTGCCAATGATGGTAATGTGCCAGTTCTGAAGATATAGAGAACGTGGAGTACACCTTAATTGCTATTACTCTTCGGTCAACAATGAGACAGAGTAGAAGTAGCTGTTATTAATATACATTCTTAATTCTTTTTTTGATTGGACCAAACGCAAAAAAAAAGAATTCTCAAAATATAACAACAAAAAATATAAATGCATATTTATCCAACTCCTACGCTTAAGCAGGATGAGAGACAAGATTAATTTTAATGGAAGTTTAACAGGTTTGAATTAAAAAATATGTCTTATCCAGGCGTCATAACAAAGAGGAAATACACAGTCTACCGAACTATTTGCCCAAAGGATTTAGAGTAATATTTGGATTCATATATTTCCCGTTAGCCTTAGCCCTATGTAAAATGCAAACAGCCCCGTTTTGGGTTTGACCGTAGGTTGCCGTGTCCATTTAGAACGGTGATAAAAATTAAACGACGACCAACAAAAATGCTAATATTAACATACAATGAATGCGTAATCATAACATATAGCCATAAAAGTAACCCTAGACGGGTTGGTATGCTTTTAAAATCAATCAATCGTGTTTAACCCATTCTTTTTTAGAAAATAGCCGTGTGTCCAACGCAGAAACTGAGGAGAGATCTTCTTAAAAGTAGCCAAGTCTAGCCTTTTCCTTTGGTTGGAAAAACAAGAAAAAACTCATATCTCTGAACTGCCCTCTCGTGTGTTTTAGCAGAGTTGGGTTTGTTCCAACGGTAAATATGAAATAAGCCTGCCCTTTACTAATGGAAATTATTTTTGGATACTGATCCTACCACCCTATATATAGCCGTCTTCACTCTGAACTTCTAGCATGAAAATAACTGATATCTACAATGTTATTACCAGTTATTTAACAGCTTGTAAACAAATTAAATCAGAGTTTTTGTTTTCATCATAAAATTCCTTAAAAAATGTGTTTTCGCCTTTCTCGCTACCTGATAAAACAAAGCAAAAATAAATCTACCTTTCATTTTAGAAAAGAGATTAAGACAACTAGGGTCAATGTACTTTTAATCGGGACATAAACACTGACAGCTCGCGTTCTAAGGTTTTTGTTACACGGGAAGGGAATTGTACGAGGAGGGAATAGATGATATTCAAAAAGCCAGTTTCTGCAAGAGGACGAGTTGACAAAATTTACCAACTTATTTATGTAACGATATGTAACAAAATCTGTTTGATCCAGAACCCGGACATAAAACAGCAGTCAACAAGGTATTCACCACACTCGATCGACCAGTTAAGTAGAGACGTGGGTTGGCCGTACGATGTCAGTTGTGCAAACCCGAATAGAGGAGGGGTATTCGGTACAATCCATTGTAAGGCAATAAGGGTTCTCAAGTCACTCTATCTTTAGATGGCTGAGCACGAGACAAATGTTCTGATATACCTAGAGCAAAAGACAAATCAAATATACGGTAAGAGTCTGTTTTAACTTCAACGATGACGGCATCTTTGTGACCCTAATCCATTATCACCAACTTTTACGGCTTGAGTAAGCTGAATAAAGTAAGAGAGCTTCTAAAACTTGCAACGATTTGTATTATTGCGTCCATCCACTTCTACCATAGCCCGAAATGGCTATGTGTGAAATGGACATATAATGTTCATATATATATAACATAGATCGTAGGATCTCGAAACACAAAAAACACTAACGACTTCTTTGTTCAGGTACGAAACTTTTTATTAACTTTGAGTTTAAAGGTTCTTCGACATAAGGAGAGAGAGGCACAATCTTTCTATTCTGGCTTTTCCGTCTGCCCCCACTCCCCCAGCAATACATGTGGCACCCGCTACAAAGGTCTCCGTGAGCAAGCGAAAGTCAAACGTCTCGTTCGTTGTCCAGTTCTTAACTCTACTTTCTTCAAATATCCCAAAATCCTCCGCGCACTTCCGGTGAATGACGTCATTCGCACTTGCTAACCCCGTGTCTCATCTCGGGCTATTGTGACATCTCTGAGTGACACGTCCGATCTGTGTGCGCGCGTGAACACCTGCGCTCAAGTTTGCACCTAACTAACCCATGCACTGAGCCGAAAGGTTCTCAGCCTAACTAAACCCAAAGGCATGAAACGAAATCCCTCGGTCATTATATTACACACTCCCAACCGAAGATTAACCATAAAAACAAAGCAGCAGTCAGGGACAACGCTATCGTTTAATAAGGAGTTTTTGTTTTCACTGAACGATAAAATATTTTGAAGTGTATTTCTCTGTAGAACCTGAAGTGATATTATCGAATCTGCTATCATTTTCAAATAAGAACACTTGTTATGTGTAACAATTTCCTGACCTCATTGTGTAGATATCTTATACCCTTCTCTAGATACAAAAATCATCGGATATTTTCAATACTTTTCAACTTATCCTAAATACTAAATTGGAAGCCATCATAAGTGCACTTTGATTATACCGGGCGCGCAATAAATATCTCACATATTTTAAACTGTTATGTCCAAATGATACTATTCAGGATAGAACACTGATTCGGCTATGAGTTGAAAATCGTACAGAAAACGATATGAAATGAGTACGAAAAGCCCTCTGTGTAGCAAATACAGATTCGCCAGACTATTGAAAAAAATTCAACAACAAACGTACAGTATGCGCTGGTCCAAGCTATTTTTATAACTGATCGTGTCAGAACGAATAAGGATTAAACATTTAGTAGATGGATATACTTTTATCACTTGCCGTATTTTGACCTCCGATTGTGTCATTAGATTCACTTTTTGTCTGATACCCTTGTGGAAATGATTAATATTTATCCCCCATTTTATCCGTTATACAACAACATTTCAATTAGAAAGGATGGTTTTGGTATTGAATCCCCTAGGAGGAATGATATGCCATTAAAAAAGAAATGGGACTCGTGAAATGAGTCACTCGCCGCTCATATTTCTCGTTGCACAGATCGGTTAGTGTGGCTTGGTCGCTTGGCTCGTCACGTCGGTCAAGGTCGCCGAACATGTGTAACGGGATGCCGCCATTCATGTCACGAACGCTGAGACCGGTACTCCTTGTGCCTCAGAGGGTCGTCCCCTCAGGCTCTAACCCTCTTTGGAGGAGCTAGGTTTATCGTCTGGTACATGAGCCTCCTCTTTTGGAGTAATGCCGACGGGGCCCGACGCATTTTTCTTGATACCGAGAGTGTCTCGGCTACAGCCCGGCGCCCAAAACCACCTTAAAAAGGCCTTGTGCCGAACTCATCCTGTCAGTGAGAAGTACGACAAATACCAACTAAGAAGCCAAATCAAACCAATAACCAGTCCCCACCCCCATTCATCTGAGCATAAGTTTTCTTTTAAAGTATACCGTTAAAAAATACACTAATTAAAAAATGTAACATATTATTTACTATAGTTGTGTCATCGACACTTAAGGAATACTTTGTTGGTTGGCTGGTTTTTCGGGTTTAATGGCATATCAATGTCTGTAGGTTATTTAATGCCAAATACATTTTATACAAATCGTTCACTCGCTCTCGGTACGTTCAAATGCTTGTCTCCTCATATCCCACGTCCAGTTGGCTAGTGCTGCACAATAGGTTGACTGCATCTCTGCAGAAAGGAAAACACTTCTCCACAATACATGTCCTAAATCTGACATTAAACCATCTGATGATGGGGTTCCAGTCTTTGAGTTTAGGGAATATGGAGACCTTCTTCGTTGCCATAAATCACAGGTCCTCTCTGAGCCTATTAAGGTCCCATCAATGGGTCAAATAGAATATGGGTATGATACTAAACTACATCTGAAGGTTAGGCTTTAGTTCGAGAAATTTGGGAAATATGAATTACACTTTTATCAGCCCTATTCTCAGTCCGACTCAAACTGGAGTGGCAGTAACCTTTAGGGTCCTGACAGTGGGTCAAATAGAAATGTTCACTTATGTTCTGTACTTGAAACCATTTAACTGTGTGAAAAAAAATGACTGATGTTAAATTGAAGAATTGGCATTTCATACCAATCATCATCATCATTATCATGACGCGCCACCAGCACGGATATCCTTAACCCTCTCTCGCCACCCCTCCCTATCGTCAATTGCTTCCGGCAGTTCTTCAGGGCCACATCCCGTATCGGCAAAGACCTGCTGTATGTATGTTCGAGCTGGTCATCCTCCTTTTGCACGTCCATGTGAAGGGGTTCACAGGAGTACATCACTTATGAGCTCGTCCCTACTTCTCCAGCAGTGTCCCATATTTCTGGTTTGTCAAATTTTGATAGTTTTTTTTATGGATGGTAGGTGGCTGAACAGCTGCTGCTTTATGGGATGATGTCTCAAGGACTTGTACACAAGAATGCAGCGAACAATATTGAACATAGTATTACTTGGAATAATTTAAATGTATTCACATTAATGAATACTGTTAAAAAATAATAGAGCTGATATTAAAGTATGCCAAGAAATTAGCGAGATCTCATTAAAAAATGAAACTACTAACAAATCATTCAATTTCAAATCATATATGAGTAAATGGGATCTGGCGTTAAATAACTCACAAGGGTTGATATGCTATTAAACCAAATAGCCTAAAACCAGTCCTCATACTAAAGTCACCAAAAGAGGGTGAATGGAGAAACCCATTTTCTTTTATTCAAATTCAAAGAACAACCCACTTCAGGGGATGGCAGAATATGACCTACTCTCACCATCAATTAGATGACTGATATAGTTTGGTGTCCTGCTAAACTGCAGTTTTCAGTCGAAGGGACGAGATCATATATATCTCTTTCCAACTGGTCTACTGGAGGAGATGTTGAATTTTGTTAAATCGTCATTCTTTTGGCTGCTATCTATAAAAGACAATGTTTGTGCCCCATTATCATTCTTTTTACTATGTAGCAATTATATAATGTGATAGAAAGGGAAACTCATTTCTACTGAAGATGCAATGCAAGTATTTACTCAGATCCTACCGGCTTAGGAAATAAAGTAAAATTTCAAGCGGAGGACAACAGGTTTTTATCATTCAGGGTTTATGGATTAATGTATTCATCTTTACGATTATATTCAATACGTTCTGGCCGATATGTTCCCCAGCCTTCTTCAGGCGTTTGTCGAACTCGGAAGCCAACGTGGAACTTTGAACCACGTCCTTTATTTAATCAACGGAGGTCACTTATTCTGATTTCGTTAACCATAACCAGTTATAATTGTTAACTATTCCTGTATTGTTACTCACCTGCTGTCAGGATTGAACTTACAGCCACCAGATGAGTGTCTCTTTCAAAGCTAAGGGAACCAATGCCTATAACCGTTACGGGTGTGTCCTGTCGGACAATTCAGAGTAAATTTTTGGGACTTATAAACTTAATGTTCTTACATCACTTTGATTGCTGCTACCAAATATGATATTTTACCTGAACTCATATTCCGATTTTTTTAAATCTAACCTTTTTGATTATTGGTTTTCATATTGTATTCATCTTTATTTACTCAAACGTCACTTGTAGCCGTCTAATTCTCCAGTGTTCTTCTCGATCAATTATTTTAACTTCATCCCATAAGAGCAGATGGTTTCCCTTTTTCCTTCTATATATGGTCCACCATACCTGACTTTCAAGCTTCGTCTTAGAAATTCTGACAACTAACAAGTTTTAATCAATTTTTCGTGCTCTATACCAGTTGACGCATCAAGATTAACGAATACAGTCTGCCCTGCTATTTGTTCATTGCTGGCGAAATAATAGGTGGATGCATACTTTTTACTAGGTATTACCGATGCAAAAAATTCAACAGCCTAGGTCAGGTTTATTCTCAGGTAGAAAACGCAGTTTCTTCCAAGAAGCCGTCGTGTCGATACTGCTGTATGGATGCACTACATGGATGCTAACTAAACGTATGGAGAAAAATCTTAACGGCAACTACACAAGAATGCTCCGAGCAATATTGAACAAGTCCTGGAGGCAGCACCCCACAAAGCAGTAGCTGTACAGCCACTTACCACCCATCACAAAAACTATCGAAGTTAAACGCACCAGACATGCAGGACACTGCTGGAGAAGTAAGGACGAAATCATAACTGATGCACTCTTGTGGACCTCTTCACATGGACGAGCAAAGGCAGGACGACCAGCTAGAACCTACATACAGTAGCTCTGTGCCGATACGGGATGTAGCCTTGAAGAACTACCAGAAAGAATGGACGATAGAGAAGGGTGGCGAGAAAAGGTCAGGGATATCCGTGCTGGTGGCATGACATGATGATGATACAACAAGTGCTTCTCTTCCAAAGATTCGGTATCAGTTATCATTGTGTTGTTTATCAAACAAACAATTTCAATCTAATATTAAATAACAAAATGTAATCAAACAATTGCAATATCATCCTATTTTCACAAAAGCACAAAACTATTCTTGTTTCATATTTTTTACTCATACCTTATAATAACTAGGGTTATAATTGTTATAAAATTATAAAAAAGATCTTTAAGGTGTCACATCATAAATCATCAAATATATTTCCTTCTTTGAGTTAAACTAATAAAAATGTTTAGAAAGTGTTTTCTGTTCTATCGATTATCAAAAGCCGCAGAAAAATCGATGAGATGGCCAATCCAGCGCTTAATACCATCACAATTTTTTTTCAGCACTTCAATCTCAACCATTGGCTAAATTTACAGGCAATCAGAACTCTTAAAGATTAATGTCTGTATTTGATCAATATTTTTTCTCTCTATTTTATCATTTCTTGAAGGTGTAAGTGGATCAGAAATGAAAATCTGACCAAAGCAACTGGTTGGAACCACAGGATATACTAGCCTGGATGTTAGGAATATAAGTTTTTATTAACGAATACATTGATCTTCATCAGATATAAGTTAGCGAAGCTTGTCTTCGTCGGGTTATCATCAGTGTGAACAATCGATTTTGTACAAGATATGTATAAGTATTTGTGAAGACATATTAGGGTAAAAAAAACTTTTTTAACAAAATGTATGTGTCAATTATTCAGATTTCAAAGAGCTATTTTCATTTAAAATAAGCTCCTCCTCTTCATCATCATCATCATCACGTGGTGCATATAACAAGCGATTCACTGACAATATTTCGCCATCTTTTTCTATCTTCTAACGTTCCTGGCAAGTTCTCTATACAGTTTTCAGTGTCCGTAAACTGCTGGTGTTCTTAAGTCCTTGTAGGACAGTGACTATTACGTCCATGTATAGGAATCCTCGAGTGAATCTCCCTAACGTAAACTTCTCACTTTACCAGGGGTAGCCAGCATACTTTCGTCTTTGTTAGATGGTTCGTGAGATGGGAGATAAGTTGCCGTACATCTGCTGTTTTGTAGCGTGATACTTTTAGGATTCGTTCAATGAATTGCGAAATAAATGCACCACGTCTGTTATACTTAGAATGTATTTATCTTATCCCTCAACAAGGTATTGGATATGACACAAGATGAAATTCTTAATTTACATCTCTGGGGAACTATTTCGTCTCTAATCGTTGAGGGGGATACAATTGTCTTCTTCTGGTTATAAGTAAAAGTAAAGTTGGCGACCATAGTCGAGGGTAATCCCGAAGGCTCCCTTTTCGATAGCTACTACACCAAGGTGTAGGGGAGGGCGCTACTCCTTCCCTGGATTGCTCTACTTTACCCTTGATCCGTACCTTATAATGCTGAGTATTAAGCAAGGAGGCATCAAGTACCATTTTTTGAGTCTTTGGTATGACTCGACCTGGGATTGAACCCAGGTCTCCCGGGCCATTGGCGAACACTCTAACCGCTAGGCCAATGTCCGGTCTTCTTCTGGTTATAATTGCACGAAACCCGTTGAAATGCGGCTGCCTAAGAGAGTTTCGGTGAATCGCATTTGTTTAGATTGCGTATATATATATGTATTTCCAGGGAAAGGAGTAGCGCCCTCCCCTACACCTTGGTGTAGTAAGCTATCGAAAAGGGGGCCTTCGGGTCACCCTCGACTATGGTCGTCTACTACTTTACTTATATGTATATACCGGGCCATTGGCATAAGGGTTCGAGTTTTTACCAATTGTCCACGAGACCGGGGTTCAGTCCAAGATCAAGTCATACCTATGACTGAAAAAAGTACTTGACGCCTACTTGTTTAGTCCGAAGTTTTATAAAGTACGGATCAAGGGTAAGTGGAGCAATCCAAAGAAAGGAGTAGTGCTTTCCCCTACACTTCGATGTAATAGCTATATATATATATATATATAATGAAGCAATATAAGATGAAAAGGTATTTTCCTGCAAACACACACACACACACGTATATATATATATATATATATATATATATATTTATATATTCTTCTGCACATATACGTATTGAGCTATGTGTATGCTTCACAAAGAATGGTGTCAAAGTGGTCGAATTTACGCAAACGAAAATATTATATTACATATTATTTTGACCGGCCCTTTGGTATAATGTCTTGAGTGGTTACCAATGATCCGGGAGACCTTGATTCGATATAAATAAGACTATAAAAATGGTACTTGATGCCTCCTTGATTAAACCTCAGTATTATGACGTACGAATTAAGGGTGAGTGGATCAGTCTAGGGAAAGGAGTTATGTCCTGTACCTATACCACGGTATAGTAGCTACAATAAAGTGAGCTTTTGTACTACCTTTGACTTTGACATGAATAGTCTCACGGATAACATTTTTAAACAATTGATTCGAGTGAATTATGCTCTAGTTTCACTCCAACATCCATTCTCTTTGTAGTGTTTCAAAGGAAGTGTTCCACGGAAGAACATGCAAAAGATGAATGTTAAGTACAATTTCCTGAATTCACGCTTTAAACAAGATCATCAATATCAGCTTCCATTGATAAATCTCTTGAAACGAAGACTATACGGGATCGAAATTATTTACAACGACCGTCGTAGTAAACTGTAGAAGTTTTTGATCATATATCAGTATTTTTTAAAGTCAGTCGGCCGAAAATTTCTCAGAAAACTTTCTTCATCGAGTAGGTTTTATGTCAGATATTTCCAACTCGTGAATCAAATAAGATTCGATATTTGACTCATGATAATTGTTTATATCAAATTTTATTTCTTTAGTATTTTGAGGAAAATGTAATATTCAGCCCACTTTATCAGAGTTTCAAAACATGATGAGTATACACACTTACTTGTATTGAATTCGCTAAAGTTCTAGAAACTGAAAAAAGCATTAATATCAATCCTTTTGACCTCAGCAGAGTACCCGACAGGCCTTCATGATGAGCGCTGGAAAATAAGTAGTGCTTCGCTTCTTTAGCAAGATTAGCTTGTAGACCATTAGCAGTGAGTACAGTCCTTACTAGGTGCCACATACTTCTGACCAAGTCCGATAACTAAGCTAAGTATGGGGATAAAAAAAATAAAAGAAAAGTGCTGCCATTTACGCTAACTTCATTAGTTACCTTCAGATCTCTGAAGTTAAGCAATAAAAACCTGAACACTTCTGCAATGGGTAACCGCTGCAAGTGTAACAGACGAATCAATGTTAACTAAGCAACAACATAAGTTCACATTATTTTTTGGTTATTTAAGGATATACTCTTAAATATTTTTTCAATATGTTTTTTTTTTAATTTTTGGGAAAAGACTCATCTCAAGAAACATTTCTCAAACCTCCACAAATAAAATATTCAGATACAATAGTTTAACTAATGTGAATGCTAACAATGGATCCTCATTGATTCTATATGTGAATTATCACCTAAACAGAAGCTTTTCTAACCATGAAGACTCTATTTACACTAGCCCCTTGTTTTCAGTTATTCCAGATATAAATCTGTAGCCTTGTCACCTGGGGCTTTTAGATTTACTGATAGCATCTCTGAAGAAGATTAAGAACTCCCAACAAGTGTCCTGGATATGACACTAAAGTAAACTTGATTGTGGGGCTCTAGTCCTTAAGCTTCGTGGAATATCAAGTACCTCTTAAATGTTGTTAATTCAAGCTTGGTGTAGAAGAACATTTTAGAGTCTCATCTAGAGGTAAAATAAAGCAATTTAATCATTTCCTATATCTAAAACAATTAAAGTGTGCGCTATTGATTGTGTTTTATAGTGGCTCGTATCTCGTGACTTCCAGTATCGCAGAGGTATAAAAGACGTCTGTTTCTTAAGCACGTCGGTACCGAAAAATCTCTGCTTCGTGCTGAGGTTTTTCAGCAGACTGTAAGGCATCCGTGTCAGACAGTCAGTTCCTTGAGCCTCAGTGGATCGTCCTCCCGAGCTTAAAACCTCCTTGAAGAGGGGTTAGCTTTATCGCTTGGCGCTTGAGGAACCCCTTTTAGGGGAATGCCGACGGGGCCCGAGGCATTTTTGAAGTCACGAGGTAAGTCAGGACCAAGGCTCTGGCATCTAAAAAAGCCCTTGTGCCACACTCGTCCGTCTGGTGGGACGTTCGTCAAATATCGGTACTGAAAGACCTTGGTCAGTAGTAAGACCAACTTCGGACATAACACCCACATCGTGAGATTTATAAAATTTTTCGGACTGTACCACTTTAATTAATAAATAATTAACTCTATTTTCTCAGACTATCTCTTCCTTACCAAGATACAACAGATTGAATATTGTTGAATAGAATTATAAGTGCTAAATCGCAATACTTATTCCAGAATCCTGGAAATGACACCGACTTACATTTGACTGTGAGGCTCCAGGTTCGCAGTTTGGGGAATGAGGAGTACACCTTCATTACCATTAGTCTCAAACAAACTCTCGTCCGGAGGGAAAGTAACTGTTAAAGTTCCACCTATGGGTCAAATATTACTTTTTGATCTTTTATTCGGGAATATTATTATCAAATAGCTTATTTTGGGTTAAATAGCTATACTTGAAACTCCGTATTTTTTTAAAAAAATGATTGCAATTAAATTATGTAGGATTAAAAAAGTAAGTAAGTAAGATTAATTGGCAAATAGAATTAATAATGACAGGTCACTATACTTAAAACCATTCAACTGTGTGGAAAAGATGAGCACTGGCTCATGAAAAATAATGTTACCAACAAAGTATTCACTCATATACATAGGATTTGGCCATAAATAACCCACAAGAATTGACATGCAATAAACCACAATTAACTAAACAACCAAGAAATAAAACATTTTTTTTGTTTTGTTTGGTTTTATGGCATATCAACAAAGTAAGTTATTTAATGCCAAATAATATTTATATATACATAATGACTAAGTGTTTTGTTAAAAATTGTAGATACATTTTTAAAGGAGCCTGAGCTTTTTTGCACACTGCTAAAAGGTTCCAAATATCGTTATATAACAATCACATTTTAACATTTGTTTGCAAACAAGTTATGCTATTATTTCTACACAATTAATGGTTTTAATTAATGCTATCGAACATTTATAATTCAAATTAATATTAATCATTTGTTTACACACAGTGAAGTGGTTAAAAGCATTGTGATTTAACACTAATTGTTCTATTTGTAGAAGTCACAACTCTAACGTGCAGAATAAACAACAAGAACAACACTTACCGGTTCAACAGCCCCAGCTAGCAGACAAAAAGTAAAATGGGCGGTAATCCTATACCGAACCTGTAACATATTAAGCAAGCCAATGTATACACACACTAATATACCCATTCACTGGATCAGCACTCAATCACCGTCCAAAGAATGGACTTAGCCACATGAGAGCAGTGGTATGCCCCAATGCCCATATAATGTCGCCTCAAGTTGTAGCATTGTTCTTTTACGCAAACTAGTATTTTTCACTGCTAATGAGCTTTACGAACGAATTCCAAGACTATTGAACACTTTTCATTCATTTCTATTCAGTCAAATATTTTCTAGTATTGCTATGTATGACTAAAATTCAATTAAACATAAGTAATTTGTTTAGACCCAGTTTAAGTGTCAACCAATTCTATTTGACCCATAGATAGGTCTCAATCTAGTGCTACTTCTTTGGGTAAGAGTAGACCTGGGAGTAATTGAAATGAAAGCGCACTCTGCATTCCTCAAAGCTCTAAGATTGGAGTCTCACCATCAAATTGGTTAGTATCATATCCAGGACACTGATTATCGGTCACCCTTCTGCAGAGATCCAGCCTGTGTATTCGACAGTGCATGAAATTATCATAGGTTTAATGCTAAAATTGTCGGGAAGCATTTGTTAATAAATCTCACAATTTTGGTTTCACCAAAGGGAAACTGTTCATGTTTCTTTGAATATTAAAAAGAAAAAAAAATGGTAATTTTCGACTAAACGACAGAAGAACAAATTGTCTATTGAGATGGTTATGTTTAAGAATAATAATAAAAATTCTGTCCGCCGCATATTTTTTATTACTGCGTTGAATTATCTGCCTTTGCCTGAAGGATAAATTTGACGATGGATCGTTAAGAAGTGACTTGAGTAATTGCAAAAGTGACAACGAAAAGAGCGCGTGGGTTTGTTTTGCTTGAAATGCCGGGGTTAAAATCTGGATTTCCTTCTGACCCTGGACACCCCACTTTGGAGAACCAGAACCCTTTTGGCATTGAAAGAATTGGAATGCCACTTCATGTCGTCGGTCAGAGAATTACTACTCTTTAAGGAAACAAAAGATTCTCAGTGATTCTCGCATAAGATCCTGGCTAAATGTCACGATCTTCTTACCATAAGCCAGAAGAAAATCTTTGAGGATTTGGGTGATCCACAAGCCGAATAAACTTGAAAGAGAATGAAATGGTAAACCGATATCTAAGCTCTCCCAAGAAAGTAGAATAATTTGTGAAATGAAAATGCCAGTAGTAATCGTTGTTGTTGTTGCTGTTGTTAGAGCTTATAAAACTGTCCAAAGGTGAAAGCGGGAATCTGTAGAATCCAGGGTCGCTCGAGATAATATTCACTAAAATGTCAAGAATACTGATTATAATCTAAAGACGTTCACAATCCAAAAATATTGGAATAAATCTCCCCCATATTAAAATTCAAAACATCTTCCAAATTGTTAGTATGAACTGGAAATCTTTAAAAAATCAAAGTGTGAAACATCACACTTTGATATTTTCAGATGTCATGTCATGACGACGATAATATTGCACTCATTTAGAATATTAAGGAGAGGGCTGGGGTTTTATAAAGAGTTGCTAGCGTTCAACATTGAATAAGGCCAGACATTTTTTATATAATTAAGAAAACTGGAGAAAACCGAAATCATCTAAACCACCTGATATGACTACTGGCATAATATTTTCCTATGAATCACCTATTGGTACCATATATATTTGTTCTTTACTATGATTTCCACTCAATTTCCAAGTATTTCTATCAATTGTATTGAGTCAATTCCCACAAAAATATATTAAACAATATAGAAAGATGTTATACATTTTCTTTTTCATTTAACATTATATATATATATATATATATTGTCATCCACAGAAAGATTGTTTCGTTTTATCACAACCCCTCAGTGTGGATAGACTCATAGGACGCTTCAGCATATGATCGAAATCCGCCTAACATTTCGTTAAAATTAGTATCTTACTGTTCAGCCCTGGCGACATACATCATTTCGGGAATTATAAGGCATTATGTATTAGCTTTCGTTTGCTTACATTTTCTTTTACAAAAAACCAGATTTTTCAATTCATTAGAAGAGCTTTGCATTACGCAAGTGGCAGATATTAATGATAATATGAATCTTTGAACTCGTTTAGTACTGGGAATTGATGACCTGCCTATCACCACCGATAGGCACGACTCTACTTTGAGCAGCTCTGATATAAACAACAGTAAACAATCAACATGTTTATAAAATAAAATTTGTAATATTGAAGGTGCTTATTGCCTCTTGATCTACTCTAATAATCAATAATTTCTGTTCGTCCGAGCTTAACTGAATGCAGTAACTTAATAATATAACGGGAAATATGAATAATTATCTTAAGCTGCATATTAGAACAAGTACTACCTAAACAGAATTTGGAAACAAAAACTGTCGCTGGCTTTGCAGAGTGAATTAGGTGAAAAATATTGAAAAAAACGAATAATTCTAATTTGAGGATTCTCCCATTGGAACCAATGGAAAACTAGGAAAAAACAAGAATGAAAAGTTATAGGATATAAAACATTGTGGAAAAACCTAAGAGATTATCCGAATTCTTTTCCATTCTTAAAGAAAAACAGTTCCCGTTTATCACATGCGTCAGTGGTACAATGGTTATCATCGAAGAAAATGGAGAAGGAGACCGAAATTTAAATCCTAGATGAGGCTGTTTGAGTTTTACATTGCTCGAATACAATTGGAAAAGGTGTGAATCCAATTATTCTCCTTCCAATTATAGGTAAAGAGTAGGACAGATTGCGATCTTAAGCCTTGGTATGGTAACCGGTCAAGGAAAAAGAAAACTGCGTAAAGAACGCTCAAACTCTGCTTAAAAAATTACCTTGCGTCTCATCCTGCTCGTCCAAAGGGGTTGGTAAATACATGTATTGTTAGGAAGGAACGCTGTCGTCTTCTCCCGTTTCCTGATTGTCTTCGTCGAAGGAAAGTCAGAATAGGAATGCAATGAATCTCTTTCAAATCCATACTTGAAGTAAATTTTCTAATTTTATATTTGGTGTTAAGGCCAAGGAAAATATTCTGAAAAATATACTAAGATTTTACGAAGAATATTAATGCATTTCCGATTTGTTCGCTTATATAATCTTCTTTCAGGGGTTTCTTTAAAGAAAAACAAAACTTCCGTCTTGAAACATATCGATAAGTTGGTTGGTTAGGTTTAATTGTTTTCATGGAATATCAACTTTCTCAGTTTATCCTTAAAGAAAGACAATAGTAGTAATTTAAGACAAAGTTGGAGGGGGATAAAGCTGTTCATGCCTTTTCCAAGGGTACTTATCTGAAAGGGAACATAATAACGTGACTGGAGTTCGACCTTAATTATTGCAATCCAGAGGTCAGCACATAAGCCAATAAAACACGGAGACTTCTTCATGAAATATTAACTGGTATTTTATCTTTGTGTAATGACTTATATTATCTAATCTCTTGTATTTGTAGATCTGACAAATTTTCAGTCAGAGTAATCTCACTACATTTGTTAGAAATCCATGCCCTCTCTCTGTTCCCATTCTCATTGCATCGGTACCTCATCTTTTACCCTAAATATGTATTTCTAATTCCTTCTCTGACTATAGCTTTTTAATGTATGTTTCTAATGACTTTTTTACCTGTATCCTGTCTTCAGAGACATGTTTACGTTTAGAACTTCCTCACGTCAAAGCTTGAACCTCGTGACTTCTCAGAAATGTAATTCAATACGAACTTAAAGCCCTTGAAATCGCAAATATAGATATTCGCACCCAGAGAGAGAGAGAGAGAGAGAGAGAGAGAGAGAGAGAGAGAGAGAGAGAGAGGGGAGGGGGTATAGATATACAGGAAAAGAGAGGCTTGTTGAAGATACAATGTTTTGAAAGGCAGGTTAGAAAAGAAAAAATGGAAAATGTAAATGTATTTAAAAAAGCTTCATGGGAAGATAACGCAAAAGAAAGATTGAAGAAAGGATGTGATAGAAAACACTTATTTGTTTTTTCTACTGCTTTTTTAATATAAAACTAGTCTTTGCTTGAATGATATTCAAATAAATTCATGAGCGAGACACGAAAATAAGAATGAAGATGGAAAACAATCAAAAGATACAGGAAAAACGAGAAGAGAAGAGCAAAGTCATTAGCTGATGAATCATCTAAGTTATTAACAGTCGTAGAATTTCTATGAATACCGCTATTGCTGTATATCTTTGTGCACTGATTCCCAGTGAGTACAACATCATAAAAAGCAGAGGAATTCTTGATCATTTTATATGAAATACAAAAAACAAACCAACAAAAATAAAAACGCAAGTTTATTGAAGAGACTCCTATAGATATATTTCAATGGTCTCTTATATGCCCTGCAGAGGGTTAAGAACCCCCCAAAAAGTATGTCCTTGATATTATCCTAAACTGAGAAATGCCTCAAGCTCTTGACATCTAGGGGGTTTAAATACTCTTTTATTGCCATTACATATTGGTTCTGCCTTACCCGATGCGGTAGTACAGGTTAGTGTATCGTCTAAGGGTCAAATAGATAAGTTTAAAATGATTCGTTTTCGAAAAAAACTGTGTGCAAAAAAGAAAAAAAAAACCTTTAGAAACAATTTCACAAAATTGTAAATATGACACTGCAATGAACACGATTTTCAAAATCCTATCAATAAAATAGGCCAGCATGGTTGACAAACTGCTGAAATTAATCAATGAATCAATCAAAAGTGGATTCTTTCAAATCAATTTCTATATAGTGCATTAATGAATAATAAAGCAAAATTAAACATAAGTGAGTTCAAGTCTCATTGAGTCACCCAATTTACAAGGTCTTGTGTCATATGTTTCCTGACGAAAGAAACAAGCTGGAAACATAGACGTATGCCAGAACAAAATAAATAAATAAATTTGAAAAATACAACTCTCTTCATGGACCTACCTATATATATATATATATATATATATATATATATATATATGTACAAAAATTAAATCGCGAGTCGGGCCTTTCCTACTAAAGTTTCGCGTCACCGGCTCCTCAGGATTTCTAGTACCGTTGGTAGATAGTAGGTTAGTAAATATATATATATATATATATATATATATATATATATATATATATATATATATATATATCCAACCACTCTACACAAGCAAGGCATGACACAAACACAATTTTACCACTGAATGGAGGAAGAATAGTTTAATTCGTACCTTTTTCTAAGGATATTAGCACTATGTGAAATGCACACAGCTTCGTATATGTTTTGAACATGGGTCAACATATCCCTATCCTCTAAAGATAGCTATTGGATAACGAGCACCTCTCACACTCTCTCTTTCTCTCTCTATATATATATCACATAATTCTATAAATGATAAAATAAAACACAGATCTACAAATATAATGTTCTTATTCTTTACCTTGAATGAAAAGTGTGTCGAAAGAAATTAGTCTTTTCTCATAAGAAAATATATTTGTTCGAATGTAAATATTCCTCAGTAATTATATCTAAATAATTTCATGCTTTCAATATACCAGTTGAACTGCCAAAATCGTATAAATGTATTTTCTGTGTGAAATATTTTTGTGTATACATACTATTATGTTGGAGAGAAAGTATATTTATGCACTGATATGCAAACTACTGCAGCCAAAAATACCAGTAAGCAAATATTCTTATTATATCATGAGCATATCTCAGTAAACTTAGTATTTTCGTCCAATTTATCATAATTGAGAGATGTTGATATTATATGCGAACTTGAAGGAACAGAATGTTACATTTTTCTTCAACAGAAATTAAGTCGAAAGTTTTTTTAGTATATTTACAGAATGAATCTTTCAGTTTAATTAAGTTTAATTTAGTTTATCACCTATTTGTAAGATTGAGGTAGTCTCAAAATTAGATTAAAAATTAGTTGATGAGTGATCATTGATTCTTGATGATTAAAATATGCATTTAAACAATCTTGGAGAAAAGGGATTTTTATAAGTTTTCTAGGGTTCGATCCTTCAAATTTTGCCCTCTAAGTGAATCATTTACCTCAATAAATCTCAAAACCTTTTTTTGAAAAAAGTCGCGTAATGGCCGATTGTTGAATCAACGCAAAAATATAATTAAAAATGTGACAGCTTTTCAAGTCTATTTCTGAACCAATATAAACACTTTTTTAATAAGGAAATCAGTTGATTTCCCATATATGTATATATATATATATTCGGAGAGAGAGAGAGAGACAAAGAGGTCCTGTATATGATACTAAACAATATCTTTGGGATTGTGAAGTATTCTTTATATGCCATTACAACCAGGCCCAACCTAACCCGGAGTGTCCGTATTAAATTTGTACAAAAGATGAACCCTGGCCCTATTCGATTAGAAATCATATATCTGTAATATATTTGTAATATATATATATATATATATATATATATACAAATATGCTTTAAAATATTATAAACTAACTAACTTTATATATATATATATATATATATATATATATATCGTTATTGATTTTAATAATATCGCGCTTACATATTCACACCCGGTAACTTGGTGAAACTTCATGAAACTGAGCAAGAGCATGTCTCATCAAATCTCCAGCAGTTTTCTCAATGTCCTTTTAGACCAACAGATCATTTCGACTTGTGCAGTCTCACCCCTTCTTCTAATTTAAAACTCATTAAATCTGGACTATAGAATACAGGAATTGTTCCAAGAATGTCTGAATTTCCTATTTTACAGTTCATATTCAACAGAATTCTCAGCTTTAGACAAATGCAACAACAACATTTATAGAACTACGAGATATGTGGAACATGTGGAGGTTGTTGAAAATACCTTTTATAATTGGCACCCTTGGAACTATCCTCAAAGGCTTTTGGTAAAGGAACTGGAAGAGCGGGAAATCGGAGAAATAATTGAGATCTTCGAGACAACAGCTTTTTTGGGATGGCCTAGAATAGTCAAAATTGTGCCCGAGACAAGTTGAATCTTACTGCTCCTAACCTACAAAGGTTGGTGTGAAGTCTTCTTCTTCTTCTTCTTCTTCTTCTAACTATTATTATTATTATTATTATCATCATCATTTCTTGTAGAAGTTGTTATTCTAAATCACCTTAGGTGTCCACCTGGTCTTAATAAGGCTATAGTATAGATAGTCTCAGGTTTTTTTTCTAATCACCAGTTCCCACAGGGTCTTCTCTTGGCCTTTTAGGAACTGTGGCATCGGAACCATCGACGATAGTTATCACTTTCTTGTTTACCTCTTCGTTTTATTTGATTTTCCTGCAGCTGGAAAATCAAGATCCATTAGATGAAAAATTGTCTCTTCTTGTGAAGTAATATTTGGCCTTGGATTCTTCTTAGGGCATATACTCTTATATCTCTTCACAGAAATCATCTTGCCCAACCAGTATTCTTACGTCTTGAATTATCTCTTTGGCTTGTTTGTGACATTTTATCTTTATTATTACAACTTCTTGAGAGTTTTTCATATCGGCGTTAGCTGAGGGTCTTTCACTGGAGTTTGAGTGACAGCAAATCACAAGTCTCCAGGATTCTTCTAGGTATTCAGGTCGATGTCAATAAGGCAGTAGTTTGGATGGTCTCCACTCATCCTCTTATTTCCAAGTCCTCCAGTCCTTTTATTAATCCTTTGGTGACTCTATATAAGAGTACCAATTACAGTTGCTATAAACATCGCTTTCTTTTCAACAGTTTATTCAATTCCCAAACAAGGTTGACGTATTTATCCTTCTTTTCACTTTCTTTCAATTTTACTCTGTTGTCAGTCGGGATAGTAAAGTCCACAATTTTGCAAGTTCTCTTTAATATTATTATCATTATTATTGTTTATGTGTTTTTCGCACTAGCGTTTCCTGGTGGTCTTTCACTGGAATCTGAGAAAAAGGAAGTCTCCCTATGTCTCCAGAATTCATCTCATAATTCTGGTAAATCTATACAACACAATAGTTTGGATGGTCTCTGCTAGTCCTCCAATTTCAAGCTCCTCTCGCTAATTCATTAAGCCTTTGTGGCTTTTTCCATGCTCACAAATTTAAATTGGCATAACCATCAACTTCATTTTCCGTAGCTTTTTAAAATTTTCTTCATTATTATTATTATTATTATTATTATTATTATTTTAAAGCTGAACAAAGTGTTGAAACTTAAGTTTAGGGGTACTAATTGTAGGTGGTGTTCTTGTAACTCCTCCAGCGTCTGGAAAGGAAGCGGTGGGCACAGAATATCAGTCAAAGAATCGATATCATCCAGACCATAGCAATGTTAAAATTGGTTAGGATATTTAGAAGAGTACTGAAGATCTGAGGAGACTTGCATCACTATGTTGGGGTTCCCCTATTGATGGACTCGTCCTCATGTGACATATACCAACTGAGCTCTCTTCTGCAGTCGCAGTCTAAGATGTAGTCTTTAACTTAATCTCGGTTCTGTCTAAGCGATTCGTCACCAAAACGGTAATATTCCTGATTGTTAAGCTTGGGAGGGGTTTCTCCTAGTTATTGTTTGTGTATTATTATTTGCCTTCAATATATTTCTTATTACTTATTTCCGTGTCGTGTCATCATTTGAACCTCCCCTTGGCCACAACACACTCAAACCTCAATGAAAAACCACTCATTAGAGCAAACAAAACGACAAAAAACACTTAATGCTGTTTCTCATTTTGCATTTTCTTTTCTTTTCTTTATAGTCTATTACGAAGCTGTCAAGAAGTTTTCAGCTTATAATCCAAATTGAATTCAATAACAAGCTAACAATTACATAATAGAAGTTGTACATTTTATTTTGTTTAATTACTTCATATTTTCTACTTTTCATTTGGTCGACGAAAAATACCTAATAAGAAACGAAGCATGAGTACTTTAACCAATAATCCTGAAGATATACAATCTGCTCGTGGCGTATTTACGCTAAGCTCTCAATTGTTCGGTAAATCGGACTGCAGATAAGATTTGGAAATAAAACAGCAAGAAAGAACCCAGAATAATCAATGAGTCAGCTGATTCATTTTGCTTTTCTTCTGCATGAAATCTTTCATTGTCTTTCAAATGCATAAGACACTTGAAATACTGCAAAAAGTAATATCGTATTCGAGCCTTTCTATTATTTCGTTTAAATAAAAACAATAAATCTTTATATCCGTCAGTGTACGCAGAAATAAGGCATAAAAGTACAACCAAAGTAAAAGAAAAAACAAAAAAATGAAAGACAGACAAGAGTGTAATGAAGTAAAGAAGTAAATCGGAGGAGAATAATAAAAAGTCGTGAAGAGAGAAAAGGAATTAAGAAGAAAAATGAATAAAGAGACAGAAAATAGACAAAAGAAAGAAAAGAATGAGATAAGAAAAATAAAAATAAAGAAGGGAAGAAATGCGGTAGGGCACAAATGTATGAACGAGTCATGAAAGAAAAACAGTGGCAAGAAAGATGTATGAGACAAGGCGTGAAAAGAAAGCGACAAGAAATGAATTATTAACCGATGCAAGAAATGAAAAATGAAGTAAAAAAACTGCGAGAGGAAAAGAAGAAAAAAGAATGTAAAATGAAATGCATATAAAAATAGCAAGAAAAAAAATAAATGGAATGAAAATTAATTTTAAAGGAAAGAAATAAGAATGAACGAAATAGAAAAATAAATAGACATAAAAGAAAGAAAGAAAAAAGAAAAAAAAAACTGGCAAAGAAGGAAACAAACCAACAAATAAGAACAAATAAGATGATAACAGAGTAATCAAAAAGTGATCAGAAAGAATGATCAAATGAAACAAAAAAATAGAAAGAAAGAAAGACTAATGGGATAAAAGAAATAGACATGAAAAAAAAAATAAAGAAAAAAGCAAAAAACTAACAAAAAGACAGAATGATAAGAAAGAAAGAAAGAAAAGAGACAAAAAAGACGATAATGAAAGTAGGAAAATATTAAGAGGGGAATGAAAATGTATAAAGAAAGTGACAGAAAAGAAAAATAGGTCATCGTATAATTGTAGAAGAAAAAATATTATAAAGAACAGAGATTCATAAAAATGAATGAAAAGAAAAAAAAACGAAGAACATACAAAAGACAATTAAGCAAAGGATACATAAGGGAATATGTATTAAATTGACTAGTGAAAGAAACAAAACATTGCAGAAAGAATGAAAGAGGAGAGAAAATGATAATTAGAAAAAATGCAATGTGTTATAATAAATATTTTTATAATTTTTTTTTTAAAACTGAAGTTAAAAATGGGTGGGGGTTAAAAACTGGAAAAGATAAGATACAGAATCCTTAGAAATTATGAAAAAAGTTTTTAAATGGCGGACATTTATTCCGGAAATAGAATTCTCCAATCCCTTTTTGTTTATGTTATTTATTTGGAGAGCCACGAATGAATCTCGACGTTTTTATCTGTCTAGATATTGAAATCACTTAACAATTGAAGCAGTAATCGTAAAACAGAAGCCACAAGAAAAAAAACAAGTAGAACTGACGATTTTAGCAAAATTTCAAAATTGCAAAAGACATGAAGAGCAGAAAACTGCATAGGAAGACGTCAATATGTGGAGATGTTTCCTTTCATATATATATATATATATACATATATATATATATATATATATATATATATATATATATATATATATATATATATATATTGTACCTGGAAGAAAATTCAAACCTGAGTAGATCGTCATTATAAATTCATTTCGGCTACAAATATTATAATCTTCCTCCCTTCAGATGATTTACAGGCTTAATTTATATATATATACTGAAATCCATCTTTGCTGTGTTTTATCCACAAATTAAGCGTGTACGTCGTCTGACGAGACAAATATTTTAATATTCTTCACCGAAAAAAATGTATAATTACAATTCAATCAGGTTTAAGTTTCTTAGAGTTTCATTGTATACGCTCTGTATATGACTGGGCTTCCAACATTTGTTGTATAGCCATATCAATCACAAACGTTATACATATGAAAAAACAAAGGGGGACTCAGTTACACTGGTGACTCTGTTGTTCACGTACGAACGTTTATTAACTTCTTGACTTCTGAGTTCGGTTCTGCGACACGAGGAGAGAGAGACACAATTCATAATGATTCTATACTAACAAAACTCAAAAGTTCGGTACATCTCGTTGTCTTTAAAATCTGTCGGTAGAGATCTGCTGAACTCCATGGTCAGACTTTAACTTCTCAACACCATGGTCTTAACTCAACTTCAACTCTGTACATGGCCAAAGTCAACTCCCAACTGGACTGGCCCACAGTAAACTACCAATTCGATTCGCCAACAGTCGAGTACCAAACTGATGTGTTTTTCAAAATACCCAAAGTCTCAGCCCATCGCTTCCGAGCATGACTTCATTCACACTCCAGTTCATTTCCTATCTGGTGTTTATTATGACAATTGTAATTGTCACATCCTCTGCGCGCGAGCGTAAACTGCACCCAATGTCTGTGCACCTGAACTAAGAGCCGAATAGTTTAAAACCCAACCAAATTGAATGATAAAATATAATTAACGAAAAATGATTAATATAAAAAAATCATTCCGTAATCATATAACACCTTGCTATGGGGATCTGTGTTAAGAGAAGGAATACTCTGGAGTCAGATTTGTAAGATTTCGCTTAAAGTAAAATGTTTGCTGCATCCTGCTGGTATGAAGGAGTTAATAAATATATACATTAAAAACAAGCTTACACGGAAAAACAATATTGATGTCATTTATAACTATACGTGAGTGAATATGCCAACCATTCGAATTGTTGATCGTAATGTATTTTCACTATATTAAGTAAATTAGAATGAAAGATGTACTGAGTATTACATTCCCGTAAAATAACATTATATATTATTATCGAAATCTTGTTTGGCTTTTTTACATTCCTGTTATTGATATTGATCTTCCCTCAGTTTTGTTACACTGAATATCTTTGTTTTACGTAGATTAGCACATAGGCACGACTGTGAAATGCGGTAATTAAATAAAACATAAGAATCGAAACTTGGAATCTCATAGATATCAAAAGAATATATGATGCTAAGAATAACTTTGTACTAAAACGAGATCAACTTCCATCAGTGTGCTGACCTAGGAAAGTGATGTAAGATAATTTTTAAACTACAGAAAATAGAAATGTACAGGCTACATACCTAAAAGAGAAGCGAATAGATCAGGCAAAAAGTTAATATAATGGTGCTCAATAAATAACATGCTGTTTAGTACAAGACCTGAAGAAAGCTGGAGAAAGGGGTGATATTTACAGTAACATATTGAAGAGGTGAACAAAATGTGTGTTGTTATAGAAGAAATTAGGAAGGGATTTGTCAAGCTGTATTGAAAAAATATTATTATTATATTGTTGTTGTTGTTGATACTATTATTATCTAAAAATATTCAATTAGATTATTCAATATTCAATTAGATTATTTAAGCTATATCTGAAGAACGTTTATTGTGATTACGTTTCCATTGCAATAACTAAATGTTTGAAAACTTTAACGTACATTGAAAAAAATGTATCACCTTTTACATACCACTTAATTTTGAGTGTATATATATATATATATATATATATATATATATATATATGCTAGCGTAATTCACTGAGTTCTAGGGAAGAAGAACTACAGCAGATACATTTTCTTGTGCTTATACAATGACTTGTAATAAAACTAATAGATAAATAAATAAATAAATAAAAACAGACTTAAGCCCTATGTATGTACAGGTGAGGCCCATAAATAGGTGAGGAGGTGTGTGAAAAATCTGTTTGAGGTTTAGAATTTTTTAATATATATATATATATATATATATATATATATATATATATATATATGTCATATCACTTTCTCTTTTAGATATCGAAACAGATATCGACACATCTGCAGAATATATTTTTATATTATATCAACGTGTATGAAAACTTTATATCGTCAAATATGACGAAATTCCTCAACTAAAATAAAATGGAAAATAAATGATCGATATAATAAATTATAGAATAAATGATAGATAGATAGTGCAATAAATCAGTATATATGTTGAAAAAAAGCTCATCGATATGTAACCTTGAACAGCTTTATGCATTAATAGATAGAAATATAAAACTATAACTCAGTTTTACGCACACACATGCACACACACATATATATATATATATATATATATATATATATATATAATATAATAAACAGAGACACCATTGGTAATTGTAGTCGGGGAACTTAAGTAAAATAGTCAAACAACAAAGGACCCTTTTCGTCTGGTTCTTTTAAAGTAGGGAACACGGGAAATTTAACTAAAAACGGGGTATATATGTATAACATATAAGTAGAATGGCCAGATAGAGGGGGGAAAAACAAAAAACAAACTATGTAACCCCTGTAACCAGAAGTTCCCTAAATATATTAAGAATGGGATTGTTTAACTTTTTGCACAGAGAGGGGCGATTCATAGAGATATAAATCGCCTCTAGAATTTTGAGATGGGATTTTTTATTTTATTTTCTTTTTTCCCCCTCTATCTGGCCATTCTACTTATATATTATACATATATACCCCGTTTTTAGTTAAATTTCCGGTGTTCCCAACTTGAAGAGAACTGGACGAAAAGGGTCCATCGTTGTTTTACTTAAGTTCCCAGACTACAGTTACCATTGGTGTAATTACCATTTATTAATATTATACACATTTTACTGTACACATAATTTAATTAAATATATATGAGTGTGTGTGAATATATGTGTGTGCGTATAATCTGTTTTGATATAAACATCCCTTTTTTATAGAACACGTTTCAGAAAGATGTTTGATACTCCCAATTACGTGTCAGTGAGAAAGGTCTAGTCCAAAATTTGTTTTGTCGTTTCATGCACTGTACTGTGAAGCAGCGAGTAGTAAAAAGTATTGCTTGTGTAGTAGGAAGTTGCAAGTTCTCCATTAAAAGCCAAAACAATGAACATAGCAAAAATTAGCAAATATTGAGGGGAAACAAAATGGAAAAGCAGTGTGCTCGGCGAAAAGTGAAACGTGACCGAAAGAAAGGACAACATCCTACCTGGTAGATTCTTTTCCATATTGCCTGAAAATAAGGACTTACCTGAAAAATAATAATGAAAACAAAATATAATGTAAAAATTAAGTATAATTTAATATTATTAAAAAAAATAATAAGCTATCTGCAACAAAAATGAAAAAAAGAAAAATCAAATAAAGAATAGTATTTGAGGAAACAAAAAAATATATTTCTTTTAAACTATCTGCTTAACTACTGTCTGTTTTCTATTGCATACACCTAGTTTTAATTTTTTTGTTGCTCTTTTTAAAATTACAAAATACTCGTACAATCCATCATCGACAACGAGTAACAATTCAGGTCGGAAATATATAATATAAAGTAAACAGAACGTGACAGTGAATTTCATTGTGAGGTTATTTCCGTTCTGCGTTGTTCCTGTTGTAGATTAGCTACATGGAAACCAAAATTCGGAAATAAATAAATAAATAAATAAAAAAGAAAATAAAACTCAAGCAAAATGAATCGAGTCAAATTTGATCAAAAAGGCTTCAACTTAAGTTTAAAACGAATTAGATCATATTCGACTATTTTCAGAAATTATAATGAATATAACACCGAGGGTGCATACGAATAAGGAACAAGAGTAAAGAATGTTATCTGGTTTCACATTTTACTTAATTAGATTAAAAATCTATCTATTTATCTATCAGAAAAAGATCTCGATGCACCTACGTCAGAGCAGGTATCAACCAAGAAAAACATCAAATTATGAAAGCGAAATCCGTTTCTTCAAGTTAGTGAGCTCAACTATCAGCTGGGAAAAGTTATCTGTCGGTCTGTCTCTTTCGTTATATATATATATATATATATATATATATATAGATAGATAGATAGATAGATAGATAGAGAGAGAGAGAGAGAAAGAAAGAGAGATAACTTGATTGATAGATATGAGATATGAACAAGGAAGTGCCCGTGGTGTAACGGTTATCGTCGTAGGAAATGGACATGGCGACACGAGTTCAAATCCTGGATCTGACTGATTGCATTTCACATAGCACTAATACCCTTGGGAAAGGTAGGAATCCAATTATTCTCCCTCCAGCTATGGGTAAATAGTAGGGCAGACTAGGTTCTTCAACTAGTGTAGGAGAAGGAAAATTCAAACCTGTTAAACTCCGCTTAAAAATTGGCCTTGTGTCATATCCTGCCTGAGCGGAGGGGTTGGGTAAATATGGTAAGAAAACGGTTTATCATTTCATCAGAGTAATAGATAAATTAAACTATAAATTTAATTGTTTATACATCATTTTATAGCATTTCTAATTATGCTCAGAAACATATTATTGATCCGTTATCGAGTAAATTCCTATATAAGAATTTTATCAGATCATAATGTATCCGAATACACAATTTTAGTTTTCCATGACTGAGTAGAACATAACAGATTAAATTTAGTACTTGTTTCCATTTGGCCTTAAATTATTATTTCCATTCTAAACTGACTTGTACTGAACTCGTTGACCAGCAATATCTATCCAATGGTTACCTTTGATGAAAGTTTTCTTCATAAGGTCAAATTTCAACCTTCGTAGTTCAATGTCTTACCACTCATATGATGCAAGTAATTATCGGCTTTATTATAATCTAGTTGAAAACTTTATTTTTAATATGGATTTCAGTAAAATAGCCACCATCATTAAATTAATTTGTTATAATCTAATCAGCACTTGAAAATATTTCTTTCTAATCATCATCATCATCATCATCATGTCGTGCCGCCAGCACGGATATCCCTGACCCTCTCTCACCACTTCTCCCTATCATTCATCGCCTCCGGCAGGTCTTCAGGGTTACATCCTGTGTCATCACATAGTTGCTGTATGTATGTTCGTGCTGGTCGTCCTGCTTTTGCACATTCATATGTGGGGGTCCACAGGAGTACATCGCTTATGAACTCGTCCTTGCTTCTCCAGCAGTGTCCCGTGTGTCTGGTTCGTCTAACTTGTATAGTTTTCGTGATGGGCGGCAAGTGTCCGTATAGTTGGTGTCTCGTGGGGTGTTGTCGCCAGGACTTGTTCAATACTGCTCTCAACATTCTTGTGTAATTTCCGTCTAGTTTTTTCTCCAGCCGTTTAGTTAGCGTCCATGTAGTGCATCCATATAGCAGTATCGACACAACCGCTGCCTGGAAGAAACTGCGTTTCATTTTATCGGTTAGGTCTGATTACCATATGATCGAGAGCCTATCGATAGCCGTCCATGCCTTCGTCAGTCGTGTGTCGATGTCTTTTTCGGTTGATGAGACGCTACTTCCTAGGTAGGTGAATTTGTCTACTAGTTTCAGAGAGGCTCCGTCTAGTGTGGCAATGTTGCCCGTTTGGTTGTAACACATATATTCAGTTTTGTGTGCATTGACATGGAGGCCAATGCTAGCTGCGGCTCGTTCCAGACTATGCAGTAGTGTCTCTGCTTGATTAGGCGTATTCGCCAAAGACTCCGATATTCCATATTAATGAAACGACGCGTCAGTTTTTTAGCAAACGTCGATATTCTTAGATTATTATACTGTATATTAAGAGTGAAATCTCTAGTTGTCATTAACAGTGCTTATTCAATTTTGATTAACCGCACGGACGACGAAGATCATTGAAGACGATTTCTCAATGATGGAATCTCTTATTCAATCAAGACGAAAGCAATTTTTTGAAAAATAAGCAAAGATTTAGCCACTTGATTTTCTTTATGAAATAGCGTTTTAAAATTGTATGTATAAAATACAGACAGACCTTGTGTATATTTACAAGCAACCATAACATAGCGAAAACGACACAAGGCTTCGAAATTAATTTTTTTCCATCTTGAGAAATAAAGACATTTTCTATTACATTTTCAGTTTTGTGAGTTTGTCAAATAATAGATTCAATTAATCTTGTATTTTGCATACCATGTTGATAATTTTAAATGATTTCAACCATAGTCTCAAAAGTGGAAGTCGTGAGTATCAAATAAGTTTAATTGACTGGTAGTTAAGCTTGACTCTAACTGGAAAATTATAATGTCAAGTGACTGAAATCCTATACGTTAGCCCTAACCCTAATCCTTACTTCCATAGCGTCTAAGATTTACAATGCTTTCCTACTCAACCTCCTCGAACTAGAAATTGAGAAAATTCTAATGAAGAATCAAAATTTTTTTCGGCGAAATCGATCCACATCATCGAATTTCTAGAGTTTGTGCAAAAGCCTCGAGCTGATACTCTTATTTATAGATTTCTTGAAGGCATTTGACTCCATACACAGAGAGAGAAGATGGAGCAAATACTTCTAGCGTTGGGCCACCCCAAATAAACTGTTACAAAATATAACGATGCTCTGTAAAAGCACAAAAGTAAAAGCTTAATCATTAGGAGACCCAGAATTCTTTAACATTGTTGCTGGTGTTTTGAAGAGGATAGATTAGCCCCATATCTATTCATAATCTTCCTAGATTACGTACAATGGCTTTACACTAAAAAAAAAAAAGGAAGAAGAATACGATACCCTGCATTAACTATAACGCTTCTGGGTAATACACCTACCCAAGACAAATCCCTGCTGCATAGTTTGGAGCAGCAAGCAGGTGTCAATTTCTTCCATGTGAATGCAGACAAAATTGAGTAGATGTGGTTTAATAAAAAATGAGACAACACCACACTAAATGGTGGATCTCTGAAACTAATGGACAATTCTATGTACCTCGGAAGCACCATCATTTTTTAATGAAAATAATATCAATATGCGACGAATGAAAGCATGGACTGCTATCGATTGGTTATCAATCATGTGAAAGTCAGATTAATTCGATGAAATAAAACGTCTTTTTTTCAAGCAGCGGTTGTGTCAATTCTACTATACGGATGTACCACATTGACGCTGATTAAGCGTATAAAGAAAAAGTTAGACGGAAATTTCACAAGCTATATTGAAAAAAATCCGGTAAGCAATATCCCATAAAACAGCTGCTACTCAGCCGCTTAGCTCCAATCTCTAAAAACATCCAAATAAGACGAACAAGATATGTGGGACACTGTTGGAGAAGGGAGGACGAACTCATAAGCGACGTTCTTCTATGGACCCATCCACAGGGAAATGCAAGTGTTGGACAACCAGCCAGAACTTATAAACAATAGTTTTGGATGAACACAGGATGTAATCGAGAAAACTTGCCTGAAGCGATGAATGATAGAGACGAATGGTTACAGAGGGTGTCTGGGAAATCTGTGCTGGCAGCACGACATGATAAATAAGATGGGACTAATACTCGACATAGACTGCTAGAGAAAAGAGCTTTACGATAAACAATTTTCATTAGTTTCCAATTTATTCTTTAAAACCAAACTTTAATCCTGCTAATTTATTTTAATTATGTCAGAAAAATTCAGTTTCGTTAAGCTAAATATTCTCAAAATCTTCTTTCGAATTTTCTGTTGAATTCTAACATTATAACTACAGTGCATCAAAAGGTTCGTAATATTTTGGTAGCGTGTGGCACAATTCAGTGGTTCTGTATGCTTCGGCTGGAGTGGTGAAAGTGTTGAATAACACAGGACTTAGAGTTTCTGAGCCCACGTGATCATATTTACCAACCCCTTCGATCGGGCAAGATATGACACAAGGTCAATTTTTAAGCCAAGTTTAACAGGTTTGAATTCAGAGTTTTCCTTCTCCTAGACTAGTAGCCTCACCATGGCTGAAGAACCTAATCCGCCCTACTATTTACCCATAGCTGGAGGGAGACTAATTGGACTCATACCTTTCCCAAGGGTATTAGTGCTATGTGAAATGCAATCAGTCAGATCCAGGATTTGAACTCGTGTCACCGTGTCCATATCCTGCAACGATAACCATTACACCACGGGCACCTCCTCTGAGCCCACGTGATAATCTGCGTATATCACTGGTTATATTTAGCGAGACGATTTTCAGCACGCCCTCCGAATCCACGTCTACTGGCCTACCTGATGTTGTATGATCGTCAAGTTACTTGAAAACGGATAAAAATTTCTTCAATCTTTTCGTTACTTTTCACAGATCAACTTACCTTCCTTTTTCGTACAACGATTCATTTTTTTTTGGTTTGCTTCTACAGTGTTACCATATTTACCAACCCCACCGCTCAGGCAGGATATGACACAAGGTCAATTTTTAAGCGGATTCTAACAGGTTTGAATTCTGAGTTTTCCTTCTCCTAGACTAGTTGCCTCACCAAGGATGAAGAACCTAGTCTGCCCTACTATTTACCCATAGCTGGGGGGAGAATAATGGGATTCATACCTTTCCCAAAGGTATTAGTGCAATGTGAATTCAATCAGTCTAGTCCAGGATTTGAACACGTGTCGTCGTCCATTTCCTACGACGATAACCATTACACCACGGGCTTTTACAGTGTAATGGTCCAATTTGAACTCGAAAAGCTACAATCGCGAATTAGGCTATGTTACATGTTCATCTGTGTGGCTGATAATCACACTCACAATCAAGTAATTCCGAACATGTGAGCGAACCCGCAACCACAATACTATCGCAGATTCAACGGTTTTGGTCACGGGATATTGACCCACAAACTAGTATATACCAAAATATTGTAAAACATTTGATTCACCGTGGTATTTTTCTTTTGAATGCCGTAACTTCGCTTCAAACGATATTATGTATGGAGTGTGAAAAATCCTGGAAGAGAAAGACATTTACCGTATCAACGTAGCTTCTTGCCCTCTTGCTTAACCTTGAATCAACAATGAGGAATGTTTAACGAAGGCCGGCCTTTATCTGATAATCCACGTCCTGGCACGAGTGGACACAGGACAGATGCTTGGATTAATGGTTGTATGCCAGAGTGCCCGAATCTTATTTCGTGCTGCTCTCTGTTCAATCGGCGATAGAAAGGCAGCTGTTTTGAGTCGGCCTAATAAAATCTGATTATCTGCAAGGTTCGTGATTCGTTACCAGCCTGCAGGATATGATCAAGTCAAGCAAACGCCACGTTGAAGTTGAATACAATCGACAAGTTCAGTTTATTTTCTCGGTAGAAATTACCCAAGCACACAGTGACGGAAAAAATTATTAACTCCACTGCAAAATGTAATGATTCAATATCAAGATGGTATTATAAATGAATAGATTAATTCATTGATTTTAACGGTATGTCAAGCAGGCTAAATTTATTTTATACATAGTGGTTACAGGCTCGCGTCCATCGTACTTTTTTATTTACAATTTTTGTGCAGTATTTTCTTAACAATTTAATACAATTTTTTCGATATCAAGTTTTCCTATCAAATACAAATAATTTGTACTCACCTGTATCGTTTTAAGTATTCATATCTGATCATAATAATTATAGGTTTCAAAAAGTATTTCTCTTCATTAATATTAATTTGATAATAACTACTTACCGGCCCATTGGCTAGTGGGTACAGTATTCACCAATGGCCTGGGTGCAATCACTGGTCGAGTCATACCAAAGACTCAAAAAATTGTCCTCCTTGCTTAATACTCAGTAATATAAGTTACAGATCAAGGGTAAAGTGGAGCAGTTCAGGGAATAGGGGTAGCACTCATCCATACACCTTTGAGTAGTAGCTATTGAAAAGAGAACCTTCGGGTCACCCTCGACTACGATCGCCATACTTTTCTTTTTATATAAATAAAAAAAGTTGAGTTGGCAACCGTAGTTGAGGGCGACCAGAAGGCTCCCTTTTCAATAGCTACTATTCCAAGGTGTAAGGGATGGTGCTACTCCTTTCCCTGGATTGTTCCACTTTCCTCTTGATACGTACCTAATATTGCTAAGTGTTAAGCAAGGAGGTAGCAAGTACCATTTTAAAAGTCTTTTGTATGACCCGACCATTGGCAAACACTCTACCCACTACATTGTTTCAAGTATGTAAGTCTATTCTTTACTAAACATTTCTAGCGTCCAGCAATTCTTCTTAATACGTATAACTTACATTTATAAAGTATATATAAATATATATATAATAGATTTATTTAGTATCTGCTTGGTATAAAAAAAATAAGGTAGATTTACTCGACAGTTTTGTAGGGCAAACGGTTTAGGAGAATTAAAAACGCTGAATTAAAAAACCTGAGCAATGCTTTTTTTCAGGAGAATGTGACACATTTTTGTATAGTTTTTTTTCTCTTAAAAGCTTGTTAAATAAGTGTGGCAGGTTATTTTCAAAACATATCCACAATAAATAAAGCACCTGTGTAAATAGTCAAACAATTGTTATCTTTCACAGAACTGTTGGTTTTTCAAACATTGAGTTAATACGAGAGTCTATTATGAGGTATCAACAATTCCTAAAGAATACGAATAATTCTAATATAACTATTTGACCCATAGACAGTACTTCGATTACTCTGAGAAAACCTGAGAACCAGGGAAGAAGAATTCATCATTCATCACATTCTTCGATGAAGTTTAATGTCATAGCCTTTTTTGATGTGGGAGTTATAACCCCTCTTTAAGTGTTCAATGTGTGTGATGAAATTGTTTGTTTTCTTTAATATAAATATCTAATTCTTTAGAATTAAATCGATTCAGACAGCCTTTGCCGAAAGAGTATATTTAAATTCTGGAAAGGCAGCAAAGTGCACTATTTTAACCTGCTTTCCATTGAAATTCATTTACGAGATGTAGCTTGATAAGTTGATGTATATGACTGGACTCTAGTTATCGACGCAAAAACTTAATAGCCGGTTCAAGGTCGAACCCTGGACGAGGAATTTTGCGTTTTGCTTCACGCTAAGGTTCTTGCAAAAGAAAACACGAATCCATCATTCTCTCTCCATCTATGGGTAAATAATCGGGCTTTCTATGTTCTTTAGCCTTGGTAAGGTAATTATTATAGGATAAATGAAAGTTTAAATTAAAACCTAATGTACTCCCAAAAATACTTTTAGCTTTAGTTTGGTTTGGTTTTATGGCATATCAACCATTGTAGGTTATTTAATGCGTAATCTATTTTTATCTTTATAAAAAGTTATATTCCAAATAATTCAATTTAGCATAAGTACACAGTTTAAACATAAAAACAGTTCTATTTCAAATTATTCAGTTTAGTCAACAAAGTTAAATGCTTCCAAGTATTGATATGTATCACGAATGATTCACTTAAAAATTAGGCATTTATTTAGACGGTTAAATGTAAAAACGCTTCAGTTTAGCATATGTAAACACTTTAAATGGCAAAACATCTCAATTTCAATCAATTCAGTTAATCATAAACACACAGTTCAGGTCTATTTGACCCGTAGATAGGACCCTATCAGGTACTACCACTCCGGGCCTCAGTGGAACCGGGAGCAATGGCATTAAATGGGTACTTTGCATTCCCAAAGCTCCAGCATTATTGGAGCCTCGCTATCAGATTACTTAGTGTCATAACCGAATCACTCGTTGCGGATGTCTTACCCCTCTGTAGAGATGTAGTTGGTGTATTTTGCTGCTCCAGCCACCCAGGCCAACAAAAATTAATCTTTTGTTGCATTTTTTCAGGTCGGAAGGTTTGGTTAATTTTTAGGGTCATTCGGTAAAAAAAAAAGGAATTTAAAAAAATATCTAACTTCTTCAAAGAATGTAACCTCTTCATTGTTTGGAATTGTTTTGGAGCAAACATTGTTTCAACTCAAGATTATATTTGTTTTCATGATAAATTGACGTGACAGCAAATTAAACAGAGTGATACGGGCTTGAATTGAGGTCTGTTAACAAACTTTGGCTTGATGAGAAGAGAAAGCCATGTAAAATCTACAGATGTGATCGAAGAATTTTTTAAAGTAAAAACAATGTATATACAAAGGAGCTAAACACCAGTTTACCACTATGAGCCTTAGTCAGTCCACAGAGAGTAAACACCTATACTCTCCGATAAATACAAAGTTCCTGGTGCAACATTAAGTTAAGAAGGTCATAATGAGAGTCTTCTCGGATATGAGAGGATCCACTAAATATAGGTTTCCTTGAAAACGTTGCCACTGTAAAAAGTGCTTCCTGTGCCAACATCTTAGGCAATATTTACCGTATTTATTGAACAACCTTTGCACATTTTTATACTGAGCATAGTCCCTACCAAAAATGTACGTTTTGAATGTTTTTATAGAAGGATGAGTTTTATAATTTTTCTCTGACTTTGATGGTAAACATTCAAAGTCTTTTTAATGAAACCTGAAAAAAAACCAAAAAAAAAAACAGAGTATACACGAAGATTTAGTTCGTGCGTTGACTGATGTTAAAAAAATTACCACTTATCATTACCTAGTTTAAAGAATGTATTCCTCCCTTGTTAATTCACAGATATAAACGTAGTTTTGAATAACTATTTTAAAATATGAATATAATTCACTAAATTTATTCACATAAATATAATCTGATATAAATATATTGAGCTGGACGCCTTCTCTTGATGGCTGGTATTATTTGTTTTAATGGCATATCAACCGTCGTGGGTTATCAAACGGTAAAGCAATTTTAAAGAAAATTAACTGTGTCCTATTTAACCCATAGCTAGCTCACCTGAAGATGCTAATCTACTAAGTCCCTTATCGAAAAAATATATGCTCTTAGTCATTTTCCAAACTAAAGTAAATCTATAATTCGATTTTATTTCAGTGAAACACAAATCCAGGCAATATCTATACTGCTGAAAACAGATTTTAACTGGTGAAATATCGTTTAACTTGATAAATGATGATCCCTTAAATCTTCCAATTCCTTTATTTTGTTTCAGTAATCTTCTTAATCCCTTCCTAAGTCATTGCTTTAATTTCGGATTTCTATGTCTAATTCCAGGAATTCAAAAAGCCAATCTTTATCAAGAATCCGTAAAAACTGACAATCGATATTACGCAGTAGGGTTCTTATTGAAAAAAAAATCGTAGACAATAAATAATAGTGTTGGAGAATGAATCATTGTGAGGTCCTTTCTGAGGAGTTATGGGTGGACCATTTTGAGAAGCGACTTCAGTATCTTTTAGGTTGCAGACATCTTCGAAGAGTACCTTTCTCTTTCGTCTCTGATTTTGGAGCAGCACGTGCGTACAAATTATTCTGTGTGAATCTTTTTGCTACTCCAGAAATACGTAAGATTTTAACCGCTGGTACCAGCTCTACTTGTTCTGTGGAACAGCGTTTGTACATTTTTTATAGTTTGAAACTCCTTGTTATTCTCAGTAACTATGTGTACCATCATCATCATCTGGTAGCACGGATATCCCTGACCCTCTCTCGCCACTCCTCCCTATCTTTCATCGCCCTAGGTAGGTCTTCAGGACAACATCCCGTATCCTCACATAGCTGCTGAATGTATGTTCGTGCTGGTCGTCCTGCTTTTGCACGGCCATGTGTGGGGGTCCATAAGAGTACATCTCTTATGAGTTCGTCCCAGCTTCTCCAGCAGTGTCCTGCATGTCTGGTTCGTCTAACTTGAATAGTTTTCGTGATAGGGGGCAGGTGGCCGTACAGTTGGTGTATTGTGGGGTGTTGCCACCAGGACTTGTTCAAGATTGCACGTAGCATTCTTGTGTATTTGCCGTCTAGCTTCTTCTCCAGCCGTTTTGTTAGCGTCCATGTAGTGCAGCCATATAGCAGTATCGATGTGACCGGTGCCTGGAAGAAACTGCGTTTCATTCTATCGGTTAGGTCTGATACATGTCATGTTTGTCTAAATGAACTTTGTTTTTCTTTACCGAAATATTCTGTGTAAGGGTCCTTTAAATAACCTAATGCATTATAAGAGAAAAAGCTAGTGGTTGGCTCAATGAATACCATGCTCACAATATACATTCCTATGATATATTTTATTCAATAAATATCCATATACTCAGGTTAAAATGTGAAAACTTGGATCGTAAATATAACAAGACTCACAGGAGCTGCTAGGGGTGTAATGTTTATCATCGTAGGCCATGGACACGGCAACCCAAGTTCAAATCATTGACAAGGCTGTCTATATTTAACAAAGCACTTATACACTGATTAAAAGAATACATCAAACTATTTTCCTTTCAGCCACAGATAAGCAGTTACTCGGCCTAAGCTCTTTATAATTGATATAGCAAATGATCGAGAAGGAAAACTTTGAATTCAAAACTTAAAAAATGACGTTATATCGCGTCTTGTTCATGCGGGTTGGGGTGGCTTAGGTAAGACTGACTCACATCCAAATGTCGGATGCCTTCTGTTCAAAGTGTCTTAACTCTATGCGGGCGATACACTTGGAGGTATTCTAAGCCTCTCCAACTGCGTGGATCTGTTTTGATTGACCAGTTCCCAAGCAGTGACCAGCTGGTTCGTTGTACTGACATGGATCATAAGTAGAGAGTCAAGTGGTCGTACTTATACTGTTTTGTTTTGTGCTACTTCCAAGATGCGTTCCAAATAACAAGTAACATCCGTCGAATAATCAAAGGAGTACGTGAAAAAAAAATGCTCAAGACAACATTGTGGTTCATAGATAATTACAATGCATTTGATTCTCTGCACAGAAAGAAATATGGTGCAAAAAATATACTTTAGCATATGCACTTCGAAAAAAAAAACTGTTACCGCTGAAATGAAGCCTTAGTAAACCACCAACACAAATATCTGCTAGTCCGAAGTGTGTATGTGTCTGTGCGTTTTATATATATATATATATATATATATATATATATATTTATATATATATATATATGCCATATAGACAGTTTCTCTCCAAGCTACATTTCCATTCATTCGTTTCTGCAGGCATAGCATGGTTTTATATTTTTTCGACAGTTGCTGGTGATGACAATGCAGTTCAACATGGAAATCCAAAAATATGGGAATATTTTTGTACGTGGTCAAAATACGTTCCAGAAAAGACATCACTATCACAAGAAATATAAATACCTCCAAGGTTGCTAAAGTATTTTCGTTTAGGAATGAATCGATTTTGGAAATTCAAAAACGTTTACACAGTAACATTGATATTCCATTTGTAATACTGAGTCAAGTTGTAAAAAAAAGAAAATACGTGCAAATTTTATGACTTTATTGATGAAAGCAAAGATAATATTTCTAGGAGGGTTTTAAAACTAACTTGCATGTTTAAAATAGGTATCTTACGCTTCTGTAGTCTATTTCCTGAAGTGAAACATTTTTAGATATTTCAAAAAATAAATATTGCAATTTGTAGATTATCAGAATCTTAAATCTGGCACGATTCACATGTAAAATATAAAAAGGAAATTTATCAAATAACACAGGTAATAAATCTATGTCAGTCAGCCTCTGTGTGTGTCTGTGTGTGTTCGCTTTCCCCTA
>OY757924.1:62411432-62673932 GCA_963585895.1 Sepioteuthis lessoniana | reverse complement strand
ATGTCAGTGAATTTGTATGTATGTTAGTGTTCCTGTTTATGTTAGTATGTACGCGTATGGTATAGTCGTTGAGCTTTTCAGAATAAATAAGAACTTTCTTTGATCTGTTATCCACCCAAGAAAATACGGTCTCCAGTATCTGTTTCTGTGCACAGAACCTTTAAATTAAAAAAAAATATTCACATAACAAGCACTGAATTGATTTCACATGAATAATTCTTTCTAGCAATGCAGGTTATTATTCCTCTAATAAAGTCTTCATTATCCCGTCTAATCTCTATTAAACATGGCTGTCAGAACATTACTCGATAGGAATTCTTCCGGTGAAGAGATCAAGTTGGATGATCACTAGTTACATCTATACAGACACACGTGGTCACACACACACACACACACACACACACACACACACACACACACATATATATATATATATATATATTAATATAGAGGAAGATCCTGAAACCACCTGTGAATGGATTACTCGGTCTATAAAAGACGTGAGTAAAAGGTAACCAATGGTAGAAGCGAGAGTACCCACTCTGGCATTCAAGATACAATCGAGTGCCTATATATTGATTGTTCGTTGTACTTTCGAACGGTAAACTTGTTATACTTACTCTTCATGTGGAGTCATATTTATTCTGAGTATATTCCCCCAGGGATATATATATATATATATATATATATATATATATATATATATATATATGAGGTGCATACGATAATTTTCTAGACTTTTTTCGTATGGGCATTTTTATTGATAGTACGCACATGAAACTCTAGTCCCTTTCGAAGTAATCTGCTCTGACTGCAATGCAGTTATTGTACCGTTCCAGCAACTTGTGTTAGCGTGTCAATGACCTTCGTCAAAGCCTCTTTCATCTCCTCAATTGTCTCATAACGACAGCCTCTGAGTATAGGGAATAACCAAAAGTCACTGGGAGTAAGGTCTGGACTATAGGGAGGGTGACAAACTCTCTTGATGCCCATCTTGGTCAAATAGTCTGTGACAAGAATGAAGTTGTGGACTGGTGCATTGTCCTGCTGGAAATGCCACTGACCCGATTTGAAGAGAGCTGTCCTCTCCCGACGGAATCTCTTCCTGAACTCCCTTAAAACCCCAACATAGTAACCCTAACCCTAACCCTTCTACCAATCACCTCTGGTGTACTGACTTCTTTACTCCTCCCACACCCCTCATCATCCCTCTCAGACTCCCTTTGCCCAGTCGGCTGCGGCTGTAGAATACACCGACTGCTTATCTGCAGAGGGGTAAGACCCCCCCAACGAGTGTCCTGGATATGACACTAAACAATCTGATGGTGAGGTTCCAGCAATGCTGGAGCTTTGGGGAATGCGGAGAACCCCTTCATTGCCATTGCTCCCAGGTCCACTCGGGCTCGGAGTGGTAGCACCTGATAAGGGTCCTATCTATGGGTTAAATAGAACAAAACCGTGCTTCTTTCACTATACTGATTTTTGCATTTAAACTGCGTATTTATGCTAGACTGAATTGTTTGAAATAGAACTGTTTTGACATTGGAACTGCGTACTAGTGCTGAACTGAATTGCTCGAAATAGAACTGTTTTTGACGTCTAAACTGTGTACATTTGCTGAACTGAATTATCTTAAATAAAACTGTCTGACATTTAAATCTGTGTATTGCCCAGTCAGCTGGGGCTATAGTATACACTGACTGCACCTCTGCAGAGGGGTAGGACCCCCCCTAACGAGTGTCCTCGATATGACACTAAACAATCTGATGGTGAGGTTCCAGCAGTGCTGGAACTTTGGGGAATGTGGAGTACTCCTTCATTGCCATCGCTTCCAGGTCCACCCTGGCCCGGAGTGGTAGCACCTAATAGGGCCCTATCTATGGGTTAAATAGAACTAACAGTATACTTATGCTAAAATGAATTGAGTAAACTAAATAGCTTGAAATAGAAACGTTCTTGACAATTAAACCGTACTTACACTTAAACTGCGTGCTTATGCTTAACTGAATTATTTGAAATAGAACTGTTTTTCGACATTAAAACTGTATTTACACTTAACTGAATTATTAAATATAACTGCTTGAATATTTTGAAATGGAAATGTTTTTGACAATTAAACTGTGTACTTATGCTAAACTGAACTGTTTTCAATAGAACAGATTATTTACATAAAAATGGATATGGCGTTAAATAACCTACAAAGGTTGATATGCCATAAAACCCAACAAACCAAACAAAACCAGACTCCCTGTCTTCATTATGCCACTCAAAAACTGATGCTCGATTCATGCAAGATGGCCCAAAAGCAGTCTGATGCATTCTATATGTTTCTGTGGCATTTTTCCAAATTAAAAACATAATTTTATTGCATATCGTTTCTTCTAAAGTGTCAGATTGCATTTTTGAAATTCACCAGCTATGACAATCAGGATTCAATAGGGTGTATTCCAATTCCTGCTGTAGCTGTTCATTTGAACCTGAAATCAGGAAAATGAGTCAGTCATCTCATAAGATGTATAGCAATAACCTAGTGAATTTTCGAGAGTCTACGACAATTTTTAATTCACATACGAAAAAAGTCTGGAAACTTATCGTATGCACCTCGTATGAAAATGTACAGAAATGAAAAAAAAAACACAAGGTCTTTAACGAATGGTTATATTCATAGAATTATCATGATTTTATATTTATAGAATTATTAACCAAGATAAAGGGTTTTAGTGTTTGAACCTTCATCAGGGCGTATGTGTTATTAAATGAAGCGATGCTTTTAAATACTATATTTCCATTGGTAGTGCCCTGTTTCAAGTATGTGTGATATCATGAATGTATTTATAAAAAAAAATCCATATCACAGCAGTCTAACGTGTTGTAATTTTCTCGTTCATAATTACAATCTATGGATGGTTTGATATTGTTTGATATACCTATGATTTTTGTAAAGTCATTATTCTGAGGATATACGAGTAATATCTAATAATAATATCTAATTTATCAGCCCATTCGAATAGGGATTTCAGATTTCGTCAATAATTCTGGATATCGGAGCTCAGTCCCAGGTAGAGTTATACCAAAGACTCAAAAAATACTACTTGATGTCTGATTTCTTAATATTCAGCATAACAAGTTACAGACCAGGGAAAGGAGTAGTGCCCTCCCACTCAATTTGGTGTTGTAGCTACTGAAAATGGAGCCTTCTCTTTACCCAGGACTTCGGTCTGCCAACTTATTTATATCATCTATATAGAGGAAATAAAAACTTTGGGTAGTTTATTTAATGGAGCCAGGTTCTAAAATTCATAGAAAAGGCATACAATGACCCGACTAAGAGACAAAGGTATGTGTAAACTAGACCGTTTATTAAAAATATTCGGTTTTATCTAGAATAGCAATGTTCCGGGCAAATTAGCATTTCTTTTTTTGTAGGTAAAGATAAAGTTTTATAATTTTTTTTTTTCATTTTGAAGTGAATTTAAAAACGTTTGACACATTTTTTGTGGGGAATATTGGCGTATAAATATTTTATGTCGAGAATGGCAAGAGGTTTTTTTCCATGTTTAAGTGATTGTTATTGTGGGGTATATAAGCGGAGTCCTTCATGTGCGAATTACTACTTTTGCCTTGAGAGGAGACGGCATTTGACTGAAGATTTAGTGATGTTATGGGGCGCGATCCAACTCCAGAAAAATTCTATATGACCAATTGTTTCTGGGATTGAATAAACCTACGGAAATAGATTGTTTTAAAACTTTCTCATTGTTTTCATTTCGGTTTATATCCCAGACGCTCCGATGAAGGTCTAAAACACGAAACGTTTAACGTTACGGAAAGATTGTATTAATAATAACTTCTTCTCAAGACTTCGTGAATTTTCATATATATATATATATATATATATATATATATATATATATATGTGTGTGTGTGTGTGTGTGTGTGTGTGTATAAAATACAAATCAAACAATTATAACTTCAAATAATCATTCTTAATAGTTTACTTATATGAGGTATAGTATTCCTATCTAATACAAACAATTTGCACTTCACGAATGGTCTGGGAGACTTTGGCTCAATTCCAGGTTGCAGTCATACCAAAGACTCAAAAATAGTACTTGATGCCACTTTGCTTAAAACTCAGCATTGTAAGGTACGGATCAAGGGTAAAGTAGAGCAATCCAGAGGAAGGTATAGCGCCCTCCCTTACAGCTTGGTATAGTAGCTATAGAAAAGGAAGCCTTCGGGTCACCCTAGACTACAGTCGCCTAGTTTATTTATTCCAAATTAGTACTAATGATTATACGGTTTCAAATAATTATTCCTATTTAAATATAGCAATTTCTTTGCACACGGTTATATGATTTCATGTAACTCGAAATAATCCTCAGTGAACAACTATAGTTTCCCATAAGTATTTACAAATAATCTGCAGTTATAGATCATATTTAACGTCTAATCATAGGAATACCTTTACAGATCAATTTGATCCATAGATGACACACTAACAAGTACTAACTTTGCGCGTCAAAGTTGACTTGGGAGTAATGGCATTGAAAGGATATTCCTTACAACCCAGCACTAGAGCCTCAATATCAGTTAAAGTTTAATGTCATACACATAACTCTTTGTTTTAATGGTGGGAGTGACCTTACAACTGCAGAAAATAAGGTCACTGTTTTCTAAGGCCCGTAGACATGGTCCATATTTCATAGCCTAAGTCTGGTTTCACGAATCTTTATAGCAGGTAAAAGGGTACAAGGTTGTTTCTTTTTAATTCAGAAGGCGTAAGGATTTAGAACAGGCCGGAAATTGAAGAACCTTTCTCTAAGTTACGATATATATATATATATATATATATATATATATAGACCGTGATTCGAGATATTTTTATCTCTTGTTCCTGGCCAGGGTTTTTTTGTTTTTTTCTGGTACCGTGAATACTGGTAGATATTAGATTAGTAAATATATATATATATGTGTGTGTGTGTGTGTCTGTGTGTGTGTGTGTGGATATATATACATGGTAATCTTGTTGGACATACGGAATAAAGCTGGAAATGCCAGGACGAACTCACAAATGACATTCTCCAATGGACCCGTTCGAATGATTGTGAGAGTGTTGCCCGACTAGAAAAAACTTATCTACAACAGTTCTGCAAGGACAGAAAGAAGTCTGAATAACCTGCTTGAAGCGATCGATAAGAGGGATAGATGGAGGAAGTCATGGAATTCTGTGCGAGCAGCATGACCTTATGACGACTGATTATATATATATATATATATATATATATATATTTATATATATGCGTGCGTGTCTGTAACTGTGCATATATATATATATATATATAGTGAGAGAGAGAGAAAGGCTTTTTTGGTTAGAGTTTTTAACAGAATAGAGCAATTGTAAAATGCTTCTTTAAAGTATATCACTTATGGATAATTGTAAGCTGAAGTACGTAGTTCCATTGCAATCGTTTCGTGTAACAAAAAAGTAGCTCAATGATTTACAAGAGCAGAAGGTTACATCGTGATTTACTGCGATTCCTTTGGTTCTTAGTAGTGTCCAATTTTTACCGTTCATCAAAAAAAATGTTTGCTTGCTGGGACACACGCCCTGTTTATTCACAAATATATATATATATATATATATATATATATATATATATATATATATATCATGTGTGTGTGTGTGTGTGTGTGTGTGTGTATTACCGGTGTCTTTATACACTTTGGTTCACCCAATAATGATATATGACTGATGCAATACGCGTTTATTTTATAACTTAATTTATATTCTCTTTTCGTGTCATCTTTTAAATATGCACTTGTCGTTGGGGGCAATTTAGTTAAAACTATTGCCGTAATGTTTAACAATGTTCAGTAATGGCACCGCTGTATGAAAAAAATCCCTATTTTTTATACTGATATATGACGTAAAAACCTTTTTGTTGGTTATAAAACATGTCTGATTCTTTTGTGTATAAAACCAAATAAAGCTCTTTGTGATGATTTTGTTTTTAATGTTGTGATTCATCGTGGAAGTCCAGCAGGCTTCGTCATTCGAGAAAAAAAAAGAGGAAAAAGAAAACAAACTCATGTACCGGACAATGAAGGGAAACATTTACAGGAGAAATATTAGAAGAAAATGTTATGTGATTGTGTAAAGTACGAAGTGAAAGAGAAAAAAAAATAGCCGGATAAGTAAGGAAAACGGAAAAAGTAAAATGAAGGAAAAGAAAATTTAAAAAAATTGAAAGAAAAAATAAAGTGGGATGGAAAATAAAATATTTAAATGAATGACCGAAAAGAGAAGCCAGAAGAGGAAAGATCTAATGGCCAGAATATGAGAGAGGTGATGATAAATGAAGGGCAAATGACAGATAAAAGAAAAATTTGTAGAAAATTTAAAGTAAAAAAAGAATGTAAAAAGAAAAGGAAACATCATTGTCAGTAAATAAAATGAAAAGGAATTTATCAGAAAACAGGAAATTTAAACATGGACCCAATTAAGAAGTACATGGAAGCTCTAAAGAAGGTATAAACAAGGAGGAAAATTCTTCAGGGCGTAGCATGCTAGACTGCAAAATCATATTAAATTACTCCTGTCGTACTGTTAAGTTCACTTTCAGATAAAACCCCATGGGAAAGGTATAAAACCCAATAATGGATTAAATATTACCTCTACTGCTCTTCTAAAAATATAGATTTATCATTAAATAACCCAGGAATATTTATATGCCATCAAAAATAGGTACAGAAAAAAATCGATAAAAATCGGAGATGACGGAAAGAAAATTGAAAAGAATAAAAGAAAAATCGAAGAAAAATAAAATTAGGAAATAAAGAATGAAGTAAAGTACGCTCTAAATAAAGAGAAACGTAATCATGTCAACAAAGGATGACGATGATGAAGACGATAATAATAATAATAATATACAAACGGATCACCTAATCCCGGCCAGGAGACCAGACTTAATAATATTCCACAAAAAAAGAGAACTTGCAAAATAGTCGACTTTACTGTCCCAGCAGACCACAGTATAAAACAGAAAGAATGTGAAAAGAAGGATAAATACCTCGACCTAGCAAGGGAACTGAAAAAACTATGGAACATGCAGGTGACAATTATACCAATTGTAATAAGTGCATTTGGAACAGTAACTAAGGGATTACTAAAGGGACTAGAGGACTTAGAGGTTGGCGGACCAGTGGACACCATCCAAACGACTGCATTGTTGAGAACTGCCAGAATACTAAGAAGAGTCCTGGAGACTTGAGGAGACTTTCTGTCACTCAGATTTCAGTGAAAAACCATCGGCTATTGCTGATGTGAAAAGCTCTAATGAGTGAATAATAACAATAATAATAATAATAATAATAATAATAATAATAATAATAATCACAGAAGGAGTATGAGGCGAGACACGACTGGGTCGGCAAGGTTGTCCACTGGGAAATGTGCCGGAAATTTCAATTCGACCATACAAGCAAATGGTATATGCACAATCCAGCACCTGTCCTCGGAAATGACTCGCATAAACTCCTATGGGACTTTAACATAGAAACGGATCACCTAATCCTGGCCAGAAGACCAGACCTGATAATAATCAACAACAAGAAAGAGAATTTGTAAGATTGTCGACTTTGCTGTCCCGGCAGACCACAGAATAAATCTGAAGGAAAGTGAAAAGAAAGATAAGTACTTCGCGACCTTGCTAGAGAATTGAAAAAGTTGTGGAACATGAAAGTAACGATTGTGCCAATTGCGATTGGAGCGTTAGGCACAATAACTAAAGGATTATTTAAAGGCCTGCGGGACTTGGAAGTTGGCGGATGGGTAGAGACTATCCAAACGACAGCATTGCTAAGAACGGCTAGAATCCTGACGAGACCTGGAGACTTGCTATCACTCAAACTCCAGTGAAATACTCTAATGAGTAAAATAATAATAATAATCATAAGTAACTAAAGGATTACTAAAGGGACTGGAGGACTTGGAAGTGGGTGGACGGGTGGAGACCATCCAAAAGACAGCTTTATTGAGAACGGTCAGAATACTAAGAAGAGTCCTGGAGACTTGAGGAAACTTGCTGTAACTCAGACTCCAGTGAAAAACCATCAGCTAATGCTGATGTGAAAAGCTCCCATGAAGAAAAAAGGACAAAAATAAAAGAATGCATAATAGTCAAAACAAAAACAAGAAGAGTAAATACAAAATGGTGAGAATAAATGAAAGATAAGAATGCAAGTGGGAAAAAAGAATTGATATTAAGAAAAAGAGAGATAGGGAATAAAAGAAAGATAAATAAAAGGGAAATAAATTTTGTTTTAAAGAAATAGAATAAAAAAGAAATTCATGAAAAAAAGTTGAAATGTACTGTTGAATTTAACAAAGGAAAGTAAGTTTGGTTTTGGGGGGTATTTTGGCATATCAAACATTGTAGGTTATTTCATGTAAAATCCTCTAAAACATATATATATATATATCAAATATATGTTTTATAAACACACTTTGTTGACATTTGTAAATGAGACTGTGATCATTTTATGCTGCACACACTTAAATGTTTCTAGTTGTTATAATGGAATATCCCACGCTCCCTCTCAGTCATGTGGACTGATTGGTTTGTTTGTTTAATGGTGCGAGTTATTTAATGCCAAGGTCATTCTTCTAGAAGAACAGCGGTGATGCTATTTAACACATAGCTGGGAGGATAAGGGCATTCATACCTTTCCCAAATGTATTTGTCCGTTGACTGGAGTTTGAACGTGGTTACTACTATTCCGCTGTCCACCGCTTTAACCATTGCTCCACGAGGTCAACCTCATCATGTTGAGTGATGGTGTAATGGTTATCGTCGCAGGAATTGGACACGGCGACACGAGTTCAAATCCTGGACTGATTGCATTTCACAAAGCACTAAAAACCTTGGGAAAGGTATGAATCCAATTATTCTCCCTCCAGCTATGGGTAAAATAGTAGGGCAGACTAGTTTCTTCAGCCTTGGTGAGGCAACTAGTCTAGGAGTAGGAAAACTCTGAATTCAAACCTGTTAAACTCCGCTTAAAAAATTGACCTTGTGTCATATCCTGCCAGAGCGGAGGGGTTGGGTAAATATGATATATATATATATATATATATAGTGAGCACGGCATTATAGCTGTCCTTGCTTTTGTAACGTACCATAACATTCCATGTCTGTCTTATTGCATCTTTCTTGCAAGTAATACATTTCTTTTATCCACGAACGTGTCGACTGTTCCTTTCTGCTCAAATTTAAACTTGTCTGATTGCATCCCTTTTAAGAACACAACACAGATATTACAATATAACAGTGAAAATCTAATATCAGTCATTTTTTGTGCACATAATTTGATAGTATTTTAATTTTTTAAGTTAATTAAAAGTATTGTTTGTCCACTGGCACAGCTGTTTGTATTTACCACCACCCCGGCTCGGGCAGGATATGACACAAGGTCAATTTTTAAGCGGAGTTTTACTGGTTTTGAATTCAGAGTTTTTCTTCTCCTAGACTAGTTGCCTCTCCAAGGCTGAAGAACCTAGTCTGCCCTACTATTTTACCCTACATAACTTATTTGTTAAGTCTCTGATGCTGAAGTTTTAATTTGAAATTAATTAGACTCAAATGATGATTATTTCGTATTTCAATAGCCGTCTAAATTAATTCAATACTATAGAATAAAATAATTAGTACAATACTTCAAGCAAACTACAATATATATATATATATATATATATATATATATATATATAAGTGGATTCAGCATTGAATAACCCACAACTGTTGATATGACATAAAACAATAATTAACAGTAACAATATAGAAAAAAAATACGAAAACTACAAAAGAATTAATGCAAGAGAAGGAATTTGGAAACGCTTTATTGAAAGCTAAAAGTAAATGATTATATCAACAAAAGAAAAAAAACGAAAAAGTTAGCAAGAATGGAAGAATAAAGCAACAGAATACAGAAACAGAAATTTATTTAAAGATGTCCTCAAAATACATACGATCAAGAGAAGGAAGTATTATACAAAGAAAAATGTTCGCAAACAAGAGAGCAAATATAAAGGGAAAAAAATAAATATCATTTGGAGTGAACGAGAGAAATGGATGAGAGTCAAAAATAAACCATAAAATTTACACACACACGCATACACACACACGTGTGTGTGTGTGTGTGGGAGTGTACACACGTATATGCGTTCACGCTTGTGCCTGTATGCGTTAAAAGCAATGCCTTGTAATAAAAGATGAATAATTTGGAAATAGATGGGAATCAAATGAACGAAGCTACAAAAAAGGTTTATTCAATTCCCGTTTTAGTTGGAACAATCAATCATCCCGCACTTTTAAGGGGAAAGAACTCTAGGCATACAGACAGTTTTCTTGCTTTTTATTCATAATATTTATATTACTTTACTCTTTACGAATTTATCACACCAACAGTAAATGGTGTCCTTCACTGAAGTCCAATAGACAACAAGTTTCCTCAAATCTCCTGGACTTTTCTTAGCAATCTAAGCCAGTACGGTAGTGTTGTGGTCTGAACAGTCTCAACTTTACCTCAGATCTCTAGCTATCCAAGGCCCTTATTTTTTAATCTGTGGTCCACTGTAACAGTAAAATCAACTAGATGATAAGTTCTTATTACTTTTTAAAGAACACTAAGCTTGGTATTTACAACAGAATCGATTTATCTGTTTGTATCTTGATATCCCAGAAAGAATAATGGTTCTCACTTTCTTAAACAGATTCTGGTTTATAAACATACTGTTTGGCAGAATGGTCAAATTTTTATATTTCCAACAATTTCATAATCAGTCGTACGTCGAAATGCAAATTTTTTTCTAAAAAGTAGCAGTAGTATTACGCTTGGTATTTTTTTAAACTTTTTACTACTTTAGTTAGGAAGTAATTATGTGAATTCTACTTACTATATTCTCTGATTTTAGTAATGCAACAATATTAATATTTTACTATCCTCATCGTTGGCCCAACTTAACCAATATTTTTTTCCAATATTCGGGAAAGTTTTATAAACTGTGAAAATGTCACTTCAAAATTAAACAATTTTTCTGTTTTCTCTCAAGACCCATAAAACTTTCAAGCATTTAAACCACTTTTAGTTTCCCTCTTTCGCATGATAGAGTAGCGATATTAACTATTTGGCAGATATCGCATTTGCCATTTAACACATTGACAATTCATCAAATAATTCTAAAAGAAATGTATAGAAAGTAATCTAAAAACATCTCATTTCGTTTGAGCAAAGGAAATTGTCATATCTCGAAAGTGGGAGAATTTTTAGTCCACATAAAGGTCGAGTGAGACAGCTATGAAAAAGACGTCTTCATAAGATGAAATACAAAATGAAAGAAAGAAAAAAAGTCAGGCAAACATGTAGATTATGTGGAGTGAGTTGACGTCATTCAAATAACAGAAATAAAGTATCTTAAACACATGACCTTCATACCAGAACGGCCAAAAGAAACACACTTCGTAAAACCAGTCTGTGTGGGAAATGCAAGGAAGACAAGATAGAAAAGGGAATACAGGAGATTTGACACAAGAATAATTTTAAAAGGTTCACTGATTGATTGATTCTAACTGCATGTCGAACATTCTTGATTTATTTTATACATAGAGTTAAAGCAATGACATACATCACATAGCCGTATCAACATTTTTGTGCATTTCTTTAGTCTTTGTCGACACAGTTATATGGTATAAATTTTTCCTTAAACAAATTATTTACACACATATCTTTTTTTACCTAAAGATGACACTAGGCGTTACCGCTCCGAGACTGAGTAAATCTGGAAATAATAGCAATAAAGGAGTACGTCACACTCCTCAAAGATCTATGCCGAGAGCCCTATAATAAGACGCAATCTGGTTTTATACACAGGATGCCCCTCTTGTTTTTGTGAGGGTCTTATCTCTGTACAGAGTACAAAGTTAGCAGATTCTAAGCACTGTCGACTGGGCCTTTGTTGAAATCATCATTTGTTGAATTTTCTACCGACTAACAGGTGTTCAGATAAACAAGTTAAGCCTGTGCTATTGGTGTAATATAATGGCCGAGGGATTTCGTTTTATATATCTTGCCTTTGGGTTTAGTTAGGTTGAGAACCTTTCGGCTCAGTGCATGGGTTAGTTAGGTGCAAACATGAGCGCAGGTGCTCACGCACGCGTGGAGAGGACGTGTCATTCAGAGATGTCACAACAGAAACCCCAGATAGGAATATGACCAGGGGATGTGAATGACGTCCTGGCCGGAAGCGTGGGATGAGATTTGTGAAAAGTCAGTTAGTTGATTTTTGCTTCGGAAGAAGACGGTTGACTTTCGCTTGCTCGCCGAGGCCTGGTGGCAGGCGTCACACGTGGTTTGGGGCAGATGGAAAAGTCAGCATAGAAAGATGGTATCTCTCTCCTTATGTCGAAAAACCTTATAACTCAAAGGTAATAAAAAGTTTCGTACCTGAACTAAGAAGTCGTAAGTGTTTTCTTGTGTTTCGGGATTCCTATGTGCGTCATGAACATTCTATGTACATTTCACATATCCGTATCATAAATATGTTACATTGGCTGACTGGTTGGTTTTCTGGCATGTCAATTTTTTTCGGGTTATTTACTACAATGGTGAATAATTTTGTTACAAGCAATCATATAGGTTCATGTAAGTGATTTACCAATTACAGGTTCAAATATTTGTTTGTTTTGTTATTTAATGGCGTATCAACCGTCAAGGGTTTCTAATGCCAAATCCATTCTCCACGAAGAAAGGTTGTGGTACTATTTAACCAATAGTTCGGAAGATAAAGGGTTCATATCTTTCCGAAGGATATTTGTCTGGAAGTGAATACAATAGAGCGACTGAAGTTTGAACTCACGTTCTACGATTGCGCTTTCCAACGCATTAACCATTACCCAACGAGGACACCCCCAGCTTCAAGAAATTATTAATATAAACATATATTTACATTTATATGGTTTCAAGTATTTATTTTTAACACTAGAATTTTGCACATATCTTTTTTATTTCAAGTTTTCCAATTTAAAGAAATTTCATTTTCACATTTTTATATGTTTTTAAGGAGTTCGATACAATGATTTTCAAATAAATGCATTTATCGCGCTGATTGGACTCCATCAAGTATCAGTAACCCCGGGCAGATTGGACATTGTATTAATGGCAACGAAGTGGAGACTATACACTCCAATGAGCAGCAGGACTAGCGCTTCACTAGCAGATACTGTTTAGCATCATACTCAGGACATTTTGTTATGCTGGGGTTGAGTGGGTATTTGCCACTCTTCAGAGAATGCAACTGGCGTATTAAACGCTCCGGTAACAGCGCCAAAAATGCGTTTCTTTTTTCCATAATATGAAACATTGTACATTATTTTTTTTACTAGAATATGTGAAGAAATTTAATGCTAGCATCATCCAGTCTTTATTAATGGGTATTCAGGAAAGTTAATTCGTTTTTCCGCAAAGGAACACAGTGATTCCCCAAGTGTTTGACTGTGGCCTTAAAGTAAATGTGTTCGAACACTAGTCGGTCTGTTACAATCAAAATTGAACTAATATCTGTGGGAAAGGTATGAACCCTCTTATCCCCCCAGGTAAGGGTTGAACCTTATCACTGCTGTTCTTCTACAGGGACAGCTTCGGTATTAAATAAAACACGTGGGTTAATATGCCATTAAACAATGAAAAAAAATACTTACATCAGCACAACAACAATACATAATTTTGATGTAGGGTGCATCTCTCTGATATGCAGAATTAAATAAATAAATAAAAAAGCCGAATAATATATATATATATATATATATATATATATATATATATATATATATATATATATTAACGATTCACAATAAATAGTTGTATTGAAAAAGAACTATATGGGTAGAGGACGAATATGCAATAGAATTAGTAAGCATCAAAATACATAGATCGATATTGGCGCTTTGAGGACAAACGTCGTCCTATATATGTACTTATCATAAAACCAAGGACGAACTTCGTTCGAAATATTCGGACACAGGGATAAAGATATTGATAGATATATAGCTAAAAACAAAAAAAAAATGATATCACTCGACTAATACGGATAATTTCCTTAACAGATATATAGAGGTGGTTTATGAATAATTATAGTCACACAAAAAATAGTATATCTCAATAAGAACATCGGTAGAATACGCTCCTAATTAGTTGATTAACTGTATTGTCAAATCTACGAGATTGATTAGTAAGTCACTGGATTAAGTATATTGACAAGAGAGGAAATTTTGTTAGAAAATATATGTGTTGTCTAAATTGAATATTTTATTTACCAGAAAGTTACGAAAGCATTTAAGTACATAGGTCTTTTTTAACGTTTATTATTTATTAAAATTGTAAATTTTGTAATTAGTAAACAGAAAAATTGAAGCCTACTAGAAACCATTACCAAAACATGACGAAATATATAACCATCGTTAGAGTAATTCGGGTTAGATACATTTGAGAAGCAGGGCAGCCTACATAGAAATTTAGACTGAATCCGAATTAGTTTTCTCATTTAATCAGAAGTGAAAGTATGTTTCCACCACAAAAATCTTCTGCAATGGCGTTTCAACTTTTTCTCAGATTCTTTTTGAACGACCTTTGTATATATATATGTGCGTTTGTATGTTGATTTGGTCATGAGTTCTATGTTTAATAACATGTCAAGCTTCCTTGGATATCTTATGAGAAATTCAAATTTTTAAGAGAGGTGTAGTGTATGATTTAATATTACAAAAATAAAATATTGTTGAGGCGTACATCTTTTTAAACTACCCTCGTCTCTTTATCTCTCTCTCTTTCTTGTTCCCTCTCTCCCTCTCTCTTGCACTATATATATATATATATATATATATATATAGAGAGAGAGAGAGAGAAAGAGAGAGAAATAAGTATGAATATATAATATATATAATCCTCTCCTTATATCCCAATCTCTTTCTCTCTCTCTCTCTCTCTATATATATATATATATATATATACCGTTTTCGTTACTCCCTATTATTTATCTCTTATCTATTTCTGTATTCATCTTCGGCCCATTATTCCATCAGATCGTTTTCCACCGATTCTTGTATCACTCTTTACTCTCTCAACTTCACCCTATCCGTTGCAAAGATTCATCCTCTTCCGCCTAAACTGTGTCTCATAGTCGACGTTCTTTCTTTAGACGATATTAATATCATCCTTTGGCTCATTCCCTAATTCATTCATTCATTCATCTCTTCATTCTTTTTCACTTATTCATTTATTATTCGTCTTTCGCTGCCAGTTCAGTCTATTTCGTCAAGTTATCCAATTATATCATTACGCCGAACAGTTTCGCTAAGCAAATCAATAGTAGACCTTTGTCAAAAAGAACGTTTCTCTCACCCACGTACTTTTTTTTTGTTTGTGTGTGGGGTTATTTTTTTCGTTTTTTTGTTTTTTTTTTTGGGGGGGTGTCTTTTTTTGTGCGTGTGTTGCCAGTAAAAACACAGAAATAACCAGAGCTTTCCTAGAAGATGCTTGCCATTGTGTCCATGGACTATAACCCGTTCGACTGAGAGGAATTGCCCAGAAAAAAACAAAAAACAACTTCAACCCCACAAAAAAAAATAAAAAAGGAAAAAAAGAAAAGATTTTAAAATGAGGAAAAAGAAGTAAGAAGAAGAAGAAGAATAGTGCAATGAAAAAATTTAAAAAAACGCTTGAGCAAACTATTGAGAAGCTTTGTGAAAAGAGAAATTATTTAGCGAAATTTATGGAGACTGGAGAAAATTAACAACGGGCCAAAAAAAAAAAAGAAAAAAAAAGGAGAGTGAGAAAAAACGGCACACAGTTAGAATTAGGCTCTTTTAGAATATCCTGCTGGGACTTTCAAACCAATTCTAGATTTAAATATGAAACACCTCTGGCATTATAATTGCTTCGTAGTTGATGGCAATAAACTGATCGTCTCGTGCGTTAGGGAAAATGCAAGAACAGAACTGTTTTTTTTTTAATTTTTTATTTATTTATTTATTTATTTTTACTTAGATCAATTACTGATCCTGTTCGCTTCGGTTTATTTGTTAAATGGCATATCAGCCTTTGTGGGTTATTCAAAGTCAATGGTTGGTCGGTTGTTTTGTTTTGCGGTGTATGAATCCCTTTCGGGTCATTTAACGCCGAATTAAATCTTAAATCATTAACATTAGTATCTGTATAATTTTTGTTTACAAACAGTCAAATGTTTAATTCTTTTAAAAAAATACAGTTCTATTTTAAACACTCCAGTTTATCATGAGTACACTTTTTCAATGTCAAAACAGTCCTATTTCAAGCAATTCAGTTGAGTAAATGTTCACTGTTTAGTTCTATTTGACTCATAGATTGGACGCTATGAGGTGCTACCACTCCGTACTAGATTGAACATGGGAACGACGGCAATGAAGAGGTACTCCACATTCCCCACAACTTCAGCATTACTGGTACCTCACCATCAGATCGTTTAGTATCATATCTTAGACACTCATTGGGGGGTTCGTACAACTCTGCAGAGAAACAATCGACAGAACAATATTCAATGTCCAAGCTATCCTTGTAGATGAATTGCTGTCGTAATATTTAGCTAAGAATTGGCAGAGATAAGGGAGTTTATACCTTTACCAAAGATTTTTCTTAGAAAATTAATGCTTGTCTAGAGTTCGAACAAGTTTACGACAATGTCACAGTCCAGAATATTAGCTACTTTCGGGATTCCTCCAATTCCTTTTATGAGTCTGCGCTAATAAGTGGAAACGGTTGACGGACAATGACTGCACCTTCCATAGTGATGGGTCTTTCTTTGTTTAGCGAACTTTTCACGGATCCAAGTAGGTCCATTATCTTTCAGTTCTTGCTCTGGCAATTTTCACTCCTGTCTCTAGTTGTGTGTGTGTGTGTGTGTGTGTGTGTGAGTGAGAGAGAGAGGGAGAGAGAGAGAGGGGGAGGAGGAAGGGAGTTTAAATTATTGGGCTTATTTAACGAATATACTCAGAACAGCGAACTAACCTTTTCTCTTTCGTTTACATAGTCGTAAATACAGGTTTGTACAAAGTGCTTTGAATTTTTTTGAATTTACTTTTCTTCAAGCGCCCCCAGCAAAAAAATGAGATTTTATGAGAACTCAAACAAAGCCTAAATCCTGTAAAAAAAAAAAACACCAAAAAACAACGAAAAGCCAAAACAAAAAACAACAAAAATAAGTAGTTTTCAACCATTGATGTGTGTCTTTTTAAGGTAAATAATCTCTAGTGAATCGATGATAAAAATCGGTCATTGTAAGGGGCATGTCTAAAAATCTTTACATGTTTTAACGCGTGGCAATATGTCTTATTTTCTTAAGTCAAGTGACATTTATTTTCATTTTTTTTTTCACGGGACTTAATGCTTTTGTTTCTTTATAATTTTCAACTTCATCAAAAGTAAGAAAAATTAAAATAATTTTCCGGCAAAAAATGAATGAGAAAAAAAAACCAGAAGTAATTTGAATAAAAGAAATTAATTTTAAATAGGAATAAAACACTAAGAGCCAAACAGAATTAAGTAATTTATGGTAAATTGTGAAAATTGAAGTATTTTTGCTAGTTTATAAAAATCAATTAACTAATAGTAAATGATTGGTATTAGGGTAATATATGTAAAGTTGTGTGAGTGTGTGTGTGTTGGTTGGTTGGTTCTTTTAACAAATCAACTTTCGTAGATTGTTTGAAGGTAAATCCTCTTTATACATATCTATAATATACATATATGATTTGAAAAAGATAAGTTTGTAGGTAACCTCTTTAAAAGGACCAGAGCTCATTTGTTTACACACAGTTAAAATCTTCCTATGTAATAAAGTAAAGTTGGCGACAATAGTCGAGGGTGACCCGAAGGCTCCCTTTTCGATAGCTACTACACCGAGGTGTAAGGGAGGGCGCTACTCCTTTCCCTGGATTGCCCCACTCTACCCTTGATCCGTACCTTATTATGCTGAGTGTTAAGCAAGGTATTATCAAGTACCATTTTTGGATTCTTTTGTATGACTCGACCTGGGATGGAACCCATGTCTCCCGGGCCATTGGCGAACACTCTAACCGCTAGGCTAATGTCCGGTGCTGCTGTCTAATACTAATCATTTAATTTAGCATCAGTAATTTGTTTGCAAACAAGTAAATGTTTTCAAGTTTAAGAAACTGATTACATGTTTCTATTTGACCCGTAGATAGGATTCTAAGTTGTACTACCACTCAAGATAAGAGTGAATTTGGGAGAAATGTCAAGAAACAGGTTTTGTAAAATTTCCAAAGCTCCAAGACTAAGGACTCATTATCAGATTATTTAATGTCATATCCAGGAAACCTTTTGCATGGTCTAATTCTTCTTCTGAGATGCAATCAGCATATTCTATAATCTGAGTCACCTGGGCTGTTTTATTTTAGGAAAGTAAATTAAATACAAGTTATTATATAGTGATTGATATTGGGCAATTAATTAATTTATGGTGATTAAATTCAAAGAGAGGGAGAAAATTGCATAAATGCCAGAAAAATATGAATGTTTTGTAAATATATAATGGTTTTAAAATTAAAAAATATGCTGAGAAAAAGGGAACCAAAAAAGATAGGTTTGAGGAGACCAAAAGAAAAGAAATAAAAAAAAAACGAGAGAATACTGTTGAAGAAAAAAGAAAGAAAGAAAGAAAGACTAAACTTCCTTCTAACTATTTTCAGTAGTTTAAGAAAGACCTTTCACTTATAAAAGGCAAAAATTACCAATGAATAAAATCAAAAAAGAATATAGTGAAGAAACAAAAAAAAAAATTGATTAAAGAAAAAGGCTTCATTATATTTGAAAATGAAGAACTTAATTTCAATGTAAATATGAACAAAAAATGAATACATAAAAAATTCATAAAATATATAAAAATAAATCACAAAAATATTCTGCAAAATTAAGAAAGAAAGAAGGATAAAAGATTATATATATATATATATATATATATATATATATATATATATATATATATATATATATATACACACAAAGTAGTTGAAGACCTTTTTCAGATGAAACCCAAGTAAAAAAGAATAAATAAATAGAAATAAATAATTCGATAATAAAAAATATAATAGGAAGGAAGAAAGTGTTTGCCTCAATATATTTTTGTTATTTATTAACTTTTTCTTAAAAAAACTCATGTAGGCAAAGATAAATGTTTAAGAAAATACAATGAAAAATAAAGAATGAAACGTAGAGCAGATGAAAGATTAAACCACTCTCTCTCTCTGTCTCTCTCTCTGCCTCTCTCTCTCTATATATATATATATAAGTTGATTAAGACCTGTCACTAATCAAACTAATAATGGAAAAAATAAATTTAAACAATTAAAGAATACAGTGAGAAAGAAAGCAAGAAAGAATAAATCCAGTAAATATTTTGTAGTTTAAGATAATTATCCCCTTGATTTCAGTAAGCCTAAAGTAATAAAAAAATTCAAGTTTTACAATTTCAAAGTAAGTTACTCTTAAATTTCCTTTTTAGAAAAGAATTATACTTCAGTTATGTTTGTCCAAAACAATCCTACATTCATAAACGAAAATAAAAAGAAACGCATACTCTTGCCAATCAATATTGCCATATAGTGCAGTCTCTTTAAGACAGAAGAAAAAGTGTGATCAAATTTGAGAATGGCTACTTCAAATTTGTCCTTAAAAGATCAACAATATCCGATAGCGAATAAATTTGATTATATCATGATAACCCTGAAAAGAAATATATGGCTTCATTCTAAAAATGCAAGAGAACAGTAACAAGGAACTGATTTACATAATCTGAAGCCAGTTTATGTAAGTTATATGAAATTCAATTTGAATGAGACAATCTGAACACTCTCAGGCATAAAAATTCATGAACAATCACGCTTACGAAAAATTTATTAAAGACGTTTTTATTTGCTGCCCGAAGAATATAAATTCAAAACATTTTGTGATCTGTAGACTTTAATTTTTTTCATTTTTGTTTCGTCGTTTGCTTATTGGTCTTTTTTTTTTTACAGTTTTCTTTGGTCAAATTTAGTCTCCTATGTTTGACAAACCGAGTAAATGTCAGAAAATAAAGGTTTTATTTATAACAGTATGTGTGCAAGTCACCTAATATTAGAGTGTTGATTTTCATTCCTCAGCTATGAATCAGTGTAGTATCTGCACACTCCTGTATTCCCAATCAATTTTACTTTGCTCTTCAAACTACCAAATACAGATGTGAATATAGCAGGTGTTAACTTAAAATTTGTCGTTCGAATTGGGATGAGATGAATTTTTTTAATTTCATAAGAGTTTATTTTAATAGTGTTAAAAGCTATGTATGCATAGTAAGAAGAGTCGGCTACCCAAGGTAGGTAGTTTGTTTTCTACGAATAAAATCTGACGTATCATTTATTCATGCTGCCATGATTGATAATCTTGAAGAATCTATTTTTTTTTAGCTTTACATTTACTTTTTCTACTGTTCAAAGTTTAGTCCTTATGTGCAGTTAAACACATGTATATAGTTTTTTTTCTCAATTATAAGTGTAGAAAACGCTTATACTTTATACCGGCATCGGTAGAAGTATTTTAAAGCATAAGCAAGGAATCATGGCGGTGCTCATTACGTAACGGTTATCCTAGTAGGAAATGGACACGAAGAACTAAGTTCAAATCCTGAAAGAAGACATTTTTATTGCATATATCACTAAAACTCTTGGAGGATTTAGGAATATGAGTAGTATCCTTCTTGATATGGGTTAATAGTTGGACAGACTGTGTTCTTTAACTTTGGTATGGTAAATAGTCTCGGAGAAGGAATACTTTGAATACAAACCAGTTTCAGATTGTTGGAGAGGATGACAGAGTTTGCTTTAGAAGGGTTGGTTAGATTTTATAGTATAACAATCTTTGTGGGTTATTTAATGCCTAATCTTGATAATACGTATACATTAAATGTATGATTTGTAGATAAGACTTTTACACAAACGTAAGCTCAATTTTTTGCTCAAAAGTAATGCTTTCAAATAATGACATATAACAGTCACAATCTAACACCAGTTACTTGTTGATACACAGTTTGTTGATAATTTCAATTTTAAATCAGTTAGAACTAATTTGTTTGCTCACTAGAATTGATTCTCCTCACTTAAATGGTTTCAATTATTGCTAACACCAATAATTCTATTTGATATTTATTATTTATTTGCATACATTGAAGTTTTTACTATTATTACTTTTTAATACGAATAATTCTATTCAAAATTACTCACTCGTTTGCACGTAGTTGAATGTTTGCTAGTATTGTTATTTATCCATAAAAATTCGATTAATTATCAGTTATTCGTTTTCACATGATTAAATGATCAAGCTGTTCTATTTGGAACAATTTAATTTAGCATAAATTATTCGTTTGGACACGAATTAAATACCAAACGGTTCTACATAACTCACATAGAGGACACTACCATGTTCTACCTCTCAGGGTCAAAGTTGACCTGGGAGCAATGGCAATGAAGTGGTATTACACATTCCCCAAATTCCAGGACTGGAACCTTACTATCAGTTTGTTTAGTGTCATATCCACGAAACATGTTGGTAGGGTCTTAAACCTCTTGTAATATAATAGCCGAGGGATTTCGTTTTATATATCTTGCCTTTGGGTTTAGTTAGGCTGAGAATCTTTCGGCTCCGCACTTGGGTTAGTTAGGTGCAAACTTGAGCGCAGGTGTTAACGCGCGCGTGGGGAGGATATGTCATTCACAGATGTCAAAATAAAAATCCCAGATAGAAAATTGTGACTTGGGGATGTGAATGACTTCATGCACCGGAAGCGCGTGCGGAGGATTTAGGGGATTTTGAAAAAAGTCAGTTGAGTTGAGTCTTGCGGTCCGAAGAAGAAGGGTGACTTTCGCTAGCTCGCAATGGCCTTGTGGCTGGTACTATACGTGTAGGGGGAGGGGGCGCAGAAGGAAAAGCCAGCATAGAAAGATTATTGCTCTCTCTTCCTATGTAAAAAAACATTTTAACTCAAAGGTAATAAAAAATTTTGTACCTGAACTAAGAAGTTGTAAGTGTTTTCGTGTTTCGGGATTCCTATTTTCTATGTATATATGTTATGAACATTCTATGTATGTTTCCTATATCCGTATCATGGGTATGGTACACTCTGCAGAATTGCAGTCGGTGTATTCAACAGCCCTAGCCGATTAGGCTGAATAGCTTTCTGAATTTTTTCTTCAAATCGACTGTAACTTTGAATGATTTTTTTTCATATGATGCCGTGGTTGAGGTTGCTTTGAGCACTTGAGTCAGAATTAAACCAATCATATTCTTCATGAACGGAAAGGATAAGCTAATATATTCGGTCCCTCTAAAATGGTAATTATGTTAGGTAAAAATTTTGAACTTTCTAAAGATGCACATATACATTATTTTATACTTGTTTCATTTTTATTCCTTGTTTAAAACTTAGAATTGGAAAACTTTTGCCTGTATCGGTTTATACCATTTTCATATCAGTGTCATTATTCAATCTGGTCTAAATCTTATTCTATAGGATTGTGATTTTATTTCAATCACATCCCGACACCTGTAGATCCACTAATACATTAACACACACACACACACACACACACACATATATATATATATATATATATATATATATATATATATATATATATATATATATATATATATATTCTGTAAAGCTGAAACTACAAGATACAACCTCTCGACATTCATGGCATCCGATAGAATTTTCATGAAGGGAATATCAAATAGAAGACAAATATTCCACAAACCACGTTTGGTTTCTTTCATTCAAAACAACTCTTACAACGTTCCAGGTCTGCACAGCTGAACCATAAGGTGGTTTATAACATTAGTGTGTTACAAACTGAGCATCGAGAACATCGCTGTCATTCTGTATTCCAGATTCTAGGCGTAATGAGCACAAATTTGGTCCCTATAATAACGCGAGACGAGATTTCCGTTGATATTATGGAGATGTGCGAAAACTAGAAATTACATTGATTTCGACACGCCTTCTCTCGCCTGCAGCTTGTCTTCGTCGACATGTGAATGTTTTCTTAAGTTGGATACATGATTTTGTACGTTTTTATTTTTCTTCACTTTCCTTGGATAAAATGTTATTTCTTCGCTACTGGTAAAAGGAACGTTCATCTCAACTCTGTAAGGACGTAGCATTATTCAAGAAACGTCTAGATTTTATATTAGGTATGTGCATTAATCCCAGAGTTCTTTGAAGCTTAACTGAAAACGAAATACTGAACACAGAATTTAAAATAAAGGCACGTAGTTCAAATCATAGACAAATCTATTTCCATTTCAGTTAAAGGCATGAATCAATCTCTTCTCAACACCCCAGCTATGAATGAATTATAAGGCAAACTGTTTTTTAATTGTTTAAGAAACCTTTCTAGGAGAAGAAAACATTTAAATACAAACCAGGTGTTCTCTGTTTTAAAATTGACCTTGTATCATATCGTGCCCGTGGCCCAGGGGTTGGGTAAATAGAGTGGCAATTCATGATTTTGCATTGAAAATCTGCGCTCGATGTATGAATGTATGCATACCTGCGGTTTAATGGTTATCGTCGTATGAAATAAACACGGTGACACAAGTTCAAATCGTGGACAATGCTGATATTATTTTCTCTAAGCACTAATACTCTTGCAAAATGTACGAATCCTCTCATTCTCGCTCCAGCTATACATACACAAATCTTCCAGCAGGAGCAGGAGTGACAAAAGGTCAACTTTTCAGAGTAAATCCGCTCTGAATTCAGTTTTCTTGAAACAAGTCTGGTTGCCTTACCAAGGATACATAACACGACTATCCTACTATTTACTTTAATTGGAAGGATAATAATTGGATTCATGCCTTTACCAATGATATTATCACAAAGTGGATGACAAACAACTTTCTACACAATATATGTGTGCGTATATTTGTGAGTGCGTGAATCTGTTGTTTTTTTTTTCTTTCTTTATATTGTTTTTTAGCTAAAGTTTTCCATCGTGTAGTTTATTTATTCCGAAAAAGTTTTATACTCAATATTCTACCATTTGGTTTTATATTTATGCACAGAAAAATTGTGTTCATACTTTATACATATACATATATGCCTGTGCGTTTGTGTGTGTTTATGTGTTCATATGTTTGTACTTGTGTGTGGATGTATATGGGTGATTTTATTAAAACAAAAAAATTCTGATCAATTTTTTAATCAGCTTTCCTTACCGACGTGTAAACTGCTGTTACTAGAGATTAAGAATATTTAAAATTTTTAAAGTACTACAACATCCATAAAATTTTGGACAAGTTTTATCTAATCTTAATCCTTATTTACTGTACCTTACAGGCTGGCCAGAAAAGCTGCTAAAAATTGATCAAAAAACTTTTCTCTATTGTTTCTTTTTGAATTTATTTTTTAATAAGACTTTTGTGAATGAACAACAACTGTTAAATATACAACCCCTACACACATCTGCCCAGTCGGATATAGCTACATCACTACTGCGGGATAGGCCCCTGCCACGTGTGTGTTGAAGTGATAAAAAACAATCTGATGATGAGGACCTAGTATTGGAATTTTGAGGAATGTGGAGTGTCACTTCATTGCCGTTTTTCCCAGGTCCACTCTGACCCGCATTTGTAGAATCTGATAGGGTCCTAACTATGGGTAAAATATAATTGCTTGGCATTAAAACAAGCAAATGACATATGCTAAATGGAATTGTTAACACTAGAACTATTTGATAATTTAATTGTTTATACACGAATGGCTGAGGTTTGATTGATTTGTAAGAGATACACAGCAATACTAGGAACCATTAAACTTTGTTGATTTATGCTAAATTGAATTGCTTAAAATAGAACAGTTTGATCATTTAACTGTATACAATGACTGGAGATAATTGAATTGTTATTGATACTTAGCAATACTCGAAACCATATAACTTTGTGCAAAAAAAACAAACAAACAAACAAACAAAACAACTGAACTAAGACTCGATTAAAAATCTTATGAAAATTATGTGTTTATAAATCATATACATTTAATATATGTAAAAGTATGATTTGGTACTAAATAACCCACGGTAGTTTATATGTCATAAAACCAAACCAAACCAAATCAAACCTACACATATACTCTCTCTCTCTCTCTCTCTCTCTCTCTCTCAGTGTCTCACACACACATGCATATGTATATATATATATATATATATATGTTTGTGTGTGTATGTGTTTGCTTATCCCACCATCATAAATCTACATTATTTTCTGTCACACTATAGAAACATTTTGCGTTACGTTCTATAGTTTTGGTCTCTCTTTCCCATCTAAAAATTGAATTGATTGTAATGGATCAGACAGCGATGAGAAAAGGAAATACATTTATTTTAGGTTTTATCCTTTTCTGCCAGCCGGTATTGAACACTTTCATTTGAATTTTTTAAACATTATTTTTGAAAATTTGTTCATTCATATATATATATATATATATATATATATATTGGGTAGGACTAAAATATCATTAATCAGTATGAAATAAAACAATGCTTAATACCCAAAAGTGTTAAGCAAAATTTAAAAAATTAAAGAAGAAAAAGAAAATATTACTGACTCGTAATTGTAGTCTTAAAAGTATTGCTTTGGTTTAGTTTATTTGTGTAATGGTAAACCAGGTCATTGGTCTAATGAGTAGTGTGTTGGACAATGGTCCGGAAGAACGGAGTTCAATCCCAGGTCGAGTCATACCAAAGACTCAAAAAATGGTACTTGATGCCGCCTTGCTTGAAATTCAGCATTACAAGCTAAGGATCAAGGGTAAAATAGAGCAATCCAGGGAATGGAACAGCGCTTCCCTCTACACCTTGGTGCAGTAGCTATTGAAAAGGGAGCCTTAGGGTAATCTTCAACTAGGTTCACTAACTTATATTAATCACAAATCAGTGATTTAATTCCGCCATTTGCCAAAGTTTTATAACAATCATGATTATATATAATTTTACAGTTATATGGGTTCTAGTATTCCTAAGTAAATACTAATAATTTTCAAGTATATCATCAAAATCATGCCGCTAGCTCAGGTTTCCTCGACCTTCTCTCACCACTCGTCTCTATCGTCCATCGCTCATTGCTGGTCATCCAGGTTACATCTTTTATCAGTACAGAGCTGTTGTAAATAGGTTCAAGATGGTCGTCCCACACTTACTCATCCGTTTGAAGGGGTCCACTGGAACACATAACTTCTGAACTTGCCCTTACTTCTCCAGCAGTGTGCACCATGTCGTGTTCGTCTAATCTGGATGGTTTTTGAGATGGATGGTAGGTGTCCGTACAAGTGCTGCTTTGTGGGATGTTGCAGCCAGAATTTGTTCAATACTGCTCCTAGCATATTTGTGCAATTGCCATCAAGCTTTTTCTCTATATATTTAGTCAGCATGAATGTGGTGTGTCCATATAGTAGTATTGGCGCAACCGCTGCTGGAGAAAAATTGCGTTTTTTTATCGGATAGAACTGGCTTCCATATGACCGAGAGCCTATCGATAGCTGACCATCCATTTTCTAGATGAACCGTTGATGTTGCTCTATCAGTTATTAACCCTCCCGTTCAAAGCGTACGTGGGAGTATTAGCAATTCATGAGTGACTCTACATTACATGATGTTCCATATATGGAGCCACATCACGAGATTCAATTTGTTGTCATACCCCAAGCAACCACAAGTACCGTTGCAATAAGTAAAATATCAGAGTCTTAGAATGCATTTTCCCCCACGGTTGATGTCGAGAATGTTGTGGGACAGTAATATTATACTTTTTGATATATCTTAATAGAAATTGTCCAGCGAATGAGAATGCAAACAAAAGTCTGTAGAAATCATCAGTTATACAAAATCTTTATAAATACTGAGTTATATTTGCCATCAACTTAGCCCGCTCATTTAATTCATGGTTCTTTTTTTATATATTGATATATTATCACTCAAGCACGTAAATAATACTTTGAATTCAGAAGTCTGTGATAATTAAAAGTTTTATTCTATTGCCTCTCTCTCTCTCTCTCTCTTATATCTAACAATTCCTGAAAGCCAAGGCCATATTTTTAACCTTTTTCACCATTTTTTTTATTGGGACTTAAATTCATGCCTGATACCTCTCGGGAAAAATCACGGTAGAATGAAGGAGAAGTCTGTGATTAAATCTGTTTGCAAGGCGCAAATAGAAATCATAATATCGTTACATACACTCATCACTGAATCCACAATGACCGGAAACAGCGTCGAGGCGGGAAAAAAGAGGCGGGAAAAATGCAAGATAAACGGCTTAACGCTCCCCATTTTTACAGCGGTCGATTGATTTAGTTAAAACTCAGGAATAGAACAAGACTGGGCGTATCAATGTGCCACCACACCCTAATATTAGGAAAAAAAGTGAAAGAAAAATATTTTAAAAAGTAGCAAGAGGAAAATAAAGCAAAAATATGGAGAAAAAAAATTCTGAGAAAAAAATAAAGAAATGAATGAGTTTTTAAATGCAAAATAAAGAAAATATAATATGAAACTTTAAAAATAATTCAAAGCTAAAATTAAGGAAGGCAAGAATTATATCTTTTTAGAAGAGAAAGGAAAAATAAATGCATAAAATGAAAAAAAAAAGGAGGGAATAAAAACAATTGGTGATGTAATGATAAACGAATGACAAGAAGTAAGAATGATTGAAAGATTCGAGAAGAAGAATAAGAGATAAAAAAAAAGTAGAAGTCGTTAATGTCAGAAAGAAAAGAAGAAAAGCGAAGAGATGTCAAAGGAGTAGAAAAGATTAGAAGAAGAAGAGAAGCTAATTTTGATGTTAAAGTTGATGTTGAAGAAGAGGAATAAAAAAAAAGAAGAAATGAAGTATGTAGATGGAGAAAATTATTCCGCTGGAGTAGTCCCATCCTTTACAACAAAAAATGAAAGCTGAATAAAAGAAAAATGACGATGAAACTATTTATGACCTCTCCCTTAAGAGGTATGACCTTCACACTAAAGTGGACAAGAAGGAAACGTAGAAGACGTCAATCAAATTTGATTTGAAACTTCAACTGACCACAACTTCTCTCTCTCCCTCTCTCTTTCTCTCTTGTCCTTATAGTTATTTCTTTTCTTTTCTTCCGGCTCTCTTAGTCTTAAATCTCTGCACAAATTCATACAGGCTCTCATTGCCTCTCTTTATTTTCCTGCAGAATACAACTGATGTTTCCCGTTCCAGCTATTCTGGGTTGTTTCCTGATCCTCAATAGTTTTAAAAGCCAATTTTGCTGGACAAAAAAGTTATTGTCAGAGAGTCTCAAAAAGAAAGATTCTACCAACGGTTTAAAATGTCAGCTCATCATACCATCACCTGTATGTATGTGAGACGATTACGGAGTTATTTTTAATCCGGGGGCGCAGTCACTGTAACTGTTATCGTCATCGACAATGGATTCAGTGATAAGAGACCAAATTCCTTCAAGTGGCTGTTTTAGTTTCACTTTGTCCATTGCCATAATCTATTTCTCCTTCTCTCATGAAATAAAAAGAAAAAATAGTCAGATAGATTGGCTTTGTATCCTTTGTTTAGGCAACCAGTTTAGGAGAATAACAATTATGATATCAGAAAAATTTGCTTTGCGTTATTTACTCTCCGTGGAGGAGGGCTTGAGTTTATAGACTCATACTTATTCTTAAGGGAAAAGCAAAGAAATAACAAACGAACGGGTATGGTTACTATTTTTCGCAGCAAGTATAACACTGTCATTTTCCCTTCCATATTCCAAGCTCTCTTGGAATCTTATTACAAGATATTTCGAAAGAAACATCCACTGGTGACGCAATGTCTCCACATTTGGTGCTGCATTGTCAATCAACGCTTAGCTTCCAAGGGAATGAAAAAAAAAGGAATAAAAATTCTCGATAAAAAATATTGATTCAAAACTAGCAGTTATCTCTTAGTACAAAACATCCATGGAAGTGTTCCTGTGTTCTGATTGCATTTATTTTGGGTGGGAGTTTTTTTTAATAATATTTATATCGTCCTGGGCGGGGCTTTGTTATGCGTTAGTACGTGCCAAAATAGAGAAGTTATTATTTGCGGTGGTTGATTTAGGGGTTGGTTACATTTCTTAAACAGAAAGCTCTTCAAACAGCTGCAAGAATCTATGCGAAAAAGAATAGAGTCCGAAAAAGATTTAGAAAAAAACTGATGATAGAAAGAAAAAAGACCGTGAAGATGAAAAACGTCGAAAGTGGAGTGATAAATAAATTTTAAAAAAGAATAAAATAAAGGCCGGAAATCAAATTCAAGCTCATCTAAAAATACAAGTGAATGTTTATCTTCAGGTAGAGTGGGGATCTTCTGGACAAGTTCACCCCAAACGATACGCTGAACTGTCAGAATAATGTTGACTTTAGTGAATAGCAACACTATTAATGAGATTCATCTAAGACGAGGTTTGTGCTCACATCTTGAGCTTAGAGAATATTCGCTTTTTACGGTTGACTGTATGTTAGGTTTATTCATCGGGATAACTATATCCTTCATAATTTGAAAAAATTAAAGAATCTTTTAAACCAAAAAGCATCATCATCACCATTGTATGTAAACAGCAGGGATTCCCTTAACTTTCTCTCTCTCTCTCTCTCTCTCTCTCTCTCTCTCTCTCTCTCTCTCTCCATTTATTCTAATTAGCCATCACTTTAGTGAATACTTAATGCGGCTCGTAGTCTCAACACAGTGATGTTTAAATCAAGTCTTTGCTGGCTGGCCTACACTGTTGTGTCCATCCGTAAGAGTCCATTAAAGAACATTGCTTATAAATTTGTCTCTACTTCTCCAGCAGTTCCCAACATGTCTTATATGTCTTAATTTAATTGTTTGCTTGATAGGAGGTAAGCGGCCGTATTGCTGTTAGGAAGCTGCTTCATAGAACTGTTTAAAACAGCACGCAAAAATTTCTTAAGATCTCATTAAGTTTATTTTTCCAATAAGTTTGTAATTGCCTAAGGCGTTCAAACATATTGTAGTACAGTCAAGGCTATTGTTGGAAAGACAATGTGTTTGATTTTATCTCAGAAATCTGATTTTCAATCGGTCGATAACCTGTCAATAGCAATCTGAAAAAATACAGGGATTTTATTATTTATACTGTAACATTAAACTATGAAAACAGGTATTATTATGTAATAAGTAAAGTTGGCAACCGCAGTAAAGTGTGACCCGAAGGCTCCATTTTCGATAACTACTACGCCGAAGTGTAAGGGAAGGCGTTACTCCTTTACTGGGATTGCTCCACTTTACCCTTGATCCGTACCTTATAATGCTGAGTGTTAAGCAAGAAGGAATCAAGTACCATTTTATGAGTCTTTGGCATGACTCGACCAGGGATTGAACCCAGGTCTCCCGAGTCATTAGCGAACACTCTAACCATCGTGAAGTCCGGATATTATGTCCGAACATTATGTAATACCTACTACGAAAAACCCTGAATGCAAAATTTAAAATTCCAACACCTTGGTCACAAAAAATAAAATTGAATAAGTTGTGTAGATAGTTTTGGTCTGCAATATATTCATATTTTTTACAATGTTTAAATTCAAAAGTTTATATGATACTTAATAATTATTATTGATATTATGTATTCAACAAACCATACAGCACACAAGATGAAACAAAGTCAGATCTATAAGCGGAATAAAGTTGGTTTGTATTCTAAGTTTTTCTTCTAAATTGGTTGCCTAACTACTGCTAAAAAAAAACCTTGCTTCTATTACTATTTACTCATAGCTTGGGGAAAACTAGGATTGCAAAGCACTTTACCCAGCATAGTTTTTTGAGTTCGGGGCTTGTAGAATACACTAATTGCTTCTTCGCTGAGATGTAAAAAAATAAATGAGTGTCCTGATATATGTCATTAAATAATCTGATGATGAGGCTCAAGTTCTGAAGCTTTGGGGAAGGTGGAGTACCCCTTGATTTCTATTATTTCCACGTCCAATCTGACCCGCTGTGTGTACCTCATAGAGTTGTAGCTATGGATCCAACAGAACGTTTTAATCATTTACTCTGTATGAAAGATTTTAACTGAGTGCAAACAAATGATTGTTAAATTCAATTATTAGTATTACATAGCATTAATCGTGCATACGAATGAATATTTATGAATAGTATTATTGGTGTTGGGTAGCAAGACTTGAAACCACTTTGTGTCCTAGGTATGACATAAAACTACATCTGATGACTAGACTCTTATCTAAGAACTTTAGGAATATAAAGTACCTCTTTATTGCCATTACTCTTAGGTACACTCTGATCCTGAGAGTTTGTACCAGTAAGGTTGGTTGGTTGGTTGGTTAGTTTATTTTACAGCGTATCAACCCTTTCCCGATCATTTTACACCGAATTAAGTAATTTTTATAAAACATTTAAACAATTCAGTTTAGTATAAGTATACTTTCTTGTTTATACATTGTAACATATCAAAACAGTTCTATTTCAAACAGTTCATTTTCGTACGTAGGTGAAACACACGGTTAAATGTAACATGGCAATTGAGGGGTACTCTACATTGACCAAAGCTCCAGCATTACTAAAGCCTCCTCATTAGATCGCTTAATATCATATCCAGGACACTTGCAGGGGGAGTCTAGCCCCTCTGCAGAGAAGCAATAGGTGTATTCTATAACCCCAGGTCCGTACCTGTAAGGGGTCCACCTATGGGTGAGATATCTAACAGTATGAAACAACCGACTGATATCAAATTGAATAATTAGTGTTAAAAATAAACCCTTCATACGTTTTAACTGCGTGCAATAATCAAAATTTACTTTTATGTCTAGATTTAAACACATGCTCGTTCCATTCATTTTACAGTAGTCTGCAATCTTAAAATTATTTTTTTCATCGATACACGAATTACATCTACCATTGAAGCTGACAATTTTCAAGTTTATCTGGATGGTTAGCCCCTGATCCTTAAGGTTCGAAAAATATTTAGATAGAGCATTTAGGTTTCTAAGTCACGGATTGGAGAAAGAATGTCTGCGGTTATAGATCGTTTGTTTCCAGTTCTCAGCAGAGATACCATCATTGTTATTATGTCAGGCAGTCTTCAAAGTAAATTTAAATTATCCTGCCTGGGGGCCACCGAGGCTCCTTCTCCAAACAATAGCAGGGATATTGATGCTGGATTATTTTTAATTGGAAATGATAACATTTATTTCAGAAGTTAATAGTATTATATGACGGGGTGATTTATGTAGAGGAGGAGACTCTTGGAAATTTAGATAATAATTCAAAATTAGGGTTTTTAATTTCTGGGGTAGTTAATTCCCCTTGACCATTTTTGGGGTTAATCAAAGGCACCTGGTGGTTGCCGAAAGGCTTTTTAATTTATAATTTAATTTTTATTCTACTATATTCTTTAAGAATAAAGTCTAAGACCACATTAGTTTAGCGAATTGAAATATGTATAGGAAGTAAAAAAAAAACTATATGAAGATAATTGTTTATTTTACTAGCTTACATGATTAAAAAAATTCCATGCGCTATAAAAAAAATCTAGCAATTTAGGATGTGTTAATTTACAGAAACACCCAATTTCTGTTTTTTTTTTTTTAAATTTTTCTAACACTTTATAGTTTTAGACCCCTTTGCTTTTGACTGAGAATATAAAATTTATTAAGGTTTCCTTTCTTTCTTTCATTCTTTATTTTCCATACACGTATAGACTGTAATCCATATTTGCTGTTTTTCAACCTCAATTTAAACATGTGCAGTCATTTGCTTAGACGGAGAGTATAATGATATTCTCCGCCGAAATAAATTTATAATGACCATTTAACCAGTTTTGAGTTACCTTCTAATTGCTCTGTCTACGGTCTATATGAGAGTTTTGTTATATAAACCTCGATAGATAAAATATATAACAATAGTCATACATCGAGCACTCCCATGCATTTATATGAAATTCCTCATATATTCTATATGCGAATAATCCAAAACCTCTGTATTCGGATGCTGACTGGATATTACTGTATATATATATATATATATATATATATATATATATATATATATATATATATAGTACAATTAAATAGAGACTCAAACTCGGTTAAGCCGTCATAATAAATTTATTTCGGCGTAGAATATTATTGGTATATTCTCCGTCTCTTAATCGGCCTTCGGGCTTTTGACCTTGTGTCAAGTCGTGTCCGGTGGGAGGCAGCGACAAATAAATGGTATATTCTCCGTCTCGTCAGATGACTCTTTTACACATTCGCGTCTCTGCGACAGGACAGAGCATGTAAAAGAGTCATCAGACGAGACGGAGAATATACCATTTATTTGTCGCTGCCTCCCACGGACACGACTTGACACAAGGTCAAAAGCCCGAAGGCCGATAAAGAGACGGAGAATATACCAATAATATTCTCCGCCGAAATAAATTTATTATGACGGCTTAACCGAGTTTGAGTCTCCATTTAATTGTACTATATACGCTCTGAATGTGAATTTTGTTATATCCTAGAGAATAAACAGGGAATTAACAATAACCATACATTGAGCACTCTTATAGATTTACATGATTACCCTCATATATTCTATGTATGGAATAATCCACACCTATTGTCCTTGGACACTGACTGGATTATATATATATATATATATATATATATATATATATATAAAATCGTGAATTGACGTAAAACAACTTAAAAGGTTTGATATGCCATAAAACTCAACAAACCAACCAACCAAACAAACAAACAAGAAGAGTAACGCAAAGTAAAACGCAAGCAGCCAAGTCATTTGTATTATATTATATAATTATCTCTCTTCCATCAAATTATAAAAAAAAAATACTTAATCTTTTTAGGTGGGACACTATACATTCAAAATTGAGTTCATATTAAAACAAATTGATTGACTTGCAATTATTTGTGGGGAACATTGTCCATTCATACTGTTACCATGATGATATATTTTGAGGCTAGTGAAATCATTTTCTTCCAGATTTGGTTACAAGTATCCGATCAAGTTGTCATATTTTAAAGTGATGTGATAACATACATGCAAATATCTAAGGAAGAATTACATAGAATATCAAGGCGCAAATTTACAGTATAAACACAGACACATGGAGATGCACATGTGCCAACACACACACAGACATACACACACACACATATATATATATATATATATATATATATATATAATAGTAATCTAAGAGAATTTGATTATGTTTTACATATGTACAGGTACGTGCAGAAACATCGCAATGACCTATTTTTAAATGTTCTTAAATAGTTTTGAATTTAATAAGATGGCTTTCTTATATATCTCATGATGTATATTAAGTGAATATTTCGCTTCCACCAATAAAAAAAGAAGAAACAATATAAAAAAAAAACATAACGTCTGTTTGCTTTTTAAATATACCTTATAAGTTATGTTGTCTTTCCATTTAAAGCAACTACATAGGCCTAGCTTAGTTAGGTTCCGATTTTGTTACTTTGTTTAATGGCATATCAACCTTTATGGATAAATTAATGCCAAAGGCTTTCTTGTAAAAGAACAGAAGTGGTACTATTCGAACCATACATATGGAATAATGGGGTTTACATTCATCACAAGATTATTAATCCGAATGTGGACGTAAGGAGAATGCAGTTCTAACTTGCTTATTACGATATTGCATTCCACTACAGCAGCTACTATGAACTACTACTACTACTACTACTACACACACAAATATATATATATATATATATATATATATATATATATATATATATATATATACAGAATTTAATTTTTACTACAGGTCTTCAGCGCTTGAGAATAGATAACTAGTACACGTTTTGATTTTGTAATGTTTCTCAAAAAATAAAATACTGCTGTGTTTGCTTTAAGAGAAAAACACATACTCTTTTTGATACTATATATATATATATATATATATATATATATATTGTTGGTCCAATTGGAGAAAAAGTAATACTTTAAAATGAAAAGGTCCACAAGGAGTTCTATCTTCTAGGTTATTTATTTTCCATCAAAACGTGTTGCTAGTGTGTTTCACTTGGTACAGGAAGATTATGATTGATGATGGTGGTGGTGCCTTTGTTTTAGATAGCGGTGATTGTTTTGATAGGGTTGTTGTTTTTGTTTTAATTACAGGATTTTTTCGTTTCTTTTTTCACAAAATTGTTTACTGTACGTTCGTGTGATCATGTTTATATCTGTATATACGTATATTTCCGTTTTTTTGTTTCTCTTTTATTAATTTTCCTCTCCCTAAAAAAACTATGATAGTTAATATGCCATAAGTTTAATTATTTTCCTCTCTTCTGGATCATGTGTGTGTGTGTGTGTTTGTCCCTGTGTATGTACAGTAAAAATCTGTTTAATGCTGGTTTATATATATATATATATATATATATATATATATATATATATATCACTTTCACAGCAAAATGTGACTTAAAGGTTACGTAATGAGCAGTTGAACAGGTTTTAACTTACAGTTTTCTATCTCCAAGACCGGTTCGCGTACGAAGGTTAAAGAGCCCAGTTGAAGGAGAGTGAATAGATTAATACTTTTAAAAAAATGTTACTAGCACTAAGTGAAATTCAAAATGCTCCATATAGGTATTGAACTCCATCCGCGCTGTCGATTCCATACAACGGTAACCATTACAGCATTAGCACCTTTTTTTATATACGAGGCGCATACGATAAGTTTCCAGACATTTTTCTTATGGGCACTTTTATTGATAATACAACATGAAACGCTAGTCTCCTTTGAAGTAATCTCCTCCGGCTACAATGCACTTGTTGGACCGTTCCAACAATTTCTGGAAGGCCCCATGGAAGTCCTATTATGTGAGCGCCTCAATGACCTTTGTCACTGCCTCTTTCATCTCCTCAATTGTCTCATAACGACAGCCTCTGAGCTTAGGGTATAACCAAAAATCACAGGGAGTAAGGTCTCGACTATAGGGAGGCTGAGGGCCTTTATTGATGCCCATCTTGGTCAAATGGTCTATGAAAAGGATGGAGTTGTGGACTGGTGCATTATCCTGGTGGAAATGCCGCTGACCCGACGGAATCTCTTCCTGAACTCCTTTAAACCTCAACATAGTAAACTTAACCCTAACCCTTTGGCCAATCAACCCTGGAGTATTGACTTGCTTACTCCTCCCACACCTCTCATCATCCCTCACAGACTCCCTGCCTTTCTTTATGCCACTCAAAAGCTGATGCTCGATTCATGCAAGATGCTCCAAAAGCAGTCTGAAGCATTCCATACGTTTCTGAGAAATTTTTTCCTAGTTTAAAACAGAATTTTATTGCATATCGTTCTTCTAAAGTGTCCTCACGTCCAGATTACATCTTTGAAATTCACCAGCTGTGATAATCAGGCTTCAGTAGAGTGCATTCCAATTCCTGCTGTAGCTGTTCATTTAAACCTGAAATCATAAAAATTGGTCAGTCATCTCATAAGATGTATTGCAATAACACACTGAATGTTCAAGGGTCTACGATATTTTTAAATGCCCATACGAAAAAAGTCTGGAAACTTATCGTATTCACCCCGTATTATGAGGTCGATTTTGGTTTGATTTGGTTTCATGGCATATCAAACTTATTTAATGTCAAATCCGTCTTTATACATATAAACAGTTCATTTTCAAACAATTCAGTTTAACATAAGTACACAGTTTAAATGTCAGGAACAGTTCTATTTCAAATAATTCCGTTTAGCATAAGTAAACTGTTTAGTTCTATTTGACCCATAGATAGGGCCCTATAAGGTGTTACCACTCCGGGCTAGAGTGGCCTGCAAGCAGTAACAATGAAGGGGTACTTCGCATTGCCAAAAGTTCAGGCATGACTGAAGCTTTCCAATCCGATTGTTTCCTGTCAAAGCCAGGACACTAGTTAGGGGAGTTTAACCTCTCTACAGTCGGTTTATTTTATAAACACCGACCGACAGGCCAATTATGAGGCTGTATTTATATATAAATCATATAACTTTTAATGTAGAGTAAGGGCTTAACATTGTTTTTATAACTTTTTGAATAACATTTCAATAACATATTTTTTTTTATGATCGGTAAATACCGTTTAACTTTAACTTTCACAATATCAATCAATCAATAGTTGCTTGTATTGAGAGTAATTATGTTTCAATAATCTATAAGCAACGGCTGTGAGCATCCCCATCGCCCCCTAAGGACAAGGCAGTAAAAGTTATAGTTGGCATTTATTATAAGAATATTTTTTGAAATTTGTAGTACCAATTTTTTTCCCGACTGGAACCTAATTGACTAAACAAGAACTTGTTGTCCTGTCTCCACAAGCTAATAATCTCGGATTTCTCATAAGGGATGCGGCCTTGTTGTGGAAAGAGTAATGCTGTTAAACACACAGACACACACACACACACACACACATATATATATATATATATATATATATATATATATATATATATATATATATATATATATATATATATATATATATATGGTGAAGACGCAGAAGATGGAACAATTTTTAATTCTTCTTTAAATTAAGTGTTCTTGTATTTTTTTAGGCTTCCCTGTATGTCAATATTCGAGACCTATTTAATGCCAAGATCATTCTTATTGAAGAACGGTAGTGAAAATATTCAGCACATAACGCAGGAGATAAGAAATTGTATATCTTAACGATAGGATTTATCAGAAAGTGAACGCAAATGCACGACTAGATTTCCGACTCACTTGCCAAGCTATTAAAGTCTAGGGTGTTAACCACTACACGATGAGTAGTTCCTCACAATGTACGCTCTCTGTGTATCCAAAATTGTTTTAAAAAATATAAAATCAGGTATTATTTTTTTAAATTTTTTATCTTTTATTTGTTTAAAAAAACATATTGTAATGAATATTTAATTGGCTAGCTTGACGGCAACTACACAAGAATGATGCAAGCAATATTGAACATTTCCTGGAGGTAGCACCCAACAAAGCAGCAGCTGTACGGCCACTTACCATCCATCACGAAAACTATCCAAGTTAGACGAAGCAGGCATGCGGGACACTGTGTGGGAAGTAGAGACGAATGCACAAGTAACCTACTCCCGTGGATCCCTTCACATGGACGAGCGAAGACAGGGTGACTAGTTAGAACGTACTAACAACAGCTCTGTGCCGATATAGGATGTAGCTTTGAAGACCTACAAGAGGCAATGGAGGATTTAGAAGATTGGCGGGAGAGGGTCGGGGAAATCCGTGCTGATTGTGCGACATGATGATGATGAAGTTGCCAATATATTTTTATGTTTCCTTGGTTTCTACAACGATTGCATTCAATAATATGTATGAAATAAGATAGTGTTAAATGAATTTAAATTATTTTCATATTTAGCATTTGTTGTGAGTGCTTATTATAAGGGCATGCCGGCAACACATATTTCTCTCTCTCCCTCTCTCTCTCTCTCTCGCTCTCTCTCGTCACCTGTCCCAATTGGCCATTGCTTTTGGTACGTTCTCTCGATCACACTCAGAGCCCACTCAGCAGTTTAATGCAAGTTAATTTAGAGCTTTAGCAAACACTGGTGTGCATATGAGTAGAAATCCATGGAAAAATGCCGCTTATGAGTTCATCTTTGCTCTCCAACAGAGCTCAGAAGGTTTTGTTCGTCTTACTTGAATAGTTTGCGGGATGGTGGGGTTTTTTTTTCAAGGTTCTGCATTTTAGGATTTGAATAAAACAGCATTCAACATCCTAATGTAGTTCCCACTGAATTGTGGATCCATACCATTTAAACCATTATTTAACGAAAGATATGAATTAAGTATTACCTCAATATAAATTTTAAAAATTATGAATTTTCGTAAAGCCAATCAGTTTATTAATTAATCTATTTATTCTCTCCAGTACACTTTAAATATCATTCCGATTTTAATTGTATTTATCTAGTAATTATTACGCTGCTTTCATTTCTCCCTCCTTTACTCTCTTCACAGTTTTCTTCTTGGCTATTTCCCCACGCTTCTGTTATTTGAATCGAACGATCTATTCCATATGCCACATTTACTCATTTTTAATCTTCCGTTTCAAACAAATTAAAAAGCATTTAACAAAGGTGTTTATTCAATTGGTCGATTTGTCGATAGATTGATTCATTTCATCAATGTAAATTATATACGACTCTCATAATTTACACTTAATTAGGACTGTTAAGTCTACATAATTAACTTCAATGCATACTTTTTACACTTTAAAATCCTATTGTTCTAATTCGATTTTATGATTCCCAATCGAGAAGCAAGCGAGATACACCACCTATTCAATAAATTAGGTGAACGTGCAGAAGGAGTTGAGAATAGAAAGCACTATTCACCGTTGTATCTTTGTCAAGAAAATCAATAGAGATGACTCATTCGTGTCCCAAAATACTGAAACCATGACTTTCTTTACTGACCACCGTGCCCGGAATATTTGTTTACCAAATTTTTCATTTTCATTTTTTGTAGAGAAATCAGATGGAGAGGGTGAGGTATAAACAAAGCTTATTTTGGGTAGAGATTTCTTTTCGCTAAATAAAAAGTGATGAAAAGACTTCATCACTTTTTAAAAAAGAAAAAATACCCCCCAATATTGTTTCCACCGTTTTTGTTTTTTTTCATTCAACGAAAAATAAATCCACCTTCTCCATCAGATATCTCTACGAAAAAATGAAAAATAAAAATATGGCTACACATCCCTTTCCGCTATCTCTGGTCGTCAGTAATGCTTGTTGGTCCGAAAGTGGGTGATCGTTTTATGTTAAATTTATATAACAAAGTGATCCACCAAAATTCTGAAATATTTGGCGCTTTCTTGAAAATTTCATCTTTGGGGATATTTTTTCTGGCTGTTTACAGGTATTCGCAAAAAAAAAAAAAATGTAAAATCTGGTTTTTAGTTTTAGCTAAAATAGGATGGGTTAAAGGGTAAAAATGTATCAAACAGCCATTTAATGAAAAGGTTTGTTGGAATTAAGTTATACGGAATGGATCTGTTAAGTGTTACATAATACCATTAATATCTTTGCTCTGCGTGTGAGTTTTATTTAAGTATTTGTTATATTCTTATGTATTGATAGCCGTGCATTGAGCACTCTATTTAAATAAATTAACCCCATATGTTCGCTATCGATAATCACTTTAAAGTTTTTTTATAGACATAATTTTCATCTCCAAGACTGGTTGCCATATGAAGATTCAATAGACTAATCCGTCCAACAATTTACCCATAGCTGAAGAAGAAAGTTGGATTCATACATTTCCCTATATTAAGTATAAACAGCAGAATTTGTCCATTTTCTTCACCGAGAACCATTACACTTCACACATTCCCCGCTACCATGAGTACATATTTATTTTTGGCAGGGCATACCGATATAAAACCATTAAACCAAATACCCCCATCGTTTTTATGATGTTATGACATAGCGTTACCGGCGAATACACCCAACCAAGCAGAAACACTACTGCATAGTTTGGAATGAGCCACCGCAGGCATTGGTCTCCATGTCAATGCACACAAAAGTGAATATATGTGTTATAACCAAACAGGCGACATTTTCATACTAGACGGAACCTCTCTGAAACTAGTAGACAAATTCACCTACCAAGGAAGCAGCGTCTTATTAACCGAAAAATATATCGACATGCGGCTAACGAAAGAATAGACAGCTATCGATAGGCTCTCGATCATATGGAAATCAGACCTGACCAATAAAATGAAACGCAGTTTCTTCCAGGCAGCGGTCGGATCGATACTGCTGTATGGATGCACTACTTGTACGCTAACTAAACGACTTAAGAAGAAGCTAGACGGCAATTACACAAGAATACTTCGAGCAATACTGAACAAGTCCTGGCGGCAACACCCAAAAAGTAACCAATTATACAGTCACCTGTTTCCCGTCCCGAAAACTATCTAAGTTAGACGAGCCACCAGACACGCAGGGCACTGCTGGGGAAGCAAGGACGAACTCATCAGTGATGTACTCCTATGGACCCCCGCATATGGCCAAGCAAAAGCAGGACGACCAGCTAGAACATACATACAGCAGCTATGTGAGGATACGGGATGTAGCCCAGAAGACCTGCCAGAAGCGATGAATGATAGGGAGAAAATGATGCGTTTTACTTAATCGGATAAGTTTAACATTCATATGATCGATTACCTATCGATAGCAGTCCATGCTTTCACTAGTCGCCTATTGATGCTATCTTCTGTGGATGAGATGTTGCTTCCGAGGTAGATGAACTTGTCCACAAGTTTCAGAGAACCACCATTTAGTGTAAAGATGACTTTTTTTAAAAATTAAAACTCATGTATTCCGCGAATGCCGCATCATGTCGATACTACTCTACATGGGCGCTGACTAAGCGTATAGAGAAAACCTGATGGGGATTGCAAAAGAATGCTACGAACAACACTGAACATATCGTTGAAGCAACAACCCATAAAACAGCAGTTTTACGGCCACCTACTTCCCATCTCGAAACCATTAAAATAAGTTGGACAAGATATGCTGGAGAAGTAAGGATGAACTCAAGTGACGTTTTCCTATGGACCCCTTTATACTGACAGTGTGGATGGTCAATAAGAATCTATCTACAAAAGCTCTGTACAGTCACAGGATTTAGTCTAGAAGACCTGCCGAAAGCGTTGAATGACCAGTAGTGAAAGTGGTTCAGGGAGATCCGTGCTTGCAGGTGGACATTTTGATTACATGTACTGAATTACTTACTCCAAATGATGAATATGAACATTTCTGTACCGCCCACTGAAAAAACAGTGGCTAAGTGCATACCAGCCAAACTAAGAGCCAAATGTACAGTTGCTTATATGTCAAAAATGGTTAGGCGAAAAAGAAATCATATAAAAATCATCCCTTCTTAAATGAAGAAACCCAACAAACACCAAAATAGAGAATCCTAAGAAAGGTCAGAAAGAATTAAAACAACAAAAAGAATTACCATAATTCATCTAAGGCCAAATCAATAAAATCACAAATTATGTACAAGATAAATGATCATAATTAGCATGGAAGACAGTAAAGGAAATTAGTGGCAGGAAAAGTACTTTCATATCAAGATTAAAAGCTGCCAACGAAAAAGAAAAACTTCAAAAATGGAAAAACATTTTAAGAATCTGCACGGAAAAATACATTTATCACCGAAGAAACTATCATGGGGCACCTAGGCATCAAAGTTCGACTCTTTACGGAAAATGAACTTGACGCAGTTCAAAAAACAATTAAAATCACAAAAGCAGCAGCTCTCAGCAAAGTACCAACTGAAGTATGAGAGACAAGGAAATTTGTTGGCCTATTTCTTCGATCATGCAACGCTGTGTATAAACAAATTACTCTGCAAAAATAGCCGGATGGTTTCATCCCCTTTTTCTGCTAGAAATGTGACCACAGAATCACAATGAACTAAGTAAGTTAAGTTGGTGACCGTAGTCAAGTGTGACCCGACGGCTCCTTTTTCAATAGCTACAACATCAAGGTGTTGGGAAGGACGCTATTCCACCCCCTTTATTGCTCCACTTTAGCCTTAATCCTTACCTTATAATGCTGAGTGTTAAGTAAAGCGGCATCAATTACCATTTTTTGAGTCTTTGATATGATTCGACCGCAGGTTCGACCCCGGTGTTCCAGACCATTTGTGAACGCTCTACCAATAGGGCCAATGAACTACGGAGGCATAATACTGCTAAGGTTTATTATGTCTAGCTTCTTAATCGTAACCATTCGAAGTTGAGAAAATACGAAGGAAAATCGAAAACTTACTCTGGAATATATATATATATATATATATATATATATCGTACTAAGTCACATCTATTAACACATGATTATATTTAGGAGGTACTCAGGTGTAAAAAAATGTGTTTCGTTTGAGTTTGTCGGTAAAAATGTGTTTTTGGCTACACCATTAAAGAAACGTTTATATTTTGCAATAGGAAAACGACAGATGAATCATGAGTATTACATTCCAAGGCTCTCTCTCTCTCTCTCTCTCTCTCTCTCTCTCTCTCTCTCTCTCTCTCTCTCTCTCTCTCTCTCTCTCTCTTTCTCTGTTTGTGTGCGTGTGTGTAAAATAATTCAGGTAATATAATTTAAGTAAAACTGACAGCGCAAGAAAAAAATGGATAAAACTGAGACATAGCAGTATATAGATATTATTGTACTTATACGACACTGAACTTACATGACCGAGTTAGGAATCTATGTCTTTTCGTGCATCTCTTGTCATATAATTACTATTTTAAACATTTCAACTAAAAAATAAGATTCACCTACTTAACCATGAAAATTTTGATGCATTGGCAAAATTTCATAGATATATTCGTTACAATATTTGTCATTACATATTCATTTGCTTTTTTGTTTTGTTTTATTTTATTTGTTGCCAACGTTCCTAGAATGTTAGATTACTATTTCGAAAGGAGACGCAGAGTTATTGAAAGATTTATGGAATTTTTCTTCTTATTTCATCTAATTATTCTCTCCTTTCTTTCCGTAAATATACACCTCTGGCAAATATTATGGAATTATTATATCAAAGTGAGTTAACATTGAGGTTTTTTTTATTTATTTTAATTCAATTAACACTAAATAAACTAGCTTTTTAAATTGCTATAAAACCTGGCAAATATTTAATGCTGAACTTGGAAAAAATACTGCATTCAATCCAACAATTTCATCTAGTTTGGTTAAGTGTATTTCTTTAATGGCATATTAACTTTCGTGGTTAACTTAATACCCAAACAATCCTTGTAAAAGATTATGTAATATACCCATGATACGAATATGTGAAATATACACAGGGAATCCCGAAACACTGACGACTTTCTTTAGTTCAGGTACGAAACTTTTATTTCCTTCTTGACTTTTAGGTTTTCAACACAAGGAGAGAGAGACACAATTTTTACTATGCTGACTGTTCCATCTGACCCCACCACACGCGGCGCATCTCGTAGACCCAACTGGACTGGCCTCGTTCAAATCTCAACAAGTGGTTTTTATTATGACATCTGTGATTTTCACATCCTCCTTGCGCGAGCGTGAACGCCTGCGCTTAATGTGTGCCCCTACCCGTGCATTAAGCCGAAAAGTTCTAAACCTAACTAAACCGAAATATAAGATATAACCGACGAAAAATGATAAAATAAAATAAAAAATCATTCCGCAATTATATAACAATTAGCAATGGTACGCTTTAACATACAGCTGAGAAAGTAAGGAGGTTACTTTATTTCCCAAGGGGATTTTTCAGAAAGAGAGTGTATGAGCGCGGCTGGAGTTCGAATTCGCTTAACACGATGTCACAGACGAGCACGTTAGTTACTACATAATAGGGACTCAAACGTTAATCTTGTTTGAGAAATATTTTATGAAGCCAGAATGTCAAGTTATTAAATAAAATGGGTTTTCACGCCATATTTTATTGACAATTTTTTTACTGCTAAAATGACAAAATGTGCTAATTTCATATGTTTTTATGTATGCCTATATACATATATATGCCTATATATATATATATTATTTAAAAGAAAACTTGCATTGTTTTTATAATAATGCTGAATATTAACTCTCGAGTCAAAAGATGATCGATTTGATTCGTAAAGCTGGACGTTAGACTAAACGCTTGAAATAGCTTCTCTTAATGTTTATTTGGTCTTAAGTAATCGTTTTTAGTCATTAGTAAAAATTTTGACTGTTATATATATATATATAATTGGTATTGAAAGACCCCCCCCCGAACCTTTCCAACAACTGTAAGTTATAGGGAAACATTGTCACATTCTTTACAATTGATTTAATATCATGATATTTGCTGTCCTTAAAGAGGATCAATAATCTATTTGTACAGCTCCTGTGGTTATATTATATGAATATTTTATTTTACGTTTTTTGTCGTTACCTCATTTGAAAATGGATTCTTTTAATCGACATATTGTTGTTCATTTCGTTAAAAACAACTATTCCCCTGCAGAAAATGTTCCCTTTCGTGAGGAAACCTGAGTAACGTGCAAGTTGCTATAAATTGGTTATATAAAATGAATTCAGCGAGTCAAGTTCAATTACGGGTGATGTAGTGTGCATTTCAGTTTGTCTTAAGGCTATTCTCAAGGCATATATATATATATCTTTCCCTCCACTTAGCCATGGATAAATAGTAAGGCGGACTGGACTCTTTAGCCTTGCTCTCGTTTTAAAAAATGATCTTGTACCAGATCCTGTCATTAATAGAGAGGTTATATAAATACATAATTTTGAAGGTTATTGTGACGGCAAATTGACTAAAATCCCTAAACGGGACTTTATTTTCGCACGTGTGAAGACGGGGCGGGTTGGCACTTGATCCCCTGCAGAAATAAGTCCTGTTCAGAGTTCTTCTCTCAGGCAGATAAGAACTGGCATATTACGTGAGGGAATAATTTAGGGCCAGACTGGCCACCGCTGGCAAAGGGGTCCAAAATTTCACACTATCACACACCCACCAGGCCGCTAAACTTCTTTCCCTTAGATAATAGAAGAATACGGGCCTATAGGTCTTAGTTGTAATAATATTAATATGGTAGTAGTCGGCAACTCCGGTTTCCCGTGTGATACTTTAGGAATTAATAGGACGCAAGATAACATAGGGCGAATAGAAGCTGAAAGGAAAGCATGGAATAATAACATAGACCACATGGTAAAATGAAAATACATAGGTTCTTTACTACGGTTATATATATATACGTCCAAAGTGTCAAAAACATATAATAGGATAGTCCATGAATACAAATGTCTTTTCTTGGCTTTTATCCTTTTTCAAATTGAGAGAGAGAGAGAGTGGTAAACAAAATTTGGGTGTAAAGGAAGAATGTCCCAAAGTTACTTATCTTATTTTTTTGACGGGGTTCCACTGGAGAATTTTTCTTCTTTCACGGGCTAATAGACTTCGTTCTGTTTTTAGTACTGGCTTGAAGGATTTTGGAGTCCTTCGTGTCTCAGTTAGTCTTTTGTCTTTAGCCCGGAGTAAAATGGCTATCGTCCGTCTGCCACGAGACTTGCTCAAAAACTTGTGACTACCCCTGAGGGGAAGGGAACCCCACTTCCGTTTGGGGTCCCCGCCAATCATTTGGCTTCTTTCTCTTTCCCCTTCCTATGTCCGGCGACCCAAGGTAACTTAAGTGCGAACATCTGCGTGACCCACATTCTCTCCTAACGGTCACTTTTTGACTGCTAGATAATGTTAGTTCAACGGGGGGGGATAGTATCATTCTTATCTCTTCGTCTTCGTGAGCTATCACGTGACATTATCTTCTGAGGAAATAGAATTGATGACAGGAGTTCAAATCCTGGCCTAGGTTGTGTTTTACTTCGATCTAATGCCTTAAGGAAAGTAATTAATCCTTCTTCAGTTTTGAATAAATAGATGTGCAAAACGGTTCCTTAGAATTGGTATGGCAAAATATTTCGGCGAAGGGGAACTCGAAATCAAAACAAAATTATTCCGTTGTCTGAATTTCTGAGACGAAGCTTAATGATTTTATCGTTAAAGGTTTTCGGACTATTGCCTTCAGCAGGACACATAGCTTAACGGTTATAGACGTTGTTTCCCTAAGCTTCTAAGAAGTCAATCATCTGGAGGTTTCAGGTTCGATCCTGACTGCAGGCGAGTAACAATACAGGAATTCTTAACACTTGTACCCGGTTATGGCTAACGGAATCAGAAGTGACCCCCGTGGATTCAATAAAGGACGAAGTTCGACAAATACTTTAAGAAGGCCAGAGGACATATCGACCGAAACGTTATTGAAATAACAATAAAGATGAAAACAATAGTCCGAAAACCCTTAATGATAAAAATTACTCGGCTTAAAAACTAGCAATGTGTAATATCTTATTCGTGGCAGAGGTTTTGGGGAAGTATATATATATATATATAGGATCCCATGTTTTTTCATAGTACTCAAAAATATGAGTTCTATGAAGGACTTTTACCATTGCCGTTATTCAGAGATAGGAAGGAATAGTGTTCGAATAACTACCTGACTCTAATTTTAAAAACAAATTAGGTGTTAATACTATCATATATCTTATTGGTGCATAGTCTGTTTGGTTGGCAAATGCAGATTTGAACGTAATTCCAAATCGTTTAACTCTCCCTGTATCCACTGAAAAATTAATGCTCTTCAAATGCTCCAAATGACAGCAATTAACTAACTGTGTCTTTGTCAACCTACATTGCAGGTGTAATGATCACGTGATCGTTTCCGCTCGCTAGCTAATGTTATTTGAAAAGAGCTCTGCAGAGAACACGTACTTCAATGAAGGCATTTGTTTCGGTGTGGTACAAAGCAACGAACTTTTGACATAGTCAGTAATACGCCTTCATTTGTCGATGCCCGGAAATAAATTTCCGCATTAACAAGTCATTATGTGCGCCAGTCACATGAAATTAGTTTGGGTTGGGCAATTGAAACCGAAAATTTTCCCGAGAAAAGAATGGACTCAGATGGAGGGAAATCAGCGTCGATGTCAAAGTCAATGATACCTTGGCTTGCACGTCTGAAATATGTTCTTTCATGCATACCAATGTTCATAAAGCTGTTGGAGTTAACCTTGAAAACTCATTATTTTTTTATTCTTATTCCTTCATTGCAAATTCATTCAAAATATTTTATACTTGTTCTTAAGTAGAGGTAAACACTCTCATGCTTACATATGTAAAAGCTGGTACCTAATTCCACAAGGAGAGAAAGATTTCATAGCATATAAAGGAAAGCATGAGAAGGTTCGTGAATTACCGATCATTATCATAGAAAGTGAATTTGGCAATCTGTTGCGTTCTGCTTAGTGAACGCTTGTAATATTAAATAAAGGACAAACCACGATATGAGAGGAAATAGAGATGTATTCTCAGGAAAAGTATATACAATAGAGAGACTATTAGTAGACAAGAACATAGGATTAGGGAATACAGAATAGAGATATAGTCCAACGATGGTATTGGCTTCCGTTATTACGGTAGCAAATAAGGTGATCTAGTGCGATCTCCATTCTCCAACGCTCTAATACTATTCCTATAAGAAGCTGCTCTTTACCTTCTAGTCTGATCTGGTATGAGTAGCTACTGCTATATATGTCAGATGGACTAGTTCATTGTGTGGAAAAAGGTGGGTGATACCCAACACAATCCAACTTCAATTCCTAAAGTTGCCTGAATTTCACATTGAATCTGTTGTATCCTCGGAGGATAGGCTCCGCTAGTCTTTTCCTGTTTACCATATGCAATAAAAATAGCACCCTAACAACCAAACCAGGTTCCACAACCAGTAAGTAAAGTAATGTATATATGGTTGTTTGATTGGTTTTAGAGAATATTACTTTTTGTTGTTTTTAAAGGCAAAATCAATCTTTTTTCATTTTATATATGATTTTTGGTATTACAAGAAATTATAGGTTTTAAATTTACTTATAATATAACTTTTTGTAAAAAAAATATTAGCCACAAGGAACTATTTTAAGTACAAATAATTTGCTCAGTTATTTTTGCTTTCCTGTTTTTTGATTTCTGGGGAATTCTGGAGAGAATACGCACAAGATGAGCCGGACCTGATTTAGAAAGAGAAAGATTAAGAGGCAAATTACCACAGTTATTAGCCACACAAAATAACAGTATAAGACCAATTATATAAATGTGATCATTGACAGTACACAAAAAAAAAAAAAAAATAGCCAAAGACAGAGCTGATACGGTTATTCATATAATGCAGCAAACTAACACAAAAAAGCGTACAAGACTAGGTACGACTAGATAAGAAAGATGATCCTCTGGGAATTGTGAAAGTAATTAAAATTTGATCATACTACCAAATGATATATGCATAACACAAAATTCCCAAGGGAATTTTATGCACTAAATTCTCTGGGATTTTGAGATACAATCGCTTCACTTAAACGTAACCATAAGATCAGGCTTGATGTTAATTAACAAAAAACATATCTCGTGGATTCTTCTGATTTGGAAAATTATCGAGGGAAAATAAGAGAAATTGAAATAAAAACGGTCATTTGAACTTTGCTAAAGAACGGAATAGCTGTGGTTCATGTGAGTGACAGTGAGGCCAATCACAAATTATGCCCTACAAACGGTCCCCAAAATTTTCAGACAAAGACTGGAAGGATAGAGATGTTCCAGATCACAACAAAGTCAAGATCGATTAGAATACTGAGAAGAGTCCTGGAGAATCGAGGAGACTTGCCTTCACGGAGACTCCAGTAAAAGATTACTAGCTTACGCTGCTACAGGAAATAAATTATTATAATTATTATTATTTGAATCATAATGATATAATATTGGTGATAGAGACAAAATGATCAATCACATACCAAGCGAATGAAGCAAATTAGCACAGAAAGTATATATGACTAGGTGGGCAAATTGATCCATTGGGAATTGTGCAGGAAATGAAATTTTATCATGCGTGTAAATTGTATATGCAAAACCCAGAATCTGATCTTGAGAACGGGTCACATAAACTTCTTTGGGATTTTGAAATAGAAAAAAAAAACACAAAATAAACGGATAACCTACTCTCGACCAGATGACCAAACCTCATGACAGTTAACAAAAAAAAAATAAAAACTTGAAGAATTGTCAACTTTGCTGTTCCGGTTTATAACGGAGGGAAATTGAAAGAACGGGAAAAGGTAGATAAGTACCTGGACCTTGCTAGGAAACTGAAGAAACTGTAGAAATGAGATTGACTGTGATACTAATTGTAAATAACACTCTTGATACAATCACCATGGGATTGGTGCAAGAACTGTATGACATGGAAATAAGAGGATGAGTTGAGACCATCCAAACTATGGCATTGCTAATATTGGTCAGAATACTGAGAAGAGTGCTGGAGACCTAAGGAGACTTGCTGTCACTCAAACTCCTGTGAAAACAGATCGCTTAATGCTCGTGTGAAAAACTCCGAAAGGAAGAAAATAATAATAATAATATTCCTAAAATGAACGATTGACGAACTCAGACAAATGGAGCAAACGATAGGAAAGTTGATGACTACGTATATGGCATTACGTTCGATCCATGATATAGACAGGCTCTATATGTCGAGAAAAGAAGGAGAAAGAGGACTCACCAGTATTCAGGATTGCAATGATACATCAACATAAGGATTCGAGGACTACATTAAAAAGAACAAATAGATAGTTCTTACAACATCCAATAACAACATTAACTGTATAAGGACTGATAGAAAAATAACAAAAGCATGGAAAGAGGAATAGGAAGAAAAACAACTGTATGAATATTTTAAGCGACAAACTTGTGATATTGCATATATGGACATCGTTACGACTGGAAAATCTTCAGAGAAAAACAGAATCTCTTCTAATCATCATCATCATGTCATGCCACAGGCACAGATATCCCTGACACTCTCTCACCACTTCTCCCAATCGTTCATCGCCTCTGGCAGGTCTTCAGGGCTACATCCTGAATCCTCACAGAGCTGCAGTATGTATGTATGTTCGAGCTGGTCGTTCTGCTTTTGCTCGGCCATATGTGGGAGTCCATAGGAGTACATCACTGATGAGCTCGTCCCTGCTTCTCAGCAGTGTCCTGTATGTCTGGTTCGTCTAACTTGGATAGTTTTCGTGATGGGAGGTAGGTGGCCATATAGTTGGTGCTTTGTGGGATGTTGCCTCCAGGACTCGTTCAATATTGCTCGCTGCATTCTTGTGTGTTTGCTGTCTAGCTTTTTCTCCAGTTGTATAGTTAGCGTCCAAGTAGTGCATCCATACAGCAGTATCGACACGACCGCTGCTTGAAAGAAACTGCACTTAATTTTATCGGTCAGGTCTGACTTTCACACTATCGATAGCCTTCGTCCATGCCTTCGTTAGCTGCGTGTCGATGTCTTTTTCAGTTGATGAGACACTGCTTCCTAGGTAGGTGGATTTGTGTACTAATTTTAGATAGGTTCCTTCTAGTGTTGAAATGTCACCTGTTTGATTAAAGTAAATGGTTTGTGTGCATTGACATGGAGACCAATGCCTTCGGCAGCTCGTTCCAAACTATGCAGTAGTGTTTCGGCTTAGTTGGGTGTATTTGCCAGAATCGCTATGTCATCGGGATAGTCGGCGTCGGTAATTATTTTTGCGGGGTACCTTCTGTTTCTTTTCTTTGTCAGCTCGAAGCCGTTTTCTTTGATTTTATCAATCGATGTTCTAAGCACGTAGTCTAGACAGATGATAAAGAGGTATAAGGCAAGCATGTCCCTTTGTAGTTCTCCTGCTACAATGTTGAAGTATTCTGTGTCTCCATAGCGGAACAGAACAACACCATAAGCGTTATGTTCATGCGAAAATTAATAAGACATAACACTATTAAAAGTGTAGGTTATGTGGATAAAAAGATAAAATGATTAATCACCTTGTAAGCGAATACAGTAAACTCATCCAAAAAAAAATTGACCTTGTTTCATATCCTGCCCGAGCGGAGGGATTGGGTAAATATGGTAAACTCATCCAAAAGGCTCACAAGGCTAGGAACAACTTCATTGATCAGGTGATTCACTGGGAGATGTACAAGGTATTGAATTTTGACTATGAAATTTAATATTATTTGCACAAATAAGAATTCCTATTACAAAATTAGACTCATAAAATTCTATTGTATTCTGAGATAAAAATGGTCACCTCGTTCCAGTCAAAATACCTATTGTAGTGCTAATTAACAAAATTACCAATTATCGTCGAGTGTATTTTGCCGTTGCAGATTTTTAAAAAAGTAAAAGATACACAAATACTTGCCAAAAAATCAAAAATGCTTTGAAAAATGAGTGTAATTATGATACCAATTGTAAATGGTGATCTTAGAAAGGACTCCAAAGGCTTGGAGAGGTGAACCGAAGAACTGAAAATGAGAGGAAGAATCAATAAGATCCTGATTATACCATTCATTAGACTGGCTAAAAAAATGAGAAGAGTCCTGGACACCTAAATTGATTGGCTGTATCTCAGACTCCAGTAAAAGGCAAATAACTGTCCCTGGTGTGAAAAACTACATACAACCACTACTACAACTGGGATTTTGAGATACAAACAGATTCCCTTATCCCGGCCAGGTGATCATTCTCGTGATAGTAAAAAAAAAAAAAAAATAGGGAAACAAGCCAAAGAGAGGACTTCGGCGTTCCGTCGGACCTTAGAGAAAAAATCGAAGTAAACGAAAAGAGAGACAAATATTTGGACCTTGCCAAATAACTAAAAAAGCTATGGGACTTGAAGGTGACCGTAATTGGTACGCTTGGAATTACCCCGAAAAGCTTGTTAAAGGAGCAGGAAACGTTATTAATAAGAGGACCAACCAAACCATCCAAATAATTCCATTGTTTAGGCCGGCAAGAATACAGGGAAGCATCCCGGAGACCAGATGAAAGTAGCTGTCACTCAGACCCCCGGAATAGACCATCAATTAACGCTGGAGGGAAAGACTCCAAAGGAGTAACATAATAATAATGGCAATAATTTGCGAACCATTATGGGCGTCATGTAATTCGTTATATTCCAAATAATTTTGCAGTTATATATGTTTTGATGTATTATAAACAATTACATAATTTCAATTCAAAAAATATTTTTTGTAAACAAGCATAGCAACCGGAAAATTGCTACATTTGGTGGGTAGAATGAGAAGATGTGCACCTGTTTCCTAGGGTAAACAGGACGATGCCTCTGCGGAAATGTCATGTGGGTAGTAGAACAGGATTTCTGCTTATTTTTCTAAGTTAAACAGGACGCATTTTTTCCTCAGAGGAGGTTTCATGTGGGTTGCGAGGGTAGAATGCAAGACAGGAGGCGTGTCCACGCGTGGCGCATAGGCTATGGTGCGACCACGATGATTGCGCAGGTGTCCGGAAAATTATATAAAAAGGGAAATTTCCACCCAGGCAAAACGAAGCTGAAATGCATAGAGTTTTCACGCAAAAACCTGGGAGTTGTCTTTGTGGTGTAATGGTTTAAGTGATGGACTGCGGAATCGTAGTAAATGAGTCCGATCTCTAGTCGCGCTATCACGTTCACTTTTGGACAAATACACTTGGTAAAGGTATAAACCCCCTTATCCTGTCAGTTATGGGTTAAATAGTACCACTACTGTTCTTCTAGAGGCGTGGCTTTGGTATTTAAAAAGATGGTTATGCCATTTAAACACAGAAACCAAACAGAAAAATCGCACCGTCGCTTGTGTGAGTGTGTGTGCGCGCTCGTGTGTGTGTGTGTGTGTGCGCGCGCACCTTTCAGCTATCTCCGACAAGTTCTTACTCAACGCATATTTACATTTCGGGTAATAAGTAAATTTGGCGACCTTTGACGAGCGTGACCTTAAGGCTACCTTTTCAATGGCTACTACACCGAGGTGTAGGGGATTGCTCCACTTTACCTTCGATCCTTACCTTATAATGCTGAGTGTTAAGCAAGGCAGCATCATGCACCATTGTTTGAGTCATTGCTATGACTCGACCTACAATTGAACCACGGTCTGCCGGAACTTTGGCGAACTCTCTACTTTCAATATCCTTTGGCCCGGTAATATTTCGGTTAGTAAAGAAAACAAAAGAAGCAGACTATATTTAATACATCAGAGTTGTTGTTCTTACCTGTATATAATATCACTAACAAGTTTTTGTTCAAATAATTTACATGATTACACAGATTCTGGTAATCGAATCTGACACTAATAATCGTCAAACACAGCTATTTGATTAAGTTATCGGACCGTAACAGGTACTACATTCCCACGTCAGAATGCAGCTGAGACTAATGACAAATAATCGGTGACTTGACACTTCCAGTTGCAGAACTGCGATATAACAATTGGATTCAGTTTAAATTCCTGGTTTGGTTTGGTTTGGTTTCTTTGTTTAATGGCATATCAACTTTTTTAAGTCATTTAATGCCAAATCCATTCTCCTTGAAGAATAGTAGGGGTACTATTTAACCTGTTAACATAGCTGAGAGGATAAGGGGGTTCATACTTTTCCCAAGGGTATTTGCCCGAAAGTCAACGGAATAGCGCGAGTAGAGTACGAACTCGCTTACTACGATACCACAGTCCATCGCTTTAACCATTACACCACGAGGACACCCCCTTTAAATTCCAATCAAATGCACACTATTTTGGTAGTGTCTTATCCTTGTGCAGATGATCCAGTTGGAGTATTCTAAGCACTGCTGAGAGGGCGTGGCTTGCACGGAATCACTCATTAATTTAATAAACTTTTGCTGAGCATGGAAAATCTTCAATATCACAGTAATGAAAAGTCGAAAAAAAGTAAGCTATATTGTCATGAGGACAAGAGGATCTGTATCTGATTTCTCTAACAATAGGAAAAACAAAGTTTCATTTTTGTAAATGTAGTTTTATGTTCATCAGAATTAATAATTCTATTTTACTTCGTGTATTTTCCTCTTTACTTTTCGGAGACTTTTTCACTTATTTTCATTCTTTATTTACAATTCTTTTAACGGAAGATAAATTCAATTATTCCAATCTATTCAAGTCAACGCTCCAAAGCGGAAGTGTCGCCATCTTTTACAGAAGAAACTGGGCTATTATTGCTATGCAAATGTCGTTGTCAGATCATGTGCAGAATTGCATAAATTGACTTCTGAACAACTACGTTTTCATGTCAAATTGTTAATAAAAGGATTCAAAATATGTGTTATAAAATGCAGCAAAGAAATAGAATTTTTCTTCGAAATTTTCCACCATGAGGCTTTGAATGTGCAGTCTGTATAGGGGTAAGACAAAATCTTTTTAAAAAGTGTCCTGGCTACGACACGAAATTGTATCTGGAGATATGGTTAGTATGAGGTAGGCCTTCGCTTTAATAAATCCCAGTTCCACTTTGTCCCAAAAAATAATACCTTTTAGAGTTCCGTCAATTTATAAAAAAGACCTATTTAAACATCATTCTTATTTGACAGGGATATATAATGGCATATAACTACATTAAAAAAAATTGTTGCTTGAACCTTTTATTATTTTCAAGGATTATTATTATTAGGAGTTGTAGCAGTTGTGGTGGTGGTATTAGTAGTATTGCAACTAAATCTACCCAGGCCAAATCCCTACTGCATACACTGGAACTGACACCAAGAGGCATTGGCCTCCATGTGAATGTAGACAAAACGGAGTAAATGTGTTTTAATAAAAAAAAAAAAAGACATACACTTTAAATGGTGGTTCTCTAAAATTAGCGGAGAAGTTCACGTACCACGGCAGCAGTGTCTCATCTACTTTTAGTGACATCAAAATGTGCCAAGAGAAGGCATGTGCTATTATCGATAGATAATCGATCATATGGAAGACAAACCTCTCAGATTAAATAAAACCCATTTCTTTCCAAGCACAGATTGTGTCAATTCTAGTACATGGACGCAGACGAAATAGAAAGAAATTAAAAGTTAGACGGTAACTTCACAAGAATGCTACAAGCTATACTGAACAAATCCTGAAAGCAACATCCCACGAAACATCAGCAGTACGACCACCTACCTCCTATCTCTAAAACCATCCAAATAAGACGAACAAGGCATGCGGGATACTACTGGAGAAGCAAGAACGAACACCTGAGATTTTCACGAATAGAACACTTCAGATGGAAGTGGCATTTTTGGCCGACCCACTGGAACTTACCAACAAAAGCTCCGTACGGACACAGGTTGTAGTATAGAATATCCGCGGGAGAGATGGATGGTAGGGACGAACGGCGAGAGAGAGAGAGAGAGAGACAGTAAGGCTAATACGTGGTAGCTGCACTACTAGTTGATTTCTTGAAACCATATAACTGTACACCCACCACAAACTATTAAATAATTATTTTAAAGAGTTTTATTTATTTTACATAAAATATTTGAAATCAGACAAGCACGTGCAAATTATTTGAATTAGAAAGGAATACACGATGACATATAACCATTTGTCCTGTTGGCTATAGTTGTACTTTTAGTCTGCAGAATGTTACCCCCACCAACCAACGTATGTCCCAAGTATTACACTAAACAACATCTGATGGGGGGTTCTAGTCCTGGAGCTGTGGGGGAATGGGGAGTTCCCTTATCATTGCTATTACTCCCAGGTCTCTCTAACCGGAAATAGTAGTACCTATTAGCTGCATGTATATTGGTCAAATAGAACTTGTCTATCGTTCACCGTACCTGAAAATATTTAACAGTGAGCAAACGAATGAGCTCTGGCTAGTTTTAAAATAATATTACCATTATATATATATATATATATATATATATATATATATATATATATTGGCCATTAAATGTTGATATCCGATGAAACACGTCGAAATTAAACTAAATTAAACTAAATATTTCTTTGCAAAATCATGGCCATATTTCAACACATCTATAAAAAAAATATACCTAAAATAACCTCGTACGAGTTCATAAGCAATTAAAATCACTTAACCATATGGCATACAATTAAACAAGAGAAATAAACGCAGTTTCTTCCAGGCAGCGGTCACATCGATACTACTATATGGGTGCACTACATGGACTCTAACAAAACGGCTCGAGAAGAAGCTAGACGGCAATTACACAAGAATGCTGCGAGCAATCTTGAACAAGCCCTGGCGGAAACACCCCACAAGACACCAACTGTACAGCCACCTGCCTCCTATCACGAAAACTATTCAAGTGAGACGAACCAGAAATGCAGGACACTGCTGGAGAAGCAGGGACGAACTCAAAAGTGATGTACTCTTATGGACCCCCACACATGGCCGTGCAAAAGCAGGACGACCAGCACAAACATACATTCAGCAGCTATGTGAGGATACAGGATGTTGTCCTGAAGACCTGCCTAGGGCGATGAACGATAGGGAGGAGTGACGAGGGAGGGTCAGGGATATCCGTGCTACCAGCGCGACATGATGATGATGATGATGATGATGATTACAGCTATCACGCAGCCTATCATATGAACAGATCTAAATAGATGGATAGATGCGACGCAAGGTCAGTTTTTAAGCGTAGTTTAACTGGTTTGAAATCAGTGTTTTCCTTCCCCTAAATAGGTTGCCATAACAGTATAAATGAGTCTAGTATACCCTACTATTTACCGATGGCTGGAGAAAGAATGGTTGGATTAATACATTTCTCAGTGGTATTAGCGCTTTGCGAAAGATAAAGACCCTCACCCATGACTTGAACTCGGATGACCTTGTCAGTTTCATACCACGGTAGCGATTACACCACGAACGCCTAAATAGACTGATATCGATGCAGACAAAGAATGGGGATGATATTACCGAGAGTGATGTTAGTCGAAAAACGGACATATAATTGAACATCTTAACTGGATACCTGGCCGAATAAATAAATGTTCATTTCCCTGGTAACAAATCTGCTGTCTTTCTAAATTAAAGCAAGGGGTCTGACTAGTTTTTTCTTTCATATTTTCTTTTTTTATTTGTAGCTTTTCAAAAATCAGCCCAGCCAAATGTAATAAAACTCTCCACATTTTTTATGCGGAGTCGATAATTGCAGCAAAGAGAAGATAAATTACTGGTTAGATTGACATATTGCTCTAAATAATTCAAGTGAAATATGCACAAAATAGAAAGCCCTGCACAACAATATACATAAGTTTCCCTCACATTCACATATATATGCAAATATACACGTACATACCTATATAAATAAGTGTCCGTTTTATTCTATATATGTGTGTGTGTGTGTGTGTGAGTGTGTGTGTGTGTGTTTAAACGCTACTAACATTTGATCATTTCATAAAAAAAAGACATATGTGCCGTTTTAGGTTTCTTTGTTTAATGTCATATACATATTTACCAAAACCTCCGCTCGGGGAGGATATGACATCAGGTCAATTTTTAAGCGGAGTTTAACAGGTTTGAATTCAGAGTTGTTGCCTCACCAAGGCTGAAGAACCTAGTCTGCCCTACTATTTACCCATAGCTGGAGGGAGAATAATTGGATTCATACCTTTCCCAAGGGTATTAGTGCTATGTGAAATACAGCAGTCTCGTCCAGGATTTGAACTCGTGTCGCCGTGTCCATTTCCTACGATGATAACCATTACACCACAGGCACCTCCTAAAATGTTTGTTTAATGTCATATGAACTCCCGTGAATTATTTACTATCATTGCCGCCCTTGTAGAAAAACAGTTGTATCATTTTTTAACCCATTGCCTGGGTAGGATAAAAGGGATGCAGAACTTTTCAGACAATATCTGTCCTAAAGTGAATGTAAAAGACCAACCAGAGTTCGAACTCGCTTACTGAGATCTCATAGTCCAGTACGTACACCAGTAAAACACTGGCACACTTCATCATGTAAAATGAAATGCATATTATTTATTTATTTATTTATTTTTTACATTTGATGCGATCATGTTTGAGCTATCACTGATATTTTAAAACGTTGGTTTAAATTAGTTGCTAGAGATAAGAATACAAAAACAATAAAGGAAATAAATTATGCGGTCTTGGACGCAAACATTTCAAATTGATTTGGTGAAAAGGGCAGGTGTAACCTGTTCGGCATTTTTCTTTTATCTTCCCAAGATATCTAAGCATCTTTAATCAGATTTTTTATTCACCGAAGTTTTTCTCGCTTTTTCGGACTCTTTTTAATGGCCCTTTTTGGCTAAAATGTTACTAATTTTAATTTTTGAATGATTGATACTTGCCTGATTAGGCGTAGTATCATGCAATTGAATTCCAATCTAAAAATGATTACAAAGTTTCTAAGTGGTTCTTACAAATAAATGTCGTCAGAGAAACTCTAAGTTTAATTCTAAGTTTTTGACTGATGAGAAGAATCCAAGAGAATAATATAAAAAATCCTGAGAGTTTTTTTTTTATAATCTGGTTTATATATTTACTGCTGTTTTTGCAACTAGGATATCAAACCTGATCGATAAAATGAAACGCAGTTTCTTCCAGGCTGCGGTCGTGTCGATACTGCTATATGGATGCACTACTTGGACGCTGACTAAACGGTTGGAGAAAAAGCTAGACGGCAATTATACAAGAATGTTAAGAGCAATATTGAACAAGTCATGTCAGCAACACCCAACAAGGCACCAACTATACGGTCACCTACCACCTATCAGGAAAACTATACAAGCTAGACGAACCAGACATGCCGGACACTGCTGGAGAAGCAAGGACGAGATCGTAAGTGATGTACTCCTGTGGACCCCTGCATATGACCAATCAAAAGCAGGACGGCCAGCTCGAACATACATACAGCAGCTATGTGATGATACGGGATGTAACCCTGAAGACCTGCCAGAGGCGATGAATGATAGGGAGACGTGGAGAAAGAGGGTCAGGGATATCCGTACTGGCCGCATGACATGATGATGATGGATATAATTTCTAATTGCAGGAATCAAGTTTTTAAAGTAGTAACGAAGTAATTGTCTAAGTGGGTAGATTGTTCGCCTATGGCTCAGGAAACCGGGATTCAATAGCAGGTCGATTCATACCAAAGACTCAAAAATAATATTTGATACCTCATTGCTTTATACAGCATATTTAGGTACGTATCAAGGGTAAAGTTGGACAATCCAGGGAAAGATTTAGTGCCCTCTCTTAAACCTCGGTGTTGTAGCTATTGAAAAGGGAGCCTTCGAGTCGGCAACTCTTCTGACTTTATATATATATATATATATATATACGCTTATTCCGATGATTCCTCTGATGAGAAACTGAAAGCCCTGTCGACTGTGTGTCAATATTACTCTTGAATATGTTAAGCATATTATTTATTATTAGAGAAAACTTACGGTATTTCATGGCTTCTTACTAAACACTCAGGATGATAAGTTACGGATCAAGGTTAAGTGGAGGAATCCAGGGAAAGGAGTAGAAGATATTGAAAAAGGTGCCGTCTAGTCACACTCGACCACTGTTGACCAACTTACTTACATATGTGAGTATATATATATATATATATATGTGTGTGTGTGTGTGTGTGTGTGATTAAGAGAGCATTTATTTCGTATCATATATCAATGATGTTAATAAAATCGATGTTCATTGATGTAAACAGCACAATAAATGACAAATATTCTTTCTAAAAATAAAATGAATTTCACATACGATCTATGTTACCGAAATTATCTATCTATTTATTCATTTATTTTACTTAAATACAAGAATTCATTCTGCCATCCCTTTAAAATATATATATATATATATATATATATATATATATATATATACATTTGCTTTATAAATTATGAATTTTAATTTTAATTCATACTCTTCTGAATAAAAGATATAATGATTTCATAATCTCTTGTGGAGCATAATGAAATCAAAGTGGATAATATAAATTCAAAACAGATATCATTAAATATTATTTACAGCCTAAGTTTTCAGGATTGCGGCTATGGTACAAATATTGAATATATAGCATAATAATACTTTCATTAACTCAAGTATGGTAATTTAAGCTTTGCATTAAGAGTTTCAGTGCCCATGTTTTTTTAAAATTAAAATTGACTTGATAATAATTATTATATAATCATCCACTTAAAGAAAACTTACTATCTTTGCCCTCGAAAAAGAGTATACTCTTTATTAAAAACTTCTTCAGGCGTGTAGTTATATATAGAAATATTATATATATATATAGGGGGAGAGAGAGAGAGAGAATTTGCTATATTTATAAATAAAAATTGATCAATATCGGTGATCAAACATATATATTTAAGATCTAAGTTAGCATGGCGAAGACCCAGAATCAACGGTGTTGGGGGACTGAGTTCCTTGCTTATGTAATGATCGAATGCAAAAAAAAAAGTACGTCAATCAATATAATAATAATTGTTTTATTGTCTAATGATCAACCAAAAATAAAATTCTAATGTTTTTGGATTAGAAATAAATGATGTTTTTAAATATCATGTAGGGGTGTACCTAGCTGTAGAAAAACTGTCTCCGTCCCTATCTCTCCTTTCATACTTATATATCTTTCTCTCTCCCTCTCTCTCTCTCTATATATATATATATATAAAGTGAGTGAGTGCGTATGTGTGTGTGTAAATATTCTGTTGAAATAAATTCGCAACTCGATAACAATTTTAATATGTAAATAATTGTGAATTTTTTTTGCACATCTGCAAATTTCTGTATAACTGATTGAACGAAAACAGAATAAAACTGCTAATTAGCATTCTTTACTCCTTTCTCAATAAAAACATTTCTATCATCATATTATTGGTTGATTGGTTGGTGTTTTATGGCATATCAACACTTGCGGGTTTTCTCATGCGGAAACATGTCTATATAATTTGTATGGAATAATTCACTGGTAATTCTATTTTAAAACGGGTTGTTTTTACCTCGATGTTTGCTCAGAGTTAAATTGTTTCAAGTATTCCTAGCTAACAATAATAAAAGGAGAAATCTTTTTAACGTTATGGCTAAAGTTCTGTGTTACACCCTGAAAGAGATCGAGTTCAAAATCCTGTCCTGCACTCACCTTTAAGGTTGGTCTAATACTCTTGCGAAGGCTCTGAGACCTTTAACCCTCCAGCTGTAGGTTAAAAAATATCACAGGTGTTTTTGTGAGGGGATGGATTTGGCATTAAATATTCCACGAAAGTTGATATGTCTTTAAAATGGAAACAGAAACCTAAAACTCACACAAATATTTATATTTAATATTTAACATTTATTTTCACCAAGTTAGATGGTTTCAATATTCCAATCCATCCCTAATAATCATATGTATATTTAATCATTTCTATACGCACTCTTAAATGGTTATTCCGTTTATTAAGTGTTCCGATGTAATATCAATAATTTGCACACTGATTCATGCTTTCAACTAACTACTAATAAAAATAATAATACAAACGGTTCACCTAATCTCAGCCAGATGACTGGACCTTATATAATCAACAACACCAAAAATGAGAACATAGAGATTTATGGATTTTGTTGTGCTGGCTGTCATCAGGGTAAAGTTGATAAAAAACGAAAAGAAGGATAAGTACCTTGAAAAAAACTGTGGGATATGAAAGTGAAGGTTATACTAATTCTAATTGGTGCTTCAGTCACCAAAGGATTGGTAAAAGGTCGAGGGGACTTGGAAGTTAGAGGACGAGAGGAGACAATCCAAAGAACACCATTGCTGAGATTGACCAGAATACTAAGAAGAGTCATGGAAACTGAAATGCCATCAGCAAACGTTGATGCAAAAAACTATCAAATAATAATAATAATATTAATACTATGGGACCTTTAAACGACTCATAAACATTTCACTCGGGAAAACCTGGACGTGGCTAAGAAAAGGAAACTTTAAAACAGAAACTTAATCTCTCCTAATAGCAGCACAAAACAAAGTCATAAGAACCAATCATATCTAAGCGAGTATAGGTTAGACGCAACAAAATAGCAAATGTAGGTTATATGATGATTGAGACCAAACGATCAATTACATAATAAGCAAAAGCAGCAAATTAGAAGTAGTATAAAACTAGACACGACTAGGTTGGCAAGGTGATGTACCAGGTGATATGCAAGAAATTTGAATTTGACCATACGAACAAATCGTATATGCACAACACAGCATCTGTCCTGGTGAATGACACACACAAACTCCTATAGGACATTGACATACAAACGGATCACCTAATCTCAGCTAGAAGACCAGACTTTATAGTAATCAACAAAAAAAAGAAAGAGAATTTGCAAAATTGTGGACTTTGCTGTACCGGCTGTCCACAGAATAAAACTGAAAGAAAGTGAAAAGAAAGATAAGTTCCTCGACCTTGCTAGGGAATATAAAAAAGCTATGGAACATGAAGGTGACGATTATACCAAACGTGATTTGTGCTTTCGGTACAATAATGAAAGGATTATTAAATGTACTGGAGGGCATATAACTTGGAGGCGGAGTAGAGACCATCCAAACGACAGCATTGTTGAGAACGACCAGAATATTGAGAAGAGTCCTGGATACTTGCTGTCACTCAAACTCCAGTGAAAGTCCAAATGCTAACGCTACTGTGAAAAACTCTCAAAGAGTAAATGATGAAAATAATAATAATTAGCATCATTATTATTATTATTTGTAAGGGATTAAACATTTCTATTTGACCAATGGGACCCTAAGGTTTATTTGCGATTCGGATCAGCGAGGACGATGGAGTAATGGCCATTAAGAGAACCCGACATTTCTAATGCTCTAGGACGGGAGACTCAAAATCAGATGTAGGTTAGTGTCATATGTACGATACTCCGTGGGTGGGGAAGCCTCAATCCTCGACAAATGCGCCATCAGGACATTCAACATCCAAAGCCAAAAGTGCAGACTATCATCAGTGGACTGGTTTGGTTTTATTGCACATCAACCTTTGTTGGTTATTTAATGCCAAATCCTCTTTTTACATATATATTAAATATGATTTATAAACATACGTTGTAGATAAACACAGTTACATGATCAAACAGTTCAATTTCTATCAATTCAATTTATCATAAGTCATTTATTAGCATTTAGTTTAAATGTCTAACAGTTCTATTTCACCCATCGATAGTACGCTATCAATAAAAAGAGTTGATATGCCATTAAACAAAGAAACGAGTACGCTATCAGGTGCTAACACTCTGCGTCAGACTGGAACTGGGAGCAGGGCATTCCTGGGTAGTTCGCATTCCTCAAAACTGGAGCCTCATTATTAGATTTTTAATGTCATATTCAGGACACACGTTGGTGGGGGTCTTACCACTCTGCAGAGATGCAGCCACAGCCAAATGAGCTTTAGCGTCAGAGTATGTTCTCATTATGAAAACGTGTCGGGTTCACGGATCGTATGATAGGGAATAGAAGCAAGGTTGATAACTCTTTCCAGTTTCATGAAGATTATACCTTCCCTTGCGGTTTAATAAAATCATAATAGGAAAGGCGTTCAGGCTAAACAGGCCCTGCTCTACCATTTGTTTATCTCTTTTTGTAGCATATTTTTTTTGTTTTCATTTTTTGTGATTTGTTTGAGATTTATATGAGATGATCCACCCCCATTCCGAACACAGAAGAGCTGGGCGAGTTCAATGGGTCTTCGCCGTATCAAGCTGTTGGCGTTATCGGCTGTTTACAAGGATCTAATTAGACTATCACCACACGGTTTGTATAAGCGGCTAACATTAAATTTACAAAGAGGTTCCTTTAGTTCGTTCGTTTCAAGTAGTTTTTATTGATTTGCATCGATTAAGTTTAATCCTGCAGGTTATCGCTGCAAGAAGTCATTACTGGGGTTAGATGAGGCGGAGATGTGCATCGAGGGAAGCAGGCTTTAGGAAAAGATGCAAGAGTGATAAAAAAAAAAAAGAACAAGTCTTTCATTTCGTCTTATAGGTTTTCGATGTGTTCGGTGAATCATGTATTTGAAAAGTAATTTTTTGGACCAAAGAATCAGCCGTAGGTGATGAATCAGATTTTGAATGAAAACATGAATAGATAAATAGGTTTATTAACAAGCCGAAATCCTTTCTTAGTTTTCGGCAAGGTCATACTTAACGCTCGGTAAACAAAATAGGTTCCCGCTATAGCTGGCATGTTGCAAGAAGGGTATGGTGTGAAGTAGAGAGAATGATTGACGATATGATTATATCACTGGCATATATATATATATATATATATATATATAATATATTAACTACATAATTCAACAACTTGGAAGATGTTCTGTACTTCTTCAGAGAGACACTGTTGTAATAAAAATATCATGGATATCTCTCTAACACAATGCTTACATGTTATTAGGACAACTCCCTGAAATCTAGACATCGTGTTGCCTTAGGTGGGTTAACAGGCCGTAAAATCCATCAGCTAACAACAAACCATTCGTTCGGAAATAATATCTATATATGTATAAACATAAACTGGGATTAAATAACTTATATAGATTGATATAACAGAAAACCCTATCAGCCAGTTATCTTAAATACGTGTTATCTTATGTCATTAAGCAAGCTGCGTAAATGATTTCGATATCAAACTAAACTCCTAGAGACTGCCACTTCTTTGCAGAAGAAAGGCACTACTTCGATTATATATATATATATATATATATATATATATATATATATATATATACGCACACACAAACAGATAGATAAATGGAGAGATAGATAAATCAATCTATCATAGATAGATTGATTGATCTATCTATCATAGATAGATATGTGCATATGTGTGTACACATGCATTTTGTGGGAAACTCTCTAAAGGTAATAATTATGGTTGTATTAAATGGATTCGATGATATGTGAAGTCTTACCGATCTGCAGAGATGCAGCCTCTGTCAAAAGAGTCTTAGCATCCGAGAAGGTTGTTATAGCACAAAAGTTCAAACCCTGTACGAATCAGTTTGTGAGCCATTTAACGCTAATGAATAAGGCAAAAGCTTGGATCCGTCTGTTCTCACTTAAGGTATGAGTAAATAAGAGAGCAGACTGTGTCAGTTAGTCTAGAAAAGCTAACCAATCTTGAAGAAGGAAAACTGGAAATTCAAACCACTGTACACTGTTTAAAAAATGCCCTTGTTTCACATCGTCCTCGTGGCTGAAGAAATGGGTAACACACACATTCACATATATATATATATATATATATATATGTGTGTGTGTGTGTGTGTGTGTGTGTGTGTCTGTATGTGTATTGCATGAATGTATACCATCAGGTTTGGAGATCTTTTTGCAAGAAATTTTGTAGTGATTTCTAACCCGTTGCTGCGTAATGATAACGAAATCCAAATTCAACATAGTGAAAAATAACAAAAACACTTATAATACATTTGCCCAGTCGGCTGGGGCTGTAGAATACATCGACTGCTTCTCTGCAGAGGGGCAAGAACCCCTCCACCCAACGAGTATCCTGATATGACACTAAACAATCTGATGGTGTGGTTCAATGTTGCAGCTTTGGGAAATGCGGAGTACCCTTTCATTGCCATCGCTCCCAGGTCCACTCTGGCTCGGAGTGGCATCACCTGATAAGGGCCCTATCTATGGGTTAGATAGAACTAAACCGTGCTTCTTTCACTATACTAATTTTTGCATTTAAACTGCGTATTTATGCTAAACTGAATTGTTTACAATAGAACTGTTTTGACATTTAAACTGCGTACTAAAGCTAAACTGAATTGCTCGAAATAGAATTGTTTTTCACGTCTAAACTGTGTACTTATGCTGAACTGAATCATCTGAAATAAAACTGTTTGACATTTAACTCTGTGTATTGCCCAGTCGGCTGGGGCTGTAGAATACACCAACTGCACCTCTGCAGAGGGGTAAAACCCCCACCCAACAAGTGTCCAGGATATGACACTGAATAATCTGATGGTGAGGTTCCAGCAGTGCTGGAGCTCTGTAGAATGCGGAGTACCACTTCATTGCCATTGCTCCCATGTTCACTCTGACCCGGAGTGGTAGCACCTGGTAGGGGCCTATCTATGGGTTAAATAGAACTAACAGCATACTTATGCTAAAATGAATTGTTTGAGTAAACTGAATAGCTTGAAATAGAAATGTTTTTTCACAATTAAACCGTACTTACATTTAAACTGTGTGCTTATGCTTAACTGAATTATTTGAAATAGAACTGTTTTTCTACATGAAAACTGTATTTACACTTAACTGAATTGTTACATATAACTGCTTGAATAGTTTGAAATGGAAATGTTTTTATAATTAAACTGTGTACTTATGCTAAACTGAACTGTTTTAAATAGAACAGATTATTTACATAAAAACGGATTTGGCGTTAAATAACCTACAAAGGTTGATATGCCATAAAACATAACAAACCAAACCAACTTATAATACATAAATTTTAAATTTCAACATAAAGTAATGTATATTCCTTATGTACAATAATGTCCTCGCAAAATCAGTGTAAAAATCACTCAATATTCTAAAAGTGAAAACGGGAACGCCCGTAAGTTTCTTACGCCTTAATTCTCTTCTGAAGATAGGCATCCCGATCTTAGTATTTCCTGTAACATACAATTAGGTAAAACAGGCATTATTACGTATTATTTATTACCACATAAAGATATAGCAGTCCAAAAGAAGTACCAGTCTTTAATATATTCATGTATTTTTCTAACGTTTCCAGAGTTTCAATTCAGCACTTTTTTTTCACAATAATACCTTATTATATACTGCTTGAATACAATGTTCTACAATAAATTATATATGTATGTATGTATGTATGTATGTATGGGTGGGAGTGTGTGTGGGTGTCAATATAATTTTAACCACATAATCAAACAAATTGGAGGACGTTCTGTACTTCTTCAGAGAGACAGTGTTGTACCAAACATATCATGGATATCTCTCTAACACAATGCTTACATGTTATTAGGACAACTCCCTCAACTCTGGACATCATGTGGCCTTAGGTGGGTGAACATGCCGTAAAACCCATCAGCTAACAACAAACCGTTCGTTCGGAAATAATATCTATATATGTATAAACATCAACTGGGATTAAATAACTTATATAGGTTGATATAACAGAAAGCCCTATCAGCCAGTCATCTTGAATACGTGTTATTAAGCAAACTGCGTAAATTATTTCGATATCAAACTCAACACCTAGAGACTGCCACTTCTTTGCAGAAGAAAGACACTTCTTCGATTCCTTAAGATAACCTTAAGGTGGGCGTGTGACTCCTCAGGCCAAACATATCCTTGCAAGCCCTATTACATGTGTGACAAATGAATTAGCAGTCTTTTATGTTGGCATTGCCCCCGGTAATCCTTATATGACTTCTCGAACCAGCTGCAAAATCCCCATATTTGTCACAGCGTTAAAACGAGTTCCTTGTAGGTTGCAGCTGAAAGACTTTTGTAAAGCGAGTCTTCAAAAGTCTGCTATCATGAGATCAAATATATATTAGAAACATCGGCCTACGAAAAATAGGCTCTACAACATATGTCACAGACATAGTCAGGCAGTAAATTGTCTGGTAACGTGTTCAAGTCCTGTTCTCGAAGTGCTGATTTCATTCAGGATTGCTTCACTTATCTAAAGGCTTTCATAATAACATATTTCCTTATTCATCGATTCAATGTCATCTCATTAAGCGTTCTCGAGTTATTTTGTAGGATATATATATATATATATACTGTGAGAAAGTTTCCTTATATGGTATTCTGCCAAAGGCTCTTTACAATTGATACGTCTCCTTCTTTTTGTATAGTTTTAAAATGTTATTTTCTATCTATCTATCTATCTATCAATCAATCTATCTATCTCTCTATCCTTACCTACTCTACCTTTTGATCGTCACAGGAAGTGTCGAGTGCCACTTTCATTTCCCTGTCTTTTAAACTAATTTTCGATACAGCAAATCCTCATTCTTGCACACAGCGACCACAACCACTAAAACTAAATCGGAGTTGAGATACCAACTGATTTTTAAAAATTAAATTAATACTAACAAATAATATTCAACAGTAATTTAAAATTCATATCATTAATTTATTTTCAGATTACTAAACAATTTAATGATTTTATGTTATATTTTCCCCCCAAAATATCATAAGACGGTGCTGTTGAATAATTTCTTATTGAGTTTTTGCATATTTTGCGTGTAATATTTATGTTCCATAAGACATAATCTTCTAATAAACTTTGAAGCTGAGATTTTAATTATTTTTACTTTTTATACTGAGCTGTCGGCTTGTACCTTTAAACGAATTGTTCATTATTTATATATATATATATATATATATATATATATATATATATATGTGAGTGAGTTGTCGGCCGTAGTTGAGGGCGACCAGAAGGCTCCCTTTTCAATAGCTACTATACCGAAGTGTAGGGGAGGGCACTACTCCTTTCCGTGGATTGCTCCACTTTACCTTTGATACGTACCGTATATTGCCGAGTGTTAAGCAAGGAGGTATTAAGTACCATTTTTCAAGTCTTTGGTATGACGCGACCTGGGATTGAACCCAGGTCCCCCGGACTCTCAGGCGAACACTTTACCCACAAGGCCAATGAGCCGGATGCAATGTTTACTCTTTCAAACATATTTGGTTAAATAGGATAGACACTTCCTGACTTAGAATTCGATTAAATCTTTGTATTAGCCGTTTGATATTTAGTAGAAATAAATTTATGAATGTATATGACGTGTCATTGGGTTTGTCATTTAATTATTCACCCACCTAAAAATCGTTCGAGTTTGGACGAAAAGTACTTTGAAAAAATATGGCGCCTTCCTAAATTCATTTCACCCACACGATAAATGATTTATCCGAAGAATTGAACGGATCAAAAGTAGAGTAGGAATATTGCAAGTGTATGTCTAATCTAATAAAATCCACACTCTCTCACTTGCTCTTTCACATACAAACACATGATCACACACCCATATATATATATATATATATATATATATATATATATATATATGCATACATACACGCATATATATATATATATATATATATATATATATATATATATATGTATGTGTGTGCCAAAAGGCAGTAGTTTATGCCAGTGTTTTAATTCATTAATATAATTTTCATGGGCGGAGTCATTACCTTGCATTACATTTGTTGCTGTTAAGGACAACTGATGATTTTTAACCTAATCATTTTCATCATCAAATTCTGAATACTTTTTTAAAATTTCAGGACTAATTTCTAATCATTTCATTGGGAGCACTGATTTTTTTCGAATCTTTTTGTTGGTTCATATAATTCTTTTTGATATATATCTTAGATGATAGTTATGTTTTTTTTTTCTTATTTTCACTGATATAGTTGAAATACTTTTATTTTAGCTTTTGACATCTTACGTGTATTCCTGGAGGATCCGGTTGGCAAATAATTCTTATCTGTGATAATTTGTATATGGAATGGCTTCGTTGTTTCCAGTGACCTTCGTTCGTACCGATTTAATTATTGTATTATATTCTGATGTTGGCTTCCTGCATAACACTCGATTGCAGAAGATATATATTTTTTAAAAATTGAAACGTTGATCTGCTTTTAAAAGAGGATCCGGCGGTGAACTGGTTAACGTTGTAGGAATTCGAGACGGTGACCCGAGTTCAAATCTAGTGACGAGACTGCTGGCATTTCACTTAGAACTAGTGAGCTTGAAAAACATATGAATCCAACTATTCTCCCACCAGCTATGAGTAAATAATAAGACAGACGGAGCTCTTGAGCGTTACTGTCCATCTAGAAGAATTTAAAGTCTACTTATATAAACTATTTAATTAAAATTCTTTTGCACATATTATACTTGAAGTATCATGCGCATCATTTTTAACAGATCTTTATCTTTAGATGTTTTTTTTTTGGAGGTGCCCGTTATTGTAATTGTTATCGTCGTAGGAAATGAACACGGCGACACGAGTTCAAATCCTGGACGAGACTGATTGCATTTCACATAGCACTAATACCCTTGGGAAAGGTATGAGTCCAATTATTCTCCTTCCAGCTATGGGTAAATAGTAGGACAGACTAGGTTCTTCAGCCTTGGTTAGGCAACTAGTCTAGGAGAAGGAAAACTCTGAATTAAAACCTGTTAAACTCCGCTTAAAAATTGACGTTGTGTCATATCCTGCCCGAGTGGAGGGGTTGGGTAAATAGGATCTATGATGTTTCTATTTTTGTAAAAAAAAATAATCAAACAGCAAAAAAATAAATAAATAAATAAATAAAAATAATAAAATAAATAAATAAATAAAATTTAAAAATTGATAATAAGAATAAAGATAAAATAAAAGCACCAAAGTAGGAAATTACTAGGACTAGCTATGCAAAGGAATGAGTTTTAAATTATTATTTTGATTCTTTTTACTGCTCTGATTACTACCATCTAAGCACTAAATCTTTCCTAACATTCTTAAACGTTTTTATCAGTTGTCTAAATTTCTCAGACGAAGCTTGTTGATTTTTATCATTAAGGTTTTTCGGACTATTGTCTTCATCTTTATTGTTATTTCCACAACGTTTCGGCCGATATGTCCTCCGGCCTTCTTCAGGTGTTTGTTGAACTCGGGAATCTTCACGGAACTTCGAATTACGCCATGTGTCCAGCAGGACACATGGCGTAACGGTTATAGGCGTTAGTTCCCTGAGCTTCTAAGAAGATAATCATCTGAAGGTTGCAGGTTCAATCCTCACTACTGGCGATTAATATACAGGACTACTTAACACTTGAACCCGGTTATGGCAAACGGAATCAGAACAGGCGACCCCCGTGGTTTCAATAAAGGACGTAGTTCGAAGTTCCGTGAAGGTTCCCGAGTTCGACAAACACCTGAAGAAGGCCGGAGGATATATCGGCCGAAACGTTGTGGAAATAACAATAAAGATGAAGACAATTGTCCGAAAAACTTTAATGATAAAAAAAAAAGGTTTTTTTATCATTCAGGGTTTTCGGACTACTGTCGCCATCTTTGTTGTATCATTGTAAGGAAGAGACACACAGTGAAATAGAGTTAACTATTTATTTCCTGAAGTAGTACAATCCAACAAATATTTTAAGTTTAGCGCTGTTGGTGTTACGTCCGAAGTTGGTCTTACTACTGACAAAGATCTTTCAGTACTAAGCATGCATAAGAAAGACGACGTCTTTTATTCCTCTGAGATACCGTAAGTAACGTGGTACAAGCCACCATGAAACATCTTTATGGTTCGGCCGATATCCTTCGACCTTCTTCGGGTGCTTCTTGTCAAACTCAGGAGCCTATACGGGATTTTGAACCACGTCATTTATTTAATCCATGGGGGTCTCTTGCTCAGACGCCGTTAACCAAAAAAATATTCCTGTGTTGTCACTCGCCTGCAATTAGGATTGAACCTCCTTGACACATGGCGTAATAGTTATAGGCGTTGGTTTCTAAAGCTTCTAAATGACAATCATCTGTATGTTGCTGGTTCAATCTTGACCGCAGGGTAGTAACAATACAGGAATACTTAACACTTTTACCCGGTTATAGTCCATGGATTCAGAGCAAGAAACCCCGATGGATTAAATGAAGGATGTGGTTCTAGGTTCCGTCTAGGCTCTCGAATTCTACAAGAAACCTCTGAGGAACGTCGGACGACACATTGGCCGAAATGTTGGGAATATAACAAAGATGAAGACAATAGTCCGAAAACCATGAATGATAAATTTATCAAGCTTTGTCTCAGAAATTAAGACAACGAATTCTTAAATGACTGTTGTTTTCCTTATTTCCCAACGTCATTTTCTTTTCAAGTATATATATATATGATTGAAAAGAGAACAGTACAGAAAATAAGATTGCCATGCCGTTTGCTATTGATATAGCTTCATTGAAATTAATTTATTGGTATGTTTAGAAAACAGAACAACATGCTATTTATTTCAGCACTTTGTCAGTTAAAGAATCCGACTAAGTTCAGTGTGTCATTAATTTCCTTTGAACTGGAGTAATGCCAAACTTTCCAGAAAGCCAGGGGTATAATGAAAGTAAATATAAAGGGATTACACTTGTTTATAACGAAAATAGCATAAACACGAAAGTTTGTATGGTTGGCCCAGTTATCGCATAATCAGTTAACTCTGTGTCTATGCAATCCTATCTAATATATATATATATATATATATATATATATATATATATATATATATATATATATATAGTATCGTGAAAATGACATAAAATTATTGACAATTGAAGCTCATTATCCTCCTTATTTGTGTGTTAAAAGCGCTATCATTGCCCTTTGACGATAATGTATTTGGCATTATATAACCCATAAATTGTGAAACGCCTTTAAAAAGGGATATTGAAACTAAGAACTGATACCACTACACAATCATTGAATTGGACGATTAGATTTTTTTCAAACATATACAATAAATGACTAGCTATTAGCAAAGGATTAATCACAGTTTAGGATTTCAAATCAAGGAAAATAAATTTCTAAGAAATTTCCTTTTTTATATCATTTCTGAGAATATTAATTTTAGAAAATCATAACTTTTCACTATAACTAGGGGAATTTTGATAAAAATAACCGAGAGAAATAAACACTAGCTATGTGCGTATAAGCCACTGAAGTATGTAGCAATGATAAAATATGGTAATATTTTGTTCACAGTTCTTTTTGTCAAATACTATATATATATATATATATATATATATATATATATATATATGTGTGTGTGTGTGTGTGTGTGTGTGAAAACATTCAGCAGTTTTATCAGGACTCAATACAATTTAGAGATATTTGAATAGACGACAGACCCTCTGTAGGTTTAGTCCTTTTTAATTACATGGTATATTTTTCAATTCTAGATTATTAGTTAATACTTTTGGGAGAAACGGTTTATAGCCGAACACTTTAGTGAAAACTAAATTGAAACTTTGAAAAAGAACTTGTGATAGTTCTGGTTAATAGAGCTTTCTTTGATTGATTTATTTTTGATTTCAGCTTTTTTCAGGCGTTCTCTTTTGTAATATTGATTTTATAAGCGTTGGGTTTATACTCGATGCTCGTGGTCAATATATAGATTTGGAAACTTCAATTTACCACCATATTGTCGCCTGTAGAAAATGTTTTATTGTTATAATTTATTTTAATTTACTCTAACTTAAATGAATATTAGACTAGTGTGAGAGCAATAAATCGCGCCCTAACTTCTACTTTGAGACATCATATAACTAACAACTCCTTTTTTTATCGGCAAGCTTTTCTTCTTTTTTCCCCTTTGGAAACAAAAAAAAAACAACATATTAAATAGGCCGATTATTTTCTTCTACACTGCTTAACGCAAATATAAGCATATCAGTAATGAGAAAATCATTTTTTCGGGTTGTCATCGACTACTGCTATATCGGTGATGGCTATTCTTTATCCCAACGCGCCATTATAAAGAACTCAAATGTAATCGTTATAACCATTTATTGTTTTATTCTCCCTGTATTGGAATACGTACTTAATAATGTTATATAACTGTTATAGAAAAGGGAGACGGTGAGCCGAGTTCAAATCCTAGACGCAGTTGTATTCATAATACATAGCGCTAATATTCTTGGATAATAAATAAGTCTAACTATTGTTCCTGCAACTATGAGAAAATAATAGGGTAAACTAGGTACTTTAACCTTAATATGGCAAACAATCCTAGAGAAGGAAAACTGAAATTGCAAATCTGTAAAACTTCTCATAAGAAATTGACCATGTGTCGCATTCTACCCATTTGAATAGGTAAGTGAATATATATACCAGTGGCAACCCTGGCCTATTTTTGCTACTCGTGACCCCGCTCCGCTCTCTGTCAACTTCAGTTCCCAACGCGTGGTCCGTGGACCCAAAGTAAGTTATCATAGTTGCTATTGCGTGATTCTCCATTGTATAGCATAGATTGACAAACATACCTTGCATGGTGTTTTTTTTTTTGTAAACAATCAAGATACTATATAATTTGTAGTCTTGTTAATACAGTAGATAAGTTTTTTTTTCTTTTCAAAAGTATAGAAGAAAAAAGAAGATCTTCATTACTATGACGAGAAAAATATGTTTATTAGAATAAAGAAACTGGTGACAATATACACAGACACATCTAGTAGTTTCAATTTCGCTAAAATAAAGATTATTTGTTGAAAATGTATTAAAATAAACAAATTTTTGTTACAGAATGTAATATATGCAACATTCATTAAAGAAATAGAGATCTGTAAGTGAAAAAACGAATTAAATCACGCCGTTTAACCAACATTTACAATAGCGATGAGGATGACGTCGGCGACGGCTATAATCTGCTATCCCCCCCTCTCTCTCTCGGTCCCTCTCCCTCTTCCCAAGACAGCTGTCAGCAGTCAGAATGTGCTAAGATTTTTGAGCACGGTGTTTTGAGTTGCTCTTGCTGTTGACTACAGCCAAAAGCGGATTTCTCTAACATTACTGTTATTATAAGGGTCTAGTGCTCGGCACGGACTGCGCGTGTTCAACATTATAGCCGATTTTATGGGATGTTCAATGAATCTGACGGTGGCTGGACAAAGACCATCCGTTCAAAACAGCATTGTTGTATTATTCCCAGATATATTTATGAACTTTTGGCTACTTAGTTATCGAAACTTGAATAGATACGTAATTTAATTGAGGTCAGACTAAGTATGTTTGCTTGAAATTAATGGATGATTTTTAATCCATTTTGACTGGACAACGAACACCAAGTTGTTAGTTTTTCGATCTTCCAAAAACGGGGCACCTCTCGTATATTTCTTTCTTGTCCACTGTTCACAGCGAGAGTTTATCTTAAGCATCGCAAACCGATAAAAATAGAAAAGAAAAAAAACACAATCACGAAATTCATGATATAGAACACTAGGGTTCTCAGAAAAATAGGTTCCCTTTTAGCATTGGTTGGTTGAGAAATAAAATTGAGACTTCTGTGAGAGCTGTCCTGAGTAATATATCAAGCATTACCATCTTTCGGATTTCCCATTCACCTAATTTCTTTTTCATATTCTTCGAGATGGTTACATTGGGCTTAAATTATGAATCACCCTCTTTCAGCTTTCTAACAAGTTCGATTTACTTATTCCGCCAACCTTTACTCCATGTTGTACAGGAGATCTTCCATCCACTCGGCACCTGCTTAGCAGGCTTAGATTTATTGCTTCGTGTCTGATGCACTCCTAAAAGAGAATATCAGAATGAACCAAGCAATATTCTGTGACGGAAATGTATGTCTCGATTCGTATGTGGTCGACTCTAGTAAAATGACCCTGAATGAAATCTAACTTGGAAAGAAGTCAAATAATTCTGTACTCTATGACCCGCTGGAAATACGAAGTCTATGATTTGATAAGACATTTTCTTGATATCAACTAGAACTAAACTGGTTTTCGATTTAACTACATATTTCACGCATTCCTTATTAATCGTTGGTGCTTTTTGTTTTAGAAATTATTTTTTATTTGTAAGCACTGACAACAACCACCAGTCCTTTCAATTTCGAGATATCCCATGTCCATATACAAAAAAAAACTTGCATAATAACTCAAGTTATCTTCAACGGATCACAGATTAAAGGATGGTTTCTGCCAAAATACACAGCCTAGGAAGCAATATCTCATCTACTGAAGGAGATGTCGACATGCTCATATATAAATCATGCAATCCACTGCTTTTGACAGGAAATCTTAATTCCTTGATGAAATAAAATAAGAATTCTGCCAAACTGTAACTGTGTAAGTACTATTCTATAGCTGAACCACATGGAATTTAACGAAACGCTTCGAGAAAAAGCTGGATGTGTAGAACAAACAGATGCAGCATGCTGTTCTAAACAAATCAGGGAAGCAGCAAACTACAAAATAGCAAAAGTACGGCGTCTATCCTCCCCTCTCGCTAACAATTCAAATAAAACGAGCTACGCGTATGGGACATTGCTGGAGAAATAAGGACGAACTAATAAGTAATGTTCTCTTATGGATTCCTGCATGTAGATACACCAGTATTGCTCGAATCGCAAAAACGTCCATTCACCAGCTCTGTGTGGACATTAGTTGCCGTCTACAGGACCTATCAAGAACATTTGCCTATAGGGAAAGATGATAAGAAATAGAGAAATAAGGATGTTGATGATGTGTGATTCAAAGATTGAGAGCGTAATTCAATTTTATATTTCCAGACACGAATCTTTGTGGAATATATGCATATACAACTATAGATATAAACACAATTGTGTGCATATAATGATATCGTGAGTTTAAATAGTGTCCACTTTGTGTTTGTGAACAGCGGGTAGGACTCTTAGCTGGAAGTTAATTAAATTTTTTCCTAATTAAAAATAAATTTGATTATAAAGTTTAAGCCGGGAATCAGTTGCTGTTAATGTTTAAATAGCGTTTTCTTTTAAGTTTTTAAATTGATCAGGAAAAAAAAAGAAACAAAGAAAAAAGGAATGTTACGAAGTTATTAACTCACGAATATTTTTTCGTTCACGAATATTTCAATAAAAGAGCATTATAGTAATTTGAAAGATACGTTGTTCTTTGTTGTTTATTAGAACTGTTTTCATGTTTATCGTTATTACAAAATTGCCTAATTAACTTTAAGATTATAACCATTTCTGCCATTATCAAACAATTGGCTTTTCATACTTTAAATACCTCATAACATTATACTCAAACATACATTAACAATTACATGTACATACTAGAGGAATCATAAACCGTTCTAACAACTGTGTATAATGATATTGATAGTTCTCTTTAATAAAAAGTAAAGTGCATTTTCCTTTTAATTTCATTGTTTTAAAGTTGGTTACAATTGTGAAACAGGGCGTTGTAAACCACTGCAGCTATAGCAGTAAAAGTTATCTTGGTAGTTCTTAATCATTCCGAGGTCACCTTTCTTTGAGTAATGAAGGATGAGTCGGTTTTTTTTTTTTTTGTTCTATTTTGTTATTTTTTTGTTTATACATAGCTTTGCATAGCTGAAGAAGCAGAGCATCAAATGCTTTTTTTTTCATATTTGAATAATAATTTTATCTAGGTCAGCAGCTTTTCTGATTTTATTATTTCAGAACTACTTAAAGATCCTCTTCCCTTAACTGTCCAAGACTAGTAGTTATTTCTACAATAGGGTTACTTCTCACTTCAGGAAGATTTCCAAGACGATTTTTCAAATGTTCTTCCCACTTTTGAAGTCTTTCTTTTTGGTCGGCAGCTTTAAAGTTAAGCTCTTGACGTTATTTTTCTTATGTTAACTTCTTTTGCTGTCTACCATGCTGATTATCATTGTTTACCTTCCACGTGGTTTCTGAATTTAGTGATATGACTTGGATGTACTTTTTTTTTTTTTTTGAAGCAGCAGCCAACATAATAGGTGTAGGCCTATATACATCTCATGTCTCAAAACTTCCAATTAAGATCAACAAGGATTGAAAGGTACTGCTGATAAGGTAAGGATAAACACTTAGACGAAGTAAACCACACTGGTTCAAGCATGAGAGACACCAATGTTTGCCGTCCAGCAAAGACCTGTGCGGTGACTGGGTGTCGTTTGGAGGACCTTGCAAGAGCAATCGACAAGGAAAGAATAGTGAGAAAGTAATGGGCATCAAGACTTGATGATGATTAAACGGTTAGACTTACTATACCATATTTATCTCCTTTATGTAGTGAAGTTGGATTATTAAAATTGTAAGTTTAGTGCGACCGAATAACCAAATATTCTTATTCTATTTTACCTTTCGATGAAAAAGGATTTATTCTATAGCCAAGGGAATTTCAAGTGTACTTAAAAAAAAATCCTGTTATAATGTGGCAGTTATACATACATACACATGTGCATGCATAAACTTACATCACACACACATAAACACACACACACACACACATATATACAATCGGATAATCACAGACGAAAACTGACGGTCATGCAACACTTTTGATTGTACAGGGTGTCTCAAAATTGATGCAACTCAATAATATGATAATAAAATATTACTGAGACAAGCACAAGGGCGGTTATTTGGAACACGTCCTGTAAAAAAAAGCATCTTTGAGCTAAAGATATCAAATCATTGTTTGTTTTTGATAGTTGTTACATGAACTTCCAAGAGATGGAATATTTTTTGGAGTTTCTTGTCTCAGAAATATACCATTATCTTATTAATGGTATATATGTATTTTGAGAGTTTTGAATGATTTTTTCTCCAAATAAGTAGTGATAAAATATTTTCTTCCTTGTCAAAGGCGTTGTTATCGTATAAAATTTTCAAATCTGAAACAAAAAAGAACGTAAAATTATCATTTTTAGAGTTAATCGCTATCATATGCGCCCAATGTATATTTAGACACCCTATATGTCTACATTATCCTGATATGTTCGTACGCACTATCTCTGATATTGAGCAACCTTTAATTATGATTGTCGCTAAGTAGATTATATATATATATATATATATATATATATATAATATTTATACCGATTTTTATAAATTTTATTGGTGCTTAAAACCTAAGTTATATGTTTAGGTTTTGTATATTTTCCAATGGCATGTCAACAACCATGGGTTGTTTAATACCAAAACCTTCATTGTAGTTGAGCAGTGGAGGAAATATTTATCACATTGGTGCAAGTTCATACCTTTCCCAAGGGTATTATTCCAAAAGTGAACATAATAGCGAGAGCTGAGTTTGAACTCTCGACCTCCGATATAGCAATCAATCATGTTAGCCACAATGCTACAAAGACTTGCCTCCAAAGGGTATTGCTGCAGCTATTTTATAAGGAATAAAGGGTTTGAATTAGTATTTCATACTTATCTTGTTGAAAGTCTCATTTGAATGGTTAAGAAGAGACGTTTTGATCGAGCGAATACCCTGTAAAAATATAATTATGTTGTTCAATGGACTGAGAAATGTTATTTTTTTCTCTAAGAATTTCAAGTGTATAGTCTGAATGTGATGTTTCAGAGGCTCAAAATATTTTGGTTTGGTTTGGTTTCTTTGTTTAATGGCATATCAACCTTTGTAGGTTATTTAATGCCAAAGCTATTCTCATAGAAGAACAGTAGTGGTACTATTTAACCCATAGCTGGGAGGATAAGGGGGTTAATACCTTTCCCAAGGGTATTTGCCCGAAAGTGAATGTAATAGCGCGACTGGAGTACGAACTCGCTTACTACGATTCCGCAGTCCATCGTTTTAACCATTACACCACGAGGTCACCCCCTCAAAATATTTTGCTGAGATAAAGAGCTGGTGACAAGTACACATCAGGTAAAAAAAAAAGAAAACCAAAAACAAATAAAAACAGACACATAGACACAGAAAAGTACCTCTCACTTTATCATTGATGCTTTAACTTCCGTTTGGACCAGTCTCAAAACAAAGAATACGCGAAGCAAGTATTCTCAAGTTGAAAAAATAAAGATGCACAGAACGTACAAGGAATATACTTCCCAAACCTCTAAAGATCATATAGCACTAGACTGGTTGACATGCCGCAAAAATCAATCAAGCAGTCATTAACTGTAAATATTTATAACAGCTTTAATTTTCTAATCGTGAAACATCTATTTCATTCCCACAAAATATGAATCGAAGTATGATGGGTAGGGTTCTTTGGAGTTTTCTGGCATATCAACCCTTGTGGTTTATTTAAAGCCGAATACTGTTATTCTATATACTTATAGGTGTGTATGTGTGGGTACATGTGATTGATTTGTAAGTGAAGAGTTTATAGGTATTTTTTGTTTCAAAACAAATTTTTACTGACTGTTTGTTTGCACACAGTTAAATGTTTACAAGTATTACTATCCAAAACTAATAAATTATTTTTATATTACTTTCTTGTTTGCCCACTGGAAAAGTGATTAAAATATTGCTATTAAGCATTAGTAATTCTGTGCATCAAGTATTCCAGTGTGATATAAATAATTCGCACAGAACTCTTTGGCTACAAGAAACTAATAATGAGTATCCTTTTTAAATGATTGGACGGTTCTATCTGATAAATTGATGGAACCCAAACAGGTACTACCAATGAGAATCAGCTATTAATAGGCTTTCGATTATATTGAAATCAGATCTAACCGATAAAATGAAACGCTGTTTCTTCCAGGCAGCGGTCGCATCGATACTCCTATATGGATGCACTACATGGACTCTAACAAAACGGCTAGAGAAGAAGCTTGAGGGCAATTACACAAGAATGCTGCGAGCAATCTTGAACAAGTCCTGGCGGCAACACCTCACAAGACACCAACTGTACGGACACCTGCCACCTATCACGAAAACTATTCAAGTTAGACGAACCAGACATGCAGGACACTGCTGGAGAAGCAGGGACGAGCTCAAAAGTGATGTACTCTTATGGACCCCCACACATGGCTGTGCAAAAGCAGGACGACCAGCACGAACATACATTCAGCAACTATGTCAGGATACGGGATGTTGTCCAGAAGACCTGCCTGAGGCGATGAACGATATGGAGGAGTGGCGAGAGAGGGTTAGGAATATCCGTGCTAGCAGCAGGACATGATGATGATGATGTCTTAAAGACCTGTCAACCTTCGTGGGTTATGTAATGCCCAAACTATCCTTGCAAAAAAAACAGCAACGATACTTTTTAACCTAGAGCTGGCGGGGAAAAGAGGGGTCCATGCCTTTTTGAAGATCATTAGTGCGAAAGTGAACGTAATAGCGCAAATTCCTTAGTTCGAAGTTGCAGACCTGCTCTTCATGTTATGGCGCCGGGATTTTCATGACCTGAATGAACCTGGGGAGTACTCCACATTACCTAAATTTCAATGATTAGAACCTCACCATCAGATATATATCCGTGTCATACTCCGTATAGTCATTGAAGAAGCGACTTATGCTTCTACAGCGTCGGAGTTGGTGTATTTTACAGCTGCATCAGAAAGAGCAAAATGGATCATAGAGTAAAAGATATCAATAAAAAAGATCGTTTTGAAGTATATTAAACTCTCTTGCATATATTTTATCGAAACGTCGTGGTTAGTAATCTAGCTTAGCTCTTTAGGCCTCCCCATACAATACACACATCTTTTTTTATCTACCTCTAGACATTTATCAGGCAAATTCCTTCCTTTTTATGTTTTTGTAAGTTTATTTTACTTTTTTTTCTTGCTTTTTCTGTTTTGTTTTGTTTTTTCTTTACTGGCCATTGAAATCTTTCCACCATTTCCGACAGAAAACAGAGAATTCGGAAACTGTAAAAGACGATCCGACCATGAGGATCGAATCAGAGAGAGAGAGAGAGAGAGAAAGAGAGAGACGCTTTAATAAAATGAAGTGATCAATCACAAGTGACAACTGGAATGGACGAGACAGACAAAAACAGACGCTGGCGAGTTAAGACGGTCGGACGGAGTTAGACAGAGACGCCGAAGGCGGGTGGGGCGGTAAAATGGAGAAAAGGGGTTCTTGTTTTCAGTAAATGGTTCGGGGTTTGAACGACTATTCGACCCTTTGATTCATTGGAGATTTTCCTTTTTTTTTTTTCTATGAGTTGATATTAAGTTAGAATCACAACCACATCATTTGCAAAAATAGCTGGGAAAAACCGAAATAATTTTTCATTGAAAGTAAAAAAGAAAATAAATATTGGAAAAAGAATAGGCAAAATAATTTAATACCTAAAAGTAGATTACAAAAAAGATTCTATATTAATATGATCTGAATATTATTTGTATTGATTAATCTCCTCATATTTGATTACTTTTTTCAAGTATTGAAAAACCTACCTAATGGTGTAATATTACCGTCGTTGTAAATGGAGACGGTAAGCCGAGTTCAAATCCTAGACGTAGCAGTTTACATAACACATAGCGCTTATAATCTTTGGAAATGTAGGAGTCCAATTATTCTCCCTGCAATGATAGTTAGATAATAGGGCCAAAAATGGTACTTTAACCTTAATATGCCAAATAATCTGGTTGAAGGAAAACTGAAAATGCAAACTTGTTAAACTCAACAAAAGAAATTGACACTGTTGTGTCGCATTTTACCCATTCGAATAGGTGAGTGAATATATATATATATATATAGAGAGAGAGAGAGAGAAGGAAAGACAGAGACTGAGAGAGACAGATAGACATATTTATATAACAATTTGGTTTGATGATCGACAAAACGAGAAACTGATAGTCACCAAACGCGAGTGAATCTTTGTCAACACAATGCAATATTAACTAACATCTTCATCTCCTCTATCACCGAGCAACCTTTATCTTTAAATATGGATAACAACTCTCTCTCTCTCTCTCTCTCTCTCTCTCTCTCTCTCTCTCACATACACACGCACACACACACACACATATATATATAACAAAAATTCGATAAATAGTGTTTTGAACTGTGAAGCATAATTCTCCTTTGAAGAAGTATCTTTCGATCACAGAATCGTCTCAGGAAAGATTCACCTGCGTCTGAGCAAAAATAAGAAACACAGAGATAAAGCGTCCTTATATGACTGTCCCTCTCTTACCTAAAGTAAAATTTTAAAAAAGTTATATACAATAGGAGGATGCCCTCGAGGTGTAATGTTTAAAGGACTGTACTTCAGAATCGTAGTACGCGAGTTCAAACTCTAGTCGCGCTATTACGTTCACTTTTGTACAAATACCCTTGAGAAAGAAAGAATCCCTTTATCCTTCTCAGCTATGGGTTGAATAGTGCCACCACTGTTCTTAAAGAAGGATGGATTTGGCATTAAATATACCATGAAAATTAATATGCCATTAAACAAAACAAACATAATGTACAGAAAAATTAAAACAGCTTGAATACTCTTCAGGACACATTTGAAAAGAGTGAAGAATGACGAATATAAAAACTTGATTAGAAGCAGCAGTTGACTGCATACCAAACAGATCAAGAACCAAACGGAGAGTTTCCTTGGATTCATTTATGATTAAACAAAACAACTGGGAAAAAATATCGTTCCTTTATAATAGAAACCCAACAAATGCCAAGGCACAGAATCTTAAGAAACCTCAGAGAGAGCTTACATATACCAAAATAAATAAATAAATAAAACATGGATATATTCAAGACCAAAGCAACGAAATTGAAAACTTGGAAGAGTATACATGAGTATCATGATAAATAGAAACTGAAATGAGCGGAAGAACACCTCGAGAGTAAAGCTAAAAGCCAAGTAGACTTCAGAAATAGGAAAAAGTTTTCTTAATCTGAATGGAAACCCACATGAAATCAATGGTGAATCTACCGAAAAAAATATCAACCGGGAACTAGACCTCAAACTAAAACAATTTACTGAGGAAGGCCTTGGCGTGATTATTAAAAAAAAGGAATCAATAAAACAAAAAAAGCTACTGTTCACTACAAAATTACTTCTGAAGTATGAAAGACAAATAAAATTGAGGACTATTTCTTCTATTATGCAATGCGGTATAAAAACAACAAATTACGGAACTGGACCAAATGCTGGGTTTTGCTCTTCCCATAGATACGTAACCCCGCAGTCTTGAAGAACTACATAGGCCAAAACGATACTGAAGTAGCTCCTAAGGTCACTAGTACCCTGCTTTTCAATCGTGTCCGACCTGAAGTTAAGGAAACTCTTTGTAAAAATCAGGACGGTTTTCTGAAAAATCAATGCATGATATCACAAATTCTGACAATCCATGAAATAATGGGTGTAAGTTAAAAAAATCTCAAGGTAACACTAATTCCGTACACAACGGAAAGATGGAGAAAATACAACTAGTAAATGGTCACTCCAAAGACACCATTACGACTATATGAATGTTTTACTAAAACTTGACAGCAATGATTCACACAGCCGATGGTGACATCAACTAGTTCGACATTGTTGTTAGTGTCTCACAAAGTCTCCATATTTTTCTATAATCTTTCTAGATTGCCTACTACGAACGTCAATATGATAAAAAATGTTTTCACACGAAAAAAAATCAAAGCAAGAATCAAACGATATCCAAAGAAACAAATGCACAAAGATGACGCAGCTAATACACAACGCAGCTAATTCCCACAAATACAACTACCTAAGTTAAATCACTGCATCATAGACAGGATCGAACAAAAATCGGCATTGACTTCAACGTGAACGAAAATAAAACAGGGTTCCTGTGTATTAAACAAGAAGGAACCATCTTCACTTTAAGTGGAATTAGTAGACCAGTTCGCATACACTGCTGGCAATATCTCATCAACTGAAAGCCTTGTCAACATACGCATTGGGAGGGTGTAGACTGCTCTCCGTGTGCTATCGATCATATGGAAACATGATCACTTTGATATAATAAAACAGGATTTCGTACAAGCTCTGTCTCTATCATTACTCATTGGAGGGTGTCCTCGTGGTGTAATGGTTAAAGCGATGAACTGCGGAATCGTAGTACGCGAGTTCGTACTCCAGTCGCGCTATTATGTTCACTTTCGGGCAAATACCCTTGGGAAAGGTATGAACCCCCTTACTCTCCCTCCAGCTATGGGTAAATAGTAGGACGGACTAGGTTCTTCAGCCTTGTTGAGGCAGCTAGTCTAGGAGAAGGAAAACTCTGAATTCAAACCGGTTAAACTCCGCTTAAAAATTGACCTTGTGTCATATCCTGCCCGAGCGGAGGGGTTGGTAAATAGTGTCTCTATCATTACTACAGTATGGATGTTCAGTCTAGATTCTAAGGAAACTTATGGAGTAATAGCTTCATGGAAACTTCTTAAGAATACTACGAGCTATTTTGAACAAATACTAGAAGCAACACCCCACAAAAACAGCAGCTGTATTTAGCTGCCATCTCATAAAATATACATGTAAGATGAACGTTACTTGCTGGTCATCATTAGTGTATAAGGATGAAATTGTGATTTTTTTGCTCAACTAGCTGTGGGTAAAACATCACTGCATAACTTCGGTGGAGCAGTCTGGGAGAACGAGACATGTTATTTAAGATCTCAGGTGAATTGCAGAATAAGATTCATTATTCCCAATATTTTACTTGACATTTGAAACATTTGAGATGAACAATGAACAGAAAAAGACAGCTTCTTTATATATATATATATATATATATATATATATATATATATATATATATATAAATATGGGTGTTTGTGGGTGTGGTCATGTTATGATATAACTATGAAAAAGTTGTTTGGACGCTGGATGCAATCAGCTGGGTGGTGTGGTGAACTATAATTATCCTAATGTTTCCAGGCAAAAGAATTAAAGAAAATTCAGATGCACATATCTCTTTTGGGACGAATTGGGCATTGCTTGTTTCCACTGCTCACGTGCTTGGAAAAATACTGCCAGATCGATTGATCACGTGATTGTCTGATCGGAGACTATGAAGTCTGATGTAGCTGATCATATGTGGAAGTTTGAAGGATGCCATCAACCGATGTGTTATGAAGTTACAAAACAGAATGAGAACAACTCTAGAATTTAAGACAATTAAAATGTCAGCGCAGATGATAAGCACATGTTTTTTTAAAACGATTGTAGTGTGAAATTACACCTGGGCAAGCTGAAATAATACTTCATAGCCTGAAGCAGGCAGCAAGATGCATTTACCTAACTCACATAAAATAAAGTCAATATTTTAAACAAATTTTAATCATCTTTACATTAAATGGCAGGCCTTGAAATTAGTAAACCAGTTAAGATACCTCGGTTGCAAAATCCCATCAACTGAATACAATCTAATCTCATGTAAAGTTAATACATGGGCTTTTACAGACAGGTTGTCGAATATACGACTATATAGAAATCCCATCTTACTGTATAAGATAAAATAGGAATTCTTCGAAGCTGTAACCATGTCGGAGCTATTGTATGGTTGCATCACATAAAATCATACTACAAATATTAACATCTTTTCCACTCAGAAATTTACACAGAAAATAAAGAGTGTGTATTTTTTTCAATTGAAATCATCTCAGACGTTTGGAACAATCTTTATTGAGACAACTAAATAAATACTATCCATGTAAAAAAGTAAATGTACAGATTATAAATAATCAAATGTGACGTCAAATTAAAACACTGCTTTAAATAATAGAATATATTCACTTTAATTTGGTTGTTCCTTTTTACACTGAATGTAAGATAAAATAATTGAAAGTATTTTCATTTTCCCCATTGATTCAAATCTTTAAATTGCAAAATTACCTTAAATGGAAAGAAGTTAAACGACTTTTTATTCAATACTGGATATCACATGTCTTGAAAAACAAGCCAAGTATATTTGTGTAAACATTCTCTTAAACATAAATGAAAAAAAGTAAGTGACCGTTGGCCCAGCGGTTAGAGTGTTCGCCAATGGCCCGGGAGACCTGGGTTCAATCCCAGGTCGAGTCATACCGAAGACTTTAAAAATGGTACTTGATACCACCTTGCTTAACACTCAGCATTATAAGGTACGGTTCAAGGGTAAAGTGGAGCCATCCTGGGAATGGAGTAGCACCCTCCCCTACACCTTGGTGTAGTAGCTATCGAAAAGGGAGCCTTCGGGTCACCCTCGACTATGGTCGCTAACTTTACTTTACTTACTATACCGTGGTTTAGGGGAGGGCGCTACTCCATTCCCTAGATTACTCAACTTTACCTTTGATCCTTAACTTAAAATGCTGAGTGCTAACAAAGGCGGTTTCAAGTACCATTTTTTGAGTCTTTGGTATGACTTGAATGGGATTGAACCCTGGTTTCACTGACCATTGGCGAACACTGTACTCATTGGAACAATTATAGCGAGAGTCAAAATTAGAGTAATGGTTAACGTGATGGACTGTGAACTTGTAGTGTACTCACGCTATTTCGTTCACTTTTGGACAAATAACATTGGGAATGGTACGAAACCACTTATTGCCCCCCTCCCAGCTATTGGTTAAGTATTACCACAGTCGCTCTTCCACAAGGATAACAGTGGTATTAAATAACCCACGATATTAAATATGGCATTAAAGAAAAAAAAATCAAACCTTCAGCATAATTAGAGACACTGTATGTTCTGGAGTTTCTACAGATTCACCTAATTTTATTATTTAACACTTGCAAGTTTTTCACACCAGTTTCAGGACTCTCCTCAGTAATAAGCTGATTTTAATTGTACTGAGGTATGGTTGGTCTTGTTTCTTTAATTAAGTTACTCCAGTCTCTTTTTCAGGTCTATTGGCGCCATCTATAAGTTGTATAATCAGCGTCTTTATATTTCACTGCACTTTTGGGTTTCTGGCAACATCCGAGTATTTGTTAATTAACAGAAGTTCTGGTCTTCTAGTCGGAATTATGCTGTTTGTTTATGTAACAAGATCAAAAGTGAATCTTATACGTCACATTTTCAAGGGTAGATTATTGTTTGCGCATATTCCATTTGCCAGCAGAGATAAATAATACTATCATACCGAATCCTCACTGGATAAGCTTTTCTCACTTAGTCATTACAGCTCTTCTTTTTCTGTCCGTTTGTTGCATTTGCTTATGATATTAACTGTTTCGTCTGTCCCACCAAAAAAGCTTGCACTTGCTTTTCTATTGCGTATTATCAGGGATTTTTCGACATTGGTCATTAGGGTTGGATCCATCAGCAATTAAAAGAGATTCTGTTTCTGTCTTCAGGTTTCTTTTTCTTGATCATGTCCGGGTCATCTCATGTGCCATTTCCTTAGTTTACTGCTTGCTTCTTCAAACAGTTTTTCTTCCAATTATTATTATTCCTTTGAAGTTTTTCAAAGCAGCGTTAGCTAATGGTTTTTCTCTGAATTCTGTGTGACCGCAAGATTCTTCTAAGTATTCGGGAAGATCTTGAAAATGCCGTAGTTTGGATGGTCTTGGCTCGTCCTCCGATTTCCAACTCTTCTTACCACCTTATCAAGCTGTTATGCAGAAGAATGTACCGATACCGACTCGTGGTTTGAACACGTATCTCCAGCCAACTAACACAACTGTTGAAATAGATTGTGATGCTGGGGTCACGTGACTAGAAAAGGTGGTTACATACAAAGTTCAGACGAGAGACGAGGGGTAAGCGAAACAAATGTGAAATGTAACACTGCGAATTGGTCATCGGACGAGAGTGAAAAGGTTTATAGTAACGGCCAAAATAACCACAATCAGTGAACATTACAAAGGTGGCGACGAGGAATCGTTACAAACATTAAAACACAAGCCTTTGGGAACCGTTACAAGCGCACAAATTACAATTGGTATCTCTATCATTTTCATGTTCAATTCTTAGTTCGTTGGCAAAGTACAAGTACTTGACTTAGTTTTTGTTATGTTTGATTTTGAATCTGTGGTTCATTTGAACGGCAACTTTAGGGTTTCTTTTATTTTTAATAATCATTTCATCTTGTCTTCTAGTTGGTATAATTTGTCCAAAATCCCGGAGAATTTCAGCCGTCACATTTTCTTGGTGTATGATCCAGTTTAACTTTCTTTCATAATTGCCAGTGGATCAGCTGCCCACCCAGTCATATCTAGTTATACTTCTTTTTTTGCTCGTTAGCTACATTCACTTATTTTTTGTTGAATATCTTCAACTCTATCACCACATAGTCTACACTTGCTATTCTTTCGTGTCTTATCTATTTTTGCTTCAATATTAGTCCTTATAGCGTTGTTTTGTGCTGCTATCAGAACATATTACGTTACTCTTTAAAGTTTACCCTTTCGTAGACATGTCCAGGTCTTCTCGCGTGAGTTTCGGCCAGGTTGACGCTTAAAATATCCACACAACTGTTATTCCTCCCATTTCCGTTTCCCTGTTATTGTTGTTTGCTTGTTCTTATGCTGTCAGTGTTGTTACTGGCAATGGTAATTAGTCTTTCTTTGCTCATTATAATGTAGTCTTCGAGTATTCGTATTGATGCATCTGCGTTAGATTCAATGATGAAGAATCCTCTTCTTCTTTCTTTTCTAAATACATACAGTCTATCTTTGTCATCTTTCGGGTGTAAGGCTTGTGCAGTTATCAACTCTGAAGTCTCCGAGAAAATTTGTCTGAGTTCATCACAGAATGTTTCCGTTTATCTTACAATTGTGACTGTCCAAGTTTTTATTCCTTTGATGAGATTTCGGTCACTGAATTCTTTTTCCTGGAGTTTTCTCGTTCGTCTGATTTTTCTTTCTTTCATCTCCACTTGTTTGATGGTGTCCATTTCAAATTTTCGAAAGTTTATATTTTTTGAAACCGTTCTGATTTTGGGTTTTTTTTTTTTCGATTAGGCAGTTCTTTTCCTTCTTGGCATATATTTCTGTGCCAAATTCCATTCCTATATCCTGAGTGTATATTCGGATTTTTTGTATGTGAGTCTCTACTGCATTTTTCTTTTTGGCGTCCTCCATGTACATAATTTTATTATTCTTTCCTTGTGATTTAGTGAATTTACGCTTTCTATGTAACTGAGTGGCATCATCGCTATTACAAATTATGATGGTGAAAGCGCTTCTAGCTGGAAGAGACATCTCTGGATTTTCACTTCGGCTAATGATTTTCTTCTTACCGTCAATCCAAATTTCCACTTTATCACGGCTGCCCAAATAAATTTTATGACCTCGTCAAATATCTTGTACATTTGTTAACACCCTATTATCCATGATTGTAGGATCCTATTCTAGCTTTTTTGAATTCAATCCATGACTTGGCTAAATTTCCTGTCTTGTTTTGCTTTTCTTGAGGATATACTGATCAGTTTTCAGTAATTCCCAAGTTCCCCTTGTTCTTTTGTAACATTCTTCGGGAAACAAGCCGCGGCATAAAAGCGAAAAATATATCACCTTTCGTAATTGGTGGGGTTGCTTCATTTTCAGCGGTCTTTTGGGATCATGTAGTCATATATTTAGGCCTCCATACGGATATATATGTTCTTCTAAAAATCTTTATTGGGGAACAAGTCTTCTAGTGTTGACGTAAACTTTTAAAACCTGAATCCACATATACACTCTTGTCTGGGCATTTTCCAATTCAGTACTCTCTTGGGTGTTGCTCCGACCTATTCTAGGTGTATATCTGCCTCAAGGTCCCCCTTTGCGTCCTTGCAAACCTTTTTTCATGCTATTGATCAATTCGTCATTAATTTTAGTTTTTATCTGCTTTCATATTTTACTCAAAAACTGTTTCCCTTCGTTTACGACTGGTTCTTTGTTTGCCCTTGAGCATTCTACATCTACTTGTTGGTAGATTTTTCTCTTTTTTAATTTGGAAGGTCCTGTTATTTTTATTTTCTTATTTTTTTAATTACTTGACTAATTTTCGGTATCTTCTAAGTCTCCCTTTTTTTCGCCAATACCAATTGATTTGTATCTTTCATTTTAGTTTCATTTTCAGACTTATCTGCTCTTTCGTTTTGGTCTTTTCATTCCAACATATCTCAGAGGGTTTTTCCTTCCTTAGCACTCTCGATTTTGCCATTTCTTACCTGTCCTTTTAGCCTAATTTCCCGTACAGGTTTGTATTTCTGTTCATGTTCCTTAGGAGACACCGATTTTATCTCAGACTAGTTTCACTCCTGTATAAGTTATCTCGTTTAGTTCTGTGATGTTGTCCGTTGGGATATTTGGTAAATATTTGTTTACCTTTCCATTTTCAACTTAAATTTTTTTTCCAGTCTCGGTGTCTTATGGATGGTAATTTAGTCTTCTTTTCAGTCATGATCTTATTTACTAACACTAGATTTCTTTTAGTCTGCTTGTGATAACTTTTACTTTGTGTTGCTTGGGAGTACAGCCTTTCGGTTTTCCGTATTTTGTGTTTCAATTCCGGTTGAAGTTTCTTGCTTTGGTGAATGTATTTTGGTATGGGCAGTTAGATATTGTTCATATTTTTTTCTACAAACTTTTTAACATTGTTCTTGTATCGCAAGGTCTGAAAACAAACCATTCATTTATATCATTCTTTCCTTGTCAGTAAGTCTGAGGCTTGTTGCCTTGAATCTAAAATTTTTATCAAAATTTCTATCATACTTTTTCCATACCTTCTTTGTTTATGATTGCTCTCAAAATGCCTGTGAATAAGATGTTTGTTGTCTTCCTAGTCCATTTCATCTGTTGACGTCTCTGAGTTCCATAATCTATTTTGTCATTGTATACTTGAAATTAGAACAGCCATCATTCAAAGGATGCTAGATGGTTCCTCAATCTTCGCTATCAAGATTATCTGCCGATCATGACTTCCAGACCTATGGTCTAAGTCCCATGGAGAAATAGGTTTGGATTTGTCATAATTATTTTTTTTTTAATTCACTGCTCCTGATTTTTTTTACACTAGCTGACGCTGGCGTTCTTTTGATCGAGTCTGCATGACAACAACGCTTCTCAAGTCTCCTAGATTCTTCTGAGAATTCTAGCTCATCTTAACAAAACCGTAGTTTCGATGGTGTCGGTTTTTCCTCTGATTTCTAATTCCTACAGTTTTTTTCTTCGGAAACCGTTCAATATGCACCAATCATATTTGATATCACGGCCACATTCAGGCTCCACAATTATTTTCGGTCTCTGAGGTCTGTCGAGGCAGGAAAATTCACTAGACAGCAATCTTTCATTATTTTTTCAATTTACATTAAGTCTGGTCTTGATCCTAAGAGTAGCTGATCGGTTTGTGTCAAAAATCCTAGATAACATTATGCTTTTCATTCTATGGTACGGATTCTTGTTTGTACATAAAGCATTTAGCAGTATGTTCAAATGATTATTATCATTATTATTGTTGTTATTATTATTATTTTTATTTACTCCTTTAGAGTTTTTCACATCAGTGTTAACTGATGGTTTTTCACTGGAGTTTGAGTGACAGTAAGTCTCCTCAAGTCTCCAGGACTCGTCTCAGGATTCTGGCCGTTCTTAGCAATGCTGTCATTTAGCTAGTCTCTACCCGTCCGCCAACTTCCAAGTCCTCCAGGCCATTTAATTATCCTTTAGTTATTGTGCCTAACGCACCAATCACAATTGGCACAATCGTTAATTTCATGTTCAACAGCTTTTTCAATTCTCTAGCAAGGTCGAGGTACTTATCCTTCTTTTCACTTTTTTTCAGATTTACTCTGTGGTCCGCCGGGACAGCAAAATCGACAATTTTGCAGATTCACTTTTTTTTGTTGATTATAATGAGGTCTGGTCTTCTGGCCAGGATTAGGTGATCCGTTTGGATGTTAAAGTCCCATTGGAGTCTATGCGAGTCATTTTCAAGGACAGGTGCTGGGTTGTGCATATACCATTTGTTAGTATGGTTGAATTGAAATTTCCTGCAAATTTCCCAGTGGATCACCTTGCCGACCCAGTCGTGTTTCGCCTTATACTCCTTCAGTGCTAATTTGCTGCATTCGCTGTCACTGCATAGCCTACATTTACTGTTGTGTTGTGTTTTATATATTCTCGCTATAATATGATTGGTTCTTATGGCGTTGTCCGGTGCTGCTATTCGGAGGGATTCTGTTTCTCTCTTAAGGTTATGTCACGTGGTCTACCACCGAGAGGAGAGAGATAAGGAAGGTCCCCTATCCCTCCGTGTTTGAATTAGCAGGCCGCCCAAAGAATGACCGTTAAGAGAGGAATAGGAATCTAGATCAATTCCTCACGCCCGAAGTAACAAATCCAGGTCAGAATGAAAGCCAACAGATGTTTGCACTCTGTGACCGGGTGAAAGAGATAGTAGTCCTAAAGAATCGCCTGACAGGGGAAAGAAGAAGATAGAGGCGAAATGATTGGCCAGAACCCTAAAGCGGAAGTGGCACCTTCTTAGTAGGGGTAAAGAATATCAGTTTTGAAGAGAGATGTTGTCGTGAAAAGTTGGGGCGAGTCTCATGCCAAGACTCCGAGTGAAGAAGCGAAATAGAATCTTGGACAAGAAGCACCTATGCCTTCAAGCCAGAGCTCTCTCTCTCTATATATATATATATATATAAAATTCTGCCAGCCCCTAAAAGAGAAAATACTCTCCAAAGGAACCCGTCAAAAAGATAAGTTAACATTAAGACTGTTTCTCCCTACACCCTTCTTAAGCATTGCAATTACTCTCTCTCTCTATTTAAAGAAAGACGAAAGAAAGAAAAAAAGGAAGAAAGACATTTACAGTGATGTATTATCCGCTGATAATCTAGCCGACATGATGAATATGTGTGTCCGCGTATATATATATAAAAAAAAAACTTGTCATATTTTAGTGCCCCCACGTGTTGAAGTTTATTCATTGTGTTCTCTATTGTCAAGTTGTTTGTTTCATGTTTGTTTTCAGCTTCTTTTGCCTTATGTTACTCTCGCCTAAATTGTACTATTCTTTCCTTTAAAAATATTATATGGGAAACCGTAGTTGTCGACTCCTATAGCTAATATTATCATATCAAAACCTAGAGGCTCATATCTTCCATTATTCTAGGGGTAGGAAGAGCTAGTGCCCTTGTGTTAACGGGAAATTTGGAAGCCCCTTGCCGACGGCGGTCAGTTTAGCCCCAAATTAACCCCCACAGAATATGTCTGTTCCTTCCCGAGAAAGGACTCTGAACAAGGACTTATTCTACGTGGGATCAAGTGCCAGACTGCCCCGTCTTCACACGCGCGAAAAATAAATTCCCGTCTTGGGATTTTAATAATTTTGCCGTCACAGTTACCTTTTCTTAGCCAGGTCGAGGTTTTCTGGTGTAAGATGTTGTTTATTAGACGTTTAAAGCGACCATAGAGTTGTTTTCACTCCCATTTTTGTTTCCTAGTTGTTGTCATTCTTTCGTTTATCGTGTTGTCCGTATCGTTTCTGATGGCTGTAATTAGTCCTCGTTCGTGTTTTTCTATGTAATCTTCGAGCCATTGCATCGATGCGTCAACGGTGTCTTCGATGCTGGCAAGTCCACTTCCTCCCTCTTTTCTAGATACATATAGTCTGTCAACGTCGTCTCTGGGGTGTAATGACTTACGCATGGTCATTAGTTTTCTTGTTCTTTGGTTCATTTGTTTAAGTTCCTCTCCGGTCCACTTGAGAAAGGGTCCCGAATATCTGACTAGGACCACAGCCCAAGTATTTATTCCTTTGATGAGGTTTCTGCTGGAGAGTTTTGTCTCGAGTAGTTTTCTCGTTCTCCAGAGATATTCATTTCGGATCGTATCTTTCATTTGCACTTGTTTGATGGTGTCAGCCTTCAAGATACCCAAGTATTTGTAGATTTCATTTTCTTCGAGCGTTCAAATTTTGTCGTTATTTGGTAGTTCCATTCCGTCAGTCATATGTCGTTTGCCACTTTTCATGACGAGCATGGCACATTTTTCTCTACCAAATTCCATTCCTATATCCTGACTGTATATTCTAACGGCATGTTTGAGAGTTTTCAGTTATTTTTCATTTTTTGCAAATAATTTAATATCATCCATGTACATTAGACGGTTGATCTTCTCTTGCGAACTGCTGAGTTTGTAACCGGCTGCGCATTTTCTGAATATGTGGTTCAGTGGCATCATGGCTATTATGAATAGTAAGGGTGATAGTGCATCTCCTTGGACCTTTGTTTCAGCTATGCTTCTTCCTCCTGCTGTCAGCTCCATTTTTTTTTCTTTTTTTACTCCTTGAGAATTTTTCACATCAGCGTCAGCTGATGTTTTTCCACGGGAGTTTGAGTGACAGCAAGTCTCCTCAACTCTCCACGACTCTTCTGTATATTCTAGCCGATCTCAACAATGCTGTAGTTTGGACAGTCTTTACTTGTCTAGTTATTCTCAAGTCCTCCAGTCCTTGTACCAATCCTTTGGTGACTGTACCAAGAGCACCAATTACAATTGGCGTCACCGTCCCACGTTTTTTTTTTTTTTCAATTCCATAGCAAGGATGAGGTACTGATCCCTCTTTACACAATTTTTCAATTTTGCAAGTTCTCTCTTTTTTGTTAATTATTATAAGGTCACGTCGTCTGACCGAGATTAGGTCATCCGTTTGTATGTCAAAATCACAGAGTTTGTGTGTGTCTCATTCTGCAGGACAGACAATATCAGTCTATCAAAAAAAAAAAAAAAATGAAAAGAAAGAAATCCACTGTATTATTATTATTATTATTATTCCTAGCGAACTTTTCACACCAGCGTTAGCTTACTGCTTTCCACTGAAGTTTGAGTTAATTTGACATGTCGTGAGGAATCTACTCAGTAGTCTGGCCGATTTTAATCTCTTCCAGCCCCATTTGTCAAGCTTTTGTGTATATTTCCGAGCGCACATATTATAACTGGCATTAGTTTATCTTTCATGTTCCAAAGTTTTTTTCAGCTTTCTTTTCATTGCTTTTTTACACGTTAAAACAATGTTTATCATTATACAGACTCATTTTTTTTTATTATTAATTACTAGGTCAGATCTTCTGGCCGCGTTTTGGTGATCCGTTAGTGTATCATTATCCCAGAGAACTTAGGGCGTCTAATTTTTTTTAGGAAGCATGTTCAAACCAGTAGTCTTAAATGAAAACGTAAAATAAAACTGTATATTTTATCATCCTGATTTTAAGCTTCATTCCGTCAAGCAATATTTATAAGAAAGCATGGGGAATCATTGTTGTATTGCATCGTCTCCTTCCGAAAGCAATGAGAACAATTATGAAATCAACTCTGTGAACTGATTCTTTACGACAGTATGTTTTCTGTCTTTTGAAATCTATCCCGTTGTACACTCGTGGATGTGCTTATTTGTGCTTCTATCTAAGTGTACATCTGTCCTTTTACGTCTGCGTGTGCAAGAGAAAATAGAGAGGAGGTTCTTGAAAAGCAAACGGAGTCCTATTTTCGGCGTAAATATACTGACGTTTCATTTCAAGGAAATCTGTAATAGGAGAAACCATAGTGGTGGGCAGATTTACTTTCATTTTATCAAACAAGTCCCCAACGAGATAGCAGTTTCTCGCTTAGATAATAACGCCGTATTTTTGCTAGGTTTTCCTTGATATCTCAGTTTTGACAGGTGCTCTTGTTGAACCAAATTGTTTTTTTTTAAGCTTCTAAGCGATCCAAACAGAAAATACTGAATAAACCGGACCTCGCATTATCGTTTCTACCGACAAAAACAGAAACCAAGAAAAAAACAAAACAACAAAAACTAAAAAGAGTAAAAATCAAATATAAATTCAAAATATAATTTAGATATGCAAAAATAGTAAGGTAAGACGTCATAATCCTTATTTTTGTTTTTTTTTTATTTTTTGCTTATGTTCATTTTGGAAAATGTCTTGTGCATTAAACTTATTTGGTTAAAAGTTCCAAAGACCAGGCTTATCTCAAATTTGCCGTCTCTTCTGGGAAATTTGTCAGTTTTCTCAGCGCAACTAGTTTCGTGGCTGATAAGGAGTTTAGACGTAAGAGTTCGAAAATTCAATCTATGCATGTAGTGTTTTTCATATTATACAGGTGCACCTTCTGAATTCTAGGTGGTAATATTCAGACACAGATACACGTTGAGCAACACGCATACATGCAAACATATAAACACAATCAAACGCCTGCACTCGCACACACACACACACACACACATATATATATGTAACTACTGTTGTTAATATTTGACAAATATAATTGTAATTTACAGATAGAAAACTACATAGGCAAACATATATAGACATACCCACACGCACCCCTGGCACACACAAGTTATATTATTGTTCATATTATACAGATGCACCTAGGGAATTCTAGAATGAAGTTTACTGACACAAACACTGATACAAACACTCACATATATATATATATATATATATATATATATATATATATAAGACTTTTCTACATTGAATAGTAAATACTGCAACTCTCAGATGAATCATTGATGTAATAAGCATACACGCAAGATATAACCTTTCGTAAAATGGCAACTTATTTAAAACTCATGGAGGAAGTTTTATTTTTCCCTTCGAATAAAGGAAAATTATTTGACCTTTAATGCTTTAAGTATTTTCTTCCAATGCTAATTTTGATATATATATATATATATATATATATATATATATATATATATTGAATAAAGATTAAGAACAACGTGCAATCCAATGTTGAATTTTTCATTATTATTATTCTAAAATTAAAGTTAATATTTCTGTTCATTTGCAAATTTACAATGAATCATTTCTACGACCCCTGGCAAAAATATCGATTTAACAGTCTAAGATGATAACTTTTTTAATAGTTGATTTAGAAATAAAAAAAAACAGATTCGAGGCAAATCATTTTTCCTTAATAGTTGAACATTAGGAGTTCAGAGGAAATGCGCTAAAAAATAGATGAAGTCATTTTAATTAATGGTTTGGTCACATTGATACTACTATATGGCTGCACTACATGGACGCTAACAAAACAGCTGGAGAAGAAGCTAGACGGCAATTACACAAGAATGCTGCGTGCAATCTTGAACAAGTCCTGGCGGTAACAACCCACAAGACACCAACTGTACGGCCACCTGCCTCCTATCACGAAAACTATTCAAGTTAGACGAACCAGACATGTAGGACACTGCTGGAGAAGCAGGGACGAACTCATAAGAGATGTACTCTTATGGACCCCCACACATGGCCGTGCAAAAGCAGGACGACCAGCACGAACATACATTCAGCAGCTATGTGAGGATACGGGATGTTGTCCTGAAGACCTGCCTAGGGCAATTAACGATAGGGAGGAGTGGCGAGAGAGGGTCAGGGATATCCTTGCTACCAACGCGACATGATGATGATGATGATGTTTTTCAAATTTATTTCGAATAAGAGATTTACATAATAACCCAATTTTGAGGAAAAATATTGAAATCATTGAAAAAATATATATACAAAACCTTAATTACCCCTCCTCATGCTTTAGTGACAATTTTAATTCGTTAAGCAAGGATTTCACTAATTTCTTTCTTTCTTTCTTTCTTCCTTGTCTTCATTTTTTCTCCTTTTTTCTCGGGCAATTTTAAAAACATTTCCACCACAAAATTTTGATTGAATTTAGATCCTGTTTTTTCCGTATCTATGTCATTGCTTATGCTTTTTTAAATTGTTACATATTAAATTATTATTCTTTCCTCCCCTGTAGAAAAGATTTGACCAGCTTTACTCAGGGACAACTTGCATTATCTTCCTTAAGAATGACTTCATCATCACCAGACAAATTTTTTTATCGATGAATTGAGAAAATTATCAAGCATTTGATTGTACACTCGCATATTTTTTGTTCCAGTAATGATTACCAAATACCCATGGTCTTTAACTCACAAGCAGTTTAGTATCATGAATTATCTTGGAAATGTAGTTGAAGGTACCCCGCAAAAACAATTACCGATGCCGACTACGCGGATCATATAGTGCTTCAGGCAAATGCACCCGCCCAAGCCAAAACCCTGCTACATAGTCTGGAACGAGCCGCTGCAGGCATTGGCCTCCATGTCAATGCACACAAGACGGAATATATGTGCTTTAATCAAACAAGCGACATCTCCACACTAAACGGTAGCTCTCTGAAACTAGTTGACAAGTTCACATACCTAGGGAGTAGTGTTTCATCAACCAAGAGAGACATCAATACACGACTGGCGAAGGCATGAACAGCTATCGATAGGATTTCGGTCATATGGAAGTCAGACCTGACCGATAAAATGAAGTGCAGTTTCTTCCAAGCAGCGATCATGTAGATACTGCTATATGGATGCACCACATGGACGCTAACAAACCGGCTGGAGAAAAAGCTTTATGGCTATTACAGAAGAATGCTGCGAGCAATAATGAACAAGTCCTAGAGACAGTACCTCGCAAAACAGCAGCTGTACGGCCCCCAAACACCCATCACAAAAACTATCAAATTTAGACGAACCAGATACGCTGGACCCTGCTGGAGAAGTAGGAAAGAGCTCATAAGTAATTTACTCTTGTGGACCCCTTCACTTGGACGACCAAAGACAGGACGTCCAGCTCGAACCTACATAGAATAGCTTTGTGCCGATACGGGATATAGCCCTGAGGATCTGCGGAAAGCAATGGCGATAGGGAGATGTGGCGAGAAAGGGTCAGGAATATCCGTGCAGTGCTGATTGCGGGACATGATGAGTATGATGTGTTCTCTTTGAAAAGACGCACCTCCTCCAAAAATTGTGCTATTTTGATCATTTTCCTTGTTAGTATAAATAACATATTTTTAAAACAATACTATGCATATCTGCCTCCACCAAGCAAGTTCTTCGAGGTTTCTCTCAAGTTAACTAATTTGGTTTGCTTTCCCCGTGGGTTTAGGTATTAGATCCACCAGTTTTCACCCCTGACTTTATCTCACATAGATATGGACATGACGTTATTATTTCCATGAATACAAGGAACAGAAAATAACCGGAGACTTCTATGCAGAAGCATTGTCAGTTAATCGTTGGCCAGGGATCAATGATACGTTTTGCATTCACGAATCAAACTCTAACATTATAATAAAGAAAAAGTGACAGGGAGCAGGTTTTAAATGCTGGATGAGTTTACTTGCATCTCACATCATGCTTATTCACTGGGGAAAGACAGAAAGCATATCTTCTTCCCAAGAACTGGTATAGAAGAAGCTCAATCTGATTTGAAATTTGTCTTCAACATGTCACGAAGCAGCATGACGGGGTAAAGAATATGATCAGCTCTATTTTACGCATTTTGGGAAAAGCTTGAATATTGCAAGTCTCTATACGCCTTGATGTACACATCAGTATAACTAACGGATATGCTACATTAGCAGTATATTTTACGTCCATCCTTTTGTGGTATATCTACACTTAAAAAAAAACTATTTCAATACTTTTCTTGGCGAAAAAGAATTCTTGACGATTGCCAAATCACATCTGGTTCGGATCATTATCGTACGATAACGAAACAAAAGCGTGTATAGAAATCAAATTTTATAGAAGTTAAAGAAATAAAATTGACGAGTAAATCCTTGTCGAATACACAGTAAAACAAACAGAAGAAAAAAGAAACAGGCAACGCTAGAATATATAAGGAGCTTTCTTGAGTGTTGAAGATGTAAAATATAACAATGGAAATTTTAACATTATATTGAATTGTGCAAAGAAGAAAAAAGCAAGTGAGAAATTTGGAAATCGACAGAAATTGAAAAAGAAAGAAATAACTCAATGCTATAGAAAAATGAGAATAATGAAATACGGAAAGTTATATTGAGAGAGAGAGGGTGAGTGAGTGAGTGAAAGCGCCGGAGAGAGATAGAGAGAGAGAGAGAGAGAGAGAGAGAGAGAGAGAGAGAGAGATTAAATAGACTAGGCTACCTAGTCTCTCTCTCTCTCTCTCTCTCTCTCTCTCTCTCTCTCTCACACACACACTCACACAGACACACATACACATACTCGCACAATTTTGTTTGAATTTGTCTCTGATTATTATATCTTAAAAAAAAACAATGAAATTTCTTATTATTCTAAAAATGTAATGATTCCGAACTGCATGACCTGTGTGTGTGTGTGTGTGAATTTTAGTTATCCTTCTGACACGAAACTTCCTCTTTCGGGTTAAATAATGACCTTTGTGAGTTGAAATTTAAAAATCACCAAAATTAAGACGAATAAAAATAATCGTTAAAATTAATAATTACTACTGATTGTCTTCTTCCAAAAATATGTAAATTGATAAATAAATAAATATGAAAGAAAATAAATAAGAACAAAAATGAATAAAGATGGGAAAAATAAAAGAAGGCAATAAAAATATTCATAAAATATATAAATACACATGATAAAAAAAATACTTGTTTAAGATTATTAATATTGATTTTAGAATGACGAGAACATTTCACAATATGCATGCTTACTTTATTTCTACACAGAGTTCATAGGCAAAATATAAATCGAATATTCTCAAAACATAATTTTATCTTCAGCAAAGCTTTTGCACTGCTATTCAATCTATAACATAAGCAATCAATTTTTCCTTCGTCTTTATTTAAGCTCCGACGTTTCGACAACGCGGTGTACATAGAACAATCAAATAACAAAGAAGTTTTAAGACCACTTTGATGTAATTATACGTTTATTATACAGAATCTTTAAGGAGGTGCCCGTGGAGTAATGGTTATCGTCGGACACGACGACACGAGTTCAAATCCTGGACGAGACTGATTGCATTTCACATAGCACTAATTACCTTGGGAAAGGTATGAATTCAATTATTCTCCCTCAAGCTATGGGTAAATAGTAGGACAGACTAGGTTCTTCAGCCTTGGTTTGTCAACTAGTTTAGGAGAAGGAAAACTCTGAATTCAAACCTGTTAAACTCCGCTTAAAAACTGACCTTGTGTCATATCCTGCCCGAGCGGAGAGGTTGGTATTATGCAGAATCTGCTAAAGGGAGGTTTAATACACGCATTTTTGTGGGGTTTTCTTCTTAAATGATGGTACGTTTATCGCGAGTAAAAACATTAAACTTTTGCTTTTTTTTTCATTTACTTAGTGGGTGGGTAAAACGTTTCATGATTATTTGCTTTTCTGTCAAATTGGATAAGCTTCTACTGCCTGACAATTGGCTACTTTTCCCTTAAAGATTACTGAGATGCCTTCATTCACCCAAACACTTATCAACCATCTTGCGCCTTCCTTAAAGTTGGAAGTGGAATTTTCAACGTGTCCGCCTAAATGGCCTTCCATAATCGAGTTGGCGTTTTTGGCGGACTAATATTACTAAGCCACAGGTTCAGTCAAGATAATTTTCCACGAGTCTGAGGGGGATAAAAACTATTCAAAATCAGAGGGGGAGAGCACATTCTTTCTCTCTCTCTCCCTCACACACACACATATACACATATACTCACTAACAATATATATATATATATATATATATATATATATATATATACAGATATTCATGCACGTATGTGAACATACACACTATATGTATGTATGGATAGATAGAGATGTTTATAGATTCCATTATATATACATGTATTTATCTATATAGGTAGATCCTCAGGGACATACATGAATACACGCACATTCACTATATATATACGTATATATATTTATACGTCAGTACAAATACACACACACGATATATATATATATATATATATATATATATATATGTGTGTGTGCATACGTGAGCATGCACACGCACACATACATATTCATGTATGTATGTATATGTGTGTCTGTTCGTACGTGAGTTTGTGTTTGCTCGCACTCAAAATACCTTTCATTAGGCTCAGCCTCCTGAAGAATGTGAGTTTTCCTTCCATTCTGGTAGTCAGTGGGTACACCCCTCTGTCTGTCTGTCTGTCTATCTCTCTCTCTCTCTGTATATATATATATATATATATATATATATATATATATATATATCGGCGTGTGTATGCATGTGTGTACTCTAGATGGTTTTTCACAACCTAAGGCTCAGGAAGGTCGATTGATTGATTTTAACGGCATGTGAACTTGTGTAGTGATATTTTAGCCTTGAGACTCGAGAATCACGTTCATTGTGGTTCATTGTGCTCTCATATTTACATGTTTTCCGCGTAATTGTTCCTTAAGAGATTTAGCTTGTCATACCAAGGACAATCCTTTTGTCCGGGGCGGGTGTAATACTACTCTACAGGGGATACAGACAGCGTATTCAAAGCCCAAACCGAATGCAAGGTCATGATAAAAATATTAATATACTATTCTGTTTGTCTGCCTGCCAGATTTTGTGTGTATATGTGTGTGTATGTATGTGTGTGTGTGAGCGTGCGCCCGCGCGGTTGGTACGGGAGGAGAGAGAGAATGAGAGATTTTTTTTTTAACTATTTTTTACTAAAATATTTTAAGTTGAGAAGATTGCAATGCTTGAAATGCTAAAGGAGAAATTCACTTGATTACATTAAATTTGCATGTCATACTTAGAGAAGATGATAATATATAATTATGAAAAGTTTCTAAAGTTGACCTTTTCCACAATTCAATGACTCTTGCCTGAGCCCATTTACCATAACTACCATAAAAAGGATCAAATGTCGCTAATGTGGTCACATTTCTAATGTCTTTAATTTTACCAGAGTCAATTACTGACCTAAGGAAACCACGTGTTAATGAGTGTCAAATGACAGTGGTGTTGAGTCGTGTGAGAATACCTAATGGATTTCATTGAGTTATAATGAATAGATGTCATATTATGTAATATTTAGTAATGTAAAAATAAAAACAGAAAATGAGCTATGATTTCTGTTGAAGTTCTTTGAGTAATTTTTTTCTCAAATGTAATTATATCCAGTTCGACTCTGATCCGGAGTGATTCCACCTGTTGTAGAATAATTTAGGATTTTTGTTAATTTTTTTAAAATCAATTGTTTTCAAGCTCAACTTAGGGTTCAAATTAGGGACGTTCTATTGGTAAAGGTCATTGCAAATAAACTCTGCTTTGCGCAGATATATTACACAAAGTTTTAAGACTGTAATTAAAGCATTAGCCAAGGAGTAAATAGCAGAACACATATAAGAAGTGGATTTGAGGAAGTGGGGACAGTCAGTGAAAGAGCTGAAAGAAAAACCAAAGAGGTCACAGACAGGAGACGTGGCCCCAAGGGAGGTGATAGACCGAGTTAGTAACGAATAAATGACACTTTCTGCGGCTCTCCCGTTTATCTTGTACAGTTTACAGTCTCTGTCTATAAAATTAGTTGACGCATATCCTATTCTCAGTTTCTTTATTTTCGCTGAATAGCGTGAAAAGGCAGTAACAATAAATTTTCTTATCCAGCGATTCAACAGTGTTTTGTGTTAGTAACCTCTTTTCACGGTGAAGTTACCACAAGGTCTGACTGCAACATAAGGGGTTGTGATACACTCATAGTATATTTGTGGCCGTGGAGTTAAACTGTTAGAATACATCTATATCTTGATATCATTTAACCGTTTGTAATGATGTTCTTAGAAATCACAAAAAAACATGTAATTAAAAACTTACACAATGCTCCAACTCAAGGAATTAAATAGCCTCATATGGGTTGACATTCCGTTGAAATCTATCTATGAATGAACGAAGGAATAATATTTTTGACGGGTTTTGGCCGGATTTACTATATAAAAACAATAAGTGTGGGACCATATATCAATCATCGTACTGTGACATTTTCATATTAAAACACTGCTAATAACTACGTGTTGAGCTACAAACTTATGGATTAACAAATCGGTTATAAATACGAAATATGTCCTAAGTAAAACCTGAAAAATATAATTATTATATGAGCTTAAAATCATTTCGCACTGATACTTCAGTGGAAAGCAATGAATCTATCACCAGCAGTAGGGTTTGAGACGTAAGGTGAGTAAGTGTTGTGTTGCTGGCAAAAGAAAGATATGGGAACACAAAAGTAGATAGAAAATCATATATTCAAGTAACAGAAACAAGATACAAGTGAACCGGGTTAGGCAGTAGATGGCTGAGAGTTCAGTTGGGTAGTGACTATTGTCCACTATGCAAGTGGTATTACACGTAATTGTGTCCCCATGAGTCTGGATCGACTCTGGTGAACTCCAGTCAACACTCCGTTGACGTGTATTTATGGAGGAGGGTGGGCCTAATATGTAGGGAGTACAATAAGATATTAAGGAAGAAAATACCTATTTTCTTTTATGTATCAATCTAATAGTCATACAAATTATTAAAAAACCTATCATATAAATGCGGTCATAAATAATGTCACGATTATAAACAGTATTATTAATAATCAAAAATATCAAATACTGTTAACTAACAATAACTGAATTGTATTAAATATCCAACCATAAGAATATATTCAAAGTTATAACCTACTTCCATGTCTTGATTTTAAATGCCTCCAAAATACAAATACTGAACACAGGTGAATTGGCCGATTTAGTATATTGAACAATCGCTTATTATGGTGACGAAATCATTGATTTATTTAATCAATTTCTGAATGAAACGGTTGCCTTCTGTTATATACGAATTTCACCCTCAGAGAATTATCTCTGATGTAAAGATATTTGCAGACTAATTAGATCTTAAAATCAACACCTATTCACCAGTATATATCGAACTTGAAATAATAATGAAAACCAGAATATGTCCTAGAAAATTAAATCTATAAAATTAACTGAGACATTGAGATAAAACTGATCACATAATCCTGGTGAGAAGACCAGACACTGTAGTAATTTAAAAGTGAAAAAAAGCATGAAACAAAAAAAAATGAATTTTTTATTTAGTGAATTTTACCGTCCATTAGAACATAGTGTGATATTAAAAGAAAACGAAAATTTGTGAAAAAGTTGTATTTGGTTAGAGAGCTAAAAAGCTGTGGAAAATGAGGGTGTCAGTGATACCACTTGGCGCGCAGGGAACATCATTGAATGGTTTCGAATGGAGATTGTGGTTATAGTAAATCAAAGGAGGAATCGATTTATTCACACTACAGCAGTGTAAAGATCATCTAGAATTCTGATAAGCGTTCGGAAGACCTAGAGATACTTATGTCAATAAAAATTCAGAGGAAAACCACCAGCTAAAACTGATGCAAAAACTCACTTCAAGTAAAATTATCTCAGAAAGAGTATTAGTCTAAGCCCGAATTGGTTAGCCTGGTGATACACAGGGAGTTGTTCAAGAAACTAAAATTTGACCATACGAAAAATAGATTATGTACAACCAGAATCTGTCCGGTTGAATAAGACGGGCAAAATCCTATGAGATTCTTAAATATAAAAGGATCCTCTAATCTCGATCAGACCTAATAATAATCATCCCCTCCCCCCCAAAAAGAGAGAACTTGCAGAATTATGAATTTTGCTGTTCCAGCTAAACACAGAGTAAAATTTTAAAAAAATTAAAAGAAGGATAAGTCCTTGGTTCTTGCAATTATAACACTATACTTTGGTTTGGTCACTATTTTTACTACTATGCTTGGGTACGATAATAAATGCGGCAATATCTTGCTGTCACTCAACTCCAGTGAAAGACCATCAGCTTACACTGACGTGAAAAACTCTAAAGGAGTAAATAATAATAATAATTATAATAACAACAACAACAACAGCCACTATGGCAGTAAAAGTAGGAGTACTTGTAATATTTAAGAAAATACTGATGCACACAGGAATAAAATAATCAAAAATTTGTTTTTCAGAGATATTTAAGATCGCTCTAATGAGCAAGTCTCACATATTTAGGAAAACTTTGCCAAACTTGTTGATTCGTTGGTTGGTGTTTTATGGCTAATTAATCTGCGTGTGTCTATAAATCTGATATATTAAATAACATCTGAAGAAAATATCCATAGAGGGGGTGCGGAAGCAAAATCATGATTATTCTTAAATTTAATATAATTTACTCTATTATGAAACAAGATTAATTTCAAATAAAAAAAAAAACAACAACAAAATACGAAGATCGACACAAAACAGTAAATTTACTTAGTAAGGCCACCATTTTTATTCATTCTATCTTCAAAATTAATTCATTAGATATTTTATTACATTTTTCCTCAATAGCAGTCTCAATTGAACTAATATTTGGAGGGGATGTGGCATTTGTTTTGTTTTCTTAATCGCCTCAATAGCTTTATCAAGTGGTTTAAAATCTGTGCTTTATGGAGCCCATACAGAAATTCAAATCTCTTCGGAAATTTTTTTGGATTGGCAATTTTGATGAAAAAGTTCTTGAATAATAGAGCCAGACATGAAAATTTAGATTTTGTCTCGTTTTTATCAAAAATTGGACTAATCAGATTAAAATTTTAATAAATATTCCATATATTGCTTCTGCACTCTGTACGTCAGGGTTCAGGTAAAACACTTAGAAAACTATTGCATCAGTTGAAAAATCAAGGAAGCAACAACAAAAGTCGGATCTCATAATTGCGGCTTGATGAAAAGACCTAGTGATGATTAAAAATAAAAAAAAAAACACTTGCCATCTATTCGATATTGTTGTTCCAGCTGACCAAAGAATGAAAAATAAAAGAAACTATAGACCCATAGACTTTGTCAGAAAGCTAAGAAAAAAAAAAAAAAAGGGAAAACAATGTGGAGTATGAGAGTGATAGTGATGAAAAATTGTTGTCGATGCGCTTGAAACAGTCTCTAAATGCTAGTAAATAAGTTTGGAAGAAGTGGAAATCTGAGATAGAGCTGACGCTACACAGACCATGTAAATGTTGAGATCGGCTAGAATACTTGGGAGACTCCTGGAGATCAAGAGAGACTTGCCGTCACTCAGTCCCCAGCGAAATACCACCAGTTAGAATAGGTCAGAAAATTTCAAATATTCTGCTGTTGCTGCAGCTGCTGCTACTACTACTACTGATAATAATAATAATAATAATAATAATAATAATAATAATAATAATAATAAGAAGAAGAAGAAGAAGAAGAAGAAGAAGAAGAAGAAGAAGAAGAAGAAGAAGAAGAAGAAAAGGAAAAAATTGAGAAAAAGAAAAGGAGGGAAATAAGAACACGCTCCGTTCTTTCTAACTTTTCGTACCATCATTTACTTCTAAAATCTTGGTTTATAAAAAATAATAGATATAAGTTTCTGTACAGTTATGATCTTCCAAGCCAGTGTTTTAGCATATATTCTCTCTCTCTCTCTCTCTCTCTCTCTCACTCACTCACACACACACACACAAACAGTAACTGTGTCTCTCTGTCTTTCTCCGACAAACACTTTCCCCACGCTATGCATTAGTTTGGCCAAAAGGTTCCCATTAGAAGCTTTTACTCTTAATTCAATTAAAGCATCTGACAAAGGAAACGGATGTCATTTTCGAAATTGTAAGCAAGGAACTGTTTTTAATGGATATAACAACAAAAATGAGTTGAAATATCATTGTTTCAAGAGAATGTGTCAAATCAACACAATGATTAATTTAGGGTTTATACCTCTTCGTTTATGTTTGATCAACGTAGCGTGTCATCTTCATGTTTTGTATTATCAAGCCTATTGATGATACTACATATGAAGTAAACTTCGACATCCTTCTAAGCTTGTTTGTATTTTATGGCCAATCAACCCTGGTGGGTTATTTAATGTCAAATCATGTTTACACTTAGACACGCATTATATTTGTAGGCATGGTACATATGGTTAATCCAACAAGACGGGAAAAAATAAGTGGAAAAGTGGATAAACCGAAATAATATCAAAGGATTAAAAAATAATTTTTCGTCATTATTTCGGAAAGTCTTCATCAGAATGACGAGTTTTTCTAAAGTTCATCATAGGAGGAAATAGATAATTAGAAATAAAGACAGAGAGAGAGAGAGAGAGAGAGAGAGAGAGAGAGAGAGAATGGGGGGTCATAAGAAAGAGAGATAGAAAATAAAGATAAGGAGAGATATAGCTATATATCACGGTGGTGGCAGTGGGGATTATTGGCTGTGACTGTGATTCATTTTCAGAACATCTGGGTCTTAGCTAAGTAAACAGTGAGGGGGTTTGGTCTACAGCCACCATCAAGCATATCTAATTTCTTCGAAGACCTGACCAACACGAAAAGAATATCTAAATGTAAAAGTGAACAATCGTCCAACGTCCCTTGTCTGTGTTACGGTTTCTCACATATATATATAAGTAAAATAAGGGTAAAGTTGATAAACCGTAACACAGACACAGATACACACACACATATATATGTAAGTTGGCGACCATAGTCGAGGGTAACCCGAGGGCTCCCTTTTCGATAGCTACTACACCAAGGTGTAGCGGAGGGCGCTACTCCTTCCCTGGATTGCTCTACTTTACCCTTGATCCGTACCTTATAATGCTGAGTGTTAAGCAAGGAGGCATCAAGTACCATTTTTTGAGTCTTTGGTATGACTCGACCTGGGATTGAACCCAGGTCTCCCGGGCCATTGGCGAACACTCTAACCCCTAGGCCAATGTTCCATATATATGTATATAGTGTATTTTGGCAGCAAATAATTATTTAGGTAAGCTTAGGCGAAGACAATAGATTATTTCTTCTTTAGGGTCTTCAAGTAAAAAATTTTTTTAGTTGACAAATTCACTCAACAGGGTATATATATATATATATATATATGAAACATATATAAGAAACTGCTTATGTATATATATATAAACAGTTTCTTCTACGCTGCGGTCGTGTCGATATTGCTATATGGATGCACTACATAGACGCTGACTAAACGGATGGAGAGAAAAGCTTGACGGCAACTATACAAGAATTCTTTGCGCAATTTTGAACAAGTCCTGGAGGCAACACCCCTACAAAGCAGCAGCTGTTCGGCCACCTACCTCCCATCACGAAAACTATCAAAGTTAGACCAACCATATATGCAGGACACTGCTGGAGAAGCAGGGACGAGCTCATACCTAATGTTCTCCTATAGACCCCCTCGAATGGCCGAGCAAAAGGAGGGCGACCAGCTCGAACGTACATACAGCAGTTTAGTGAGGATATGGGATGTAGCCCTGAGGACCTACCGGAAGCAATGAACGATTGGGAGGAGTGGCGAGAGAGGGTTAGGGATACCCTTGATGGCGGCTCGATAAGAAGAAGATGAGATGATTATATATATGTATATAAGTCGGCTACAGTAGTCAAGGGTGACCAAAAGGCCCCATTTTCATTAGCTAGTACACTGAGATGTTGGGGTGTGTGCTACACCCTTCCCTAGATTGATCCACCTTACCTCGCTTATAAGCCTGTGTGTTAAGCAAGGTGGCATGAATTTCCATTTTTTGAGTCTTTGGTATGACTCGACTTGAGATTGAACACCGGTCCCCCGAGGGATTAACGAACACTCTACCCACTGCTAAATATCTGATTCGTAGGAAACTATTTTTTTGGAAAATTACTGAGGTAATTTGTTTGATTCAGTAAAATTGTTTAAAATATTTCTATTTTAAACTAAGAATTATTTTTGGTCAAGGTTAGAAAACTGTGAATAATAGTAATGAAGGAGTACTCCACATTTTCCAGAATCCAAGACTGGTGCCTTACCACCTGATGCAGTTTAATTTCATACCCTGGAAAATAACTGATTTTAAGTATTTCTATCTAACGGTAACAATTCTATTCAATATTATTCATTCATTTGCATACAGTTAAATAAGTTCAAGTATAATTACGATTGAATAGTTTTATTTGATCCAGAGACTGAAGCTTAACCACTAATAGTACTCTGGATCAGAATGAACCTGGAAGTTATGACAACGAAAAGGGTACACCACTGTCCCCAAATATCTCTGACTATTGTGTGGATCTTACTCCTCTGCAGAGATGCAGTTGACGTATTCTGTACTTCCTGTAGACTGGTCAGATACATTAGATGAATTTCCAGTCCAGGATAAAAGAAAATGTTGCACACGGCTCGTTTTGGGCAATACAGATTATGACCTACTTGCAAAATCTTGTGTTCACAAAAAAGTCGCCCGAAAACGATCAAACCTGACTTCATATTTTGATTATTTTTTCAAATAGGCATTGACTCCTCTAGTAGGCTTTTTGACATACAAACTCGTATGGGTTATAAAAGATCACATCCCGTCTTTATGCTTTGTAAACTAATTTTTTGCACAAAGTGAAATGATTTCACTTATTGTAATCCATCACTAAAAATTCAATTTCATATCATTCATTGTTTGCACACAGTTAAAATGTTCAAGAATTCCAGTCAACAAATAACATTTCCATTTAATATTACCCTTTACTTTACACTATTAAATGATTCCAGGTATTGCTCTCAAACACCAATGATTTTATATGATATCAAACATTTCTTTTCACGCAGTTTAAGTAGTTTTACGTTTTGATACTTAACATTAATAATTCTGTTTACCAAGTACACTAATAAAAAACGAACAATCTGCACCCATCTGTATGGTTTTAAATAACTAATAAAATGATCCATTGTAAATAACTGAATTCTTCTCTTTGACCCATACACTGAAACCTAAATGTTGCTACCTCTCTGTTTCTGACTGGACTTGAGACAATGATTCTTTAAAATAGCATCTATAAATACTGTGTATCCCACTGGTTGCTCATTTGCGCACTATCCTTTCATTTGTAACGATTAAAACTAGACGTCTGTAAAGATTCAATATTCATATGGGAAATGAAATACAGTCTATTCATTGCTTTTTTAACGTCATATCTTCCAATGTCGATTATGCTCGCTTTCTCACATTGGTGGAAATAGGCGGTAATGAGATCTTCTGAAACGCTATTCAATGGAATCACCATTTTATAATTCTTAATCAAATATATCATGTTATCTTTTACTTTTCTTTAGCATTGAATGGCACACAAACAAATCTATAGGACACCCAGAGAGAACCATTATCTTTATTGATGTATTGGCATGCAATTTAAGCAGTTTATGGTTTTCAGCTAGTAAATCTTGCGTCAGTAAATTTGACTTCTGCTTATCCTGGATTTAAGAAGTTAATGGGGTTACTGTTATGGTTTCATTTCAAGACGTAAATGTTGACACTGGTCCTTTGCCACGAACAAGACGTTGCGCATCGTCAATTTTTACCACATTACAGCGGGTTTAAAATTCAGAGTTCTGCTCGTAAAATAGCTTTATATCAAAAGTTAAAGACACATCCTACACGACTACGTACCCATTGCTAGAGGGAGAAGAGATAGATTTGTGCCTTTCCCTAAAAAATATGCGGAAAATATATCTGAAATAGATTTGTCCAGGATTTGAACACACGTCACTGATTCCGGTTGTTTGGTTCTTATGTCATATCAACTTTTGTAGATTATTTAACGCCAAATCCATTTTTTATACAAATAATCTGTTCTATTTCAAACAATTCAGTTTAGCATGAGTACACAGTTTAATTATCAAAATCATTCCTATTTCAAGCAATTCAGTTTATTCAAACAGTTCTAATTCAGCTAATTCAGTTCAGTGTAAGTATAAATTTTGTTTACACACAGTTAAATGTCAAAACAGTTCTATATTAAACAATTCAGTTTAGCGTAAGTAAAGTTTCAATGTTAAAACAGTTCCATTTCAAACAATTCAGTTTAGCATATGTACACAACTAAATCGTAATTGCAAAATCATTTCAATCTATTCAGTTTATTCAAACAGTCCTGATTCAGTTTAGTATAAGTCTAGGTATTTACATACAGGTAAATGCCAAAACAGTTTCATTTCAAACAATTCAATTTAGCATAAGTACGCAGTTTAATCGTCAAAATCAGTTCTATCTCAAGCTATTACGTTTAGTCAAACAGTTGAAATTCAAATAATTTAGTTTAGCATAAGTATACAGTTTAGTTTTATTTAACCCATACATAGGGCCCTATCAGGTGCATAAAATTACGGACCAGACTGGACCTTAAAGCAATGGCAATAAAGGGGTGCTTTGCATTCCGCAAAGCTCCAGCATCACTAGAACCTCACCATCAGATTGTTTAGTGTCTTGTCCAGAACATACGTTGGTGAGTGGGAGTTTACCACTCTGCAGAAAAACAGTCTTTGTATTCTACAGCCTCCGCCGACATGGCAAGTCACTGATTCTATTTCCTACAATAAAAGCACTTACACCAGGCTCTATTCTTCTCATTTCTCTATGAAGGTCTTGATTATATGTTATATAGTTGAGGTGAATGATACATGGGTAATGAGTGTATAATATATTCATTCAGCACCAGTACCCAGTGCTAATGAATACATAAAAAAAGCACAGTACAATTACTAACAAACCATTAGCAAGAGAACTTACAAGAAATAGAAGAGGGTCAAAATGTTGAATAGCCAAACGAAGTAAAATCAGACCAAAAATTAATTAACTTAATATCAGCTTATTCATCAACCGTCAAAGTCCTTAATTGGTGATTATTCATGATTATGAGCCAGTCTATCTGGTAGAGTGCCGAAGGGATACCTGCTACTCTACAGCCTTTTTAAATGCGTTTGATACAGAAAAAGAAATTCCATGTAGTAAAGAAGGCTCTAAATATAGGATAGCACTCTGCCAACTCATGATGACGGCCGATGATCTTCCAGTCCACACAGTCTTTCTTTTTAATGAAAAGGATTAGACAACGCTTGTCTTTTCGTTTTGTATGCATTCTGTGAATTCGGAGAACATTTAGCACACCGTAATTGATACTATTTTGAACAACGACGTCTTCTTACATTTTATGTTCCTACATTCGAGGAGATATTTTCGGAAAACACTTGGATAAATATGTACACAGCCATATTCGCACATGTGAGCAGTCGGAAGAACGAAAACCCAACTAGATTTCCAAACTGCTTACCAAATACCGTCTGATCACAAGATCTTATAACACAGTTTTATACAAGGATTAAAATCAACCTTGGAGGTTATTTCTGTCAGTCATACCAAGTGACACACTGCAGTATTTTTCTACCCGTTTTATTGTTTGCCTTATTTGAATTACAAACTCTATAGGTCTATGATAGATTTCACTGATCTATTTAGTATCGTAAACGGCATCCAATAGTTCTAGACCTCTACCTTCTGTCCTTGGAAACACGAGGAGAGACATAAATCATAAAGGCCTTCAACGGTCGAACCTCAACGACCCGTCTTTTCAAAATCCTCATCTTCCCAGGACCATCTCGTCCGGGTACGACGTCGACCACCTACTCAATTCAGTCCAACGGCCACCCATCCCCATTTCTTGTCTGAGGTGATTGTCATATCCTTTCCGTGCAAGCGTAAGGGTGCACCATCTGACTTTGGCACGTGAACAAAGAGACACCGAGTAGTTTGAAGCCTTATCAAAATAAGTGATAAAATATAATTAACGAAAAATGATTAATATAAAAATCATCACCTTAATTATATGACATACTGACTTGGAATGATTTTAACTGTTGGTCAAATGTATTTGTTTTAGATGACATTTAAAATGGTTTGAAATTATATTAAAATATTGGTTCTTAAAACATTTTTTCCGGTTTAAAATCATTGCAGTGATATAGGGTGGTTGGTAGGTTGTTTTGTTTTACAGTGTGTCTACAATTTATGGGTCATTTAACGTCGAATTCAATTTCAAACAATTCAGTTGATATAACTATATTTTTTGTTTACAAACAGTGAAATTTTAAAACACATCACTTAAATGTCAAAAAAGTTCAATTTCAAACAAATCACTTTAGTATAAGTAATCAGTTTAGTTCTATTTTATCAATAGATAGGACCCTGTCAGGTACTACCACTCCGTGTCTGAGTTGACCTGGGAGCTATGAAATGAAGGACAACTCCAAATTTCCCAAAGCCCCAGCATCACTGGAACCTCACCATCATATTGATTTGCATATTATCCAGGACACTAATTGGGGGGTCTTACTCATAAGTACTGGATTCGGCATGAAAAATGATAAAAAATATGAGACAACTAACTAATCAGCCGACCAACAAAAGCATTCACTCTGTTTTAGAAGCAAATACAAAGTATCCTATTTGTAAACAGATTTTCATAATCGGAAGTAGGTTCTTTGGTTGTATTCTGTAAGCATGTATCTCAAGTTCGTTACACATTTTCTGATTGTTTCATTTTAAAATTAACTTGAATACTTCAAAGGATTATTCTTTTATCCTTGCCAACTTGATGTTTATGAAGAAAGAAAAATAAGCTGAATATTGAACTATGCATTTTTCCCCAAAGATTAGTTAATTAGAAAATGGGAAAAAATTAAATGTGGTGCATGAAAAGCTATAAAAAGTAGGTTATCTTTTATTTGCATATTTACTTGGCAATGAGTTTGTGTGTGAGAGAGAGGGAGAGAGACAGAGAGAGAAAGCTTATATGACGGTTTGCAACTAGAACAAAGGGACGTGACCGTTTACAAAAAAATAATAAAAATGTTCGTTAATGTTTTACAAAGTTAAATAATAGCCTAAACAATGGAAAATAAACCCGACAAGGGAATATAACAAATATTAGATTATAGAATTAATAACATATTCATAATTATTGCACAACCAAAAAAAAGGTGTGTCCGAAAGATTCACCTTTTGTTATATATGGTTTTTAATTTGCATCACTATTGGGATATTTGAGTGTGCCTGCAGTAGTTATCTTCAAAACAGTGATATTGGCAGCTCATTTAAAAGAAAAATAAATAAAAAATGCATCAGTTCACGTTGGTTACTTTTGAACCTAAATTTAATGACAGTTCTGTTTGTTTTTTATCATTTATTTTTCCAGGTTGAACAATGAGATTATGGGTGTGAGATTTCTTTCAAATCAGGAAAAGCTTTCACTGAGACATTTCTCTGGTAGTAATCGTAGTATAACGGAAATCGTCGGTGAATATAGAGCCAGTGACTCAAGTTAAAATCTAGAACGATATTGTTTCCATTTCACATAGTATGAATTCAACTATTCTTCCACCTAACACTACCGAGTATGTATAAATTGTAAGGCAGAATGTATAAAACCCTGTTGTACTCAACTTAAAAAAACAAACAAAACTTATGTCAAATCCTGCCTGAGGTGGATGGGTTAGCCATGAACACTGAATGTTCAAATGTAACTTGAGAATAATCATTTAATCCATATTAATGTATACAAATATCTTCATAATATGCAGGGTATATAATATAATATAATATAATATATGTTCTTATTCCATTTGTTCTGAAAAAATGCTTTTGAATTTTTAAACAAAAATAAGTTTATTTCACAAATACACATATTAAATTTCAAATAATATATATATATATATCTATATATATATATATATATATATATATATATATATATATATTGGTCTGGTGGATAGAGTGGAAACAGATCATTCGGGTCTCCCTCAACTCCAATCGCAAACTATATATATATATATATATATATATATATATATATATGGAGGGGTTGGAGTTGGACAACAGTCATTCATTCAAGCATATCCGGTTAAATAATGATGACGAAGTTTGTTTATTTCATTTTATTGGAATACTTTCAAGTTTTGGACAATTTCTTTTGGTTTTAGGTTAGAATTGACAAAAGAATTTACCGAAATTTTATGTGAAAACACGACTTTATAACCTACACATTTAATAAACTACGGCTACAAATCCTAGAAGCCCTAGATATAAAAAAACAAAAATCAAAGTTAGAATTAATAGAATTGATTTGTATATATCGACAATGTTTAGAAATGACTTTAATCATTTTTAGATATTCTTTTTCTTTTGATAATATTCAATTTCATTTGAAAGAATTCTGTTTTGAATTTGTTCGATGTCATCGGCATATAAGTTTAATCCAACAGTGAGTTTACATAAATTTTGCAATGTTAACCCTTTACACTTGCGAACAAACCCTGAAGATGACTTATGAAAGGTCCGAAAGCGTTAGGGACAATTTCGGTAAATTCATGTACAAATTTAAACCTAAAATCAAAACACTTGTTAGGAAACTTGAAAGGATCCTAATAGAATTATATAAACAAAATGAGTCTTCATCATTTAATCAAATAGTTAACATTATACATATATATTAGACTACTAATATATATATATATATATATATATATATATATATATATATATATATATATATATATATATATATATATATAAAATGCTCATTCTTTCTTTTTTGTTCTTCATAAATGGACAAAGTGGGTTATATTTGTGAGATTAGCTTTTGCACATTAGGAAACTGTATTACTGAGAAGTTTCTGGTGTTCTGGTTTATTTATTGCATGTGTAATGTTAGGAGTGGTACCAGCATGTCAAATTGGAAAGAATGTATCCCAATCGAAGAATATGGACAGTATTCTATATCAATGGATGGTGATCTGATTGCAATCTTATTTTATTTATTTTATTTATCCATTTATTTTGTAAAGAATTAACCAACTCTCCTTCCTCAAGCTACTTACTCTCAGAGTTTGAAAGCTGCATCCATCTATTTTTAATTTCTATAGTAACAAACTCTAAAAGATAACTGATGAGATAGAATAGAAGACGCTACCTGATCTGCTTACTTTGTATCAGAATTAATTCTAAAATCAATCCCAGTACACACGAAACCACTAGAAAAAGTTAATAATAGTGGGATGGACTAATTTGGAGGAAACAAATACGATTACATCTTAGTTTAAGGAATAAAAGAAGTTTTTGTAAACGTTTTATTTCAGGCACATCTTACACGACTACTAGTGCAGACATAACAGAAGATAACAATGATATCATAGTTGATACATGCTGATATAAAACTTATTTCTAGTCTTACGATGGAGTCTGTGTGACAGCAAGTGTGTTCAAATCATTAGGATACTTCTTAGTATTTTAGCCGATCTTATCATGGCTATGGTCTGCATAATCTTAATTATTTTTTTGATTTCTACTTCCTTCAATCTCCTTTCAAAACAATTGGTAACCCCGCCCCCATCAGCTCTAGCTATCTTCAGTATCACCAACTCATAGGTGTTTCACAGCTTTTTCAACTGCCTGGAAATATCAATGTATTTTTTATATGTGGTTTCTTTCATTTTTACTACATACTCCGCAGGAACAGCAAATTTCAGTAGATGTCAGGTCTTTTTTTCTTGTTTGTAAGAAAAAAACACATTGATGGATTCTGCAAACGACAATCTAGATGTACAAAAATTTACTTAGGATGTAATAATCTGAGAAGGATAAAAATTATCTTGTCCACAAGACAGCTGACTTGGGCTTGACTACTAAGAGGAGACATTGATATCTGATAGTGATTTTTGTTTACTTATACTTCAGTGAAAAATCACCCGTTATAATTTGTGTTAAAACGACAGATAGAGCAACATAATGATTACCATAAAATAAAAAACCTGCTGAAATTACGTACATTTCTTGATTTTCTGAAATGATGCTCAAGAGGAAAGGGAAGCATTAATTTCCATGAAATGACTGTATACCAATAAAGGAGTACCAATAAAGGAGTTTTGAAGAAAAAAATCCGCCCTGTTGGCGGGAGCCAACAATATCTGTATCCCCTGGAGACGGGTAAGACCGCCGCCCGACAAAACGGGTGTCCTGGGTATCATAATAGACTGCATCTAAGGGTGACGTTCTAAAATTATTCGTATTTCGTTGGAATAGTTACAATTATATGATTGTAAATTTTATCATGGAGAAAGACTTGAATCTATAAGCTCTTACATGAAACCATATAACTAAGCAAAAATGTTAGTATTTTTAAATAGAAAGAATTACTTGAAACCATGTAAATTATTGAGAGGAATAGTTGAAACTGTATAAATGTAGGTAAATTATTCATATTCGATTGGAATACGTCGTATCATATATTATTGCCAACCCCTCCGAACGAGCAGGATATAACACATGGTCAATCTTTAAGCAGAGTTTGAATTAAATGTTTTCCTTCTCCTAAAATCGATGCCTAAACAAGGCTATAAAACCTAGTCTATTCTATTTTTTACCAATATATTGAATAATTGGATTCATATTTTTTTCCGAAGCGTATTAGTGCTATATATAAAGCAATCAGTCTCGTGCAGTTATCGAACTCGGGTTGCCGGGTCCATTTCCTACAATGATAAGTATTACACCACTGGCACTGGTTCGTAAATTATATTAGTAAGTAAATTTGGCGACCTTTTTCTATAGCTACTACACCGATGTGTAGGCGAGAGTGCTACTCCTTCCCGTGGATTGCTCAACTTTACCCTTGATACGTACCTTATATTGCTGAGTGTTAAGCAGGGAGGCATAAAGTGTTTGGTCTGACGCGACCTGGGATTGAACTCAGGTCTCCCGGACCAGTGGCGAACACTCTACCCACAAGACCAATGAGCCGGTATTGATGAAACAATCTCAATGTAATAAGACAATGAACACGATTCCCTAAATTCTAGGCATGAAATAACTGTAAACTGCTTGACTTGTTAAAACCTATCAATCATTTGAAAAAAAAATTGAGAAAATTTCTTTATCTTTAAACAAATTGAAATTGAACGAGGGAAAGGTTTAGTTGACAATTTTCAATCAAATCAATGATGTGTATATTTAGACTGAAACCATTCAAACAATAACAAAATAACATTTTCAGATGTCCTAAGGAAGAGATTTAAGAAAGTGATAAAATATAAAAAAATCACTTGGAAGCGTAAGAGCATTGTTTGTGCTGGAAGAATAAATAGCATAGAAAGCTGAGTTCATTGACCAAAAAAACAGGGGGGTGGGGAATCTGGTTTCCTTCCCGACAACAGAAGAAAAAGAAAAAGAAAACACTATCCAAGATAAAACGGTAAAAATCTACAGTGATAAACTAGTAAAGAAAAGAAAAGAAAAACTGTACATTTTCAAGAAAACATTAATACCTGGTTAATGTTTTCCCAATCTTATTTTGTCTTGGAACTCTGAAAAGAGTTACAAGACAACTCCTAATATTATAACTGTAATAAAACGTTAAATGAAAAAAATATCTTTAAAAAATAATGATTTTTTAAAAACTTAAATGAAGCATGTTTTTTTAAGTATTTAAAAAATGTTGATAAATATTTCAAAAAAGAAAAAGCATTTTAAAATATTTAAATTGTTTTGTTCTGTTTTTTGTTTAATCGCTTTCAATCTTCCACAGTAATATGAGTCAAATGACGAAAGTCATGTTATCTAACCCATAGCTTTGGAAGATAAGGAAGTTGATGCCTTTCTCAAGGGTACATGTCAAAATATAGATATACTAAAGTAAAGTTGGTGACCGTAATCGAGGGCGACCAGAAGGCTCCCTTTCCAATAGCTAATACACCAAAGTGTAGAGAAGGGCGCTACTCCTTTCCCTGGATTGCTCCACTTTACTCTTGATACGTACCTTATAATGCTGAGTGTTAAGCAAGGAGGTATCAAGTACCATTTTTTAAGTCTTTGGTATGACTCGACCTGGGATTCAACCCCGGTCTCCGGGACCATTGGCGAACACTCTACTCTGATGTAATATAGTGAATTAAATTTAAACTTATTTAATGTTAAGTCACAGTCCAGCTCGTTAGCCACTACGCGACGAAGACACATTAGCCCAGTCAACTGGGGTTGTAGAATACATCAACAGCATCTATGCAGAGGGGTAAGTTTCCCTCAACGGCTGTCCTGTTTATGACATTAAACGATCTGATTGTGAGGGTCCAGTAATGCTGGAGCTTTGGCGAATGCAGAGTACTCTTTTATTGTTATCGCTTCCAGGTCCACTCTGTCCCGCAATGGTAGCACCTGGTAGGGTCCTCCGCATGAGTAAGTTGGAACTAAACTGATTACTTATGCTAAACTGAATTGTTTGAAATAGAACGGATTTTACATTTAACTGTGTGTAAACAAAAAGTTGTACTTGTGCTAAACTAAAATGGATTTGGTATCAAATAACCCCCAATGGTTGATATGTCATAAATCCAATCTAACGAAAACGGAGATACATCAGAAAATATCTAAAAGAATTTTTTTTTAAAATATCTAAAAAAAAACAACAAAACATTCATATAAGAGCATATAATAAATAAAATGTTAAAATCAAAACCAACTTACTTTTTTTTTCCTTTTATAAGTAATTGTTGTAAATAAATTCAATAAAATAGATTAATCAGTGATTTTATCTTCTGATTGCATTTTTTTTACCTTCTTTCTGTTTCAAAAATCGATATAATTCATTCAATTTCGAAAAGAAAGTAATTACTGATGTTTTCAAATTATATATATAAAGATTTCTTTAAACTGTTATAAACTAAATTACGTCTGATGGTGAGTCTCCTTTTCTGGATATTTGGGAGGTATAGTGAACCTCATGATTCCCATTAATCTCAAGTTCATTCTGATCTGTATTGGTAATACGAGTTTGGGTCTAATCTAGGGGTCAAATAGATCTTTTTAAAAAATTATCATATTCTTTTAGGCCGTCTACAAAAAAAAAAGACAAAAAAATATTACGAAACAAATACACAGAGAATGAAAATATGAGGCTTCAATGAATGCGATTTCCAAACATCTGGACGTAAAATAGATCTGGAAAAGTTAACCTGCCGTCGAAATTAATCAATCAATCAATCCCAAAACTATTATCTAAAAACAATTAATGAGTTGGCGAAACTTTGTTTCTAAGGAAACCTGGGACTTCCACTGATATCCCTTTGGAAAACATTGTTATAGATAAATTAATCCAAAGCATTCTAATTTAACTATATAGCGGGGTAAAGTTCTAGGGCCGATAATGCGTCAAAAGTCATATATTTTACAAGATTTGGAGAAACAAGTCTCATCTTAAGGACCAATTAACACAGAAGAGTTTTCAGATACGAGTTGTCGTCTAAGCAAAGTTTAAAAATGGGATGCAGAATGTTAATAATTAAGAGATATGAAATTGACTTCAGTCAAAACATTGTGAATATAACAATATGGGATCATGTTTATCATGAAGACAATGTAAAAATTAGTAAAGACTTGTTGGCTTATAATCATAATTTAAGGAGGCAACTATTTGTCTCGTATGGTAATGGACTTGAGCTGGGATCGGAAGGTTGGATTGGATAAGGCTATATTGAACACTTGAAACATTGTATGCAGCAAGACTCTCTTTTATATCTTACTAATGTTGGCAGAGGGAAAAAAAGAACATGAGCTAATATAAAACATATCTCAAGTAACAGACCATATATAAAGAAACAGGCAGGGGAACACACACACACACACACACACATATATATATATATATATATATATATATATATAAATATATATATATATATATGTCGAAATCATAGATTGGTGTGAATCTGATAGTATGATGGAAATGTGTGGAAATTGGATTAATCAAAAACTTAACACCGATTTAATACACCTATATGCCCTCCACCGTTTTATGATTTTTCTCATGTGCTTTAAAATTGAAAAACTCAGAAAACAATCTTTGTTTGAAAATGTTCGATGGAATAAAACGAACGATATACCACGCATCTGAATTGAAGTGTTTGATTTATCCAACTTTCCACATATGTCACACACACACACATATATATATATATATATATATATATATATATCACCTGTAATGAAAAATGAAAAAAATATGAAGTATTAGACGATATATATATATATATATATATATATATATCTATATATATATATAGGGTATAGAAGATGTAAACAAATGGCTTCTGTTGCTAAATAAATACCTTAAAAATTCCCTTAGCCAACGTGGTCCTCTTGTTGGCCGAGAGGTCTGAAACTTAGCCTAACGTAAAGTTGGACGGGTTTCGATCCCGGCTTCGAGCTTCCTGCATGTCTATCCACACTGAAGAGTTCTGATAGAACGAAATAGTCTGTCTGAAGATGACAATATATATATATAATAAGATTAAGCATTTATATACATACATATAATTAGATTATATATATACATATATACATAATTAGATTATATATATATATATATATATAATCTAATTATACATATATATATATATAATCTAATTATATATATATATATATATATATATATAATCTAATTATATATATATATATATATGTAATCTAATTTTATATATATATATATATATATATAATCGAATTATATATATATATATATATAAATATATATATATATATATATATATATATAATCCTGGCGCATGAAAAAGGAAATCAGTAAGAATTATTAGATTGATATGTATAAAATAATAGCTTTATTTTCGCATACCTTTTTTCAGAGTTAGCCAATATGTATTTTGTATAGATAATTCACTTTAGTTATATATCAATGATTATATATATATATTTTGCATTAATGATTATACGATCTAAATACTTTATATCTAATCAAATCTTATAAATGTATACAATCAAAAAATATATGCATAGTCTACCTACTCATCAATGTACAGGTAATTTTCTTTTTCATATACCAGGGGTATTTAGTAAACTCCTATAAATTATGAAAAAAACCCACTGATCTATCCCTGTATCAGATTTTTGAACAAAAATTATTTGAACATATATATAGTGTTAATTAAATTCATTCAAAGAAACCGTCATTATCCTCAAGACAACGTTGGGATTTCCCGAAAGTTGTACCAATGGTCTCCTAGTTTGAATTGTCAGATGTTGCTGTTATCTTTGCTTCTAGTTCATATTCGATACTATATGCTGCTTTGTTTCTCACCCATTCGTTCCCCAAACATAATAATCGAAGGGAATGCAATTTGGGAAGTTAGTACGAAATATTTTAAGGGTAAACAGATCGCTGAAATTTTTTGAAGGTAACACTAAGCCACCCTGGTTGAGTGGTATGGAGAAAAGTCCTCTTTCTAGACGTAGGGTCTTCCAGCAGCTATCCTCTCAATCCAGGTAAGCAGCATCTCCTCCTGACACTTGATGTAGGTTTATATACTTATCAAGAGACCTTGTGGGAAGATGATTTGTGGCATAAAGTCACAATCATTTGTGACTAACCCCGACACCATGATGTGAACTGCATGTTTGGTTTTCATCGGTATGTATAGGAATCTATCTTGACGGTTAACAACCGTGAAATCTTCACAATCGAGCTTCGAGAATGAATACCCAGAAGTTCAGAATGCCATTTTCAATTATTTGGAGGAGAAAATTGTGTCATGATGCTCACAGACAGTACCCAGCTGACTTTTGTTTGCTGCAAAGCAAATATATCCTGAAACAAATTATGGGCATTCGTGAAATTAAATTTTTAAAGTAGCGAAAATGTACCCATCATATTATATATATATATATATATATATATATATATTATAGTGAAATGGTTTCTGATTTTCACAAGACCTCTTGCGTTAATGGTGGATCAAATTTACGGTATTAGAAGAACCAGACATGCAGGACACTGCTGGAGAAGCTGGGACGAACTCATAAGAGATGTAACTTTATGGACCCCCACACATGGCCGTGCAAAAGTAGGACGACCAGCAAGAACATACATTCAGCAGCTATGTGAGGATACGTGATGTTGTCCTGAAGACCTACCTAGGGCGATGAACGATAGGGAGGAGTAACGAGAGAGGGTCAGGGATATCCGTGCTACCAGGGCGACATGATGATGATGATGATGATGACTCAATAATATATATATATATATATATATATATATATATATATATATATATTACATGTTGATATCTTTGGACATTTGTTTCAGGATTTACACATTAATGCGTAAAACATAAAACCTAAGGTCACAGACACCACCATGTAATATATATATATATATATATATATATATATATAAAGAGAGAGAGAGAGAGAGAGAGAGAGAGAGAGAGAGAGAAAGATCGTTCATATTATTTATTGATGGTAAAAGTGAAAGGCATATTGAGCAGTGCTTCTATCTATTTTTAACGATATTGTATTTGTGCTGTGGATATTGTTTTTGGTAATTGTTGTGCAGCAATTTTTTTTTTTCATGGCGCCGGGTTGCTGGCCGGATGCCTGAAACTCTACATTTCCCAATTGGAGTCGAAACTTACAATGACGACTGCCAAGTTTTAGAGTTTTTTCAAAAAAAAGTTTGTGTACTTTTTCCTTCTAACAGATTTGAACTACATCGATGAGCCTGTTGTTTGCTACACAAGAAATGTATCTTTATTTTTTCAGAAGGGCGCTTGTGTGATACGGACAAAACCAGGCTTATTTGTGACGCGAATCTGACTGATAACTGGTATTCCGTTCCACACATTATCTGACGCCGTTCTCCCAAAACATTAGTTATACTACAACTGGTTAGCTTTAATGTATCCGTTCAAATACTGTGGTTGTGTGGGAGGTGATATTAATTGATCTAATTTAACAGATTAATTACTGCTCGGCAGTGAGTTCGATCTTCAGAACGTGCTGCTTGCGTGTATCCCGTTGTAAATATTTGCTTGCACAGCCTTAGGGTGGCTTAAGTGGTACAATGTTATCTAGCTAGACCAGCAGATTTTTGTCAGTGATATCTATTTTCACACAGTGCTCATAACTTCTAGTCTGGTACAAAACTAAAAATAGGCGACGCGGTTTGGGTTAGGGCTTTTGATGTAGGAAATGAAATCGTTGATCCGATTTCAAATCTTGAACGAGGTTGTCTCTTTTTCGCTTAATTCTAAGGTTCTTAGGAAATACACGAATCTTTCTTTGCTATCCAACTTGAAGATATGGGTAAATGATATGGCTGGATGGGTTATTTACTTTCAGTAAGACAACTAGTCTACGAGAAAGAACATTATTTATTTCAACCAGCTGTAATTGATTTTCAAATTGAAAATTATTGTTACATAGCCATATACACGAATATGGCCCTGTGTGAAATGGGGGAAATGGATATCGAATGTTCATAACGATAGAACATAGGAATCTCGGAATTCGAAAACACGTAACGACTTCTTGTTCAGGTACGAAACCTTTTTATTAACTTTGAGTTAAAGGTTTCGACGTAAGGAGGAGAGACACAATCTTCTATGCTGTCTTATTCCTTTGGCCCCCATCTCGTGCGGCCCTCATAGGGAACAAGTTCGCCTCGCGCCTGCGAGCTCCATAAGTCGATCCTTCTCGTTTGGCGTCTAATTCTCAACTCCGACTTTCTTCAGATTCTCACAAAAACGTCCGCGCGCTTCCGGTGCGGGACGTCACCCGCACCCTGTCACTGCGTTTCGTCTCTGACTATTATGACATCTGAGTGACACCTCCATGAGTCCGCGTTAACACCTGCCTCAATGTTGCACCTAACTAACCCATGTGCTGAGCCGAAAGGTTCTCAGCCTAACTAAACTCAAAGGCATGAACCGAACTCCCTCGGCTATTATATAACATTATAACCTATCATATCTTCCTCTTGGAGGAGGTGTTCAATAGTTATGTTGCTAAATAAAACTTATACGAATCATTAATACTTTAGCAGGATGTATATCGTAACCTCTTTTGCGAGTTTTGACCAACATTCGATTTGAATACTTTCGAATACTCTTAACAAAATGCAAATGATTCTATGTACGTCTAGATTTTTCGTAGATTTGGAGAGATCCCTCGTGGTATAATGGCTAATGTACTGCACTGCCTTCTCAAAGGAAGAGAGTTCAAACTCTAGTCACACTATTATGTGTACTTGTGTATTATACCCCATTGAAAAGGTATGGACTCCCTTATTCAACATTTTGTCGGTTAAATAGTATCACAGCTATTTTTGAAAAGTATGGCTTCAGCATTAAATAACCCACATAGGTTGATATGCCATGGTGCAAAGAGCTCCAACCAAAATAATTAATAAAGAATAGGGCCAGTTTTCTTACAAAAAGTTTTAAAGTGTCATTTTAATAGATAGTTTCATAAATAAATAAATCATCATCATCATCATGTCGCACCGCTAGCACGGATATCCCTGACCCTCTCTCGCCACTTTTACCTATCGTTCATCGCCTCTGGCAAGTCTTCAGAACGACATTCCGTATCCTCACATAGCTGCTGTATGTATGTTCGAGCTGGTTGTCCTGCTTTTGCTCGACAGTATGTGGGTGTCCATAGGAGTACATCCCTTATAAGCTCGTCTCTGCTTCTCCAGCAGTGTCTGGTTCGTCTAACTTGGATAGTTTTCGTGATGGGAGGCAAGTGGCCGTATAGTTGGTGCTTTGTATGGTGTTGCCGCCAGGACTTATTCAATATTGCTCTCAACATTCTTGTGTAGACGGCATTAACGTTTCAAACCTATGTTTATAAATTTAGCAAAATCAAAATGAAAAATAGCCAAATAGACGAAACAAAATGGCATGCCATCAAAAAAGAAAATTACGATCAACTAAATTTGAGTTATGTAATATTAAAAAAAAAAAAATTGATGAAATGGATGGCAACTCAGTCTGATTCCTAACTTGCCAGGATATATAATCTTACGTGTTTAAGTTCTCATTAACGTAAATTAATGAGGAGAAAATGACTGTAACAATTATCGACAACATCTACTATCTATGCGTCAAAAGCTCAACAGACAAAAACAAAAAGTAATATTTTGGTGACTAAAAACAAACTCGTCCATAGCTTATACAGGATATACATTATTGACATTTATTGAAGAATAGTTGAAAATTTGCAGATTTAAGTGTAACTTGGTGTGTGTTAATGTTGGCCAAAAGTTTTACACGTATTGCAGTGTGATTGAATGGTAGAGACAAATTTTGCAATTTTTTTCTCATAATCTCATATAAACACGCAAACACACGCAGATCCTTGTACAAGAAGAAGCACTCACATATACATAGATTTAAAAGAAAAAAGTTACTGAAATATAAATTGACAAGTTTTGTTATTAGGAGAGATTGAACAGATATTAAATTCTATTTCGAAAAGAGCGAAGGCTGGTTGGTTGGTTGGCTGGTTGGGTTGGGTTGTATTGCATATCAACTTTTGTAAGTTATTTAATACCAAATCTATTTTTATACAAATGATCAATTCTATTTCAAACAATTCAGTTTAGAATGAATACACAGTTTAGTTGTCAAAGACATTTATACTTTATGCTTTTTGGTTTATTCAAACAGTGCAAATTCAAATAATTCAGTTTGTTATAAGTACAGATTTTGTTTACACAGTTAAATTTTAAACAGTTCAGTTTAGCACAAATAAAGTTTCAATGTCAAATACAGTTCTGTTTTAAAAAGTTCAGTTTAGCATGAGTACGCAGTTTAGTTCTATTTGACACATAGATATGACCATATCAGGTCCTACAACACTGGGCCGGAGAGGACCTGGGAGCAATGACGATAAAGGGGTGCTCTGCATTTCTCAAAGCTCCAGCATCATTGGAACCTCACCGTCTGTGTGTTTCAAGTTATATCCAAGACACTCGTTGGCGGGTGGTCTAACACATGTGAGTACACACTTTTATTGTCAAAAACATTTCTATTTCAAGTAATTCGTTTTATTATAAATTCATTTTTGTCTACACACAGTTAAATGTCAAAGGAGTTCTATTTCAAACAATTCAGTTTAGCATTAGTACACAGTTGAGTTCTGTTTGACCCACAGAGAACACCCTATCAGTTGCTATCACTTCAGACAAGAGTGGACCTGGGAGCGATGGGAATGAAGGTGTGCTCCGGATTCCCCAAAGCTCCAGCATCACTGGAACCTCACCATCATATTTTTGAGTGTTATATCCAGGACAATTGTTGGTGGGGGTCTTACGCCTCAGCAGAAGTGTAGTCGGTGTATTCTACAGCCCCAGGCGACAGGACTAAAGAAAGAAGGAAACACGTAATAATGGATAAAAACTTGTCACTTTGCACAACCATATATATATATATATATATATATATATATATATATATATATATATAAATTGTTAACATATTCACATGAACAGCTCTGTTTTATTCTCTTTTTTCTGGTTATGGGGTATATCAGTGTTCCGAACTCCTTAATCAATAATTTGGTGATGGCAAGGAAGATATAGAAACCTGATTTTAATTTAAACTTATTCAGTATTTAAAATAAGAAAATCTGTCCTTGTCTCTCTCACTCTCTCTCTCTCTGTATATATATATATATATATATATATATATATATATATATTGTGAGAGAGGGAGAGAAACTGTCTGCTTTGTGTCGAGCATAAAACGTACATTTGTCATGGACTATTAAAGACATAATTGCTAGATGCTAATAATAAAAGCAAGAATTGAAAATATGTCGCAGAATCGAACGTTTAGGTTGTAATTAAACAGAGATGAAACGGTTAATCCTATCATAAAACAAGGCAGCAAACTAGCACAACATTTTATAAAACTAGACACGACTGGGTAGGAAAATTTATCCACAGGGAATTGTACAAGGGATTAAAATTTGACCATACTACCAAATAGTATACGCACGAAATAATATCTGTCCTAAAGAAAAAGACGCATAACATTCTCTGTCATTTTGACATACAACCTGATCACCTAATCTCGGTAAGACGTCCAGACAAATAATGAAAAAAAAAAGAAGTAGCTGTCTAGTGGATTTTGCTGTCCCAGTAGACCTCTGAGGGAAAATAAGAGAAAGCGAAAAGAAAAAACAAATACTTGGACCTTATTAGCGAATTAAAAATAATTGTAAAAACAAAGGATGACAGTGACACCAAATATAGTCGGTGAGCTTGCAACAGTCACGAAAACCTTGAAAAGGAAATTCGAGGTTTTGGAGATCAGAAGAACGATTAAATCCATTTAGACGCCAGCATTATTAAAATCAACCAAAAGTCTCAAAAGTGTCCTGGACAATTGAGTTTGTTTGTTTTGGTTTTATGGCATATCAATCGTTGTATGTTATTTAATACCAAATCTTCTTTATACGTGTATATTAAATATATATCATTTACAAGTCCATTTTATAGATACCCTTCTTAAACAAGCATGATTTTTTAACTTTTTCTTTTGCACACAATTAGATTGTCTCTAGTATTGCCATATAACAGTCATTTTTTTGTACACATAGTTTGTTGGTAATTTATTTTTTTAAACGAGTCAGAACTTATTTGTTTACATCGGTGGTAATGTTATTGTGTCTACTCAGTTAAATTGTGTCAATTATCATATTTACCCAACCCCTCTGCTCGGGGAGGATATGACACAAGGTCAATTTTTAAAAGGAATTTAACAGGTTTGAATTCAGAGTTGTCCTTCTCCTGGACTAGTTGCCTCACCAAGGCTGAAGAACCTAGTCTACCCTACTATTTACTCAATACTTAATTTGATTCATACCTTTTCCAAGGGTATTAGTGCTATGTGAAAGGTAATCAATCTCTTCCAGGATTTGAACTCGTGTCGCCGTGACCATTTCCTACGACGATAACCATTACACCACGGGCACCTCAATTATAGCCATCCAGCTTTTATAATCATATTCAATATTAATCCTTTTTGCACACAGTGAAGTGGTTAGAAGTATTTCTATTTAACATTAATTATTCCATTCGGCATTACTCATTTGTTTGCAAACAGTTAAATAGTTCAAAATACTGCGGTGTATGAACCTACAATTCAATAAACTTCAATCATTTGTATGCACACCGTTAAATGTCAAACAATTCTAGTTGACCCATCGATGCTACCACATTGGGCCAAAGTGGACCTTGGAGATATATCAATGAAAATGTAATCAGCCTTCACCAAATATCCAGCATTACTGGAGCCTCATAATCATATTGGTTAATGTGATATCAAGAACACTCGTTTAGTGGGTGTTATCGCTCTGCAGAGATGCAGTCTATGTATTCTCCTGCCCTAGCCAACTGGGTGGTGAATAACTGAGGACACACACACACACACACACATATATATATATATATATATATATATATATATATATATATATATATATATATATATATGTGTGTGTGTGTGTGTGTGTGTGTGTGCAGATTTTTTATGAATATGTATAAGTATATTTAATATCTCGGTATATAATTATCTATGCATTATTAGTTGGTCACCTTGGCTCAATGTAAGACAAACCACTTCATTCAATATCTAAAATACAGAAATTGCCTTATTTAAATAAAAATTTACTTCGTTTTTCTTGAACAATTTTTGAAATAGTAACTTCTTTTTCCTCTGTCGAATGTCTTATATTTCTGGTCTTCATTTACTTCTAGTTTGTAAGGCAGTTTAATACCAAAATGCATAGCTTTTCTGAAATCTTCTAAGTTCCAATGGACTTTCTCCATATTACTAATTGCAAGTATCTTAACATTTTCAAATAATTTAATTGTTTTTTTGTGTCAAAATATCTCTGAATAATTAGTGAATGCCTTTGAGCTTAATTTTGATCGATTAAGAATTCTCCGGTTGCTTTCTCATTATAAATTATACGATGATATCGAATAACCATTCTTGGCCTCTTTCTGTCATAATTTGATACGTCTGCATTTAGAAACGCAAAATCTTTTTCAATTAAATGGTTCATCAAATTGATAAAATCTAAAAATTACTTAAACCTATATAATCAGAGAGCATAGTTGTTTCTATTTATCGTACGATTTTGAAACGCATTTAACATCCTTATGAACAAAGAGGAACGTTCTTTCTGTTTGTTTTTATACCCTGTTCAGAGGCCAAATCTGTTGGAGGGACCACGGTTGACAGTTTCACCTTAGCCACCAAAACTGTGGCATCACTTCTGGTTGGTGGCTGATAAGGACAGTTTATCACACGTGTTCTCACACGTTGTATGATAGAATTTAATAATGAAGAGCAGAGTGCATTCCGTTTATCAGACAATTTTGAAATAAAAGTGAAATTCTGATGTTCAATGTCATTTGAGACTGATTCATTCTTTTTTCTTCCAGACTGAATATAAATAATTTTTTTTTTAAATTAAAAATAAAAAAAAAACAGCTCCTATTTAAAATTCTGCCAATTCTAATATTCTATCTAACAGTATCACTTGAAGGAAGTACATAGTGATTACAAATACGGTTATACTTATTCTACAGTTGTATATATTTTGGTGTACGGATAGTAGATAGGTATCTTTCCGAAATGAATTATTAGCCGAACAAGCAATTCAGAAACAAGGTTAAATAGTATAAAACTGTATCTAGATTTATTCAAGGACTCAATATGCAAACACACATCCAGGAAAGAAACCTCAGATACCAGAGACAAAGTCCAGGAAACGGCAGATTTCTGTAGACAAAACACTTTGAGATGCACTTACACACAGTCACACACAGATAAAGACACACTCACACACACACGCGCACATATATACTCACATATATCAACCACTCTACAAAATAGATTGTGAAAAAAGTTTTTTTGACTGAATTTGACAGGTTGCCATTCAGAACTTTTTTTCTCCTAGATCAGTTGCAATATCGAGTCTAAAGAGCCTAATCTCCTTAAATATTTACCTATGCCTGGAGGGAGAATACTTGAATACATATCTTTCCCCCAGGTTATTAGCACTAGTTCAAACGAAACAGCCTTGTAGAGGGTTAGAAATTGTGTCATATTAAGTCGATTACCATTACATTTTGAGCGCATCCTATATTCGGTATTCAATCATAGACGACATGGACCTTTCCCAAGAAATAGCAGCCTCCTATTGAAAAAAATCACCAATAGTCAGGGAATCTATCAGATTTCAATAAGTTGTGTAAAGTTCATAAATAAACTAATGAATTTTATTATGCATATTATTTTATCAAAAGATTTGAAGATTATTTCCAGTCACTTAACTCCCCGTCGTGAGCGTGGCGATATTTAATCGGTAGGGATATATTATATAACATATACGTTTTGTAGATTATTAAAAAAATGCACATGTCTGAAGGTGTGCAGGAAATAAAGTAAATAAACTAAATTGGGAGATATTGGAAGAAATTATTGAATTTAAAACTATCTTAAATGTTTCGCGAGCTTTTAATACAATGATTTAAAGGATTTTTTTTCTTTAGATTATTTGGGAAACAAATTCTGGATCAGTATTTATTCTGCGTTAAAAAGGGTTGCACCAGAATTTTGTATTACATTTTGGCTATCATTTTTTTCACACACGTGCAAATATTGTTTATTAATTTTCCAAAATAAAACGTTAGAAGAAAAAAGTATGGAAACCTTCATTAACACTCATTTAAGTAATTTCAAATTTTCCCCTTTGAACTTGACATTTTTAAATTAATATAAAAAACAAAAAGCAAAAAGATAGGAAATAAAAATTAGTCAAAATAAGTGTCTCACGGGTTACGGAATATTTGTATATTATTGCCATTAAAATATTAAAAATGCAATTTAAAAGTATAATCATTTCCTAATTTTAATAACATCTTAATAATAAATTCAAAAATGATTTCACTGAGTTTTTTTTATTGTATATTCAAAAATCATGTTAACGTGCTTATTTTTCTTTTTCAAGATGAATTGTTTATAAAAAATGGTGCTGATACGATTTTTTATACTTAAAATGTAGGGTATTTTTTTAATGTTTTGCTTGCCTTCCGTACTGATATTTTTGAGCAGGAATTCAAAGCACGCCTTAATAGCTACCTTTTAAGTTGATGGAGGGAGTGGTAATTTACTAAGCTTTTTGCTTAGATGTAGCACAAAGCAGCATGAATTGGGCACCTAATGAGAATCGAACTCACTCGTGTAGGTTTGCTAGTCTACCTTGCTAACCATTACACCAACCAAGGTGCCCGTTGATGGAGGGAGTGCCTGTTATCAATTTTCACTAACTACTTAGATTTAATTATCATACAAAATGACAGAGTCTTCAACGAGTAGTAATATTTATACATAAATCGGTTAATGAATGTTTCTAGGTAATTTGTAAAAAAAGCCCCAAAAAACTTCCCCAAGTATTCTGAAATTTTAATTACATTTTTATAACGAAACTTCCATTTAGTTAGGTTCGTCAACTTTTGGTGAACTTAAACATCACACTTTTAAAAATCAATCAGATATGCAGTGTTTATGTTACTTTATTTAGTTTTAATTATAAGAATTATAGTGTTTCTATGTTTCAAACTAGATTAAATTGATTATAAAGTATTATAAGATACAAATTGAATAACTTCAATTTCTTATTGTTTTTTAGCGAAAATAATCCGACTTATGCTAGTAATTATATATATATGCGTGGGTGGATGTTTGTGTGTGAGTGCGTGTAAATATATATATATATATATATGAAAAGTGTTTCCTTTGTATATCCAAAAAGAGAAAGAGATATTTAAAAATCAATAGGTCAGCGAAGAGATTTGTATTTTTTAAAGATTTATCTCTTTTCCTTCTTAAATGCGTGTATGTTTCCAGCTTATTGCTTTCGTCAGAGAACATATATGGCACAAGACTTTATGAATGGTATACTCAATGAGACTTAAATTCACTTGTGTCTTTAAGTAATGAGAATATACCAGAAGGGATATAAAATTTAACTCGAGTTGAATTTTTTATCTTTAATAGACATTTTTTTAAAGAAAAACCGGATTTCTTCACACATTTAATTTATCTTTCCAGTGAGCTACCATTATTGCAAAAAAAGCTAATTATATGAGGATCGACTGCAATGAACGAGGGTAGACCAAGATTCTTAAAAGAATGAGACTAAATGAATTGATTTTTATTCAATATCATACCATTGCGTCTCACAGATATCTTCCATTGTTGTTGCAGTGCATGGATTTCATTGGTGAAATAGTCACTAATAGCAGATATGATGTCATCATACTAACTTTTCTGCTTATCAAATTTTCAGCCCATTCTTGTATTATATTTGAATAAATTTAAATTTAATTTAAATTTGATTTGTTGTCATTTCCTCTCGGGTAAAACACCCTTAATTTTAAAAACCTTTAAAAATTATCCACCGAACCTTTGTAAAATAACATTCATATTATAAAAATGGTCATGATAATCGATAGGTTATCGATCATAGAGAAGTCATACTTATCCGATAAAATAAAACATTTTTTTACGGGCAGCTGTCGCGTAGTCACGCCATATGAACCTTGACTATGCATATAAAGAAAGAAGCTAGACGGTAATTGCACAAGAATTTTATGCACTATACCGAACATTTCCTGGAAGCAACATTTCACAAAGAGCGGGTGTACGGCCACCTACATTCCATCTCTAAAACCATAAAGACGAACAAGAAATGTGTGACACTGTTTAAAAAAAACGACTTCATAAGCAACGTTCTCCTATGGACCCTTCTCACAAACGTGCAAGTTTAGGACGACGATCTAGAACTTACCTACAACAGGTCTGTACGGACACAGGTTATTGTCTAGAAAACCTGGCGGAAGTGATAGATTATTGAGACGAATGGCGAATGATAGAGAGAGAGAGATTGGGGGAAATTCGCGCAAGCAGCTCTAGATGATGAGGATTAAGAAAAATATATGATTCATTAAAGAATCGGTTTAATTATCATATGTATCCTTAAATATAAGATAGATTCTTCCCAGATACTCACACACTGAACTGTCCCCAATAATTAAAAAGCATGATAAAATGCAAAAAGGTTACAAACTCATAGAAAAAAAAAACATCTATCATAATACAACCTAAAATGAAAGGACACACACAAATACCTTAGGGATAGCAATTATACATAATGAAACCATATTTTAAGAAATACATGTCGAACAAGAAATCTAGTTTAGGTAATTGACCGAACAAATCAAAATAATAAAACCTAGACTTATCAATCAATAGACAAACAGACTAAACAAAATCAGATTATAATATGAAAATTAGGCATAAAATATTGCCTCAACAAAAAAAAAAAAAAAAAAAAAAATTAATCTCGGAAAAATAAAAAGTCATAACAAAAAATCTAACACAAATAAGAAAATTTCAAGAATATGCATTGGTATACAAAATAAAATGAAAAAGCATCAAGTATCATGATTGAAATATATCACACACACACACATATATATATATATATATATATATATATATATATATATATATATATATACTGGAAGATAGACAGGACAGTGATATAGAAAGACGGGTATGTTAACTAAGATAGTCTACTATATTGAACAATTTAGGTACTTTGATTTTAACTCTTTTTTTTCTGCAGTTTAGACATTCTTTTCAAAAAGACATTAACGTTTCATTTTTGGATTCTTCTCGGATTACTTGGTGGTTTATCTGGCACGTCTGCCATATTTGTTGTTTTTGCTCGGTATTCTAAACGAACAAATCTCTATCAGATAGAAAAAATCATCCCACGTTTTCACCTATTCTTCATTTAATAATAATCGAACTTTAATTCATTTAATGTATCCTATCAACAGTGCGTTTCGAACAATGCCTAAAACTTAGTCAGAGGAGATGCTCTGCGTTAAAATCAGGAACGCGAAGCCAATAGCACCGAGAATTTAACACGTGAAATCATCTGATTGAATGAGAAAATTTATACCCTTGCCACGCCTGCAAGAGAGAATAGAAAAGAATGGTGAGAAAAAAGACAAAAAATAGCAAAGAAAGGTTTCTAGTTTTTGTTATGTTCATTTTGTTTGGAACACAAAATGGTAATTGAATGTCCTTATCTTCTTCCGCAGATGTGGGGCCTTAAAAAGGAAATTAACATATTTTTCGACACAATACATTAATTAACTTGGCCGATGTAATCCGTGTGCATGTTATCAGTCATTACATTCTTCAAATAACATCCTGAGTAGATACTTTAATGTGGCGGTAATGGGAGGATCTGGTCGAACGAGAAAGCAATTTTTCGGTTCGTTTCACGTCGAATCCAGAAAAAAAAAGAAGAGTATCACGCTTGTAATTAGTTTAATTATTCTTGTTAGCATCAATACGATAATTTTGTACCCAAGGAATAGAGCTAGATTTTCCAGCGCACTTACTTGGGCCTTGCCATCTGAAAGAATGTTTCCCTACGTATAGTTTCAACTAAAAATCACAGGATTTATGCAATCATCAATAAATAAGTATACACATATAACCAATGATTCGAGAATATCTTGTTCAATTTTATGTGGTCAAAACGGACACTGTTGGGTGTTATTCATTTCTGAACTTTAGCCAAAAGACAAATGTGAGAAAAAAGAAAGAAAAATAATCATATCCTGTATAATTAATCTTATAAGTAGTCTATGATTCTGATGGTGTGAAAAAACGATATTACAACTTGCAAATAAAACAAAATTACACAAACTGATACCTGGGAAATGTTTCCATAAAAAAGGAAATACTAAAAACATACGTATTACTTGAGAATAATCAACCAATAACGTATGCCTAATCGAAAGAAAAAATAAACAGATTCTCTGACAGAATACCCTTTAGCTAAACGTAAAAGTGGTTCCTACACAAAGTAAAGCGAAATATAAATGACTTCAGTGTCTGAAAAAATCAACCCTGTTCTCTCCTAAACGGATCATATGAACCACCCTGATGATAAATTTAGGAGAAACCTAGGCAGATTATTTTATGACTCTGAAAGTATATATATATATATATATATATATATAAGTTTGATTAAAACTTAAGCTAAAACAGATTTTAATCAGAAACCTTTTATACTCTCTGTACAAAAACACAGTTATACAATGATTACAAAATAGGATCTTTTTTAAAAGAAAAGAGTAAGAAAATATATATCATTGAGTTACACGTCTCGATCTTCAGGTGAGCTAGTATTCTCCAATGGGATTTATGCTAATCACTACTAGATGGCGATAGCACAGAGAAAGTTTCCTTCCCAGATGACCCCACGTCGTAGTTAGCATGACACCGAAGAATAATACCGAGTATACATTCCCCGAAACTAATTTGCTCACATACAGGAATATTTCATTTTCACACAACCAATAATTAAAGAACTCTTCTCGAAAATGCAGTCTTCTCTAAAAAAGCTTTATAGTTTCCATACACGTACGTACAATATTGACATTTCTGAACACATCAATCTTTATGCTGCTCATTTCATTATGCGTTCAATCTATCAGTTTCACTCGTGCAATAAATACGTTGTTAATTGAACATGCATTTTTTCTCTCATTCATATTTGTCGCTGAGAGGAAACAACTCATATTCTCCCAACAAATCCCCGAGAAGACCATTTCAGAAACGGTTTGGTTCCTTAATCACCAATTATTTCTAAATGTTTTTTTTTAGACATGTTTCAATCTTTTCTCCGGGCACTGCACGTGCATCTACAAAATACATCAACCCTCGACATACTCCGACCTTCAGAAAATTGTTTGTGCTCCTTTAACACTCGTGTACGTGATATGTCTTATTTCTCCTAGAATGTATTTAGTATAAGCAATGATTCAACAAATATTTCAAATTAGATAATACGTTGCTCGAGATTTTAGACTGATCATTCGTATCGAGAGCCAGAAAAAAAAAAGTCTACGTCAAACGATGTCCCCGAGCAAAACGAAAGGTACAAATGAAGCGAATCTTTCAGGGCTCGTTCGTGCTTACATAATATATCTTGTGAACGTGTGGTTCAAAAGAAAAGAAGGCAGTGGCTTCATTTGGTACATACATCTCTACTGAAGGTATACTGTGTGTTCCTTTTAATTATTCCAGCATGAATAAGTCATACTGACTATTAATAGGAATAATTACCACAAAATCCACTAACTGGATACACATCAATTTTGCCAAAATATAAAACTTTAAAATTATTCTGTCAGAAATCGGAATCTTTTCAAATGCTTAGTGTTTCGAGATTTTGAAACGTTGGAAAAAGGATGTTAACCAGGAAAATTTCTATGTGATGAGTATACAACATTTAGAATTAAGAAAATTAATAAGTATTTTCCATTATAAATTTATTTCATGTATCAATAGACGAGTGAAATAAATTCACAATGCAAATTACATATTAATTTTCTTGTTCTTAAAGATATTTTCCTCTGCATAAGATTCTGTATATATGTTTACATTTAATTAATCAGCCGTGCTTTAAGTACTCCCTTTAGGTCATTTACTGACTTAACTGATACACTATATATATATATATATATATATATATATATATATATATAAAAGAGCGTTGGTTGATTGGTTGGGTTTATGACATATCAACCTTTGTAAGTTATTTAAAGCCAAATCCATTTTGGTTGTTTGGGTTTTATGGTATATCAACCTTAGTAAGTTAGTTAACGCCATATCCATTTCTAGTTGGTTGGATTTTATGTCATATCAAACTTTGTAGGTTATTTAAAGCCAAATTCATTTTAGGTTGGTTGGTTGGTTGAGTTTTATGGTATATCAACCATTGTTGGTTATTTAAAGACAAAACCATTTTTATGCAAAATGTCAGTTCTATTTCAAAAAATCCCGTTTAGCATGCGTATTCAGTTTAATTGTCAAAAATGTTTTTATTTCAAGCTATTCAGTTTAGTTAAACAGTTCTAATTCAGCTAATTCACTTTAGTATAAATACATATTTTGTTTACACGCAATTAAATGTGAAAACAATTCTATATTGAGCAATTCAGTTTAGTCTAAGTAGAGTTTCAATGTCAAAAACAGTTCCATTTCAAACAATACAGTTTTGCATATGCACGCAATTTAATTTAAGTACACAGTTTATTTGTCAAAAACATTTCTGTTTCAAGCAATTCAGTTTAGTCTGTTCTAATTCAAACAATTCAGTCAAGTATGCAGTTAGTTCTATTTAATCCGTAAGACCCTATAAGGTATTACTATTCTGGGACAGAGTGGACCAGGGAGCAATGGCAACGAAGGGGTGCTTCGCATTCCCCAAAGCTACAGCATCACTGGAGCCTCATTATCAGATCTTTTAGTGTCATATCCAGGACATTTATTGAGGGTTTTTTTACCACTCTACAGATGTGCAGTCGGTGTATTCTACAGCCCCTGCCGACTGGGCAAGATAAGAGCGTATATATATATATATATATACATACGTCTGTGTGTGTGTGTGTGTGATTAATGGAAAAGTGTTTAAATAACTGAATAAAATGCCGATCTACGAATTGATAGATTTATTTCTTTATTTTGAGTAAGAATTTTTTTTCTTGTGTAAGGAAAGATATTAGACAAAGAGTAAATATTTATGACAAATATTTATAACCAGAAAAAATGATGCATGAATTGTTCCCGTTTGCGGTTGTCAAATTCTTGTTGATATATTTTAGCTGTGAAAAAGGTTCTGTGTCTGAGAGTGTCACTATAGGAGATAAAAGTATGTTTATGCGCTGATGTGTAAACGGATCTAGCCAGAAATTTAATCTACGAGCATGTCTTTCTAAACGAACATTTTTCATTCCTTTAAAAATAGTTAAGTGATATTCTAATTAAATGCTACTTGAATGAACAGAATGTTAGATTGTCACAAAAAAATATGGTGAATAGTTCGAGTAGGCTTACGGAATGGATACGTAGATACGTTAAATATGTAGTTATTTAACGGCTTTAGAATATTGTAGTAGGTTAGAAATTAGATTAAAAATAAACAAAACTTGATTTTTCTATGATACTAATTGTTTAGAAATGTAGTTGAAACACTGTAAGAAGGAAGATATTATGAAAAAGGTTTTCTGTTTTGATCCTTCTATTTTTGTGCAGGAAGCAAATTGTTCTCGTTTGCGAATCCCCAAAACACTTTTAAAACGAAAAGTTAATCGCCGATTTGATTAAAAAAGAAAAAGACATATTAATACAAAATTAGAGCATACAAAGCGTGTTATTGCACAAAAATTAATACTTTTTGCATGCAAATCAGTCGTATATATATATATATTTACTTATACTTGTATTGGCTTTCACCCTGGTCGGGTTGAACCGGCTTCCTCCTGAGCAAGTAATATGTTGCTCATAGAAGAAGATACTTTGGGATTTGATTGAGGGAAGGGTTCCAAGTGCTACCCGGAAAAATGCCCTGTTTGGCGCATATTTTCCACAGTTGCATCGACAGAGCGACCCGAGGCCGCCGGTTGCAGGAACAGACACCTCCTCGATATATATATGTATATGAACAACCATTTGATTTCTACAACAATTCTGCAAAATTCCTACTAATACACTGGCTACAGAACAAAAACGACCTCTTAGCGCTTTACATCCCCCAAATTAGGAATTTCCACAGACTACCTAAACTTCACAATCCCGAAGAAATAAAAAAAATGCTGTAGAAATACAAAAATCTGAATATATAGAAATTCATAAGCCTAGTGATTTCAAATTTAAACCCATATTAGCAGGCCCATGGTCACCAAGCAAACTCATACACATTTTAGTACAACCCTTTTCAAACAAGAAAAAAAACTGTATTAGAGAAAACGTCCATTTTTTTAAAGTATATACCACAAAACATCGATATCGACACACTCATAGTCACATTTGACGTCACAAACCTGTTCAGTAATATTCCCAATGAATATGGAAAACAAGGTATCTACTTTTGGATTAATAAATACCAAGCAACATTACACCAAAGATCCAACCAAAAAATTAGTATAGAACTAATCTTTAATCATAACTCCTTCCAATTCAATAACCCAAATTACATCTAGACCCTAAAAACAGCTATATGAATAACAAATTGCACCAATATACGCCACCCTAACCTTAGCATATCTAGAAGAAAATCTCTCCGAAATCATTGGTCAAAATACAGCAAAAACATAAAAAGAGAATTTTCAAGGTCATGAAAAAGATATTTGGATGATAGTTTCAGATTTTGGAAATGCTCAGGGCTAAAAATTAACGAATTACACAATCTTCTCCAAAACTTACACCACCAAAAGAATTCATTATATACCATAGCTTTAAAGAACTACCATTCTCAGACATCCCCATGAAAAACGAAAATAGACAAATCCTCACAGATATCTTCCACATAACCATAGACACCCAACACTCCAATCGTCACCACATAAAAAACATGCGTAAGATGAATATTTTACACATTAGTGCGTTGAATATTCACCAAAATCATTCGCCTTCAAGAACTACGCAGAACCCTCTACTAGGATGGATACCCAATAACACAGATAAATAAGGGATTCGAATTAGAAAATACCACTAAAAGAACACGGAAATCTAAAAAAAAAAAAATAATGAAAAGCACCAACCATTGGTCGTAACCTACGCTATAAACAACCCAGAACTATTAAGAGAAATAATAAGACTTCTCGAATAAATTAAAAACAATGATAAAATCAAAGAAATACCGGATAAAAACAAAAGTCAACAAAAGCTAGAAACAACCCTAATATATTTTTAAATGAATACTCACCTCTTCTTCATTCGGGGAAAACACAACACAAGGACTTACTAAATGCAAGAATAAAATATGTGGAGTATGCGATATAATTGTAGGAAAATCGTATACCTTAAAAAACCCAAAACAAAATTCATGAATTAAGATTTAAGCTGTAACTCAAAAAACGTAGTCGACATTAACGAATGTAACTGGTGTCAAAAAGTATACATAAGATCGACACAAGCCTTCAATACCAGGATATCACTTCTCAAAAGCAGCATTAAAATAGCAGAAAAAATTAAATGTGTCTAAGTACATATAAGAATGAAGCAAAGATATTTCAAAACAATGCCCATATGTCAAACTAACTATACATTACTTCAAATAAAAGAGAAAAAAAAACTTAATAGAAAATTAAAATTCATATTGAATAAAACATAAAGTATACACACGCACACAAAGAGAAACAAACACACACAAACATACAAGTATATACATACACACATACACTGAAAATAGTAAAAAGTAGTTGCCAGCTAAATTTTAAACCATATTCCATCGAAAGAAAGATAAAAGCTTCTTAGAAAAATTCAAGCTCACAATGGATAAAATAAAAAACCACACACACACACACACACACACACACACACACACAGAGAAAAGTAAAAAAAAAGAAAAAAAGTTAGCTGAATTCTAAACTACTTAAACACAAAAAAATGAAAACAACTAATAAATTCTATAGCATATCAAGTACACACACACACATACACATACATACAAACAAACAAACACAAGGAGCAAGAGTAAAACAAGCAAAATAGCTTAATAACATATCAAATACCAAAGACTAATTGTGGTTATAACATAAAGTGCACCCACAAGGGAAAATAGGAAACACACTCTTAGAAGGAGAATGATAGGGAAAAAGAAAAGAAACGGAAGAGAAAGAAAGAACCAAACCCTACAAGAAAATGATCATGGAATTAAAAGAAACCACCACCCCATCAAAACGCTGTGAAAGAACTAAGTGAATAAGTTTTAAAAGGATATAAATTTATTTGGAAATATATATAATTTTTTCTCTCTTTGGAACAGCAACAAAAAATGACACACGCATACTTATTTTAAATATGTATGTAGTGGAACAGCTACTGATTTTGGGGTGCTTGGCGTTGCTGGGAAAGTAAGAACGAATTCAGAGGTGACAATCTTTTCACGAACACCGACATATCATCTCTGTTCCGACACAGGATGCAGCCTAAAGGACCTGGCATTAGTAATGAATGTTATGGACAGATGTATAGAGTCGAGTGTGTAATTGTTTTGTCAAATTTCTGTCATGCTATTACGTTCTTCCAGCAGTGACTTAATTAGCATCAGTTGCCTATTATAAGTATGGCTTTGTCATTAAATAACCCACCAAAGTTGATATACCACGAAAAAACTAAAAAGAAAGAAAGATAGAGAGAAAACAGAAAAAGGAAAATATATGTGTGGGGATGTTTTTGATCAGGGCATATGACGATCAATAGCCATAACTTCTTTAAAGATAGATATATAAATAGTTATGGCGGTAATGATATATATATATATATATATATATATATATAAGGGGTGGATGAGTGAAAGAAAGATAGATGCAAAATTTGTAATAACATAGATAGTTAAATGTATATCAACTGAAGTACATATGTAGATCGATACATAGATATAAGAAGATAGATAGATAGATAGGGAGAGAAAAAGAATGAGAGACAAAGTTTAAGGTAAGAAGGATTAATAGATATATAACTTTGATAATAGACAATATTTGATCAAATTTGAACTAAATGCTTAGATGTAAAACGTCTGTGCAGCAAAAAAATTCTAATGAATAGATTCTGCCAAAAAATTTGAAATTTCCATGTGCGCTCGAAAAACAAATACTGGGCAAAAAATTACAGAAAACTAGAACAGCTGCACACATTTGCCATATTACACATGATTTTTATACCCACGAATACTGCACTTACAACACATTGCACAGGTGCATGAAAGCAATAAATAAATAAATAAATAGATAGAAGAAAATAAAAAAAGATTCATGTTGAACATGACTATTGTTTTGAAAACAAACTCAAATAGCTTTTAAGAATTCTTGTTTATTTTATTTTATCTTATTTTAATTCATTTTTTGTGAGTGTGTTTTCCTTTTCTTATATTTTCGTATGCACGTGCATACGTCTTCGTACATACATCTTAATGAGATTTTTGAAAAAGCCCGCTCACACACACAAACTTTATATATGTATATATATATATATATATATATATATATATATATAAACTTCTTTCCTTGCATTCACGCGCACGAACATGCATTGAAGAGAATAGATTCAATTATAAGCGTATCGATATGTAGGAATAAATCAAACTATTTTCATACAATTTATCACGTGTCTACAAGGTCGATATGTATGGGTATCACAACTGTTATTCATTAATGTTCTTGTAGTGTAATGGTTATCGTCATAAGAAATGAATATGGCGACGGAAGTTCAAATCTTGGACGTGGCTGTTTGCATTTCAAATAGATTTTATACTCAAGAGAAAGGTATACATTGAACTATACTCCCTCTAGCTATGAGTAAATAGTAGGGTTGGCAGGCCTTTTTGAACAGGGTATGGTAACTGGTCTATGAGAAATAATACCCCAAGATCAGATCTGATAAAATCCACTTAAAGTGACATATCTGGCATTCTACTCATTTGGTGTAGTTGGATAAATACATAGCTTATAATTTATATGCACACTCAGTGAATGCAGTATCCATAGGTTTTGTTTTAAATTGAATGCCATAGAATATTTATCTGATATTTTATATTAATATAAGTATAAAACATATACAGCGCTATACACAAGCCGACTCTTTAAGGTTAAAAAATTGCTTCAAAACTAGTGATTGTTTTATACGGTGGGGCTAAGATCTAAATCTTTACCGCAGAATGGACAAGCAGTGAAATAGAACTCCCAATCATTAATCAATATTCACCACTTACCGTAACTGCAAAAGATTGCCACATACATTTCAAAATTAAACTCGTCCTCAGTGAACACATTTAACAAATTACAAAGACTAATATAAAACAATAAAACTGCTACAGGATTTGAGTTATATATATATATATATATATATATGTGTGTGTGTGTGTGTGCATATATATATATATATATATATATATATATATATATATATATATATATATATATATATATCAACTCCTCACGAGCAGTATCCGACACAAGGTAAAATTCATGCGGAGTCTAACATGTTTGAATTCAGATTTCCTTTCAGCGATCACATTTAACAAATTACAAAGACTAATATAAAACAATAAAACGGCTACAGGATTTGAGTTATATATATATCAACTCCTCCTCACGAGCAGTATCCGACACAAGGTAAAATTCATACGGAGTTTAACAGGTTTGAATTTAGATTTCCTTTCTCCGAAACTCGTTACCATAACAAATCTAAAGAACACAGCCTACCCTACTATTTCACCGAAAGCTGGAGGAAGAATATTTTGATTCATACCTCTCCCAAGACTATTAACACTATGTGAAATGCAAACAGCCTCGCCCAGAATTTGAACTCTAATCGCCGCCTCCTTTTCCTAGGACGATATACATTATGCCCATAGGGCAGTTTAGTCTTCTTCAAAGATATATCATTAGTGGTTTCTAACTTGATACACTGACAGTATAAAATTCCTGAAATATCAGAGTAACTAAGTTGCCTCACAGTCAACTACGGTATATTGCTAATCTACGCAATTACATGATACTGCAATAGAATGTCAATTCATACGAATATAAACCCTATTGTGAAAGATTTGCATATTTCAAATATGGCTGATATAATTCTAATTTCTGAGAAAAAATACGTACACCAAAAAATACAAGACTAATGACAGATTAAACAGACAGGATGGTAGTTTATTGTTTATAAACACATTGGCATTATAGCTCAACGTACAAAGCAAAACGTTTTTTATAAATAAAGGTTACATGAATTGTTATTTATCAACGATTAAAATTTTATTGTCATTCTAAAGGTATTTGTGAAGTTAAACTCTAATATGGATATACTAAAAATGCTATTTAACCATTATATGATAAATGATTACATCTTCATATTCTTCGAAATCTCTTTCCAAATCTGATCATCCTTTCCAGCCCACTATATGTTCGGGAGTCGACCGATACACCACAGCCTAGTAGGCTGGGGCTGTAAAATATACAGATTGCATCCCTGCAGATGGGTAAGACCTCTCGCCAGGAGTGTACTATTCATGACTCGTAAATAACTGAGGCGAACATGGGGGGGATGTAAGGTTCCTGTTCATTTCCTTTGATCCAAAGTCTAATTTGGCTCGAAGTGGTTGCAATTTATAGGGTCCTATGTATGGGCTAAATGAAACTATTTTACATTTCAACTAAATGCAAAAAATGAATTTAGCTAAACTGAATTACTTGAAATTGAAATGTTTGATCATTTAACTGTGAGAATCTACAGAAATTGTTTACAAATCGTAAATTTGATCGATATGAAAAAACAGTATTTACTATGAGATAAACAAAATGGTTGGTGTGTAATAAAACCAAACCAAACCAAACCAAGCTGATAAATAAGCTAAAGGCCTAACCTATAATTTTGTAGTGAAAACGTTGAGGTCTACTTATATACCAGATCTAATTGTACTCCCCAATTAATATATATATATATATATATATATATTAGTTAAATGTATATGTATTTATATAACCAAATAACTACATATGTGTGTGTGTGAGTGCGTGAGTGTGTTCTAAAAAATACCTGTATAACAAATGGTAAAAATTAATTTCAATTTAAAGTATGATTAGGAATCTGAGAAAAAAACGATTCGATTTCAGTTTTATCTTTTAAAGAAAAAGGTTAGATATAACTTTACTACGGAAAAAAAAAAGAAAAAAGACGAAAATCAGTGGAGAAAATCGAGCACACTCATTTTTGAGAAAGGTCTTCACTTTTGTAAAAGTATATATATATATATATATATGTGTGTGTGTGTGTGTGTATGTGTGTGTGTGTGTGAGTGAGAGTCTGAAAAATTATTTTAATCTTTTGTCTGGAGCGACTTATCGCTGATAGATAGATAATGATGGGATGAGAGTGACATAACTGAAATTAATGAGTTATTTAAAGGTATGGAGACGTTAGATTCTATTTCAGAAAAAAATACTCTAATATTTGTGGGTTAATCTGTGCATACGCATCAATACTGCATTCAAAAATAAGAACTAATTAACGAATCTCTTTCCTTCGATTTAACACCAGGCCGAATGAATGGGACACTCAATGAGACGCGAACTCACTCCTGTAGGTTAGCTAATCTAGCTTGCTAACCATTACACATTCGAAAATAAGTACCAACGTTATTAACAAGGTTACTGTTTGTTGAAATAGAAACCGATGATTTAAGAAAATGCTTTAAGATAAGTAATCAATGACATTTTCGTTTTTATATCTTATTTAATGCCCAATCATATATATATATATATATATATATATATATATATATATATATATATATATATATAACAACTTGTGAGTAACTTTATTTATCAATAAGTTGCTTGTGCTCATTTGTTAGAATACAGTTAAATAGTTTCAGGTATTCCTATCTAACGCCGATATTATTTATATTTGGTTTATGAGGGGTTAAATGGGATAAAATATAGCTATTCAACTTAAATAATTTATTTATCAAGTATCCTTATGTAATATAAATGACTTGCCCACGACAGTATTGTTCCTGTAATAAAAATTAGTAATCCGTGGTAGAACATTGAATAGTTCTATTTAACCCATATAGTGGACTCTATCAAGTTCTAGCCAAAAGACCAGGGTGAACCCAGGAATAATGGCAATGAAGTTGTACACTACGTTTCCTAATGCTCCCGGATTAGACGCAGTTTTGTGTTATATCCAGAAGTGATACCGGCATAAGTGTCCGCCTATCCTACTGTTCAAGCCAAGCAAAATATACAAATTAGAAATATATTGCCACTAGAAAAATATTGTTACCTTTGTCAAGTTATATAGCAGGTGATTCATTTTTTTTTTTTTTTTGCAGTTGTTTTTGTGATTTTTTTTTCTTTTCGCAGAACACCGACTCGGATAAATAAGCCTGTCTGGGAATAGAAAGAATTATTAAGAACATGATGTTTAATGATCCATTTTTAAAAACCGAAATCAAAACTTCCCTTCGTTATTACGGTTCAATTCTTCTTAATTCGAACAATATTTTGCACTAAAAGTTTGGTTGCTAAAATTTTACTTTGACATTTGGCGCCACGAGACATAGTAAGAAATTTTAGCTCTCTTTTCATATAAAATTAGTTAATGAATGCGTATATATAATTATATATTTTTGTGCTTGTGATGATTGCATTGGCGAGAAGCTCTAAGTCAGCAAGTGCCGCCCAATCAATGTTAACACTTTCCAAATTTTTATACACATACACTATCACTTTCTTTATTCATAGGTAAAAAGAAAGACAAAGCAGAGAAAAAAAGAAAGAATGTGCATATGGATATGAAGACAAACTAAAAGAAAGAAAGAAAGAAAGAAAGAAAGCAAAGGATTAAGTTGAGGAAAGGAATCTGAATGATAATGAGAAAATAGAATGCAAAAGTCGAAAGAATATGAAAAAGGAAAAACTGTAAATGAAGATGAAGAATAAAAAGTGAAGAAAAAGAAAGTTAAAAAATGAAGAAAGTCAAGAAAAGTGATAAAAACTGGTAAGAAGAAGACGGAGAAGGAACAAAGACAAAAATAATAGAATATATTGAATCGGTAATATCAAATGATGAAAATGCATCAATTACACCCAAAAATCACAGAGAAATGTTTCATGATACAACAAATATCCAAATGTAGGATAAGAAAATTATGCATAAAACAGGTTTCGTTTCTCTATTTAATGGCATATCAATTTTTGTTGGTTATTTAATGCCAAAGCAATCCATATTGAAGAACAGCAGAGGTATGATTTAACATATAGCTGCCTTACTAAAAGTGTTTGTGCTCTTCTATCGGCATTAATCAAGAAAGTGAACATTAAAACGCTACTGTCGCTTTCGGCTTCATTGATTAATTGCATATCAACTTTTGTTTGTTATTTAATTCTAAGGCAATCCTTCTAGAAGAACAGTAGTGGTACTATTTAACGCATAGCTGGTAGGATAAGGGGGTTTATACTTTTATCAAGGGTATTTGTTCGAAAGTGAACATAATAGCGTTCCAGAGTTCGAAATCGCTTACTACGATATCGAAGTCCAGCACGTGAGCCTGTACACTACAGGGACTCCCCAGCAATAGATCTGTATAATAATGAAAGAGAAAAAGTTTTATCTAATAACTGTATCAAGATAAGAGGAAGAACAACGAATCGAAATAAATACTAAAAGAAATCGAAACGATGAAAATAAGAACTCTGCAAAACTCTTATCCTGGTTATTATCCAGGATTTGCGGCGCTTACAGATCCCACAGGGTTTCACCTTATCAAGCTCTTAGACACATTCATGCCATTTTATTTCAGGTCGGTCGATTATGTTGTTGAAGAATTTTCCGGGTTAAACTGACATTGGCTCTGGCACTCCCGATCGCTTCTTATCTTCTCTTCTGATGTACTGGCAAAATATAAAGGTAATAAATGTGTCTACGCATATAGATTATTCATAATACTTACACATTATATCATTACTCGTTATATCTATTGAATTATTAAATCTAAGCCAAGAAAAAGAAAACATTAACCTAGAAATTAGCCATAATCACAATCAATGGCTTGTGAGATCATTGACGTCTAACCTTGTGGTCACTAGTGCCTGGACTTACTGGAATGAAAAATCAAACGATATTTAAGGATTTAATAAAAAACACTTTCTGCTGTACACATAATTCGTTTATAAATGCACATGTATTTGTTTTAATTTATATATATATATATATATATATATATATATATATATATATATATGTACACACAATTATTTGGGGAGTACAAGTAGATGAATGGAATCATTATTAACACACACACACACATATATATATATATATATATATATATATATAATGTGTGTGTGTGTGTGTGTGTGTGTGTGTGTGTGTGTGTGTGTGTGTGTGTGTGTGTGTGTGTGTGTGTGTTACAGTTGTTCATAAACAAATAATCGTAATTCAGTGTAATGGTTTTTGCCCTTAAAATGGAGTCGTTTAGAATTCAATTCCCAGCCAAGGCTGTTGTCTAACTTCGCGCTGATGTCGTTGAGAAAAAAACATGAATCCATGCCTATATAAAGAAATGTTTGTGACCTTAGTGGAATATAACCCGAAGTTTCCCTTTTCAATAGTTACTACACAGAGGTATAGGGAAGAGCACTCCACAATTCCCTGGATTGCTCTACTTTACCCTTGATCTATACCTTATAATGCTGAGTGTTAAGAAAGGCGGCATCTAGTTCCATTTTTTGAGTCTTTGGTATGACTCGACCTGGGATTGAATGCCAGTCTCCCGGGCCATTGGTGATCACTAACCGCTTGGTCAATGGAACGGTCTACGTACTATGAGTAAGCCTACATACTATGACTATATAGTGGGGAAGACGGGGGTTTTCAGCTTTGGTTAAGCAATCAAGAAAACTCTGAATTAAAACCAGCAGAAATTCACGAAAAATAAACCTCATCACCAATGGAGGATATGACAAAATGTCATATCCTCCATTGGTGATGAGGTTTAGTAAATCTCTGACAAGGCTTAGTATTTTTTCAAAATGACACTGACTTATCTAAACAATAAATCAATAGCAGTCGAGAAGTTTTTACATTATCATTTTTTAAGTTGATCAGTTTTTCTTAGTTCATTCCCAGCCCATTTGGCTGGGGCTGTAGAGTACACCGAGTACATCTGTGCAGAGCAGTAAGACTTTCACAACGAGTTCCTTGGATATGACTCAAAACAATCTGATAGTCAAGCTCCAGCCCTGGAGCTTTGAGCAATGTGGAATACTCATTCATTGTCATCACTCCCAGGTCTACTCCGACCCGGAGTGGTAGAACACGATAGGGTCCAATTTATGGGCCCAATAGAACTGCATAACTTTTAATCTGAGTGCAAACAAATGATTCATGCTTAAGATAATTGTTAGAAATAGAACTGTTTGATCATTTCACTGTGTGTAAATAAATGACTGATTTTTAATTGAATTGTCAGTGATACATAAAATATATTTGAAACTACTTCACTGTTTTCTAAGAAATGATTAACATTAAATAGAATTATAAGAGTTAGATAGCAATAATAGAAACCATTTAACTGAGCAGAATCGATAGCAATGCTCTAGGGCAAACAAATTAATTCTCATTTAAAAATTATATAACCGATATATTTTCAAAATTATGTATATGTAAACAAACAAATGACCGATGTTACATTGTTATTCTTACATAGAGATACTTGAAACCATTTAACTATGAACAAAATGATGAGCTCAGGCTTGTTTAAAAATGTATCTACATAATGAGTTTGCAAATCAGATATGTTCAATATATATGTAAAATCAGAATTGGGAATTTCATGAACACAACGGTTGATAAGTCATGAAACAATATCAAAGAGTTCTTCGCTAAGTTATAAAGATAAAGTTTCAGTCATAATACAAGGAGCATAAGCAAAACATGGAATAATTTTATAACGTTCATTTTTTTATTCTAAGTCCAATTTGAAAAAAAAATGCGATAAATCTAAATTTCCATGATTAGCTCTATTATTCAAGCACATTTTTAAAAATTGAAATTCAGTGCAATATGAGTGAGCAAGAAAAGAACTTACAATGAATCTATGACTTACGTAATGCCGAAACCAAGCAAAATTTTGTTTGCTTATCGCATACAAAGAAAAGAAAAAAAAATGAGAAAAAGACCTTTTGTTAGGAAAACGAGGAGTGGATGATTTTACAAAAAAGGGAAAAAAAACAATTTTTTTAAAAACTATTCTCGCTACGGTGATTAAAAAGGGTCCAACAACGCCAATATAAAAGCATGCTACAATTAAACAAGATTTAAGCCCAAACTTTAACCCACTTGATTATAGCTATATAGAGCGTTTTAGAAAACAAAACAAACGCAACATCCGATTCAAATAATGGTTCGCTTAAGACTTCTATGGTGGAGGAATAAAAAAAATGTCTGGAGAATTTATTTTAAGGCAAGAAAATCGTTTCGAAGGCTTTTTGATATAATACTCGAATAAAATAGCAGCCATATTGAGTATATATTCTGCTTAGTATCGATCTTATTACTTTTTTTAAAATTAAGATTGATCTTGTTTTATAATAAATTCATTTATGGTTATATTAGAATATTCTTAATGTTGCTTCCGCACCCTGCATATTTGAATAAATCTCATACGGAATTCCAGTTGTTACTGACTATTCATTTCATTTTTAACTAAACATCCATGACCTTCGACAGTGAATTACTGAATTCCACCAAATCTTTTTAATCATTTTATTGTTGCTTTTGTTTGTTTCTATTTCTTTAAGTAATGAACCTTGGTTTTCTTTATGTGAAACCTCAGAACAGAAAATTCACGTTATCACATATCGATTTTCTTTTCGAGACTGAATCACTCCCATATGCATGTAAATACATTTAGAAGGGGAAAATTCTGTAGGTATATTGGAGAGACTCAAGATAACAGCGAAGTGTTTTCATAAACATGATGTTATAGAGTTCTGAGTAACTGTTTGGGTTAGTAGTTTTAGAATAATTGTTGGATTAAAGAAATGTTGGCACCCAGTCAAAGTTATCGTGCCGAAATTTAACCACTTGTTCACACACACACACACACACACACACACACACACACATATATATATATATATATATATATATATAACAAATCCAAAGAGTTCTTCGCTAAGTTATAAAGATAAAAAAAATTCAGTCGTGATTCAGGACACGTAAACAAAATATGGCATAATTCTATCACAATAATTTTTATTCTGAGAAGTTCAATTTGCAAAAAAGAAAAAAGATTAATCTAAATTTCCATGATTAGCTCTATCATTCAAGCACATTTTTTGAAATTAAAATTCAATCCAATTTGAGTAAGCAAGAAAAGAACTCACAATGAATCTATAAAAGCTCACACACACACACACACACACACACACACACTAACACACACACGTGTGTGTGTGTGTGTGTGTAATAATTTAGTGTAGCTATATAAATGTAAGATCCAGCTACTAACCATTACAGTACGAAATCAGAGCGTGCATGTTTGGGCATTCGTATCATCACACAACAAAATTATGAGTAGAATTATCACATTTTTTCATATATTATTTGAATTTGGAGAAAAATATACCCAGTAAATATCGAACTCACTAAAAATGGTCTGCAAAAGAAAAACTACCTTGCGAAGCATTAAACAACGTAAAGTGCCTTAGATGGATAGAAAGAAGAAGAAGAAACGAGTGGATATACGTGTCTTCTAGTTAATTGATGTAAATCGAACTATATAGATCGACCAGAGAGATTAATAGATATATAAATAGGTATAAAGACAAGGATACATTCACACACCACAGTGTGTGTGAATGTACACAGACTATACACACATACTCGTACATACATACATATATATATATATATATATATATATATATATATATATATATATAGACAGACATACAGGCATACCGATAGAATTGCAGATTTAAAAAAGACAACCTAAAAGCGTCAAAGAAATTAAGCATATAGCATCATGTAAGCCGTACAATTCTTCTGTACCCGTTCAGCAGATGTGTTGCTTTCTTTAACAGTGAAGAATGAAGCCCTACAAGTCAGTATCAAAACTGTACTTAAAATCTACGTCGTCAAAAAAGAACATTCTAAGAACTCCCGTTTTTGAAAAACAGACAAAGTTGATGTATTATCTTTTATCTCTTTCGAAGATAGTCGATCCTCAAGATATTTTCATTGGTTTGATGTAAGGTTGTAATGATAAAAAATCGCCATCTGACTTTTTCCCACTTTTTAAGACCGGGTTTATTTCGGGGTGTAAATTTCTACAACGTCCACCAGACAAATCCCCTGTGAAAATTCATGATTTGATTTTATTATGTTTTACGGATAAATTGGTCATTAAGTTAGCCTTGAATATATAAAAAGTTGGTGACCCTAGTCGAAGGCACCCCAAAGGCTCCTTATTCATTAGCTACTGCAAAGAGGTGTAGTCGAGTGCGCTCTTCCTTTCTTTGGATTGCTCCATTTTACCCTTGATTTCTACCTGATAATGCTGAGTTTTAAGGAGGCATGAAGTATTTTTTGAGTTTTTGGTGTGACTCGTGATGGGATTGAACCCCAATATCCCGGGCTATATATATATATGTTCTTGTGTTTGTGTGTGTGCATATAAACACACCTACCTCCCTACATATACATATATACACATGGAATATTGCCTTTAAGTACACCACTTCTATATTTTTAATTAAAAAAATTCATAAGCCATATATATATATATATATATATATATATATATATATTTCTGTTATCAATGTTCCACGTGTTCATATATTTTAACATAAATTACTATATTTAAAATATAGCCTATAAGATTTTAAACTCCCGACTGCATAATTTTCTAAATACAATTTATCTGATTTTTAAAATTGGCTGCATTTCCACAGACAAATTACGAATAAGGTGATATCTCCACGGGGTTGTTGTTGACGTTCTCGACTGTGACATCGTAGTAAGCGATTTCGATCTCCAGTCCCGCTGTTACATTCTCTTTCAGCTTACTGCGCTTGAGAAAGTATAAAAGCTAATTATAACTTATATAGTACCACTACTATTATTTTACAGGGAGAGATTTAGCAGGTTGATATGCCATTAAACAAAGAAATTGAACAATTTACAAATACCGAATCGTAAATTCCGCGATTTTCATTGAAAGATTTACTCTTCAGACACTTCAGTCAAATCAATTCTCTATATTCATTGTTTTTTGTCTCGTAATATTTCTCATCTACCAGGCTACGGCAGTATAATACGCAGACTACATCTTTCCAATTAAATAGAATTGTATTAGATAGTAATACTTGAAATAATTCAATGGTGTGCAACCAAAGGATTGAGATTAAGTAGAGGTATTAAGGTTAGATAGCATTACTTAAAATCATTAACTGTGTGCTAACAAATGATAGATATTGAACAGAAGTATTAGTGTTTGAGAGAAATACTTGAAATTATCTGTGTGCAACTAAAGGATTCATATCAAATAGAGATATTAGGGTTAGATAGCAACTCTTGAAATTATTCAAATATGAGCAACCGAAACAAGTACTGTTTCTCATTGATGGACAGCAGCATTTTCCTGCTGAAAACGACATTCTTCTCCACATAGACCACGCCTTTCTTGTGGGATAGATAAGTCCTTTATCATCTTCACATAATCTGCTGCTTATTACTGATCTCTGACAAATTGTAGTTTAAGTTTTCCTGAAGATGAGCAGTCTGGACGCCATATCAGTGTGCCACCAAAGGATTCATATTAAATATAAGTATTAGTGTTAGATATCAATACTTGAAACCATTAACTGTGTGCTTGCAAATTATGAAAATTGAAAATAAGTAATACTGTTGGATAGCATTACTTGAAATTATTTAATTGTGTGCAATCAAAAGATTCATATTAAATAAATGTATTAGTCTGTTTGTTTGGTTTTTATGGCATATCAAACTTTGTAGGTTGTTTAATTCCAAATCCCTTTTTAGACGAATGAACAGTTCGATTTCAAACAATTCAGCTTAGCATAATTACAGTTTGTCAAAACCCCTTCTATTTCAAGCGATTCAGTTTATTCAAACTGGTGTATTTCAAATAATTCTATTTAGTATAACTATAGTTTTTGTTTACAGATTCTCAAATGTCAAAATAGTTCTATTTCAATTTAATGTAAGTACAATTGAAATGTTAAAAAGAGTTCTGTTTCGAACATTTAATTTTAGGATAAGTACGCAGTTTAAATTTACAGTTCTATTTCAAGCAATTCAGATTAGTATAAGTATACACATAAAATGTCAAAATAGTTTTCCACCTCAACCAGCACATTGTTGTTCTATTTAACCCATACTTCGGGCTAGAGTGGAACTTGGAGCGATGACATTGAAGGGACACTCCGCATTCCCCAAAGCTCCATTATCTGTAATTTCACCATCAGATTGTATAGTGTCATATCCAGGATACTTGTTGGAGGTGTCTTACCCTGCTGCAGAGAAGCAGACGGCGTATTCTACAGCCCAAGCCAACTGAGCAAAGAAGTATTAATGCTAGATAGCAATACTTGAAACCATTAACTGGGTGCTAACAAATGATGAATATTGGATAGAAGTATTTGTATCAGCAATACTTGAAACCATTTAACTGTGTCAGCAAATGATGCTTATTGAATACAGATATGACTGTTTGATAGCAATACTTGAAACCATTGAATAGTATGAAAACAATAGAGATCTAATAACTCATTTAATAAATGAAGTTACCCACAAACTGTTTTCTTACAAATTACAGCACAACACAATACGTGCGTTCGCGTGCGCGCGCGCACACACACACACACACACATATATATATATATATATATATATATATATATATATATATATATATATATATATATATTCATGATTTCGTTTTGAATAAGTCTCTATGATATGCCATAAAAATTCCAACCAACCAGCCAATAATAATTTTACCTCTCCTTCCTTGTATTACTTATCACTTACTTTATTTACATAACTGAACATTTCCCATCAGTGTTTATTTCTATTCCAATTGTCTCATATATATATATATATATATATTTGTGATTGTTATTTATTTGTTTGCTACTCTTCACCAGCTTTACCTCCACTATCTCTTATATGGTTCATTCATGTCTTACAATTTCTTTCTTACTCGTCGTTAAGTGATATGTACCAAAACCCTTGACCCTGGTTTAAAGCTCCGCATTTCAAAGTTGCACAATATACGTGTCAGATTGTATCCAAGAGCCAGAACCCACTCGGGGAAAACGCATTAGCGCTTATAACCCTAACGCCCCGCAAAAGAAATCGGCTTTCCTCAAGTCAGGATCGCTTTTCGACACTGCATAATAAGATTAGTTCAACAAACAAGCCTAATCCCACTCTCTTTGTTTGTGAGCAGGGATCTTTCATCGAACCCCAGCTAGAAATCCCTGAAGTTCTCTACGGAATTAATCCAGATTCACTATTGCGGGTAATCTCGTTCGAAACATACTGCGTGATGCGAAGGGCTTTTGATTGATCAAGGTTTTCACTTGATAGACATCGACATGTACAGTGATGCAAAGAAAATGACAAATATAAAGTTTCTTACATGCCCAAGGGCATATTTCTAACATGGTGTCTTTTTATTATGTACAAAGGGGAAATCCACAGAATCATCCATTATATATATATATATATATATATATATATATATATATATATATATATAAACGATCTTTCAGCGACGATTTAGGAGCGAGATGATCGACTTGAGAAATATGTTTGTTTCAACAAATTTATGCTGCCCGTTTTCTCAATAGAAACCAGTGTGCACACACATTACATATATATATATATATATATATATATATATATATATAATCTCCAGCTTGCACATATGCAAAAGCAAAAACGGATACGCATTCACAGATAAAGAAATATTGCAATAGATTGATAAAAGGAAATACAAAAATTAGATATGATTGATAGGGAAATATCTAAATAGAGAGACAGCTAGATATCAAATGGCTGAACATCTATCTATCTATCTATCTATCTAGACAGACAGACAGATTGATAGATAAATAGATGTTTTTTATTATAAACAGTCTTTCAGCAAATATTTAAGAGTAGGATAATCGACCTGGAGGATATTTTTTCCAAACATCTGAGTCGCCCGAGCTTGTGTGTGTGTGTGTGTGTGCGTGCGCACTCACATGTGAACACACACACACACACACATATATATATATATATATATATATATATATATATATTGGTCTGTGCTCGCACACATTCGGAAGCAAATATATACCTACGTATCATTATCATTATAAAGTGCGCTGATAGCACGTATTTCCTTGACTCTTTCGAGCCATTTATCTAAATTATCCATCGCTCTCAGCAGGACTTTAAAACCACATCTAGTTTCTGTATTGAGCTTATATAAGTAAGTTTTTGCTGGTCAAGCGAACATTTGAATATCCATGTGCAGGAGTCCACGAGAGAACGTTTCTTATGATTTCGTCCCTACTTCTCCAGTAGTACCCCTAATGTTTTGTTCCTCTTACTACAATTGTTTGTTGAATGGGGTTAGGTGGCCTTACAGCAGCTGTTTTGTTGTGCGATGCTTTCAAGATTTTTTTCGAAACAGCAAGTAACATTTCTGTATAATTACTATTTAGTCTTTTTTTCCTATGCCTTCCCTGAGTGTCTTCATAGTGCGTGCATACATGCTGCGAAAGCAAAATTATAAATATTCTAAAATAATAATAATCAATTCTAATATATAAACCAATATTTGGATGAACAATTGCATTTATTTTGTTTTTTTTTAAACGCCCATATAGCGTAATAAGGGGTTATGGTTTGGTCCTAAATATTGTTTTTATTGCTTTCCTCACAGTTTTCTCGTGAACTTTCAATTTATTAGCGTGCTTTCTTATTGTCGTTGTACGGTCCTTCTTAATCACCATTTCAAGAGCAGATAAAAAGCCTTCTTTTCGTTTTTTGTTCAATCCTCCATTCCGGTTTTTCGTTAAAAAGTTATATTTCTATAAAAAAACGTTCCTTTGCTTAGTATACCATACACTAACAAACTTTGGCCTGGTTTCGGTGTTAAGCAAATCATAGATTCTTTGTCGTTTATTTTCTATCTTAGTCATTATAAGGGGAATTTTAATTTAAAAACTGTGCTTGAATAATAGAGCAAATCATGAAAATCTAGATTTATTGTTTTCTTCATCCAAAATTGGACTAATCAGATAATATCTTTTTTTTAGATTATTTTATATTGGTTTCCGCGCCCTGCTTAATATTTACAAAACCACATTTTGAGGGAATTTTCATTTTAAATTGGACAAAAATCACATACACATAACAGATAAAGAAGTACTGTATTTGATAGATCTAAAGAGAAAGAAAGTTTGGAAGTGATAGATACATTAAAATTTGCATACCTCGAAAACATTCCCGTCACTTTTTATGAATAAAGTAAACGACTAGTTTTATCAATCTCGACGAGAAATTTTTCTTACTCGACTTTTTATGATATTTTTTTCAAAGGCTGCATGCGGAGGTCATTATACTTAATTTCGAGGCCAAATGCCATCAGTGCAACGCCAGAATTCTTTTAAACCCATATAACACGCGCAACAAAGAGACAAGAGAGCCAGCGATTTTCCTCAGCCCTACAACGACGATTCTCAGTGCCCATTGTCCTCACCAGTTCAATCTGAGAATTCATTATAATGGCCATCTTAGCACTCCCAGATTGCGATTACCACATATTGACTGACATTATATCACATCCTTTCATTTCTTTAACATCTAAATTTGATTTATTTTTTAATTTCATGGCTTCAAGATGAGAGGGATCAAGCCTCACTCCTCAAAAAATGTCAACATTTTGCGTGCCTGTGAAGCTATTTAAATTTCTTCACACAGCCAATATAAAGCAAAACTACTGCGTCATGGGTGTCTGAAGATTGTGTTCAGAATAAATGTTCTAGCGACATGATATTTTCATAGATATTATCATACTTTGTGCATTACGTGTCAGAGATCATCTAGTAATTTAAGTTGGCGACCTTTGTTGAGGGTGACCAGAAGGATCTCTTTTCAATAGCTACCCGACATAATTGTTGGGGAGAGCGCTACTCAATTATCTGGATTACTCAACTTTACACTTGATCCTTACCTTATAACACTGAGTGTTAAGCAAAGCGGTATCAAATACCATTTTTTATGTCTTTGGTACGACTCGACCTGGGATTGAACCCCGGTCTCCCGGACCATTGGAGAACACTCTACTCATTAGGCCAATGTCCTGGTTCCATCAAATCGTTGGATATGACATTTCTGGTCAAATGAACCGAAATTGAGACTTCGATATGAATTACAAAAAAATGTTGACCTTATACATTACGGGATGTCATGTACAAGTTGTTCACATTGTTAAAAAAGATAACGGCACTTATTTGCTAGAAATAGGAGAAAATATCACATATTAGCGTGGAATATGCTAAAGAGTGCAGGGCACTGACGTTTACAATTGCTGGAATCCATGAATGAAAACAAGGAAAGTCTACTTGACATGCAAACTGACAAAGTCTTCCCCAAACCATTTGAAGCAAACTGAGATCAATAAGGCGTTTTAATATGGCCGGTTGTCCGCTCATTGCTTGATAGGTGTCCAGTGATGGGGAGAAAAAAGAATAGATAGACAAGTTAATTCGATTCTCTAGAAGTTGAGTTTGTGACACCTGTCGGCTGAAGGCAATTTAACCAGACTTGAAGGCCTCCTACTGTCGAAGAGCGAAGTCTCGGCAGAGGAAAATGGTAGCATTTCCGTGTCTAATATAAATTTCCCCAACAGATAAGCCCTTAGGAAATCTATGAGCCCTCTTATCTTTACAGGTAAGGGTTAAATAATATCCCTGCTGTTCGGCTTCAAGGATGGCTTTGACACTGAATAAGCGAAGGTTGAAATACCATTAAACAAAGAAATCGAACAACCTAAGCTAAAATTAATGGCTGGAAATAAACCCAAATCTTCATTTTGGTTTTTACTTAGGATTTACTTATAACTCCTCACTTCGACAATGTAACACAATGACATTCACTAAACGTAATTTGAATTGTTCTTTATATGGTAACATGACACCGACGACTATTATATCCGTATCAAGATCGTATAGACGATGGGAAAAAAAACACAACATCATTCGCCTAAAATATATGACCTGCGTCTTTTTTTCAATTTCCTTCGTTCAGTTATTGAAACCGTGGAATTACGTGGAAACGGTTAACGAAAATAAGGTGCGTGTTTGATTCTACGGTCTTTCTTCTCACTTGTAAGAAACACTTCTAATTTTGTTGAGGTTTTCCTTCTCAGCCTCCTCAATCATTTGGCTCCTCGTGACCCCAACAACAAAGTATTTCATATTAAGAGACAATTTAACACTAATTTTGTTTCCATTGCATAAGTATTTATTCGTATATTAAAATAAATGGCCAAATTGCTTTAACGGTTTTTTGTTCTATCATACTCCTTGTAACTTAATATTAACACCAAATTATAAAAATATCAACTCGTCTCACAAAATCGGCTTTGATAGCACTTCACACAAATTTCGAATAATTTCAAAATATTCTGGAATAATAAAAAAAATCAGTTTCTTTAGTTATCAAATTATCCGTTTATACTTTATATACACGCATATGGAGAGAGAGAGAGAGAGAGAGAGAGAGAGAGAGAGAGGTTTCCGTATACGATATATACATTGGCTCGAATATAAAATTTAGTTGAGTATAAATACCTATTGGAAATATTTTGTTATTTCTTTTTCTCTTTTTCTTTGTTGTAATTATCAATACGTCACATCTTCTAGCCGGGATTAGATGATTTGTTTTTATTTTTAAATGCTAGTCAATTTTGTGGGTCTCATTCTCTTGGACATATTTTGTTTTTGAATGAACCATTCGGTTGTTTAGTCAAATTTCACACAATTCCCATTGGATCTCTTTCCACACGCAGCCCTGTCTTGTCTGATACTCCTTTTATATTTATTTGCTTCATTCACTAATATGATTAATTTTGTTTGGCTTTGTTACCACATAACCTACACTTTGTAATCTTTTGTGAATTATTTATTTTCCCTTTAATATTATTGCTTCCTATGGCGTTGTTTTGTACTTTTATTGGAAAGTATTCGATTTCTATTTTGAAATGTTCCTTTCGTAGCCATATCTAAGCCTCTTCGTGTGAGATTTCGCCAGTTTGTCACTTTTCATATATTCAGCACATTATCAGTAGATTTTTTCTTCATCCTTACATATTGATAAGTACACAGATAGAATAAGATTGTACCCAAATACCTGCATCAAGAGATAGAAGTGCTTATTGCTTCACATGTTGATCTGAAAGATTGACTATTATCAGAACATTATCGTTAGATTCTTTCTTTATCCTTCCAGATAGATTGATAAAGAATTTATTGATTGATATAAAGAGAAGGTTTGTTTCATTTGGTTTGGTTAGGTTTTATGGCAAATCATCGATTATAGGCGATTTAATGCTAAATTATTTTCATATATATATATATATATATATATATATATATATAACATTCTTAAATGAGCCTGAGATCTTTTTTGCACACAGTTACATGGTATTGCAATATGACAGTCACAATTTAACACCTGTAATTTGTTTTCACACATATTTTGTTCTATTTGAACCATATATAGGACCCATTCATGCGCTACCACGCTGGATCAGAGTGGACTGGGAAGCAATGGAAATGGAAGTTACTCCACATTACCCAAATCTCCAAGACTGGAACCTCGCCATCGGATGGTTTGATTTCATGTACAGGACATTCGTTAAGGTAGGGGTCTTACTCTTCTGCAGAGATGCAGTTGGTGTATCGTTACAGTTCCAGATGTCTGGGTTAAGAAGAACATTTGCATCCAACGACAAAAGCGCTTATTACATTACATGTTGATCTGAATGTGTGACTATTTTTGGCACATTTTCGGTAGATTATTTCTTCGATCTTCTGTTAACTATACGAAAGGCAGAAAGAAGACAATTAATTGACAGAAAGATAGAAAAATGGAATGATTCAGAAATCATCTGTAAGCCAAGGGGAATTGTTTGACATTAACATGTCAGGAAGTGTTTTCTTTAACATCAGTCATAGTTAATGAGAAAAAGGCCTTCGTTCTAATTATTGACAAATGACTAGCAGCATGTTTATACAATATTACCCTAATTGATTTAACTTCATTTGCGCCTAATACTGATTTCGGGAAAAATCGTTGGAAATATAATTATTTCATGGTGCTAAAGCCAAAATAAGCAGGAAAAACAATTAATATCACTAACTGCGCATCTCTCCATACGTCAATGTATTTTTTTATATATATAGTTTCTCATTTAATCAATCATGTAGAGGTACCTCTATGCCACTTCTAAAATTATTCACTTGCTTTTATGTATTAATCCTTATTCGGTCGACGGGCCTTAGAATATGCTGACTATATCCCCTGATTTTTATATGCTCCGAAAAAAGGTAGAGTTGTGGGTAATGTGTCTGACTGTGATATCATAGTTACCAACTTCAAAATCCAGTCGCGTGATCACGTTCACTTTTGGGTTGATACTCTTTGGATCTCTTTTATCCACACGATCTATTGATTAAATAGTACCATTACTGTTCTTTTATAAGGATTATTTAGCATTAAATAAACCACGAAAGTTATATACCATTAAGGCGAGAAACTGGAACCAAACAAAAAATCTCCAGTTCTTGGGGTGTGGAATATTACCAAATTTACATTACTACCAAGTTCACTCTGATTCGGAGTGGTGGTATGTGAAAGTTCCCATTATTGAGTCAAATTTTTATTAGCACCAACGTCACTCTGACTCGGAGTGGTGGTATGTGAAAGTTCCCCTTACTGAGTTAAATTGTTCTATTTAAGAATTATCCATATTCGACACAAAATAGTAAATAACGTAAAATTATCGCAATTTCCTAATTAAAAGATGAGTTGACATTCTTTTAAAATCAATCCTCCTGTGATCAATCAATCATAACATGCATAGCTGGAAACATATCTGTGTTAGTTAATCGCCTGAGAGTCCTGGATAAACACAAAAACCGTTCTCGTCTTTATTCTCTCGGTTCAGTTTTGGCGGAAGTAGACAGCAATGGATAACTGACACAATGTGCGAAGCAGATTCATTTTTCAGGCCGGCAACTATTCTTCTGTATCTTAGCAAAGTTCACTTGCTCTCCGTACACACAAACAATTCTCTCCTTATATTCAAACCGTGAAAACTTACTCAGAAAACACAACCCCTTAATTCCATCTCGCGTTGGCGACATTGTCTAGTCACCACTGAGATAGCTAGGCGGTCTGATGACCTCGAAAAAAGCTGGTAAAATGTTATGTTTATTTTTTTTTAATTCGGAGTAATAGATCAAGCACATCTTATAAACCTGAGCCTACTAAACGAAAAATGCAGTCATTTATTTTTGCATTGTGTGAAGTATATTCAGTATTTGTTAATTTATTCTTTTCCATTCCTAGTTCTAATAATAGTGGCTGACTTCAGGCAACCAATTTGTCTCAGGAGACAGTGTGTCTTCTTTTTTGTAAAAAAAAGTCATCTTCTGTTAGTTTATGATAATAGCCAAGCATCTACAAATAGAAGGAAAAGTGTTCCTGCTTTTAATCTTTTAGGGATCTAAGTTTCCCTGTATACTAAGCACTTGGTTTTATACTTGGGTCAGATAAGTGAAGAAAAATAAAAGGTATTAGCTGGTCACAACACTGAACACTGAGACATATTTTACTTTTTGGAGGGCACAAACTTCAACGGATAGTTTAAAAGAGAACCACAGTTGTTATTATGCAATTATATTAACAACACTCGGTAAAAATAATATTTTTAGTCAAAGTTCCCACCCGAAGTTTCAAGAAGTAATTCTTTTTTTATTATTGTACTTCGTATTGAGTTATTCAAGATGCTATTTTAATGTAACTCAGTGACCTTATACGATCATTCTTTTTTTAAATTCATGGAATTTCCAGCTGACTTACCAAGAGGAAATACTTTATCTTAGGTATGATCCTGCTTTACAAAAACTTATTAATAACCAACTAGACATCTAACAAAGATATTTTATAGAAGAAGAACTTAAGGTAGTAGTGAGAAAAATTAAAAGCTGAAAAGCTGCAGGCCTCGACGAAATACTCCCAGATGTATAGATGACAGAAATTTGATGACTAATTTCTAATATTTTGCAAAGCTTTATATAAACAAAATACAAGAGAGAAATGGGATAAAAGCTGCATATTCTCCTCTTCAGAAAAGCTGACATCGTAAGCACTAAGAACTACAGAAACATAACATATTACAGCTAAGCTTTATAATGATCAGCTTTTTAATCATATCAAACACGAAATCGCAAAAATTCTCAGGCAAAATCCAAACGCTTTTCGGAGAAATCGATCTCCAACTTCACAGATTCTGACTACCTGTCGAACCACCAAAGAAATAATAGCAAAAGTTTCGATGCAACACTATTGTTCGCAAATTTCTCCTAGGTATTTGATTCCATAAACAGGGAAGAAGGAGCAAATACGACTAGCATATCATCTGTCCAAGGAAATTACAGCTATAATGATTCTTTATAGAAACATGAAAGCAAAGATTTGCTTATTTAATGGAGGCATGAACTTCTTTGACATTGTCACTGTAGTTTTACTCAGAGACACATTTGTACCATATTTGTTTATAATCAACCTTGATAGCGTATTTCGATTATCAGTAGATCTAATTAAAGAAAATCAGTTTTAGCTAAAAAAAAAACAAAAAAGATTAAAAAAAAACGATATCCAGCAGAAATTAAAACAGGTGTAGTGTATATAGATTATTTAGCGCTTTTTGCAAATCCATAAATCATATCAAAGAGCAAGGGGCATTAGGTATAGGTTTCCTCGTGAGAGCTAATAAAAAAGTGCATGTGTTTTAAACAAGAAGGAGCCATCTCCACTCTAAGTGAGAGGTCTCTTGAATTAGAATAAAAGTTCACAAACCACGGCTGCAATATCTCATCTACTGAAAATGCTATTAAAATTAACGACAAGATGTGGTCTGCTATCAATAGGGTATCAATCATAGAAAGTTTTGATCTATTCGATATAATAAAACAGCGTTTTCTCCAAGCGGAACCTGTATTACTATTACTACGTGTATGTATCACATGGACGCAAACAAAATTCATGGAGAAAAAACTTGATGGGAAATACTAAAAAATGTTATGTGTTTTCGAGAACACATCCTGGAAGGAACAACACAGAAAACAGCAGCAGTACGGCTACTTACCCCCGCCCCCATCTAAAAAAAAAACATCCACGTTAGTCGAACAAGTCATGCAGAACCCTTCTGGAGAAGTAACGAGAAACTCAGAAGTTACGTTCTTCTATGGATACCTTTACATGAACCTGCCAGTTTTGGCTGACCAGGAAGAACTTATTTAGATTATTTCTGGGCAGAGACTGGATATTCATTTGAAGACATGACTGGTGCAACTGATGAGAGGGACGGATGGGGAGAAAATGAACCAGGAAAATCCTTGGTATCAATTTTAATTGATGCTGATTATTATTATGATTTAAGCATATCCTTCTTTTTAAAGAAAAGTTTTAAAATGATTTATCAATTCACACACACACACACACACATATATATATATATATATATATATATATATATATATATATATTCGTCGTAGGAAATGGACTCTATAAATCGAGTTCAAATCTAGGACGAGATTATTAGCGCTATTTCAAATGCAAACAAACATGTGAAAAGTTATGAATCCAGCTATTCTCCCTGAAACTATGGGGAAATTTTAGGATACACAGTTCTCTTTAACTTTGGTATTGCGACCGATCTAGAAAGAAAACTCTGAATTCCAACCTGTTAAACTCCGCTTGACTTTCACGTTGTGTCACATTCTTCTCGTGTAAAGAGATTGAGTGTTTATACTTATATATTCATACATACATACATACATATAAGCATGCATTCAACTTGTTTTCTTGACTATTTTCACTCAAAAGAAAGATTTATGCAGAAGTCCCTTTTTTTCTTCATAAGCAACCGCAGTATGCTGTCACCCAACATTACTCCGGTGCACAAATAGAGATAGACGACATATAAAAGGAAATACTTCATTTTACAATATTTATATGCAGAATGCGCGCACCCGCGGATACATGCGGAAAAGGTGTGCATAGACAATTGTCTTCTATTATCGACTAAAACCTCATCAATATTACTTCTATCACAGTTCTGCTGGTGATCAGTTGCCTTATATAACCACTTCATCATTCAACTTTCTTTATATCTCATAGAGCTGAACACCGATTTTAAACAATTTCAGACCTTCCTTTTAAAAAGACATTAAAAAAAGAGATTTTCTTCGTAAATTTAAAAAAAAGTACAAAATAAAAATTTCTTTAAGATTACACTAAAACATTTTTTCTTATTTTTTTTTTCTTATAGACAACTTAAATTCATGAGTAAAGTTTCCGTATGCATATTTTAATACATTGTGTTTTTTTCTTTCATTACGTCTGCTTATCAGCATGTTCTTATCTACTTAAGCAGTTACTTATCGGTTCAATGGATAAGGGAAAAAAGCAAAGTAGCTTTGTATTCATTGTGTTTCTTCGCGAAGAGACACTAGGCCTTTCTGAATCTACTTACATTTCAATTCATCTTTTCAAGATTTTTTTAAGTTACTTCGAAAGACGATCGAAAGTAATCAATATATTTCCAATTCATTTAACTAAAAGAAATTCACCCATAAGTATGAGAGCATCGATCGGCAATAATATACACTTGTATTTGGTAGAGTTACGAACATCTATCTCTACAGACCAAGTTAAGATAGATGTACAGAATTTGTTCCTTTGTTCTTTGTTTTTATAATACATATATAAGACACTGCAAGATCTTACTCTATCAATCTTCATGGAGAGTGAGAAAAATATAAAGAAATATATACGAAAAAAAAAAAGGATGATAATGAAATACAATAGAATAAGAATTATTCCTTTTTTTAAATTATCACTGAATTGGACCAGTGATATTCTTTAAGTTATCTCTCTCTTAATATATATAAATATATATATATATATACTTAAATACATATACACATATTTTTTTAAAAACATATATATATATATATATATATATATATTTTACATATGCAAATAAAGCTGTGACATTATAGTTAGCATGATAGAATCCCATATATATATATATATATATATATATATATATATATTTAAAAAAATATGTGTATATGTATTTAAGTATATATATTAAGAGAGAGATAACTTAAAGAATATCACTGGTCCAATTAAGTGATAATTTGAAAAAAGGAATGATTCTTATTCTATTGTATTTCATTATCATCCTTTATATATATATATAAATATATATATATATTTAAATACATATATATATTTTTTTCAATACACACACACACACACACACACACACACACACACACAAATAAAGCTGTGACATCATAGCATGTTCGAATCCCATTCTCACTCTTACGCATACTTTCCATCCAAAACGCTTACTCTGAAATTCATCTTTCCCTCCTGTTTTTCTTAAGTACTGTAACTACTCTCCTAAAACATTTGCTTTGACATTAAATAACCCACCAATGTTGATATGCCCTGTAACAAAGGAATCAAACATATATATGTGTGTGTGCGTGTCTGTGTGTATGTAGACTCAGAAAGAAGTGTAGATAGTAGATAGATCAACAATGATATTCATTGTTCAATTCATGCCAGTTTTCCCTTCTTTAATGTTCGCAGCGTCTCGGATGATTTTAACAATCGTCCAGTCTCAGCTGATAAGTTGTGAAAAAGCAATAAAAGCAGAAAACTGATCCGATAAAACAATCAAAATTTCCCAAAGAATACAAAGACGAATATGTGCAGGAAAACATAGTAAAATATATTTAAAAGGTTGAGCATAAGACAGTATTAACTGAAATAAAATATGGACTTAATAAATATGTAATATCAAGCGTTTAAACCTGCAGTAGTTCCAATATGACTAAAATTTACGTGTATAATCATTAAAAAAACGCATATAACATTACTTATATATTATGTGTGTGGGGGTGTATGTGCATGAATATGTTTTCATGAGTATAAGTTGAACAAAAATGATCCGTTATATATATATATATATTCTGCTTCTTTTGAACGTGTGTCGACTTAAGGTCATCGTTTAAAATTTTTTTTTTCTGATTACAGTTTTTTTTTTCAGAAAATTTTATTGAATTTTTTCATATAAAGTCGAGAAGCAACAAAAAGTGTATTGTTGACGTAGCACATCCATTCTATGCTGGAAGATTATTTCCTGTTATTCAAATATCTTCAACTGATCTTCATATAATCACGGCTATCAGAGACATCTGGCATTGAGTTATCCATTTAGAAGATATATGTTTGGCATGAGCAAGGTCTCTTTCCAATTAGTCGTATAGAGAGCAATTTATTTAAGCGTTTATGTGTCACTTCATATCCTGTTTCAAACATATGCCACTGATTAATATATATATATATATATATATATATATATATATACATAAATCTCTCTCTCTCTCTATATATATATATATATATGTATACATCCTAAAGATAATACGGCGAACCCAGGTAAAAACAAAAACTTGGCAAGAAAATTGGGGTGTATATATACGTGCAATCTGAGCAGTATTAAAAGTAAAAGACAATAACTACCGTTATATATATATATATATATATATATATATATATATATATGTGTGTGTGTGTGTGTGTGTGTGTGTGTGTGCAATATGTCTGTGTGTATTATGTGTGCGGTATATATGCAATGTAAAATAAAAGAAAACAATACGTTGATTTTTTTACAGTAATCAATAACTGGATTTGAGCCACATCATTGACATATACAGACGGTGGTTTAAAATTATTTTGCTGGAAGCAATTTTTATAAAACAGCTTTACCTCTCGTTCTCTTTTATTTTCTATTTATCTATCAGTCTATTTTTTTTTATAATTGTCATTTTTGTACCCTTGTATAAGCAGCATGTTGACTTCGTAGTAAACAACTTTTTCTGTACCTGATTTGGTGCCAGAAGCTACAGATTTTTTTCTCGCTGTTTTTCTTTTCATATTTGGCTATTAAGGATTCTATGCAAATGAAACATGGTGCGTAGATAGATATGTAATACAACTACGAACGGTGCAATTCTTATTTTTCTACATTTAATATTATATATATATATATATATATATATATATATATATATGTGTGTGTGTGTGTGTGTGTGTGTGTGTGTTAGTGCGTGTGTGTGTGTGAGAGAGAGAGAGAGCGCATTTGCAAATCATAAATGACCTTTAGCTGCAATCTCGACAGCACTTTTAACAATTGATACCACCACAACTACTTTGCCAAAACTTTTTTAACGCATCCCATTGGGAAATCTTGCGCAAAAACAAACTCGTTGTCTCGAAGACAAGTACGCCTCTGCTAACATCCATTACCTCTTGACAAAGTACAAGTTTCGATTGAATCCCATCTTCCTTGCAGCTTTAACGCTGCAATCACTGTCGCTTCGCTTCTTCTATATTACCGACCCCCAACTGTTTATCACACTTCCCAAAGATTGCGGATCTGTTTTTTTTTTTGTTTTTTTAATCTTTGTTGGCTCAGGTGTTCTTTTCTATCCGTTCCTTTTTCTGTTATTGACGTTGTTTTTGCTCCTGAATTATTTTTCTTGCTGTTGTTCTTATTTGCTGTCATTTTAACGTCACATTCTACTTGCTTCCTATGATTGTTTTATTTCCAGTTGTGAGACGCAGCGTTCCTGGTGCGAGTAGATTCGCCACTGCATGGAAGCACTTTACTCGCTCAAGTCGCATAAGAATTTACTTTATTCTTCTCGGTAAATAAATATATCCACAATTCAACGTAACTGATTTTTAAACGATTATATTGAATCTAATGCGGCAGTAATAATTCATGATATTCTTTTTTGTTCATTTGTGCCACTTTCAATGACAGCTAATCTCACGATACTAACCAACTGTTAGTGGGCAGTGGAATAAACCAATTGCACTTCAGCAGAAGCGTAAGTCCAACGAGTGTCCTGGATATGTCACTAAATAATCTGATGGTGAGGTTCTAGTAATGCTGGAAATTTAGTTAATCATATTTGCCAACCACTCCGCTCGGGCAGAATATGACACAAGGTCAGTTCTTAAGCGGAGTTTAACAGGTTTGAATTCAGAGTTTTCCTTCTCCTAGACTAGTTGCCTCACCAAGGCTGAAGAACCTAGTCAATCCTACAATTGACCCATAGCTGGAGGTAGAATAATTGGATTCATACCTTTCCCAAGCGTATTAGTGCTATGTGAAATCCAATCAGCCTCACCCAGGGTTTGAACTCGTGTAACCGTGTCAATTTCCTACGATAACCATCACACCACGGGCACCTCCACAAAATAATTGTGTTTATTTTTTCTTTTATTTATCCATTCATATTTGGTCTCTTATATTGCTCCGTAATTATTTTTCTAATCCAACTTGAATATTCTAAATTCTTTCGAAAAATCAGTTGGTTGGTTGGTTGGTTGGTTGGTTTGTATGTAAGGCTTATCAAATTTTGTAGGTTATTTAATGGCTAATCCATTTCCTGCAAATTGTTCTATTTCTTGCAATTCAGTTTAGCATGGAAATTTAGTTAATGCGGAGTACTTCTTAACTACCATTGTTCCCCGGTCTACTCTGGCCCGGAGTGAAAACAATTTATAGGGCCCTTTCTATGGGTTAAATAAAATTAAACTGTTTATTTATGCTAAAATGAATTGTTTGAAATGGAACTGATTTTAAAATTTAACTGTGTGCAAACAAAATCTATTTTTATACTAAACTGAATTGCTTGAATAAACTCAATAGCTTGAAATAGAATTGTTTTGACAATTAAACTGTATAATAATGCTAAACTGAATTGCATGAAATAGAACAATTTGCAGGAAATGGATTAGCCGTTAAATAACCTACAAAAATTTGATACGTCATACATACAAACATACCAACCAACCAACCAACCAACCCATTTTTCGAAAGAATTTAGAATATTCATGTTTGATTAGAAAATAATTACGGAGCAAAATAAGAGACCAAATATAAATGGATAAAAAAAAAGAAAAAAATAAGCACAATTATTTCATCCTGACAAACAAACCTGCACATATATTCAAACGAATTTTCATCAATAATCGTTTTTCATTTAAACATATCTTACATGCATAGGTTACCTTTTCGTGCATGGATAAGTCAGATACTATGCTATTACTGACTCAGAATAGGAAAAGCATATTCAAATATTTCTATTTGATCCATAGATAGGACACAGTCAGGTGCTACCACTCTGAGCCAAAGCGAATCTGGGAGCAATACTAATGAAGAGGTACTCTGCGTTCCTCAAAGCTCAAGTGTTGCTGGAACATTACAATCAGATTATTTAGTGTCATATTAGGACACTCGTTGGGAAGGTTTTTTTTTTTACTCTTCTGCAGAGAAGTAGTTGTTGTATTCTACAGCCCCAACCGGCAAGGCAATGTCCTGATAGGAGGTAGGACCACTTGACATGTTTATGAAAAATAGACATCAATTAAATCATGATACAATAGTGTGCAACGTATTCAGAAAAAAAAAATTATCATTTCAAAACTGAATAACCTGACGAATTCTTGTTCGAATGACTTTGAACAGATTTGAATCAATTAAACACCAAACAGATTTATGTATTTTTTTCTAATATTGCAATGATATTCAATGGAAGAGAAAAGATATATAAACATTTGGTTTGATTTGGTTTAATGGTAATTCAACCATTTTAGGAGGCGGTGTCCTCGTGGTGTAATGGTTAAATCGCTGGAGTCGTAGTACGCGAGTTCGTACTCCAGTCACGCTATTACGTTCACTTTCGGGCAAATACCCTTGGGAAAGGTCAGAACCCCCTTATCCTCCCAGCTATGGGTTAAATAGTACCACTACTGTTCTTTTCGGTGAATGGCTTTGACATTAAATAACCAACAAAGGTTGATATGCCATTAAACAAAGAAACCAAACCAACCATTTTAGGTTATTAATACCAATTTAAATTTTATAGATATAAACTTTTCTATTTCAAACAATTGATTTTAGTATGAGTATCCAGGTTTCGTCATACCAAAGACTTTAAAAATGGTACTTGATAACCCCTTAACTCAGCATTATAAGGTACTATCAAGGGTAAAGTGGAGTAATCCAGGGAAAGGATTAGCGCCCTCCTCAACACCTCGGTGTATTAGCTATTGAAAAGGGAGCCTTCTGGTCGCCCTCGACTGCGGTCGCCAAATTATACAGGTTCAATATCAAAAACAATTCAGTTTTGCATAAGTAAATAGTTTCAATGTCAAAATACAGTTCTATTTCAAACAATCCAATTTAGTATTCAAAAACAGCCCAATTTCCAGCAATTAAATTTAGTAAAGTACACTGTTTCAATGTAAAAAAAAAAAGGATTTTCGAGCAATTCAATTTAACATAAATAGATGGTTTACTTCAATTCGACCCATAGTTCGGACCCTATCAGGCACTACCACTTTGGGTCAGAGAGGACCAGGGAGCGATGGCAATGAAGGTGTTTCTCTGCATTCCCGAAAACCTCAGTATTACTGGAACTTTACCATCAGATTGTTTACTGTCATATCCAAGACTCTCCTTCTTACCCCACTGCAGAGTAATAGTCGGTCTATTCTATAGCCCCAACCGATTACCAAATCTAGGTAAAAGATCTCAGTCTGCTTTATTATTTTGACATTTCTGGCGGGAGAAAAGTTGGATGCCGTAGAATTAGCTACTCTTTTCTTAAACACACAGTATGCTAATTCTATTTTTACAAGTTCTTTTGCTTGTTATACATAATTTGTTAAGGAATGATCATAAAAACAATTAGAAATCACAAGTTGTATAATTTTCGACAGGTATTACTTAATTTCAAAATAGATTTTAGATATTTTCAAAACTCAATTTTCAATTAATCCTTAAACAAGTGGCTATGAATGAACAAACTGCCCACTCAACTTCCCAAAGGTAAATATCCCTGACTATACTCATAAATAGGTGACCATTCATACAAGAAGGTAACTTTAGTAACCTAACTGATATATACTAAAGTTAACAACGTTGAGTAAAAAAGAAAAAAAAGCTATATTTGTATTTTAAAAAAATAACCAAAAAACAACTCCAAATGTCCTTTTGAGGGGGTTTAAAATACATAGATGTATCACCAGCGGTAGAATGAGATGACCAATTAGAAAGGTGCCTAGCTAGTGAGGCTCCAGTCCTGGATATTTGCCGTTTTTTCTAGTTACACACACTGACCTGAAGTGGTATTCTTGGTTATAATTTCATCAATGGATTAAATAGATGTGCTTATAAATAATTCATAGTCGGTCGAATCATGAAAAAAAAAAAAAACTCTAATGAAACAATTACAGATTTAAAAATATGAACGTACAATGAATGAAGTTACAAACCTTGAAGAATAGATAGACCGCAAGAAGGTTTGATATGACATAAAAACTAATTACTTAAAAGTCAATATTATCTACGAACGTTTATTGAATATTATCTTTATAACTGTTTCTACAAATCTGTTGACGGGAAAAAAAAAACGGAAATGAAATTTATGAATAAAAAAATATATATAAACTGACATCTGGCAAAAATAGAAAACATAAAAGAAAAAGACTAAAAACATCTGAACTACTTAAAAAAAAATAAACAGTACCGCAATGACTAACAAAAATAAAAAATACCAACTGAGTTACCGAAGCTCATACGTAGATTTGCTCAATATATTGAGTTGAGCAAAACTGGAATACCTTAAAGAGCCAGAACTACCTACCCAGGTTTCAGGAAACGGATCTCAAGTATATTTCTGACAGAATTATCCTGAAGTTTCCTAAAGTGAAACTACGGCAAGTTGTTCTGGCTCTTTTACATATTATATATATATATATATATATATATATATATATATATGTGTGTTTGTGTGTGTGTGTGTGTGTGTGTGTGTGTGTTTAATGAAGTAATGTGAAACTGCTTTCTTTATTCGCTCTCTCTCTCTCTCTCTCTCTCTATATATATATATATATGTATATATTCTGAAATTATAAGTGGGTTCCTTAATCATTATTCTAACCCGTAAGTTATATTTAGTCTCATTAGTTACTATGTGGAGAAACTCTTTATGGTAAATAAGTTTGAGAAAATTATAGACTACAAACGCTGATTTAGGTACACGTAATTGATTCCTTCCGGCTAGACAGTTTAACATTTCCGTTTCAAACTATTTAACATCCGGTCGGAACTCTTTTAGACTTTGGGGTCAGTAAATTGTTCAGCAGAACTGCTTCCGATAATCGTTAATCCAACAATCGATTTTTCAAAAGAATTTGATATATTTAAGTTTGATTAGTACATAATGACGGGGCAAAATAAGAGACCAAAGATGAACGATACGCATTAAAAACCAATGCCTATAAATATCTAAGTCTGGCATAGGTTTAAGTCTACCTGTATGTATATCATTTAGTCGATGTTTCAGTTTATTTTGATATAGGTTAACTCTATTGGTTGCATATCGCTTATTAAGCTTTGATGAATCTGATCTAAAGCTGTAATTTGCTAAGATTACCCTTCTTTTCAAGCAACTACGCATCATATTACTGAAAAGGTTTGTTGTTATATATATATATATATATATATATATATATATATATATATATATACACAGGGCGTTCTCTATTCTTAAATTTGGTGAAAAATGTTTGATAGGTACTATTACCCATATGCACACACACACACACACACACACACACACACACACATATATATATATATATATATATAGAGAGAGAGAGAGAGACAAAGAGAGAGAGATATGGAGAAAATATATATCAAGACGATATTGAAATTTCTAAAACATAACAATATATCTTATTGCTATTTAGAGTTTACACACACATATTATATATATATATATATATATATATATATATATATATATATATATATATATATATATATATATTCAAAAATTACTAAAAAAGCAGGATAAAAAAATCCCGACTTTGAGTTTCACGTTGCCGATCCATCTGGCCATATTATTTTGTTGAATATATTGGTATATCGTTTTATATCGTTGAGCTGAAAGCACGGGGAAAACTTACAGATTAGAACGACTTTTATCATATAAGAAGTTATTTTATACCACAAAATTCTTTGAACATATCTCAAATGTTCCACACATTTTAGCCCCAGAAAGGCTTCCAATTTGAATATATTCTCAAATATGCCCCGAGAAAACGTGCTCACTTCGTATAAAAGCCTTATCCAAATAAACCCATTTAATCACATGCATAAAATCAATATAAACACTGAAAGGCAGACAGTTTATATTCACGTATATTCTTGCATTCTGTTGAGGAAGTATCAAGAGATGATACATGAAACAGCCAAGAACAGTGATATTCGTGCAAGTCCTTTCTCGTTGCTGTTCTTAACAAAACGCTAAAAGTTGTTTCACCTTGTCACTTTGATTTACACAGGTATATAATTACGAAGCAGAGCGTACCGCCCTATTTGTTAGAGGTGGATTGGAGCCGGAAACAATGTTATGTAGGATTTGGATTTAGCAAAAGTAATACCAATTATTAATACATAAAAATAGTGGAGATAAGGTATGCGAGGTCCAAAAGTCTTTTTTACACATCTGAAACGGAAATGATCTGTACCTTTTCTGACGCATTATCATTGACTGTTTTCATACCAAATCTATAAGTTCCCATACGATCATAGTATCAAAGGTACGTGTTTAGTCATTATCATATGAATTATGAATTAAGATTACATGAATCAGTTTATCTACTGCCCCATGTGCTAAAAAATTACATGATAGGATATAGAGAGTTGTTTCCTCTTAGTTCAGTCTATATACCAACATTTCCTTCGCATGGTGACGCACAGAACATTTCAAGAACGAATGTTGGTTGCTATTTTCAAAAATAGAGTAATTCTTTGATAAATGTCTCGAAGGAAAATTGATACAATAATTTACATACTTATGGTTTGTTTTCTGTTTATTTGTTTAATGGAATATAAACCCTTCGTTGGTTATCTAAGGCTAAAGATATTCTTGTAAAAGAACAGTAAGGATTCTCTTTTTTGCTGATGTTTAAGGAATATCTCCGTCCTTCCTAAGAGTATTATTTTGAAAGTGAAAGTAATAAAGTGACTAGATTTCATCTTCACTCACTTTGAAACCACAGTCCAGCTCTTTAGCCATTACATCTCGTGGATTCCATTTTAAATTCTTTTAAATATTCGAAAAGAAACTTTTTTCTTTTATTTATGTTTTATGGTGGGGTGAGGCGATCCAAATTTTTACAATTTAGATTCATTTTTCCCTCTGAAAACAACACAACTTCTTTTTGAAGTTTTTGAAATAGTGTTTAAATTATAGTAAGTAAAACAAGTTTTAATTCAATCTTATATCGGTTTTGCTTTTGGTTTTACCTAGCATCGTACAAAAGAAGAGCTGTACGACCATTTTACTCCCATCTAGAATACCTTTCAAGTAAGACCAGCAATACATATTGATACTGCTGGAAATGTAAGTAAAACACACAAAAAGAGACGTTCTTCAATAGACTCCTTCAAATTCACTGACCGACCTAAACAGACTATCACTACCTCTGTGAGAACTCAAGATGTAGTCTACAGGTCATAACAAGGACAACAGCTGATGAGGACAAATTGCTAGTGAGTATCAAAGGAGTATTTGCTGAGGATACTCTTTGATGATGAGCATGATGATTTTATCAGCTATGGAGGCGAGTGTGGTGATACTGTTATAGTGGTTTGAAATGGAGTCAGTGAGCTTGATAATATTTTAGGGGAGGGGGTTCTATGCTTAATGACATATTGATCTTCTTAGGTTATTTAATTACAAAGCCATACCTGAAGTAGAAAAGTAGTAGTACTATTTAACCTATAAGTGGGAGACACGGACGTTTCATGTTTTTTTTTCAAGTGCATTAGCACGAAAGTGAACACAATTTCGTGACTCAAAATCTAAAATGTCACAGTTCAGCACTTTTTAGAAAAGCATGACCTATTTATTATTCATACAATTAAGCAAGTATTCGATTTTTAAACTGGGCTGTCTGACATTCGTGCCAGATGGGCTATCAATGATTGATCCGTGGCCGAATGGCCCCTGGCTTCAGCAAAACAATAAAACTGTTTGATCATTTAATTGTATGTAAAGATATGGCTGCTATTTAATCAATTATTCAGTAATACATAGCAATACTTGGAACCACCTAATTTTGTTGACATACTAAAAGGATTTGTTTGAAATAGAACTGTTTGATCATGTATCTGTGTGTTAATAAATGACTGATGTTTAATTGAATTTTTCGTGATACATAGGTATACTTGGAAACATAAAACTATGGGCAAACAAATGCTTAACAGTAAATAGAACAATTCGAAGTAGATGAAAATAAGAGCAACCATTTAACTGTGGAAAAAATGAGCTCAGGCCGTTCAAAGATACTATCGACAAAATGTCTTTAGAAATCATGTATTTAATTTATATGTATAAAAAGGATTTGTCATTAAGTAACCTACAATGGCTGATATGCCATAAAACCATACCAAACTATACTATTATTTTATATACAGCTATGGATATACTGTTGGACGGACTGGAATTTACAGTCTCAATACGGCAACCAGTCTAGAAGATGATAAACTAGCTTTACTCCTCTCAAAAATAAATTTTGTGTCACATCTGCTTGTGATGATCGGGTTGAGTATTTACAATAACTTATACAATAAACCTTTTCGATAAAAGTATGATTTCAGCTGAGAGAGATACCCAGATGTAGTGGCTAATGTGCAGGACTGCGATATCAGGGTACGCAAGTTCGTACTCCAGTCACGCTTTTACATTCTCTTTCGGACTAATCATCGTCATCATCATCATGTAGTGCCGCTAGCACGGATATCCCTGACCCTCTCTCGCCACTTCTCCTAATCATTCATCGCCTCTGGCACATCTTCAGGGTTACATCCCGTATCCTCACATAGCTGCTGTATGTATGTTCGAGCTGGTCGTCCTGCTTTTTCTTGGCCATATACGGGGGCCCATAGGGGTACATCACACATGAGCTCGTCCTTGCTTCTCCAGCAGTGTCCTGCATGTCTGGTTCGTCTAACTTGGATAGTTTTCGTGATGAGAGGCAAGTGGCTGTATAGTTGGTGCTCTGTGGGGTGTTGCCGCCAGGACTTGTTCAATATTACTCGCAACATTATTGTGTAATTGCCGTCTAGCTTCTTCTTCAGCCGTTGAGTTAGCGCCCAAGTAGTGCATTCGGACGAATACCCAGTGGAAAGGTATGAAACCCTGTTATCCCCACATCTAGCAATACGATAAATAGTACTACTACTATTCTATAATAATGGTTTTAGTTTAAATAACCCATTATATTGAATGCGTCACTAAACAAATACACCAACGCAATGAATTTAGCTTTATCAAATAGACTATGGTATGTTGAAAAAAAAAAAAAGAAACGTAATTGCTTAAACACGGCTTTAACAAGCCTATCTTACGTTAACGCGTACAGACTGAAGTGTTTTTAGGTTTAAGTGTAAATAAAATAAGGATACAAGTTGAAGAATTTTCTTATTAGCGTCACCTGAACTCGAGAATGCTCTTCAGGTGATAATATTCATTGATATGTGAAAAGGTTATGAGATTAATTAACTTTGTGTAAATGAATCGATCGATATTCTAGCGCTAACATGGATGAACACGTTGCATCTATGATAAATTGAGAACATTGGCGATTCATGATGCATTGACGTAATACATCGATCTATCTATCTATCTATCCAAGTTTGTATATATCTATCTACTTAACAATAAAGCGAGCAACATGTTAATAGGTGATTTCATTGTGGTTCTCTAGTGTGACACAGTAAAGTGTTTATTAGGGGAAAATATATGACATTATTAGGGTTTATGATATTAATTCATTGAATGGAAATATATTTCTTGACAAAGACCTATATATAATAATCATATACTATTATGAACATTATGAGAATTGGATTATAATTATTTGATTCCGGTTTTATTGTGAGTTGTGAAATTCGTTAAAACATTCATATAAAATGTATTATAGACATCAGTTGCATGCTATCTATTACAAAAATTACTATATATAGGTATATTAGTGCAATTAGAAAGAAATTCAAATCTCGTTAAATTGTCATTACACATTTATTTCGTTGAAGAATATCATTATACACTCCGTCTCGTGTGCGCGTATGCATATATAAATATATAAAAGCAATAATAAATACATTATAAAGATTAAAAACTTTATATATGTATAGTGAGGTGTCAAATACGATAACTAAACATTCATAAGAAATGTAAAATTGATATCAGTTGCATGTCATCTTTAACAAAAATTACCTTAGTATGTGTGTATGTGTATATATATATATATATAAGCAATACTAAATAGATTATAATGATAAAAATTACCTTAATAAATGTGTGAGTATATATATATATATATATATACAATAGTAAATACATTATAAAATGAAAAAAAAACACTCTGACTTTTAGATTTAATCGTTTTACTCACGGGTAATAATCAAAATGGAGACATTATGAGACTCGGAGCAAAGAGAAAATGTGAGCGCTTTTTTATTACTAATTTGACATTGCTCAACCTAACTTGTTATGCGCATGTTTCTCTGTTTTTAATGCAACGTGGGCCATAGCTTGCAATTTTTTTTCAAAATCGGATATACTCCCAAACACACATCCTATTGCATTTATATATCAATCCAAGGTCGAGTCATACCAAAGAATCAAAATAGCTGTACGGTCACCGACCACCCAACTTTAAAACCATCCAAATTAGACGAACAAGACATGTGGGACACTACAGGAGAAGTGATGACGAACTTATTAACGAACTTCTCCAATGGACGCTTTCACACGGACGAGCAAGTGTTGGACGACCAACAAAAACTAATGTGCAAAATATCTCTACGGACACAGGATGTAACCTAAAAAAACAGCTGGATGCGATGGATGGTAGAGACGGTCAGGGAAATTCATGCTAGTGGCACTACATGATTATATATATATATATATATATATAGTAATTTTGTTGACAAACTACTTCCGGTATTTAAAAAGTGATTGATATCTTAAAAGAAAGTTAACCGATTAAACCTGAACAGAAATGATTTCAAAGCATTTACTTTAAAGTTTCTTTATTTATATTTCACGGTGTCGCAACTATTGTTACAATAATTCTGACCAAAATTCTTACGAGTATATATATATATATATGTGTGTGTGTGTGTGTGTGTGTAAGACTTTCTCGGATGAAAATTACCCAAGACCAGAGTGTGCTTGATAAGACATCTAACAATTAGATGTTGAGGCTCCAACCCTTATGTTTTGGGGAATGCAGAGTATCTCTTCATTCTCTTTGCTCCCCGGTCCCCTCTGACCCGGATTGTTAGTCCCTGTCTCTGGGTCAAATGCAACTATCTGACATTTAAAGTGTTTGCAATGAAATGACTTGTGCTACATTGAATTGTATGAAATTGAACGTTTTGATCATTTAACTGAGTGTAAACAAAGATCCGATGTCTAATTAAATACTTGAAATCATTTAACTATGTGCAAATAAATGAATAATGTTGACCAGAATGATTAGTGTTAAATAGTAATATTTGAAACTCTTTAACTATGTTCGTAAATTGAAATATTGGTATAGCATAGCATTTCTAGTAACCATTTGACTGAGTGCAAATAAATGAACAGTGTTCAATAGAACAATAAGTGCTAATAGCAATACTTGTAAACACTTCCTTCTATGCAAACAAATGATTAATATTGAATCAAATTATTAGTTAGGAAGCAATAATTGAAACCATTTAACTGAGTAGAAACAACTGCAATACTTGGATGCAAACAAATTCATCTTCAACAAAAATAATGTTACCAAAAAAATATTCTATTAAAAATCATATGTATATCCATTTAACTCTGTACAAACGAGTCATGAATGGTAAAACGAATCATTCGTGTAAGATAGAAATACTTAAAACTATTTAGCCGTGTATAAAAGAATGAGATTTGGCTCGTTTAAAATGTAACGTAATGGCCAAGGGATTTCGGTTCATGCCTTTGATTTTAGTTAGGCAGAGAACCTTTCAGCTCAGCACATGGGTTAGTTAGGTGCAAACCTTGATGTAGGTGTTAACGCGCGCGCGGGGCGGACGTGCCACACAGAGATGTCACAATCCCCCGAGATGACGGAACGGGGTGACAGGGTGCGGGTGACATCACGCACCGGAAGGACGCGGAGGTTTGTGGGAGATTTGAAGAAAGTTAGAGAGTTGAATACTAGACGCCAAACGAGGAGGATCGACTTTTAGAGCTCGCAGACGTGAGGCGAACTTGCGCCCTATGGGGGCAACTCGAGATGGGGGCCAAATGAATAAGACAGCATAGACGATTGTGTCTCTCCTCCTTATGTCGAAACCTTTAACTCAAAGTTAATAAAAAGGTTTCGTACTTGAACCAAAAGTCGTTACGTGTTTTCGAATTTCGAGATTCCTATGTTCTTTATATGTTCTAGCGTTATGAATATTATATGACTACTTCGCACATGGCGTTAATTGTAGCTATACTACAAAAAGTCTTAACAAATCATAAGTATTAAATCATCATCATCATATCCTGCCGCCCGCACGGATATCCCTGACCCTCTCTCGCCACTTTTCCTTATCGTTCATCGCCTTTGGCAGGTCTTCTGCACTACATCCCGAATTTTCGCATAGCTGCTGTATGTATGTTCGAGCTGGTCGTCCTGCTTTTTCTCGGCCATACGTGGGGGTCCATAGGAGTACACCACTTATGAGCTCATCTCTGCTCCTCCAGCAGTGTCCTGTGCCTGGTTCGTCTAACTTGGATAATTTTCGTGATGGGAGGCAGGTGACCGTGTAGTTGGTGCTTTGTGGGGTATTGCCGCCAGGAATTGTTTAATATTGCTCGCAACATCCTTGTGTAGTTGCCGTCTAGCTTCTTTTCGAGCCGTTTTGTTAGCGTCTAGGTGGTGCATCCATACAGCAGAATCGACACGACCGCTGCTTGGAAGAAACTGCGTTTCATTTTATCGGTCACGTCTGATTTCCATATGAGCGATAGCTTATCGATAGCTGTCCATGCCTTCGTTAGCCGTGAGTCGATGTCTTTTTCAGTTGATGAGACACTGCTTCCAAGGTAGGTGAATTTTTCAACCAGTTTCAGAGAAGTTCCATCTAGTGTGGAAATGTCGCCTGCTTGATTAAAGCACATATATTCAGTTTTGTGTGCATTGACATGGAGGCCAATGCTTGCGGCAAGTATTAAATACAGATACTAAAAAGAGGATTTGGCATTACACAACCTAAAATGGTTGATATGCCATTAAACCGAACCAAAACTTAGATTACCCATCTTTCTATAATAATCTTTCGATAACGTAGTATCAATAGGTATTTATATTTGGTTAAATTACTTGTCGTTCGTAGAAAATATTTGCTGTATTCTTCTTTCTATCTAAGCAAACTAAAATCAGTCTGAAGATGAAATGTAAAGGAACGTGTATTCTTCTTGTGGATAACTGTGGAATTTATGCTCGATTAGTATTATCTAGACAATGGGTGACCGATATGTCAAACTCAATCTAATGATAGACCACAAAACTTCTGCAGACAGATCACACGCCATTAAAAAAAACAATCCGGTGTTAACTTATTGTCTATCTTCACTTTGGTAAGGTAATAATTATTATTGCATTTAATTGTATTGTACTTAACGATTTAATGTTATTATTCAAGGTGCATGAATATATAAGTCACCCATGAAAATTGACCTTGTATTGCATCCTGCTCGTACTGAAGGATTAAGTAAATACATATATTGCATATAGTGGTTTCGTCAAAAAAAGGGACTCGGCAAACGGAGTTCAGATCCTCGAAGAGTCTGTTTCCATTTCACATAGAGCTAATATCCATGAGAAAGATATGAATCAAATTATTTTCCCTCAAGATATGGATAAAAAGTCAGGCATAATGGGTTCTTTTCATTGCCCATGGTGTAATGGTTATCGTCGTAGGAAATGGACACGGCGACTCGAGTTCAAATCTTGGACGAGACTGATTGCATTTCACATAGGAGTAATACCCTTGGGAAAGGTATGAATCCAATAATTCTCCCTCCAGCTATAGGTAATAAGTAGGACAGACTGGGTTCTTCAGCCTTGGTGAGGCAACTAGTCTAGGAGAAGGAAAACTGAATTCAAACCTGTTAAACTCCACTTAAAAAATTGACCTTGTGTCATATCCTGCCAGAGCGGAGGGGTTGGGTAAATAGGATAATGGGTTATTTTCACCTTGGTGAGGCAACAGGTCTAGGAGGAGAAAAACCCTGAATTAAAATCTGTTAAACCCCACTAAATAAGTCACTGTGTTTCGCGTCCTGCTCGTGCGTAGGGGTTGGTATATGTATAATATTTTTTAGCGGAGTTTAACAACTTTTCATTCAGATTTTTCCTTATCCTAGAAAAGTTGCTCTATCAACTTTGAAAAAAAAGCGATCTACCGTATTATTTACCCATAGCTGGAGGGAGAATAGTAAGTGGCTACATTTGCCAAGTGTATTAGCATTTTGTAAAATACAAACGCGTCATCCAGGATTTGAACTCTGGTCACCATTTCCTTTTCCGACGACAAAACCGTTACACTATGAGCGTATAATATATTGTATATAAAAAAGTATATTTAGTACATATAAGTAATATATTTCGCATTTTCTTCTATGGGTTGATCATTTCAGCATTTTCTTGTAGGCCGACGCAGTTTTAGTACTCATGGTTTATAAGTAAGAAAAGTTGGCGACCTGAGGAATCCCTTTTCAATAGCTACAAAACCGAGGTGCATAGCGGGGGGACGCTATTCCATTCCCTTGATTGCTCCACTTTACCCTTGATCTGCACCTTATAATGCTGAATGTTAAGCAAAGTGGCATCAAGTACCATTTGTTTTAGTCTTTGGTTTGACTCGACCTGGGATTGAACCCTGGTCTCGCGGATCACTGGCGAACACTCTACTTATTAGGCCAATGATTACAATTTTTCGTCGTTTTTAGATCTTAGCAAAGCATCTTGTGTGCTTTTTAAAAGTACCTTTGCGTACTGAACATTTCTAGGTATTGATATGCACCGGGAATGCTTCTAAACGGTATTCGTTGGTACAGTTCCAGTCCTGGAAATTTGAGGAATGTACATTACTATTAGATTTACTAAATGATTAATATTAAACGGATATTTGATATGCAATAACAATACTGAAAACTATCTAAACTGCGTGCAAACAATTGATTGATATGAAATATAATTATTACCATTAGATAGGAATACTTGAAACCATTTAACTGTGTACAAACAAACGTGGTCTAATTCATCTAGAAACTATAAACTTACAAATTAAGCTAGCTCTCTCCCTCTCTCTCTATATATATATATATGTGGGTTGGTTGGGTTTTATAGCATAGCAACCTTTGCAGGTTATTTAACGCCAAATCAATTTTTATACAAATTTTTATTCAAACAGTTTTAATTCAACCAATTTAGTTTAGTATAAATGTAGATTTTGTTTACACACATTTAATGTCAAAACAGTTCTATATTAAACAATTCAGTTTACTGTAAGTTGAGTTTCAATATCAAAAACAGTTCCATTTAAAACAATTCAGTTGGCCTAAGTTCACATTTGAAATGTAAGTGCACAATATAATTGTCAAAAACATATATATTTTAAGCAATTCAATTTAATCAAACAGTTCTATCTCAAACAAATCAGTTTAGCATAAGTATGCAGTTCAGATATATTTAATCCGTCGATAACACCCTATGAGGTGCTGCCATTCCTGACCAGAGAGAAATCAGCAACGATGACAATGAAGAGTATTTTGCATTCCCCAAAGCCCCAGCATTATTAGAACCTCACCATTAGATTGATTCGTGTCATATGCAGGACTCTAGTTGGGGGCTTTACCCCTATGTAGAGAATCAATCGGTGTATTCTACAGCCACAGCTAACTTGGCAATGTATATATATGAACAGGATTTGACATCAAATTACCAACAAAGTTTCATATGCCATAAAACAAACGAACGAACCAACCAACCGTCAGTGCATGTAACTGGGATAAATTTGAATATAGAATGTTAGCATACGCTTAAAGTCAACAGGGGATTCTTTCAATGAGGTAAAGATCTAATCAACACAAGTTTATGGTCACTATTTTGGGTGGAATGGTAATAACGGTACCCTGTGAACTTAGTTTCGAATTTTTATGCGAAGAGAAAATATCAAACGCCGTTATATCGCATGTCACGTTGAAAGAAGATTGCTTTAGAATGATCATTTTAATGACAGGTTATTTGCATGACATGTTTTTCGTTTTCATTCAGAAAAAAACATGGAAGATAATATGGTTCAAGTTTTTAATAGGAGCACCGAACAAGGAATAGTTCAAGTTTTATTTCAAATAAAATTTTATAGAATTAATGAGAAGTGGCAGGAATTGTTTTTAAATTTTTATTTCTGATTAAATCTTTTGATTTTTAAAAAAATTATTATTAACACATTTTAAAACCTTGCAGTGATGCGAAATTTGGTTAGTTTTATGGCATGTCAACTCCAGTTGTGTCACTCAATGCTGAAAACTGTCTTTTCTTTTTCGCCAACAATCTCTAATGGTAATGTTTTGTTAACATGTATTGCTTGAAATTAATACAGTAAATTTACACGCCGTTATATCGTATCAAGTATTCTACTCTGATAATTATGAATTATATACAATTATATTCTTTCAACTAAATATAACTATTCATTTTTATCGTTTAGATCTATGTTACCCATAGTTAAAATCACAGGTGCTTCTATTACTGCGCTGTTGACTGGGGATTAATTGAAACAAAAGGGTTTCTGGAGGTGCCCGTGGTGTAATGGTTATCATCATAGGAAATGGACACAGCGACACGTGTTCAAATCCTGGACGAAGCTGACTGCATTTCACATTGCACTAATACCCTTGGGAAAGGTATGGATCCAATTATTCTCCCACCAGCTATGTCTAAAAGGTTGGGCAGACTGCGTTCTTCAGCCTTGGTGTGACAACTAGTCTGGGAGAAGGAAAACTCTGAATTCCAACCTGTTAAACTCCGCTTAAATATTGACCTTGTGTCATATCCTGCCCGAGCGGAAGGGGTTGGTAAATATGGAAATGTAATGATCATTCTACACTTTGCAGAACTTGAGCCTCGCCAGTTATTGCTTTTTAGTTACAAATTCGAGACATTTTCTTTTGGGGGATAAGTTCTTCCTCAATAAGAGATGCTGTTGATATGTACTAAAACCTGCTGACCAGTTCTCTCTTTTGTTTTGGAAATAAAGAAAATATATCATTGTGTAAATCTACTAGAAAAGACATAAGCAGATCCTGTTTAGACGCCCAAGTTACAGTTTAAATTATATCCATCTGTTGTATCGTAGTAAGGAAAAGATACACAGTGAAATAAAGTTAATTGATTTTTAACTCAAGGGTTACAGTCCGACTAGTATTAAAGTCTCGTGCTGTTGATGTTACGTCCAAAGTTGGTCTTACTCCTGACCAACATCCTTTCAGAGCCTTCTCTCTCCTTCTGTCTCTGCTTCTCTTTCTGCTTCCCCAGCTTAAGAGACACGGCGTCTTTTATACTTCTGCGATACCTGAATCACGTGGCACGAGCCGCTATACAACACCCTATTTTTTACAGTATGTTTTTGGCCTAAGATAACTCACGAAGTTTGATAGCCTGTACAAAAAAAAAAGTTCTGTTTGGAATATCGAAGCGCTTTTGTGATTATATAACGGAAGTATTTCTACAGCATTCAGGGAATTTTGAATGAATTCGAGTCGACCGAAAAAATAGAAAGAACGAAAAACGAATTTTGTCTTGAAAAAAACAAAAAAATGATAATTTTTCTCAATACGTAAATATACACAAAATAACAATGTTATGCAGTAAAAAAAAAAATTTGTTAAATCTATAACCTGAAATGAAGTGCTATCATAATAAAATGAATACCTCTTTTCCGTAACAATTTTATATTTAAAGAAATACTTGAATTATTCAACTAGTACGATGACCTGTAATGAGATTGAATTTCAAAACACAGATTGTGAATAATTAACATGTTAAAAATGTATATGAATATATGCATCAAACCCCCTTGGTTGTTGAGGCATAATGCATAAATTATATTTCGGACTTTTCCGGTTCTTAGAGATTCGTATTTACTGGAACATACTCGCTTACATATATATAGTAAAGTAAGTTGGCGACCTTCGTTTTCTTTTCAATACATACGACACTGAGGTGTAGGGTAGAGTGCTACTCTTTTACCAAGATTGCTCCACTTTACCCTTGATAATTACCTTATAATGCTGAGTGTTAAGGAAGGCGGCATAAAGTACCATTTTTTTGAGTCTATGTTATGACTCAACCTGAGACTGAACCCCGATCAACCAGACTACTGGCAAAGGCTCTGCCAATCATATGGTATATATACATTTATACATACACACCCACACAAACATATATAAATATATAAACACACTCACACAAATTTATATAAATATATATACACACTCACACAAATACATATATATATATATATATATATATATACACACACACATTTATATTATATATATATGTTTACAAACACAGCAAATCATATACATATATAAATATATCTATATATGTATATGATTTGCTGTAGATATGAATAATACGTGCTCAATATCGGTGATAGAACATATGCAGGTTTACGTTGGAATAGCATAAACACTGTGTCAATAGCGCTGAGTTACAGTAGTTTTCTCGCCGATAGGATAATCTACAACAGCTCTCACTTGGTGACTCTTTGTCTAATGATGACTACCTACGCTTTTGAAACCTAGATCACACATACTGTCCCTGTCTCTCTCTCACTTTATATATATTTATATATATGAACAGGGGAGTTCGTATGTGTGTTACCGATCATAAGAAATAAAACAGTAGGATTTAATTCCTTGGTTTTGAGATTTAAAAACAGCAACATTTTTTAAGGACACACCTATACTCTTATCAACACAACGAGACATCAAGGTACTTCTCATTCTATTGTTATATACTCATCTACAGCATCATAACGACACAATAATAAAGAAATACGCATGATAAAGTTGCAGGAAGACTTCATCAACAATATTTTTACCTCTCACTTTATTTGTAAGGGTTCAAAAAGGTTGTGTGGCGTTCTACTTTGAGACGGAGCCGGAAACCGGACATAACCGAAATATTTGGAACCCAAAGTTATGGCCATTAGCATTGTGTCTTTCTCATTCTCCAGGGCTTCTCAACCGGAGGCCCAGGGCCCACTCTGCTGGGTGATAGCTTTCTTTATTGCATCTTATCAGCATCTTCTCTGGACCACAATTCATCAGGGCCCCAAGCCCCTTCGGCCTGGTGTGGCTTTCCCTACCACATCTCGTCTCCCTCCGACTCCAACTCTACTGCCACTGGCTCGTCGAACTCAACTGAGTTATACAACCGCTCGACGCCCACTCGATCTTTGAAACCGAATGCTGAACCGCCATCAAGTCGAAACAACTGCCACGAAGCCCAGAGGTCACTCTCCCCCGATGCATCACCCTGTAGTGGCACAGTGGGACCTTCACCTTGTCCCACACTATCAGCCTTAATCCGCCCACGCGATCTCCCTCGATTACTGGCCATCGGAATGTGCCACCTCCCTCCGGCGAATCACCCTGAATGGCATTTTGCTCGGGCCGAGGGTCAAAATACAACACTATTATGGTAACAGAGCTCGGATAGCAGACCAGTTTTCGAACCTGGTACTCCCGGCCTTGCATTGTCAAGGAAATCATGATACAGCAGAATTATCTTGATTATTTACGTGGAAATAATAACCATTCTCGACCTCACAAAGATGGAAATAACCAAGCTATGTTAAGAGTATTTACTCATCCTGTCAGGTAAACTTGTCATATCACTCTGCCCTTTTCTTTTGTCCTTAAAAAAAGTAATCAAATAGATAATAATTCAAAAGTAGTTTTCAACTGAATGGTATTCCCTGTGGCGTAGTGGCTAACGTGCTGGACTTCGTAGGAAGCTCGTTCGAACTCTACTTGCGCTGTGACATTCACTTTTAGACGAAAACCAAAAAGGAAAGGCATGAAAATTTTATCTCAGCAGTTATTGATTCAATAGTACCACTAATCTTCTTCTACCGGGAAGTCTTTGCTAGTAAATAACAGACGAAGGTTGGTATTTCATTAAACATATAAACCAATTTCCAAACCATACTATAAACCATGTGTTATGCCACCTCCTACCTGGTTAGATTTGACAAAATATTATTTTGGTGTTTGGGAGCTCTCTCGAATCGAGACTCGTGTTCCTCCGTCAGAAGAATGCGTGATCTCCTCGGTACACCCTATTAGAGTTGCTTCAGATGTCAAGTAATAAACTCAGGCTTGCAAAGCAGGTAGTGGCTCGAGTGAAGACCACCTGAGACTACCAATCAAATTACAATGGCCCACCCTGCCATTAGGGCTGTTAAGTGTACTCGTATTAAACGCATATTATCTGTCAATGAGCTTTTCTACGGCCAGGTAATTATACCCATATGAAACGCATATGATATGTCAAGGAGGCCTTCTTAGGCCAGGTAATTATACTCATATTAATAGCATATTATTTGTGACAGAGGGACAAAAACAACGACGTATTTTAGTTATTTCTATGGCAAGGATTCGCAGCTTATCTAAAATGGAAATAGCCGGGGCCCATTAAACTTGCAGGTGATTTCTTATGACCCCTAAATACTGATAAAACATAAAATCAATAAAACCGAATTGTAAAGGTAAAAATAATTTCTTTCCAGGTTGGACCAAAAACTTTTCCCCTCATACTGAATATCAGCAAATGTATCCGATACTCTACATATGAAAAAAAAAAAAAAATACTAAACGTACATTTTTATTTTTTAAAAAATCTTCCTTTTTTTTATAGTACCCATAAGACCAAGAACAAAAGGGGTAAATGTATGTGCACTGTCTTATGAAACTATTTTCCTAAGTATTATCGCTGTTGGTTTTGTTGTCATTTTCGTCATCGCGATGTAGTTGTTGTCGACGACCACATCAAAGAAAAGCAAAGCAAAAAAATATATAAAGGTAATCGTAAATCGATTTGGAAACTACAGACTACCATACTAAAAAAAACATTTGACATCACCAGAACATTAGACAATTTTCTGCGTACCATTTACCGTCCTATTCAGTCAGCATCATAAAGAACACTACCACAAAAGCGTACTTTACTGATATCTCTCTTTCCACTCGACGAATAAAGATCATCGCCCTAGGTCCATCCCTCACCTAAATTACACTTCAGTAATAGAATTGGGGGTAAAAAGTAGATAAGTGAAGGGGAGAATATACTTCTCGTTTCGATTATAATAGAGAGAGGTTCAGTTTTATTGCTACAATTGAGAGGGTTGTTTCTTCTGATGTTGTCCTGATCAAATAAAACTTTTCTCAAGATTATTTTAAAGGTTTTTATGGAAAATTTGTGGTGCATACGTAATTTGTACTTAGTTGGTTTCTGATTTTGCAGCCTACCTCAAGGTATTGTCTCTCTCAACTGCTGTAAACACACATACACACACACACACACATATATATATATATATATATATATATATATATATATATTTTCAATCATACATCTTAGATGCATCAAGGAGGTCTTCAGTGATGCAACTGTCTTCATTGCCGATTTCGGGTTATTTCTGCATCATATCGGCTCCGACAGTAATCCCGGCATGACTCTGGAAGAGCCAAGCCGCCTCCGTGATCGCGACGTGCCACGTTCGTGCCTCTACCAAAGCAAAGAAAGATTTTTTAAAGGCTGGACTTCGGCCGTTCTTATAGACATCTGTCCTCTAGAAAACAGCCAATGAAAATAGGGCATTCCACACTCCTCTGCTATATATAAACCCATCTTTACCGCATCCGTATATATCGGTAAAAGAATGATTAAAATTTTCTCATTTTTATAAATTAGAATATAATTCATAAGATAGTACATCACAGTTTAATATTATCCTGATGATGGTTTAATAGGGAAAAAAGGGGAACTTGACATGGTTTGGGTTTTGTTTTGTTTTATTGCATATCAACTGTGGTAGGTTATTTAACGTCAAATCCATTATTACATATATAGTTCTATTTTAAGCAATTCCATTTTGCATAAGTACGCAGTTTAAATATTATAAGCAGTTCTATTTCAAACGACTCAGTTTAGCATAAGTATAGCTTTTTTACACACTGTAAAAGTAAAAACTGTTCTATTTAAAGCAATTCAGTTTAAACCTAAGTACACAGTTGAGTTCTTTTTTACACATAGATAGGACCCTATCAGCTTCTATCACTCCGAGTCAGAGTAGATCTGTGATCGATGGCAATAAAAGCGTACTCCGCATTCCCCAAAACTCTAACATTACTGGAGCCTCACCATCAGTTTGTTTCGTGTCATAACCTGTACAATCATTGGGGAAGTCTAAACTCTCAGCAAAGACGTAGTCGGTGTATTCTACAGCCTCAGCCAGCTAGGCCACATAACATCGACATAAACTTCAATTATAAATAAATCCAACCCCTGAGTATTTTTTTATATTCTATATATAAATATGAGAAACCTTACCGAAAATAGTTACAGCAACAAGCAAAAAATCCCTAAACAAATGTTACGTTTTTCTGTGAATATCTTATGAAAATGTTTAAAAAATCTGTACTTCTTTTTTTATCAAGAACTTTTCTTAACTTTTTCTATTAACTAAATTGTTAATTTTTAAATTAATTAATAATTATAAATTATTAAATGTTTTAAGTTTTCAAGTTAATGTTTCTTTCAGACGTTAGATCGATCCTCTGTCATTCATAGGTATTTGAGTCTTGAAATGTATAGGTCTGTAGGGACTTATAAAAAAATGATAAAATCACAAACTGTAGCAGTTCCCAGAGTCCCTCTGACAGGAAGTCAGAGCGGCGCATGCCAAAAGAAAAGAAATTCTACTTCACTTTCACTTTACTTTCGATACAAAACGGACCTTCTCCTCTCAGCTGTTAGTAGGTAGCGCACATGTTCGCCTGAATATCGGACTTGTGGATGACCAGCGGCCTCTATTGAAGATACCTACTAAGCATATCACCAAACTCGACTTAATAAATCCACTGAAAGTGGCTCTTAATATAATTTAACAGTTTGTCTTGGAGAAGCAGCCATTTCAACTAGTGTCAAGAAGAATTTCACCACCAACAGAATTGTCATTAAACCCAATAATAAAGTTTTGTCTTGAGAAGGTATCTTCCTCCCTTTCTTCCTTCGACAATTTTTTTTTTTTGCAGCAAAGAAAGAAGACAACAAACAAAGAAGACAACAAACCAAAACCTACGAAAGGAAATTTATAACCAACCAAAATCTTTGCTATACCCCGTGATGTTTTTTTTTAATCTATTGACTCAAACTTCATTTCAAACTTTTTTAAGTCAGAAGAGGTTTGATCCTGAAGATTCATTCTTCAATTTATAATTTAAAGTTATCTTCTCCTCGAAAAATTGCATTGTTATTTGACTTGGTATTGTTATTTGACTTGAGCTCCTTCCAGCCATCGTCACCCTTCTCATTTATACACACACACACACACACACACACACACACACACATATATATATATATATATATATATATATATATAATACATCAGCATAAGCTCTGGTATTTTGTTACACAAGGTAGAGTGCGAAGACGTGTGTGAGCGTTTATTTGTTTGTGTATATACACTTACCAACCCTTCCGCGCTAGTATAGAGTGACAAATCTCAGTTTTTGGGCTGACTTTAACAGGTTCGAATTCAGAATTTTCCCGCTTCGAGAAAGGTTTCCATACAAAGTTTATAGGGACAGTCTGCCCTACTATTCATTCATAGCAGGAGGAAAAATAGTGTATTCACACTATGTAAAATTCAAATAGCATTGATCTGGTTTAGAATTCTGTTTTCAGCGTCTATTTTTTACAACGGTAATTATCCCACCACGGGCATTTATGTGTGTGTATAACAAACCCAATTCTGATATAGATTTGTATTCAAGCATTAGAGACATTCCATTCACAAAGTAGATGATCCCCAGACATGGAACGAAAGTGTGTATCTTTACACATACGCTCACAAGTGAGTGTTTGTAACGCCATAGTTATATTTGTTGTTATGGTCACACTTCACAGTGTCAGACAGAAAGATAAAAAGATGTTCAATCACATAGTCACGAACAAAAAAGTCCTTTAAAAATGCATCACACATTATTAATCATTTGGCCAAATAAATTTTAATCATTTATCCAGAAGGCTTTAAAGATGACCTATAGTGAACCTTTCGAAAAATAGTATATTCTCCTTATGCCACTCACAATGAAGCCGAATTCTAAATTTAAACCTACCCAAGCACCAACCGTTGTTACACACCTTACATCAACATTTTTCAGATACAAAACAGAGAAAGCTTATCCTGAGACTTAGATTATTTGAAATAACGCAACTGCTACTTTTTCATATCTGTTTCTGTTTACAGACAAAATTCTATATGATATTCTGATATTAATTTACTTATTAACAGACTATGTCTTTTGTTTATATATCAAACATCTTGACTTAAATATCATAATTTGTTGCATAAAACCTATGTGCTATAAAATAGTGACACGATCAATCATTCTTTTTGACTAAAATAAGACCAGAATAAATTTGTTCTAATCTTACAATGTGTCATCGACTTATTTAAGTAATAGACCCTTCTGTTTAGATTGTGAGAAGAAAAAGAAGAAAAAATATTTGGTACACGTCAAATAGAAATAAGAATGTGAGTATTATAAGAAATGAAGTTAAGAAAGTCAAGAGAGAGAGGAAGTGGTCATTCTGATTCATTATACATATCGTCTAATTGAATGAATGTGAATGAAAGCGGGAAATAGGGAAAAAAGCGAGGAAAAGAATATTAAGAGAGAAAGAAACGGTATTGATAGTTTATAAAATGAGTAAAGGAAATACATGAAGAATGCTTATTTGAAAATTTATGTTGAATGTTAATTTTTGATCAGGTAAATAAACAGAAAAATAAACAAAACTGTAATCAATATACCGTGAAAATATTTCTATCTAAAATTCAACAAATTATTTTAATGACTCAGGGCAATGTACTGAACTTTAAATTCAAACTGGTCTCATTACCCGTATTTATGTATTTGCAAGGAAGCTGAATTTTCACAACAAAACGTCGCAATCATTGTCTTACATTACATACCACTCAAAGGTTGTCTCTTGATTCCAAACGACGAAGGAAGCTCATAAACATGCGCTTGAATTTTAAGCTGGAACAGTCAAATCCAAAAATTGTCAAATCCTTCTCTTCTTGCATATTAAAACTTGATCTGATCTCGTAACGGGGATTGGGTGGGACGTTTATATCTCAAAATCACAGAGAATTATATGCCTCTTATTTTCTTAAAGAGATATTGTTCACGCGCAAACTATTTGTCAGGATGTTTAAATTCTAATCTCTTACGAAATCCCCATTTGATCTCATTTCCGAACTAGTCATGTCTAATGGAGTTTTCATTTTGAGACAGTTCCATTCGCAAGATATCTGATAAACTACTTTATATCCGTCATCAGATAACTTGCACTCTTTATCAAAATCATTTTCTTTTTTCAGTCATTATTAAACTAGAGCAATCCCTTCAGCACCCTATGAAAAAAAACAAAACAACTGTGCTAACACTTACCCCTTATCTAAAAAATTTAAAACCCCATCAAAATAAGATGAACAAGGCATGCTGGGTTCTGCTGATAAAGTAAGGCTGAAGTTATAAGCCAACTTATCTTGTAGGTTCCCACTAATGAACACACCAGTTTTGGACGACCAGTAAAAACTAACATTCTCCACGGACACAGAGTACCGTGTTGAGGGCCTGCCAAGACCGGTGGATGAAAGCAAAGTGAGAGAAAGACAATGTTATCAGTGCTATCATCATAACTTGATAGTGATGGCCAACGAGATACACTGGATCGATCATTCTACATTGTGAGGTTCCTTAGCCCATAAGTATTTCGGTCAATATTCTGCAATAGGCTAGAAACGCGCAGGCTGACAACACCGGATGTTTCGGCGGTGACTTGTGCTACGATATCACAAAATCTCTTTTTATTGCCTAAGATTGCATCGGCCATTAAATATTTTGAGTAGCGTGGGATCTTAATTAACTTACTGGTTTGGCAACTCTCCGAAGAAATAATTAAAGTTCGCCTGAATTACGTTCAAGTCCTGCTGAAAGTACCGATTCTCAAGAAATCAACAGGGAAAGCAGTGGTGAGATTGGTCAGTACTTAGATGGGTGACCACTTCGAAACAGCAGCTACTAAAAGCACTCGATGTCCTCTGTGCCTAACGAATCATAGCTGAGTAAATAGGGAAAATGTGTTTGCAATATCAAGTCTAAACAATATATTTGAAGCATAGAAAATATATTCAGCATTAAAAAACATAATTCTACTAAAGAAAACTAAACTTGAAATTTTTAATTAAAACGAAAAAAAACCCCCAAAAAACAAAACAAAAACGGAACCTAACTAAAATAATACAAAGTTGAGTTCAATAAATATTTGTAACAAAATGTAGGTTTGTGAAATTGCTGCCTTTATGTTTAGATCTATAAAATATATTAAAAAAATAAATAAATAAATAAACAAACAAAACAAACACTGGTTTATGAATGTATAACATTTATGTTCACTTCACTATAATGACTTTCTTTTTTTTTTTTCTTTTTGCAAATCAAGTTCCTGAAAGCGTAGCCACCATGTTTGGTTTTTCATTTTTTGGCAATACACTGAAATTGTATACGTTGAATTCAATAAAATGTTATAGCTTGTTTTGCAAAACACAGGTTCGTGAAAGTTCAGCCTTTATGACCTCAGTTGTTCCTTACGTCTGATAGTCTCTCATTTGCCTAGGTGAAAATTAATTTTAAAAGTATAATTTGAAAACATCAACTTGTTAAGATTTTTACGTCTCAGTTTTCTACCATAAAAAAGAATAAGATTCAGAGGTTTTCGACTATTGAAAAACTTACAGCCATAAGGAACTGAATACCAACGAAGTATTTTGAAGAACATTAGTTTTTCATGTGTATATTTCTGTGATGGTATAGAGACCTTCAGTCTCGTTATATTTTGAATACACTTTACCCTCTTCTTCATTTGACAAACTGATTCTATTTTGACTTGCATTTCTCCGTAGAACTGCCAAACAATGTACCATCAGATTTTTTGTTTTATAATTAAGCATTGATATATTTGTCGAAAGCACAAATTCTCTTTGAATATTCCGTTACATTTTAGATTGTATTCTTCATTATAATTCATTGAAATTCAAAATTTATTCAATTTATCTTTCGGTGTTCAAATTATTAATTAGATATCAGGGTAAATTAGAATATTCATCTCAAAAGTTTTCTTTTCACTCTTCACAGTTTTATGCCATTTTATTCCATTGGTACTTTTCTTCTTTCTTTCTTTCTTGTGTTGCACTAATACACGTTTCCTTTGTTTGTTTGTTAGTTTCTTTATTTATTTCTTTCGTTTAGTTTTTGCTTCATCTTTTAACCTCCTCTTTCGGTCATTCATCTTTATTTTATTATTTTATCTTTCCTTCAATAATTATGTCTTGTTTTTTCTTTGTTTCTTGATTATCTTTTCTTTTTAATAATCTGGTGCCCTTTTCTTTTTTCTTTCTTTATTTTTTGTTGAAATATGTTGATCTATTATTTTTAGGTTTATCTATTCGATTTAATTTTAAATTTCAAATGGCTAGTGACTTCCCATTTCTATTTGTTATTTTCTTAAATGCATTATCCGTCATTCAAAGATTCTTTCTCAACTTTACCCCTCTGTATTAATACTTGCTTTCTTTATTTCTTTCTTCCTTTAACTTTGTTTTTTTCTTTTGTTCTTATTTCTTTTTTTCACTTCTAGGCATTAATTTTTCTTTCATTCATTCATTCCTTATTTCCCTCTTTCTTTCTACATTGTGTATCAATACTCGTTTTCTTTCTTTCTTTCTCTCCCCCTTTTTCTTTTCTTGGTTTCTTTCTTTATTTCACTTCCACGTATTAATCATTCCCTTCTCTCTTCCATTCATTCTTTCTCTCTTTCTTTCAACGGTAAGATTTTTTACTAATACTCTTTTGCCATTCTATTTTTTTTCACTTTTTTTTTCTTAATTTCTTTCATTTCATTGATATAAATCAGTTTCTATTTTTTTTCCCTTTATTCTATAATTGCACCTCATCTTTCTTTCTTTCATTGTAGTTTCTTCAATTATTTCGTGTCATATCTCTGTTTTTTTTCTTTCTTTTATTACTTCCTACTACATCCATTTTTTTTTTCTTTCTATTTTTTTCTTCTTTGGTTACATGATCTGGAACTATTTTTTTCGTTTTCTAGTAACCATACTATCCCCCTTTTTTTAACAATGCGCAATCGTCTTCGTTCTTTCTTTTTTAAATGTTGAGCCCTTTTCTACCCCCCTTATCAATCATCTTTTCCCCACTCAACCCAATCTATGTCATTATCTCTTATTTGATTTCTACTTTGGCTAAATTTCCAATTTATTTATTTTTTTCAAACGCACTATTATGTTGTTCCTTACTACAACACACTTAGAAGAGAAATCAGAAACACTACCTCTCTCACCTTACATCTTTAATTATTTCTTCAGCTTCGTAGCACAGAAGTTTACGGAATCTTGGATAAGGAAACACCTCCCAAGGTGAACCTCATTCTATTTTGTCTGTGTGTCTCAGATATTCCCTTTGGATAGCGCCCTGTACTGGAATCATATCGGTTAATACATCTAAAATCAGCTAATTATTCATTGTTTCGTTTGATCTATCTCCTTGAAGAGAATATTGTATTCAAAAGCAGACATTCTGGATAAAGGTTGAAAAAATATTTCTCAGAATCATTTAATTAGGATTTATTCCATAATTAACTTATCTCTCTTATTATCGCTATTAATATTAACAATATTATTATTTTCATATCGTTATTATATTAATATATTATTAATATTATCAAAACATTCTTGAAGGCCCATACAATGGAAATAATATAGTTATTGTATTCCAATCAATTGTTTTTCATTTATAAAACTAAGCTGAAGCCCTAAAAGCGACTCATGATTGATTTTATTCATTTTTTATTCTATATCCTCCCATCAAGCAGAAATCGACACAAGGTCGTTTTTTTTAATGTGTTGTGCAACGTAGGAGGCAATTCTCTCATGTGGGCGTTTTAAAAATTGCTTAGATTCTGTCGGCATTCCCATTCCGAGACGTTTCAGGAACCGGGTAATAAACCCAGCGCTTAATTCTTTGAGGTGAGGCAGCAGATACTGATTTCGAGAATGCCCCGCTGGAACTAATCTATTATTTCCCCTCTAAGAAGAATGACTGGTATGCATTAAAATATTGGAATAAGATTTAAACTGTTTTAATGATAGTCGTGGAAGCAGTAGAAAAACATTCGTAAACTTTTTTTAACAACTGTGTTTTATTAGCTATGTGATATGGAATGTAGACTAGTTTGACAAACAATCACCGTAGAAAAGAATACTTGACAGTTTGGTTTCTTTGTTTTATGGCATATCAACCTTCGTAGGTTATTTAATGTCAAAGCCATCCTTCAAGAAGAACAGTAGAGATGCTATTTAACCCATAGCTTTGAGGATAAGAGGATTCATACCTTCCCCTAAGGCATTTGCCCGAAAGTGAACGTATTAGCGCGACTGGAGTTCGAACTCGCTTATTATGATTCCACAGTCCATTCTGCTTTAACCATTACACCACGAGTACACCCCCACTTAGTATTTTAAGAGATGCGTTCAAACTTGAGCCCTTAGAGATGGTAATCAGAAAATTAGTATGAAGCTTCAAGTATGTAATCCTTTATACAAAAATTAACTCTGCTGGTTTCAGTTTCTTTGTTTAATGGCATATCAACCTTTGTAGGTTATCTAATGGCAAAGCCATTATTCAAGAAGAACAGAAATGGTACTATTTAACCCATGGATATGGGGTTCATACCTACCCCAAGTGTATTTGCCCGAAAGTGAACGTAATAGCGTTACTGGAGTACGAACTCGCTTACTACGATTCTGCAGTATATCACTTAAACCATTTCACCACGAGGATACCCCTTGCTGCTGGTGAAGTAGTTGCAGGTAAGATCAATACTTAACGTCCTGAAAACTCGAATAGAATAAATAATTACTGTTACAATTCCAAAGAGCATGAAAAAAGGGTTTCCATACAACTTCTAAAGACCTTGGAAATTATTAAAACTGTTGAGACAACAACACAGCAGATATCGGGTGAAATGCTCAGTTGAGGCTTGGAGAAAATATAGATTTGCTTTCACTCGGCAATTGATATCACTCTTATGGAAATAAGAGGACAAGTAGAGACCATAATTACTGCATTATTAAGACCGGCCAGTATTCTAAGAAGAGCCAGGGAAATTTAACGCTGGTTTGAAAAACTCTAAAAAGAGCAAAATAACTTTTATTTGTTATAATAATTATTATCCCTGGGGGCTTTTCTAAATATAAAACTTTTATGAAGTAATAGTTTTTTAGTTTGCTTTGGTTTTATGCCACATCAACCTATTTTCGTTATTTAATACCAAATTTTGTTCTTTTTCCACATATATCAAATTTATGATTTCTAAACAGATTTTGTAGATACGCACAGTTAAATGATCAAACAGTGCTATATCAAACAATTCAGTTTAGCATGAGTCAACAAAGTTAAATGATTCCAAGAACTGCTATGTATCACTGACAATTCAAGTAAATTAGTCATTTGTTTATACACAAATAAATAATCAAACAGTTCTATTGTTAAACAATTCAATTTTGCGGAAGTGAATTGTTTGCACTCACCTTAAATCTCAAACAGTTTTACTTGACCCATAGATAGAAACCTATCAGGTGCTACCACTAAAGAGTAGAGTAGACCTAGAAGCAATTGCAGTGATGGTGTACCCCACATTCCTCAAGGCTCCCGCATTATTGCAGCTTACCATCAGATTGTTGTTGGTTGGTTCGTTGTTTGGGTTTTGTGGCATATCGACCTTTGTTGGTTATTTAACGTCAAATCCATTTAAAAACAGTTTAGTATTAGTACACAGTTAATTATCAAAAACATTTCTATTTCAAGCTATTCAGTTTATTCAAATAGTTCTATCAAAGCTAATACGGTTTAGTATAAGTGCAGATTTTGTTTACGCACATTTAAATGTTAAAACAGTTCTATATTAAACAATTCAGTTTAGCGTAAGTACAGTTTCAATATCAAAAACAGTTCCATTTCAAACAATTAAGTTTAGCATAAGCGTGCATTTTAAATGTAAAGGCAGTTTTATTGACAAAAACATTTATATTTCAAGCTATTCAGTTTATTCAAACAGTTCTAATTTATACAATTCAGTTTAGCATAAGAATGCAGTTAGTTCTATTTAACCCATAAATAGGACCCTATCAGGTGCTACAATTCCGGGTCAGAGTGGACCTGGGAGAAATGGAAATGAACGGGTACTCCACATTCATCAAAGCTCCAGCATTACTGGAACCTCACCATCATATTGTTTAGTGTCATATCAGGATACTCCTTGGAGGGAGGTCTTACCCCTCTGCCGAGGTGCAGTCGGTGTATTCTACAGCCCCAGCCGACTGGACAACCATCAAATTGTTTACTATAATATCCAGAACATTCATTAGGGTGAGGTTACCCCTCTGCAGAGATGCATTCGGGTGGACTGAGAGTAGTCGTTATAAAATTAACAGTATGTGGACGAAATCAAATAAATACAAATATGAAAATAAAAATCATAAATTCTAAAAAAAAGAAAAAAGTAAATGAAAACAGCTATGTGAATAATTCATGCTAAAACCAAGTGAAGTGCACCTCAAATGACTTTTTCATGGCAAAGATAAGGACATAAAAAAACAACCTTGCCACTATCAGTAGCAAGGCCAAAATGATATTGTAAGTACTAATTATCTGAAATATAAAATCCATAATATACAGGTGATTACTGGCATAATGAGAGAGAGAGTTGGAATTGAAAATCTAAAAATAATGCAACAAATCAGGAAAAAAATGAGTATATGACTGGGCATGATAGCTTTAAAAAGCAAACGGAATGTGCACAAACCAGAATCTGTCCTAGAAAATAAAAACTACCCAGTTTTCAAAGACTGAATGAACGGGAAATAAGAGGAATAATCTACACAGTCTTAATTAAAGCAATGCAACAATCAGATAGACTGCTTAGAAGAGCTAGAATATGAGGAGACTTTATGTTTATCGGACTTGAGTGAAAAACACCAATTATTACTGGTGCTAAAACCTCGCTAAGAGTACGAGAAGCAAAAGAAAAATATTCAATTAGTAGAGAAAGCAATAAATTTGCTTAGCAACTCTACCTCACACCGAAAGAAAAAGACATAAAACATAAAGCAATAGAGGAAAAAAAAAAACAATAAAAAACAGAACCAAAAGTTCAAGGAGTAAATCAATTAAAATCTGCATGGAATAAAATTCCCTCCATGGACGATACGTACAAAGAATCAGAAATATCGATATAGGAGTCGTAACTATTAATTGGTAGTTGAAAAGTACTAGACTGGAGGCGGAGACAAAGGGGTAAATAGTAGCAGCATAGGACCCGCGTTTACCTATTAGAAATGATCTGGAAAGATTATAGAAAACCGATCAAACCCAATATGCTGACTATGTAAACAAAAAATTTAATGTTGGGTTGTCTAACACCAACTTCGATAGAATATAAAGAAAGGCAAAATACACTAGGACATTATATTCATTGGAAATTGTGAAAATACAATAGAACACCAATATTTTAAAAATGATATTCACACCAACGTGAACCAAAACCAAAACCATTCAATTTTCTGTGACTTTGTTATTCAAACTGACAGAAAACCAAACGGCAATAAACCAGATATATGCAATAAGGTCTCGGTAAGTAAATATGACTTTTTTATTGAAATATCAATGTTAACAGATACTAACATAGCAGTGAAACAGTATAAGATAAAATAATGTAGAAATAGAAATTGAAAAAGTATGGTTCCGTAAAACTACTAGGCTGCCTGTGATAGTTGGATATATGGCTTTGTTGAAGGAAGGGGAGTTAAACGTATTTACAATATATCTCGTTGTCCTAAGTAAATAGACGAAAAAATGCATTCTGTGAAAGTGGACATCATTTGGGGACAATACTATCAATGTTAGGGGAAAAATAACATCCAAATTAGACCGCAAAGACATACATAGAATACATATCCTTACTTTTCTATGGTGCCCTTTGCACAATACCCAAAGAATTAGTAAAAGGACTGGAAGACATGGAAATAAGAGGACAAGTAGAGATCATAATTACTGCATTATTAAGACCGGCCAGTATTCTAAGAAGAGCCATAGAAATTTAACGCTGGTTTGAAAAACTCTAAAAAGAGCAAAATAACTTTTATTTGTTATAATAATTATTATTCCTGGTGGCTTTTTTCATTATTTTTTTTTCAACTCAAGTCCGAGGGATTGCAAGTCTACTCGTGTCTACCGGGATTTTTTTAAGTATTCAATCAAATCTTTATAATCCTGTGGTCTGGACAGTATTGATTCTAAATCAGATCTGCATTTCGCCAAGTCTTTTTCCATGCCTTTGTGAGCCATTCCAAGATCACCCACTACGATTGTTATCACCATCACATTCATCCTCCATATTTTTTCAGCTCTCTAACAACATCCAAGCATCTATGTAATCACTTTACTTTATTTTACCTTCCTCATCTTCTAGTACGGTAAAATCCACTTGATAAAAGTTTCTTCTCGTTAATTAAACTATGTTTCTTCTCGTTAATTAAATCTATGTCTAGTTAATTAAAACTAGATTGTACCTTATGAGAATATATCTGTTTATATCTTAAAATTACAGAGCATTATGTATGCCTCACATTCTAAGAGACACTCTGGTTTGTAGTCATAACATCGGTTGGTGTGGTCAAATTTGAATCTCTTGCACGATTCCCTGTGGATCATCTTTCCTTCCTTGTTCTGCATAGTCTTCTTTTTCTTATGTGCCTGCTTGCTGATTAGCTTATTCTATTATTACTTGTTTCATCTTGGTCAAAACATAAATTACATTTCTATGTATTATCAACTATTATTATTATTATTATTATTATTAGTGGTAGTAGTAGTAGCACCAACATCAGTATTTCTAGTATAAATCGTCGTCATCATATCGCGATGCAAGCATGGATCTCCCCGATCCTCTCACGCCACCAGTCTCTATCGTCCATCGCTCGCAACTGGTCTTCATGACTATAACCTGTATCGACACAGAGCTATTCTATATTGGTTCAATCTGATCGTCTTGCCTTTGCTTGTTCATGTGAAGGGGTTCACAGGAGTATATAGCTTATGATTTCATCCTTAATTCTCCAGTGGTGTCCCGCATGTCTGGTTCGACGAACTGATAGTTTTCATGATGGGTAGTGGTTGGCTGTACAACTGCTGTTTTGTGGGATGTTGCCTCCAGGATTTGCTCAATATTTCTCGCAGTATATATATCTTCTCTGTTTTCAAAATGAGATGAGCTGGATGAACAATAATAAATAAAACCTCACTCGGCTATATTCATGCACGCATGCCTTTACAATCCGTTTCACCAGGGAAACAATTTCAAGACTTTAATTCAGTTGGAGCTTTGCGGCCACACCTGAATTATCTTCACTTAAATATTACTAGAGGATTGGACTAGCGACTAAAATCACTTTATTTTCAATAAACTTCCTTAAAATCAGCGATAATTTAAAAGCAAATATTCAACCTTGTAAGTGTATATCATATTGTTACTGGAGGGTACATGCAGTATTATCAATATTAAAGCTTATGAAAAAAAATTACGATTTTTTGTATTCTTCCAATCCTACTGAAAATTTAGGAATCCCAAAATTTTGTTAATTCATGCTCTCTCTCTATATATATATATACCAACCCCTCTGCAAAGGCAAGATGCGACACAAGGTCAATTTTTAAGCGGTGTTTAACGGGTTTGAATTTAGAGGTTTTGTTTTACTAGATTAGTGGTAAATTATACATAGCTGAAGGAAAAATAATTGAAAAATACGTTTTCAAAGGATGTTAGTGCTATGTGAAATGCAATCAGTCTCGTCTATAATTTGAACTCGTGTCGCAGTGTTCATCTCCTACGACGGTTACTATTACACTCTGAGCACCTTCTGTGTTTGTGTGTGTGTGTGTGTGTGAGAGAGAGAGAGAGACTTGGTAGGGAGAAAGAGAAAAGAATATATATATATATATATATATATATGTATATATATATATATATATATATATATATATATATATATATATATATATATATCGCTTTCCCTGAGATGTTTTTCCCTGTATTCATAACCAAAAGAAGTAACTTTTTTTTATCATAAGTAATTGTCGTTCTTTAATCAACATTTTTTTTTCTTCTTGTACTTTATTAATATTTTGGTATTATCATTCTTTTCCCCTTTCCTTTTATATATTTTCATGATTATCAAATGAAACAAAAAAAACAAACAAGAAGGCATTGAGAGAAATATTGTCTGGCTAAGTTACCATGTTTTCTTTCGTTATGTTTTAGTGTTTACATTTCTATTGATTGGATTTATTCTTCACTTTTCTACTTCACTTAAGCTTTAATTGAGATTTTTTTGTCACGAAATTTATGGATTTTCTCAGAAGTCTAGACATTCTTATATCAATTTCCTTTTATTTTTTTCCGAGATGAAGCTTTGAGAAGATATGTTTTTGTGGGGTAATGTATATTGTACGTCCTTTTGCCAGTCATATTTTAATTGCAACCTATGTCTAGTTGATAAAAAAATAAAATAAAAAAAACCTAATTAGTTGCCTCAATCTACATCCATTTTTGTATTGTTTTTATTATTTGATTCATTCATACTAAGGTACATCACTCGAATGTCTAATACTATTGTGAATGTATTGTTGATCCACTTCTTTCTAAGTTTAGACTAGGAGTCTGAAATACGCGTTCCACAACTTACTTCTCTTGCAGACGTGATAGAACAATTTCTGTAACTATTTTTTAAAACAAAACTTGGCTATTTTCCGCCTAATTTTGCCTTTATTTCTCCCCTTTAAAAAAGGTTGAATGTCTTTTTGATATTTCAGTTACTGTCACTTTAAGATCAAAAGCTGAAAAATAAAAATACTCAAATTTTAAACATAATTCAAAACGTTGTGACCATCTACGTTCGTTTGTTTCAAAAAATGGTTAACTTAGATTATATAAAATTAACACGCACAAGAGAACATGAGTTTGGCTTCTTTAGTAAAATGTTATAAGAATATCAAGTGTTATTTAATGCCCAAGCTATCCGTATGGAAGGACAATGTTTGTACTATTTAAACCATATAATCCGAATATGGGGGTTCCTGACTTTCTCAAGTTTATTTGTCCAAAAATGAACGTAATAGAGCGACTGGGGCTCAAACTATCAAAGATATCGCAATTCAGCACGTGAGCCATTAAAATTTATGGACTTCTCCCTGATAAAACATATCGTTAGACAGAGGTTGGTTCGACAACTTGTATGACCGGTGGGTAGAGTGTTCGCCAATGGCCCGGGGGACAAGGGTTCAATCCTAGGTTGATTCAAACCCAAAACTTTAAAAACGGTACTTGATACTTCCTTGCTTAACACTCAGCGATATAAGATACGTATGAAGGGTAAAGTGGTGAAATCCAGGGAAATGAGTAGCGCCCTTCCCTACACCTTGGTGTAGTAGCTATTGAAAAGGGAGCCTTCATGTCGCCCTCGCAGTATTGGCGTGGAGGCTGTACTTGAAATAATTGAACACACACGCGAACAATGTGGACTTTGTTTTAACAGTGAACGCACAAATATAAAATCAAGGACGTTTTTGTGGACGGATTGATAAATTATTGCCATTTACAATTGTAATCTAATAGATTTGAAAAGAACGTAATTCATATCGAGAATTTACCCAAAGTAAAAAGGAAATTTATGGAAATTTAAAACCAGAAAAATTTGCCACTAAATTTTATAGTATCTCATTTATCCACCCCCTCTATATCAATTTTCACCCGCTGTGCTTCTCTCCAAGAACGTAATGGCTCTTCCGAGTTTGTAAGTGTAAGATTTTTGGTTTAAACAATGGAAATTTACTAAGCTTTTTGCTTAGATGTGGCACAAGGTCATATGAAAGAGGCACCCAATGAGACTCGAACTCACTCGTGTAGGTTTGCTAGTCGAGCTTGCTAACCATTTTTTGGTTTAAACAAGGGCTCACGTGGTGGCGTATTCCCGCCACCCAAATTTATTTATCTCTGATTAATATTCTCTGTTGACCAATGGAATTTAAATATGATTTTTATACAATTATAAACATGTCGAAGGAGAAAAATCTATCAACCCTGATAGAATTTCGTTTTAGATAATGAAGTTCAACTTGACTCTGAAAAAGAGCATAAGGAGATCTTATTTTCGCTTCCGATGAGATAAAAGTTTAATGATTACCAGCAGAAAATGCTCATGATGGGTGGGGTTTTAATCCCATTTAAGAGCAAGAGTAAATGGAGCGATCGGCTCCGATAAGAGATCAGTAACTTGAACTATGTATTTATTTAGTCATATATTATTAGAAAATAATCACCAACATGATCTCTAGAATCACATTTGTTTTTCATATATATCCGGGAGTGCCCGTGGTGTAATGGTTATCGTCGTAGGAAATGGACACGGTGACAGGAGTTCAAGGCCTGGACGAGACTGATTGTATTTCACATTCCATCAATACCTTGGGAAAGGTATGAACCCAATTATTCTCCCTCCAGCTATGGGTAAAATAGTAGGGCAGACTATGTTCTTCAGTCTGGGTTAAACAACTAGTCTAGGAGAAGGAAAACTCTGACTTCAAACCTGTTAAACTCCGCTTAAAATTTGGCCTCGTGTCTTATCCTGCCAGAGCGGAGGGGTTGGTAGATATGTATATCCGGGCGTGGTCAAAAAATATTTCAACAAGCCACATCTTCTGCTAATCCGCAAGTTGTTTTCTTTTGTTTTTTTTTTAATTTGAAATATAAAATCTTCAAGATACGAATACTTGTAGTTTTTGCGAAATCTCCTCACTAGACGGAACCCCTCTGAAACTAGTGGACAAATTCACCGACCTAGGAAGCAGCGTCTCATCAACCGAAAACGACATCGGCACACGGCTTACGAAGGTATGGGCAGTTATCGATAGGCGTTCGATCATATGGAAATCAGACTTGAGCAATAAAATGAAACGCAGTTTCTTCCAGGCAGCGGTCGTATCGATGCTGTTATATGGATGCACTACTTGGACGCTCACGAAACGGCTGGAGAAAAAGCTAGACGGCAATTAAACAAGAATGCTGCGAGCAATATTGAATAAGTTCTGGCGGCTATTGTCCACAAGGCACCAACTTTACGGCCACCTGCATCCCACCACGAAAACTATCCAAGTTAGACGAACCAGACATGCAGGACACTGCTGGAGAAGCAAGGACGAGCTCATAAGTGATGTACTTCGATGGACACCCACATATGGCCGGGCAAAATCAGGACGACCAGCTCGAGCATACATACAGCAGTTATGTGAGGATACGGGATGTAGCCCAGAAGACCTGCCAGAGGCGATGAATGATAGGGAGAAGTGGCGAGAGAGGGTCAGGGATATCCGTGCTAGCGGCACATGATGGTGATGATGATGAAGCTTAGCACGGAAAGATATTTTGCGAGCAATCCAAAATTAGAAAATGCCATCAAAGGATTCTGCTTATATTCAGCTACTGACATTAACAAAATTACCTAAAAGAGTAAATACACATAATTTAAAAGACTATCAATGTTTTATATCATTTTATCTGCAAATGAAAAGAAACGTACATCTAAGATGTTTGACTGGTTGATTTTAATGGCATGTTAAATCGGCTAGGGTAATTTTGTAGCTAGATGTTAAGGAATTACGTTTATTGTTGGTTCATATTGAAGTTCTGTTGTATATTGTACTTGAGTGTAGTTCAAGTGTTGAATTACGCGTCAAAATAATTACAGACTTGAGAATGAGGAAGGGAAGATAATGCACATCATGGCGTTCCAAGATGTGCCGGTGGTCTCGTCCATTCCCTGGGTAGTGATTGACTGCCAGCCCAAGAATGGCTATGCTAGCGTGCTTATATACCGGCCCGCTCAATGACATATTTTTGTATGCCAGCCGGGCCGCCGAGCCGATAAGTGTTGTTTGTTTTATCCTGCGCCTTAGGGCAGTAGCTTATCCATTTCATATCTTTATTTCTAGTCCATTTGTTTCTAAGGGAGGTTCATTTACTTATTTATTTATTTTTACACTTGGTTCTATCGACTATGAATATATTCTAAAGAGATCTGGCTTCAAGTAATTATTTCTATCTACAAAAATTAATTGTTTACAGGCAGTTTTTCGCTTTTACGTAATTAATTATATTTCTTAGTTAATAAGTTAAAGCTTCAATTGCACAGTCAGCTGGGGATTATAAAATACACCTCTGCAGAGCGGTAACACCCTCCAACGAGTGTCCTGGATATTATACTAAACAATTTGATGATGAGGTTCCAGTAATGCTGAAGCTTTGAGGAATGCAGAGTGCCCTTTCATTGCGATCGCTCTCAGGTCTACTCTGGCCCGAAGTGGTAACACCTGATAAGGCCCAATCTATGGGTTATATAGAACTAAACTGCGTACTTAAGCTTAATTGAATTGTTTGAAATGGAACTGTTTTAGTAAGGTAAACTGAGTTGTTTGAAATGTAACTTTTATTGACATTGAAACTAAATTGAATGGTTTAATATAGTACTGTTTCGACATTTAATTGTGTGTAAACAAAATCTATACATATACTAAATTGAATCGGTTGAATTAAATCTCTTTGACCAAAGTGAATTGCTTGAAATAGAAATGATTTTGACAGTTAAAATGTGTATTCATGCTCATCTGAATTGTTTGAAATAGATCTGATTACTTGGATAAAAATGGATTTGGCATTAAATAACCTACAAAGGTTGATATGCCATAAAACCCAAACAACTAATCAACTAAAGCTGAAAGTAAAAATTCATTATAAGAACAATCTACAGATGTATGGTTTTAAGTATTTTTATTTAATAGATATATGTCAAGTGGGTGTTGATTCAATGCAAAGATCCAAGATTTTGACCTCAAAGTAAGCGATTTCGAACTCCAGTCACGTTATTGAGTTGACTTTCGGATTAATATCGTTGGAAAATATATGGACATCCTTATTCTTGCAACACTTTGTTAAATCTGTGTTTCTTCCAAAGGAATGGATTTGACATTAAATGACCGAAAAAGATCGATATGCCATTCGACAAAAAAGTCAAACTGAATCTGCTACAAATAACTTTCATATCTGTGTGCAATTTCAAGTCTCCCTCTCCAGTACTCATAATCAATTAACGATTTTCTGTTTAATAATAGTCGGATATAGGTTTTCAACCACCTTGAAATAATATTTATTCAGTAATTGTAGTTTCAAGTGACTATTCTTAATACAAACACTTTAGAATAATGTAGCACCAAGTATTCTTATCGAATAAGGATACATTTTAAAGAAATCAATTTGATCCATAGAAGTGATACAAACAATTATTTCAACTCTACGTTGGAATGAACCTGGGAGTAATGGTAATGAAAGGTTACTTCACGCATCTTCCGAATTGGAGCCTCACCCTGTCACGTAGTTTACCGTTTACAAAGTATGTACAAAAGAGAAAATCATTGGAAAATTTGTGGGAATTATACAATGCATTATATATATATATATATATATATATATATATATATATAGGCAGACATATATCAATATATATGTATATGAACACACACATTTAGATTCATATGTGCACACACGCATATATGCATATGAACATACACACACACACACATATATATATATATATATATACGCACAAAAATATATATATATATATTCACATAGACCTGTGAACACACACATATATATATATATATATATATATATATATATATATATATATATTCATTCGTACATATACACTCATAGAATACCAATATATGATGCGGTAAAATAAATTTACAGAACAAAATTAGTAAAATATGATTTTGGAGGCGAACTTAGTGTGACGGTTATGGTTGTAGGAAATAGAATCGGTGTTTCGAGTTCAAATTCTGAACAATACTGTTGGTGTTTCATTTCACGCTAACAGTCCTTGGGAAAGTCATGAATCCCTATTAAATGTGTAAATAGTTGGCTGATTAGATCATTTAGTCTTAAGACATCTAATTTAACAGAAGGAAAAGCTTGTATTTTGAATTAAAAAATTAGTTCTCCACTTACATATTGGCCTTGTGTAATACCTTAGCCATAAGAGAGGGGTTAGGTCAGTACAAGGAACAAGTAAAACAACAGAAATTATTGATTTGTTTATACCTCTATGATAAAGATTAATTTTTTAGCAATATATGGGCCGATCACTAACTATTTGTTTGAGTGGTTCCTCTCATTGATAGTTACTTTCATTACACCTAGGAAATAAAGATTAAGGGATATTTTTTGGATTTTCTTTTCATTTCCAGAGATTGATATTGGGGTCTTCGGAGTGTGCATATGTATATATATATAAAAAGTAAAGTTAGCGACCATAGTCGAGGGTGACCCGAAGGATCCCTTTTCGATTGCTACTACACCAAGGTGTAGGGGAGGGCGCTACTCCATTCCCAGGATTGCTCCACTTTACCCTTGAACCGTACCTTATAATGCTGAGTGTTAAGCAAGGTGGTATCAAGTTCCATTTTTAAAGTCTTTGGTATGACTCGACCTGGGATTGAACCCAGGTCTCCCGGGCCATTGGCGAACACTCTAACCGCTGGGCCATACACGCTTTGAGTTATAATAACTCATTCATTCTCTCATTGTAATGTGCGAGCCTATCTTGACGAAGATCTGACGAATAAATGGATTGAAGAATCATTGAATTCACCCGATGTCCACCACATCCCACTCCTATAAAGTTCTTTTTTTATGGAGATACGTCAAAGATAAGGTTTCTAGCACAAAACCTGCAATGATCAGTGCGCTGAGAGCAGCAATTGAATGAGAATGCACCCAAATGCCAACTGAAATGATTCGTGGAGTTTTCATTTCCATGTGCTCACATAATCAGCTGTGCCTGGAGCGGAACGATCATCAGTTCGAACACCCTCATAACACCATAATGGATGCAAATCTGTGTGGTCTCATTATCAGCAGAACATTTCCCAGTGTGATCCTCCGGTTCAAACATCTGAGGTACCAAAAAATAATAAACTATTTTCTAATTTTGTTAATAAAACTTGATTATATATTTTATAAACTCTGTATTCATAAAGAATCAGTGAGTATACATATATTAGGGCAGATTTCAAGGAGTTTTATATAGACATTGCAGACTGAGAGCAGATGACGGTAAATTGATCAAGATGAAAGAAAGTGATCTACGGAAACAATAAATCATTTAAAGAAGGGTGAAATGAGTAATCAAGTATGAAACGAATTCTTCTGAAACAGGACTTAGACTCAGTCCCTGACTCTTTACAGTCTGTATATATATATATATTTTCATGTTTGTCTAAAGTGGGACTTAAAAGTCATTTAAGATCTCATGAGAGCAAACCCTACAAGACCCGCTTGATAAAAATCTTTTAGCAGCAACATATAAGTAACTCGAATCAATTCTGTGACAAAGTATGTGGGTCTGCAGCAGTTTTAAGTTGTCATATGAGGGTGCATGTGGACAAAATCAATGTAAAAGGCAGGTAACTAGTTTGTCGTATACGCAACAGAGCTTTAACTAAGGAGTCACACACGTTCAAAAAAGTACTCTTTGTGATACGATGATATGCCCATCTGCCAAGAAGTTGCAGTCACTATATATATATATATATATATATATATATATATATATATATATATGGGTGTGTGTGTGTTTGTTTGTTACGGGCAGTGATGATGTAATAATTTGTGAATCGAGTAGATGGTCTTTTCTGACAAGTTGCCGTCACTATATATATATATATATATATATATATATATATATATATACGAGTGTGTGTGTGTTACGGGCAGTGAGGATATTATAATTAGTAAATTGAGTAGATGGGCTTTATTTGCTATGAGGTAGTCACTATCACTCTCTATATGTACATATATATGTGTGTGCATGTGTGTGTGTGTGTGTGGTACGAGCAGTAAGGAGGAAATAATTACAGTTTAATAAACAAAATGTAGCTTATTGCCTTAGGATCGAGAACTACTCATTTCAATTAATATTTTAGAGCTTTGTTTTACGAGTCGCTCTAAATGTGATATTGAACACTCTTAGAGAAATATATGATATGAAATATATTAAATATTGTTCATTTCTACCAAAAGAATCGTCAGGTATTTCATTGTATGCGACTGGGTCAAAGAAATATAAATCAAAATAAATATAAGTGAGGTGGCGTGTCACAACGTGTTTCTCTTTTCTTTCAATCTACCGCCGTAAAATGACTACAGTCGAGATCGATACTATATCAGTGTGTATGTGCGTGTGTTCTTGTAACCGAAGAGAAACATGTTCCCAAGAAAAATATACGCTCACCCTGGTACATACATCATTATTGTTGTATTATTTAAAAAATAATATATAATCTATATAATAGTGATTCAATCGAATAGGGATATTTTTCGAATATTACACATAATTTAAATAAAGGAATTACTGTTATGAATCTCTGCTTAGTCTTACACTCAGGCTTTATTCCGCTTACGGTACCTCACTTTCTAAGAAGTCATCAATGTTAGAAAGAAACAGTTTAAACATTTCTTAACTTCTGTGATTGGACAGAAAGAAGTGCTTTCGGTAGGACAAAATAATGGAACTGTTGATCTTAATATAAATGGTCACAATTTTAGTGCAATACCTTAGAGTAGAATTTGGAATCGCGAAATTTGCAATGATTGAGATTCATTAAGGAGAGTGAAAAGTAACTGAAGGAATTGGATTATGCAGACAGGAAATTAACAGGATGTAGACGGAGGAAAAAAGAGCTACAAATACTTAGGCTTACCTGAAGCGGATATCAATCAAACAGAATGATCCTTCTATCCACCTTCTTCCCCTCAAAAAAAAAAGAGATCAGAAAAGAATTTCTCAAAAGCCAAAAGTAAAGCTTAGAAATGAAAATCAAGCGAAAAAAATTGATTCTCGAAATACAAAACTGGATGGTTATAAATGGAAAACAACCTAATATAATATTGCATGGCATTTACCAAACTTAAATATTCAAATTATGATCCTTGATTAATCTTATTAGCATGTCAAACTCTCTCGGGATATTTTATGCTTACAGTTTTGGAAATGTATTTATATTCATATTTCTGAATACTTGTTTCATGGGAGTTTTTGGTGTTAGCTTTATGATATCCAGTATTTCATTCTAATGTAAATATTTTGCAAACCGTTATTGTTATAAGTATTCTTATTTCGTCGTAATTTTTACATAATTATATGGTTTCATTTAACTATTATTGTTTAATAAAAATCATATATTTGCCCATGGTTATATGACTTTTCGTAACAATTAATAATAGACTTTAGGAAACAAAAACAACAATGTTTAATAATAATACAAATACTGTAATATAATATCAAATATTCCTATATATACAAATTATTTTTAAACATATCTTGATGAGTAATTGACGAGACTATAAAAGGTATACCACTCGGGTACAGAGTTGTTCAAAAAATATTAGGAAATAAAGGGTCTACTACTCTCACCAGATATAAAGAATTGGAACCTCAGCATGCAAGTTAATAACATAGACACCTTTCGTCTTCAAGGGATACACTAAGGATATTCTATATCCTGACGACAGTGTGGATTTAATTGTCTTATTAGCTTTTGTTAGGAGAGTATTGCAAATCATATCAAATATTAATTCATGTATTTTGTAAATCAATTAGATATCAAAGTAATGACTTTATAAAATGAGATCATTTCCGCTAATCATCATGGCTTAATATGAAAAAATCCAAATAATGAAATTTGGAACGAACTGAATGACGTTTTATCTTTTTGTTATAAAAGTTCCACTGAAACAGACGCATTGTACTTCCTGCTGCTTAGCACAAAAGACTTAATCTACGCCCTTTGCTTTTCATTTTCTCCATTCAAAACTCTCTGCTGGCATCGATATCATTTCACGCTGTGAATCACCAAGAGTTCAAGATTTCAATCAAGCATCTTCGATTTGTGGAAAAACGAACCGATGAGGGATGAAGCAAGTTATGATTTGAAAAACAAAAAGTTCAGAAGTCACTGACAATTTCATTCTCGACTAGCAACAGACGAAGTGAACGTTACTTATTTTTGGATATTTATTTTGAATTCGCATGAAATATTTGCTAGACTGTACAACCTTCAAAATCTGTTTATTCATACGCTTATCCAGAAGCTAGTGGCCTAACAGTTTTCGTTGAAGAAAAATGGACACGGTTAACAGTGTTCAGATTTTTATGTTAAATGTTTGCTTTTCGCAAAGTCCTAATACGATTCGGAAATGGATTCATCCAACTACTCTAAATCCAGCTTTGGGCAAATTTTAAAGAAAAATAGGCTGTTTAACCTTGTATGGCAATCAATTTTATAGAAAGGAAACTCAGGAAAGAACCTAAAAGCTCCACTTAAAAAAAAAAACTGAAATTGTACGGTATCCTTTATTTGTGGACTGGTTTCTCTGAAAACTATTTCCATTCTTCCTAAGGATCAAGGCATTTGACTCTATACACATAAGAAAGATGGAGCAAATATTTCTAGCTTATAGTCTCCCCAAATAAATGGTCACAGACATAATAAAGCTTAATTAAAACGCGAAAGTAAAACTTCTCTCAGCTGATGGAGACACAGGCTTCTTTGACATTGTTGCTAGTGTTCTTCATGGGGATACATAAGCCCTATATCTGTTCAAAACCGAACGTCAATAGATCTAATGAAGGATTATGGTTTCGCAATAAAAAAAGCAAGATGCAGACGGCACCCTGCACAAACTAATACAGACTCAGATAACGCAGATGACATCGCACTTCTGGCAAATAAACCAATCCAAGCCGAAACCTTGCTCCATAGCCTGGAATAGGCAATAGGCGACATTGGCCTCCATATGTATGCAGGAAAAATAGAGAGAATGTATTTAATTAAAAAAGAGACATCTCAGCACTAAATGGTGTATCTCTGAAACTTGTGGACAAGATTACCTACCTCAAAAACAGCGTCTTATCTTATAAAAATGAAATCATTATGCGACTAGCAAAAGCATGGACTGCTATCGATAGGTTATCGATCATATCTAATTCAGACCGATCCGATAAAATAAAACGCAATTTCTTCCAATTAGCAGTCGTTTCAAATCTACTATATCGATGAACCACATGGACGCTGCCTTAGCGTATGGAGAAAAAGCTAGACGGTAACTGCACAAGAATGCTACGAGCTATATTGAACGAATTTCGGAAGCAACATCCCACAAAACAGCAGATGTACGGATACTTACCTCCCATCTCTTGAATAATCAAAATTAGACAAACAAGATATGCAGGACACTGCTGGAGAACTAAGGACGAACACAGAAGAAAAGTTCTCCCATGGACCCCTTCATATGAATATACAAGTTTTGGCTGACCAACAAGAACTTATCTTTAACAGCTTTGTACAGACACAGGGTACAGTCTGGAAGACCTACCGGAAGTGATGGAAGATAGAAATGAATGGCGAGAGACAGTCAGAGAAATCCGTGCTAGCAGCGTGACATGATGCTTATCGTTTCTTTGAATTTGGTTTGGCAACCTATCTATGAGAAGAAAAAACTGAATTCTATCTGGCTGTACTCATCTTAAAATGACATTTTGTCACATCCTATGTTGGTGGAGTATTCAGGTATGTACATTCATACACACATCATCAGTATATTTAAGGGGGTGTCCTCGTGGTGTAATGATTAAAGCAATGGACTGCGGAATCGTAGTACGCGAGTTCGTTCTCCAGTCGCGCTATTACGTTCACTTTCGGGCAAATACCCTTGGGAAAGGTATGAACCCCCTTATCCTCCCTGCTATGGGTTAAATAGTACCATTACTGTTCTTCTAGGAGAATAGCTTTGGCATTAAATAACCTACAAAGGTTGATATGCCATTAAACAAACAAACCAAACCAATCAATATATTTACATTAGTTTATATAAATATATACATGAATTATGTTGGTGATGGTAACTTTACATATGCCCGTGCTCGAGCCCAAACGCCCGTAAAGCACAGGCGTTCGCAAACACTCCAGATGTTATTAAATTGGTATTGGATCCATCATAAGGGATTTATTTCATAGAATATTTTTTCTGGTTAATGGAGTCTAGTGAATGGAAAATTAATAGAGAATAGAAATAATTAACAAAGAATATTGCTTTGTAATCGACTTTAAATTAGAATACAACTAATTTCATAAATGTATATCTATCTTTAAAATGATAATTTTTTGTGGTCGAGGTTCATTGCAGTAAGATGTAATTTTTTTCGATATCCATAATCTTTCAATTACTCAAGAGATGCAAGCCTTGTCGGCACAAAGTCTTCATCCTCAATTTTCTTATAAAATAACCTCAAAATTGAATTTCCCCTGATAGTACTTCTAAGAAAAATGTGGAGGTGTTAGAAATCCCTTCCCAAGAAAGATCTGAAACTTGTTTAAGTGGTGGAAATCACATACCTGTCCTCTTATTGAAAACATAACATTTTGTTTCATGGGTAGAGCCACGCATTTTTCAAGAGCACTTGTGAGAAATGAAAGTAAACTGTCTCAAATAGCCGTTTTGATCGCTTCACCAGTTTGATATAATGGGATAGACAAGTGATCACAGATTCGCCAACGGGTGAATGGCATTAAGATCAAGGCCTGTGAAAAGATGAGATGACAACAGGGACTGTGATTGATAGGTTGGTTATCATGGGCCATCTTCCAGTTTAAGAATCAACAAAAATAGGATTTTTGTATTAAAAAAAACACCAACTACACACTTATTAGTTGATAACTGCTCGTAACAGGAAGCAGGAGTGATGTTGATGAATTGATATTGAATAATAGCTCGCCTGAGCATCAACAACGTGAAACCCTGAACCGTGAGTTTTTAACCTGTTTTATTATGATGATGATGATTGACGTATTTTATACTAGAAAAGTACAGTGATTTTGCCCTGTGTTTTCGTACATTGAGTACGATAATTTGCAGATAAAATTATTTTAGCGTTGAAAATTAATCATAATCATATATATATATATATATATAGTTTGTTTGTATGTGTGTGTACTTGCAAGCGTTTTGTGCGTATGCGTGTAATATGCTTTAAAACTTATTAAAATAGAATATAACGTAAACCAATACATTTAAGAGTGCAATTATTTCCGCTTAAGTTTTTTCGTTGTGTTCAAAACCGCATTACTTAAGGTATGTTAGTTAATGACTACTGGTATCTTGAATAATACGGTTAAGATGAGTCAAGACTTTGTACTATTAAAAAACGCACTGTTTAATGTCTTATCATAATAGTTGTCTTTAATTGGAATCATTTTGAACTGTAGAGACTCAACGTCTCTATCCGGGCCACGAAGCGCAGCGGATAGAGACGTTGAGTCCCTACAGTTCCAGGTGAGCATAGTCAGAAGATAGCGGTTTCAAATCCTACCCAAGCCGGCCAGAGGTTTACTTGGTCAAAAAACGTGATGCGATAGACAACAACTATGGAAGGCAGTAATTACTGGGGATACGGTTACAACACTCAGCATTCCTATCCGAGGTTGCGGTAAATCACCTGAAGAAGGCCAGAGGTGAAATTTGGCCGAAACGTAGTTCTCATAATAGATTATATCGTTTCATAATACATTGAATAGTGTGGTTAATTTTGCCAAAAGTGTATTTGCAAGGCTACAAAAAAAAGTCTGCCCAATTATCTACCTATAATTCAGCTAAGGGAACTTAAATAGATCCATGTCTTCGCCCAAAGGCATTAGCGCCCAAGGAAACGCAAAACGCTTCGTTCAGGATTAGAATTCTATTTCCTATAACCATAACCATTACACTAAGAGCGTCACAAAACAAACAAACAAAAAAGTAATCGAGAACCGTAATAAGAGAGCACAAAAAATCTAGCTCGACGAACTGTGGAATGATTAGAAAAAGATCGGACAAAATGGAGTTAATGTTTCGACAATGTGCAAGGAATTCTTCGGGGTTTATGCAATTAATGATGAATAACATCTGAAGATAAAATCTATGATGATATCACTATTTTGATTTGATAAATAAGTTCTCTCTATAGTGATAAGCCTTTTCACTATGCATCGGGGTGGGGAGTTCTTGTCACATAGTTGCTAACGTGCTAGACTGTGACAAAGTGGAAAATGAGTTCGAACTATCATATTCCCTTTTGAACTAATACACATGAAAAATATCTGAACTCTCTTATCCCTCGGGGAGGTATTAAATAATAAAACTATTCTTCTGAGAGGAGAGCTCTGACTTTAATAAAAAAAGAATAAAAACATTCAGACTTATGCAGCAGTTATATTAATCTGTATTACATTAAAAGGAGTTGAAAAAAATTCCAGTTTTCAGCCCACAATAATAAGGGTGGGTGTCTGATTTTTATAACGTTATTCTGAAGATTTCAGGGATTATTCCAAGTGAACAAATTACAATAAGTCGTCACTTTTATAACGTTATTCTGAAGGGAACATGTAACTCTCAATTAACAAGTTATAATTTTTCTATATCATAAGAATACTGCATCCTGGATCGTCTCCACTTGTCCTCTGATTTCTACGTTTTCCAGGCTCTTTACCAAGCATTTAAAGATTGTTCCTAGTGCATGATTTCAGTTGGCTTTATAACTGTCACTTTTATTATGTTATTCTAAAGGGAATATAACGAGTTATAATAATCCTATATATTCGTGTACAGTCTATGCACAAGTCGAATTCTTCCAATAATACACAATAATGCTCTCGAAATAATTCTCTCGAGTAATTTATTAGGAAAGGATCTTTTCTCTGACGTACAAAACCGAATACCGAAATACTTGATACCGAATCCAGAATCACAGTTGGATACCGAATACTTCCTATTTCAGTCTCAATACTTAATAAAATACGCAACCTTGAAGAATTCATGTAACGTTTGCGTTTATTGCTTGGAGATCCCAGTTCGACCACACGGGTTGGTATTGACACTTCTTCCTACGTAGCAATTTATGCGTGTGTATGTATGTGTAAAAATTGTGTGACTACATTGCGTATAAATAAGTATATCCAAAACGCATTTTCATAAATGTTAATATTCTTCAAGATCAATGTTTAAGTCCATCCTCCACGTGGACTGATATCATCAATTTCTAGAAACTATTTTGCTATGCATTGCTATAAGGCCATTGCTCTTGGTGAGTCGTCAACACATCACACATTGTCCTGACCTATGTAGATGCTTGCTGGTCGGCAATCACTGTTGTGAACATGTGTAGGAGTCTATCATAGAACATTGATTATAAGTTCACTTTTACTTCACTGAAAGTGGCCAGTATGTCTTACCTGTTTTACTTATTTGGTTTTTGAGATGGGAGGTGAATAGATGTACAACTACTGTTTTGTACGGTGCTGTTTCCTGGATTTGTTCCAAACAGCTCGCAGTATTCTTGCATTGTTCCAAATGAAATCTTTCGCAATGTTTGGTTAGATTCTAAGCTGTGAGACTGTCTCAACAGAAATTACTCGGTAACTGCTTGGCATAAAAGTGCGTAATGTATGGTATATATTTTTACCGAAAGCTACGAAATTAAAATTATGTAACCAAAAGTACAATTGCGATACTAGTATAATAAAAATAAAATTATGCATATATATATTTATATATATATATATATATATATATATATATATATATATATATATATAGGTACCCTGATGAGCCGCTTAGGTTAAACTGTCCTAGGTTAGTTCCAGACTCACGAAATTATTTTTTGTCACTATTTTGCTCTACTTAGTATTGAGCACTTTTTTGCACTTGTAGCTTAGCAGCAATTACGGTGGGTTTTTTTCTTTTGACCAAACAATTGCGAATCTGTTGATTTTTTTCAATTGGTAAGACAAGGTTGTTTTTTTCTTCTTATTTTTCCAATATATATATTTTTTCCCCAAGACTGTGATTCGTTGCATATTTTTATCTTCGAATTACATGCGGGTTTGTTCCCTTACCCTAAGTGCTATTATGCAATAAGTTTATATATATATATATATATAATGTGCATGTGTGTGTGTGTTTGTTGTATATATGCTTGCATATGCGAAGTCTACATTCTAATATCATACAATCGTATTCTTATGTCTTTAAGATATTCTTAAATTGTAAAATAGCAAAAAGAGTGAATTTAAATATTTGAGCCTACCATGTTTGTGAAATCAAATGCCTTGTTCTCACATGGGGGAAATTATTATTTTAGTTGTTGTTTTACGAACTGTTGTCATCATCTTTATGGTGAATAATTTAAATCAAGTTTCGGCCGCTGTATCCTCCGGCCTTCCTAAAGTGTACCTTGTTTATCAGTGTAGAGAAACGATCCAGCTGCCGAAAAGGTTTTTTTAACTTATCACAATAAAGCTGACGACAGCAGTCCGAAAGATCGCAACCAAATTAATACATATCAAGCCTTATATTAAAAACTCTGACAGGAAAAAAATCAATACAACCCACAAAGATTCTGACAGGCCAATTTATACATATATATATATATGTATATATATATATAAGGTAATTTTAGTTTTGGTTACAGTGGTGTACAATTGTGTTTTTGGTTACAATGATTTTATGTTGTAGAGTTCCTGATTAAATAATAGTAAATATTTTTCCGTTGTGAAGTAGAATGTTCCAGGAAAACTAATAAAATCTCGGTATCTTTGGTTGAGAAGAAAATTAGCATTTATAAAAATGTGTTAGTACATAAGAAAAACGGATCATAATTGTTTTGTAGAATAATACCCGTTGGTTACTTAAGATGAAGAAAATAGTTCACTATCAATAAAAGTTTACTTTTCATTGATGTAAATGTTCATAGAAAGGTAGCTTAGCAGAAGTGATTATCTAAAGTAGCTATATAAACAGAAAAAAAGATTCAAACTGTGAATCAAACTAAATAATCTAACAAAGAAGACGTATGCATTAGTTATCATCTTAACATTGTCGAGAATTTATCCGAAAAAGAAGGTTCGGTTTTCGTTGAAATTACTGCTCTTACGTAGTGTTTAAAAAACATAACCAACACCAATACAAAATAATGCTAGTGGATAAGATCGAGAGCCTCATAAAAGAAGATGAGATGAAAAATATATGTCTGTTATAAGTACTGATAAAAAAACGGTTAATTCAAATAATGCCTCCAAAATAAAAACAAGAAAAAATGAATGAACAGCCACAACAAATACTTATTCGAACATCTAGGTCTGGCGCTGTTTGAGAAAATCATGTTTGATATTCTCAGTCACTTGAAAAATTGACAAAATTTATGAGAGATTCTACAAATAAATAGAAGATGATATTTTTTTAAAATTAGAATATCAAAAAAAAAAAAAAAGAAAAGAAAACATGACAGGGAACTGGGGAACACCAAAAAATTTTATCGCCTGGACAAAGAACATACAAACACTTTCACTGGATGATAATGGCCAAACGCGAAACTAAGTGTAACGGAATAAGTAACAAGAATTTCTACATTTAAAAGTGTTATTATGCCTCTTGCTGTGAGGGCACAAAGGACATTTTATTCTCTTTTCTTAAGAATTTGTTTTAATTAATTCCATAAATCTACATATATCAACACCACGCAATAAAAATCATAGAGTTATGAGTTGATAATAATCTTTTCACATTAAATGAACAATATTGTGAGTGATCCAAGTTATAGGTTCATGTTCTTGAAAGAAAATTTAAACGAATTTAATACTGAAGATCGTTCAATAAATAATGGTATTTTCTTTTCTGTGTGAAAAAAAATTCCCCGAATTTTTAAAAGTACAAAGTCTAAATTGTTTGGAATTGATTTTGAGCAAAAATATTTTTACCATTACAAAAACAAATGTAAAACTGAGGGCCGTTCAATAAATAATGGTATTTTCTTTGGTGCGTGAAAAAAATTCCCCGAATATTTTTAAAATATAAAGTTTAAATTGTTTGGAATTGATTTTGAGAAAAAATATTTTTACCATTACAAAAATATTTTTGCGGCTATGTAAAATGGCGGCTAATCAAATAGAGTGATCCAGGCTTCAACAGCGAGCTGTCATCATATTTGTTGATACTGAAAAGTGCAAACCACGTAAAATTTACTAAAGAATGTGTAATGTGTACAGATGTAAAAATTTACCAAAAGAAAAGTTTACAAATGAACAAATCATGGTCTGGCCACAACGTACTTGACTCGAAAAAACAATTCATGAAGTAGAAACTAACTCACACTCAGATAAAGAAAACGTTCCGGGCGCAACAGTCAGTAAAATAGGCCATGCCGTTAGTCTTTTAGGACATGAAAGAACCCATCACGATTGATTTCCAGAGAAAAGATAAATCTTGACAATTTCTTAGGCAATATTTCGCGATTTTTATTGAATGGCTCATATATATATATATATATATAAAGTAATTTTTTGTTCATCTGCAAAACAGTCTTGATAAGTATTTTAGCATCTCTCAATGTTTCAATATATCATCCTGCCTATCAGTCTTGTTCCGCTTCTGTATATGTCTGTTTCTATCGATTCAGTCCATTCGTATCAATCTAAAAACTATTGATCTCTCTACCCCTCGCGTCATCGGTAAAGTGTTTATTTCTTATTGAGTATTCTACATTTATTGCTATATACCAAGATAAATTACACTAGTCATTTATCTTTCTCAGGGTAATAACGCTCTTACAATATTTTCGTTTTACAGTTTTTTCTTCTTTTTTTCCATTCGTTTTTACATTTTCTATTACACACCTATATCAGTTTTTTAGTCGAGTGTGTTTGTCAGTCCCTTGCGAACACTCAAACGGTTTTCATTAGAGTAACCAGGTCTGGCATGTATTCTTAACTTAAACTGGTCAACTAAAGAAAATGTCACAAGTAGAGAGAGACTGGCTATTACAGAGAAAAGTATCTGATAATAAACAATCAGTTGCAAGGCTTCATGTTTTGATATCATATCAAGAATCGCAGGTTTTATTAATGCTAATTAGAAGTCATCCTTCTAATAAAACAGTAGTGGTCCTATTGGGGTATAAGAGAGTTCGTACTTGAACTAAGGATATTAGTCTTAAAATGAATATATTAATAATAGCGCGAATAGAGTTCGAACTCGCTTAATACAATGTCATTGTCAAGCACGTTAGCCACAGCATCAATAGTCAGGGGTAAGATATGATGTAGCAATGTGCACCGAATGTTATATAATTAAGGAATGTTTTGTTTTTTATTATTTTAATCCTTTTTCATTAATTATATTTTATAGTTCAGTTTGGTTGGGCTTTGAACTATTCGGGTTAAGAGTTCAGGTGTATAGCATTGGGTCTAGTTTACGCTCACGCAAAAAGGATATGACAATCACCATTGTCATAATAAACCCCAGACGGAAAATGGGACTGGAGTGTGGATGATGACATGTCTATAAAAGATGTGCTGAGAATTTGAGGATTTTAAAAATCACGTCAGTTAAAGGTTGACATTGGACCATGCAGACAGATAGATAAGTTCTCTGCCATTGAGATATAGAGAATTGAGTTCTCTACCGTTGAGTCATGTAGTTGGAGTTTTGCAGATCTCTACCGACAGGGATCTTAAATATCGCTTGATGCGCAGCACGTTTTTGAGGTCAGATAGTATGGATGGCATAGTAAGAATTGTGTCTAGTATTTGTCGCTGCCTCCCACCAGACACGACTTGACACAAGGTCAAAAGCCCGAAGGCCGATTAAAGTGGGGATAAAGGGGAGGGGAGGTCGGGAACGAGCTGAGACTCGAACCCTGCTTGTCAATGCTGCTCATCGGCTCACTTAGTGCAATGTGAGCCTGATGAGGCAAGCAGTTTCACGAACCGAAATGTGGGTCAGGGCACGTATGCCAGTTTGCGGCTTTAACTAGACGCATGGTCTAGTGCCGTACAAGGGGGACAAAGGAGACAAAAATGCAGCTCGCCCACCCGAAGGTAGCCTAGTCGAAACTAGGTGCCTAATTAAAGGCCCCAAGTCTGCCATTGTTCCTTTTCCAGGGCCACGCTCCGGAGCGAAGTCCAGAACAGGCCCCGGGGCGCTTGCCGAGAGCTAGCGTGCCTAGTAAGAATTGTGTCTTTCACCTCGAGTCGAAGAACTGATGCCAAGAATTTTATAAACCGTTCGTACCTGAACAAAATTGTCCGCCAGCATTTGTACATGTATTTGCCTGTGTGTTTGCATATGTATATACACTGTTGTTATTGATATCATTATGGTTGTGAATATACTAAATTAATAGTAAAAAAAATAGAATTTCGAAATGTTCAAAGAAAAAAGTGAATGAATCATCTTGCTAAAAAGATGATATATATTTGAGTAAATGCTATTAATTAGATTTATAGAATATCTTAATTTCGATATGTTAAATAGTCGCATATCATGATTGTTTATGTAAGTGTTAGACTTAACTAATCGATAAGGATTTGCAGTCATTTTACATATCGTTAACAAATAATACGTATCACATTGCTATCTAATTATTTTACATATCATTACCAAATAAAACAATACATTAATTTGTAACATATGATTTACAAATTAACATTACATCCATATATGATTTTCTTGCATATTATTACCTAAGAGAAACAGCGCATTCTCTTCGCGACGTAGTGGCTTAAACGCTAGTCAGCGATATCGTACTAATTACGACAATACAGCAGTCCAGCACGTTAGCCACGATTTAACGGGGTTTCCACTCCAACAACGTAGTCAGTGAGTTCGAATTCCAGCCGAACTTTACGCTCACTTTAGGATTACGATAGGTATGCAACTTCTTTTTTCCATCGCATCGTCTACGCAGAGGGTATCACACTGGATTGTTTCACGCTGATTGGTGAACTCCGTCTGACGCTCTCGTTTACATGTATTTATGGAGGAGGGCGAGTCCATTAAGTAGGGAATACAACCCCCTTATATTGCTATACTCCCTATATGATACAAATTGCATTAATATATTTCGCGATGAGTATAATTATTATCTTCATAGTAATGAAATGGCTGACTTGATTGTTTTGTTTGTTTGTGTGTTTGTGTTTTATGGTATATCGACATCTGTAGGTTATTTATTGCCTAATCTATTTTTATGCAACTGAACAGTTCAGTTTCGCATAAGTACAGATTTTAATTGTCAAAACATTTCTATTTCAAGCAATTCAGTTTTGTCAAAAAGTTATATTTCAAACAACTCAGTTTAGCGTAACTACAGTTTCAATGTCAAAACAGTTCTATTCCATGCAGTTCTCTGCATTTTCCAAAGCTCCAGCATTACTGGAATATCACCAGCAAATTGTTTCGTGTCATATTGTTGGGTTAGGGTCTTATCCCTCTGCAGAGAAGTAGTCGTTGTATTCTACAGCCCTAGCCGACTGGGCAATGGTGACTTGAGTTCAAATCCTGAAAATGGCTGTTCATTTTTTAATTCAAGCTGACACCTCTTGAAAAGGCATGAATAAATCTATTCTCCTGCGAACTATGAGTTAATAGTGCAGAAAATAGGATTCTTTTGCTTTGGTTCGGTAACCGGGAAAATTGATATAAAACTGAATTAAAACCTGTTTTACCGCCACTTAAAAATTAACCTCGTGTCACATCCTACGTGTGGTTGAGCGGTTGAATAAACCTATACATTATTAAGTATTCATTTAACATATCACAAACAAAAGATTCATATTACATTAATATATGATTATTTCAGATATCATTAAGCTGGTCAAAAATAAATAAACTGATGGCTTTGGCATTAAATAACTTACGAACATTGATATGCCATTAAACCAAAGAAACAAATGACTGTATAAATAAAACATATTTTTGATTATTCTCTTTAATATTTTTATGATTTATGAAAATATATTTTTAAATATTGCAACCTTCTTGATTTGGTTCATAAAGATTATGCAATAATACATTTACTAAATTATGTATATTTCATAGTATAAGGTAAATCTAGATTTAGAATTATTATTGACATAACTAAGTTGGCGACTTTAGGCGAGGGGGAATCCCAAGGCTTCCATTTCAATAGCTAGAGCACCAAGGTGTAGGGGAGCACGCTACTACTTCGCCTGGATTGTTCCACTTACCCATAATTCATACTTAATTATACTAAATGTTTAGTTGGAGACGTCAAGTACCATTTTTGAGTCTTTGTTATTATTCGACTTGGAATTGAACCCAAGTCTCCCGGGCCATGAGACGAAGACTCTAATCATTATACGAATGCAAAATCCATTTTTTAAATGAATTAAACAAGGTCAAACGATTTTTTCCTGTGTGTCTCGCCATGATTATTATAATTACGTACAAAGATACTTCCGCAAATAAATGATAATTGGATTAGTTACAATTTACAAATTAACATTACATTCATATATGATTTTCTTGCATATTATTACCTAAGAGAAACAGCGCATTCTCTCCGCGACGTAGTGGCTTAAACGCTAGTCAGCGATATCGTACTAATTACAACAATACAGCAGTATAGCACGTTAGCCACGATTTAACGGGGTTTCCACTCCAACATCGTAGTCAGTGAGTTCGAATTCCAGTCGAACTTTACGCTCACTTTAGGATTACGAACCCAAGTCTCCCGGGCCATGAGACGAAGACTCTAACCATTATACGAATGCAAAATCCATTTTTTAAATGAATTAAACAAGGTCAAACGATTTTTTTCCTGTGTGTCTCGCCATGATTATTATAATTACGTACAAAGATACTTCCGCAAATAAATGATAATTGGATTAGTTTATCCCTAAAAAGAAGAATCTAATTTACATATGTTTAAAAAAACGTTTAAGCAAAAACGTAAGACGATGCGAAAGAAAATTTTCTCCGAACATATACGAAAAAATATCCGACAAATCTCTGATAGATTTATTTTATATAATTCTTGGCCTCTGTAAACGAACACAGTAAATATTTGGATATACGCACTAATACAGAAATTCCAATAAATACGCTTTAAATAATATATCATAAAATATTAAATTTCGTCTAAAGCAAATATTGCAGAACATAATTCATATTGTAAGATTATACTGTAATATTTTTATAACTAAACTCTACAGTAATCAATTTCTCTAAATAAAAATTAAATTGTTTCACCTGTTTTACGAGAAGTATAATAGTAAATTTATACGAATGCCTGCATTATTCTAAGATTCATACATATGCATATTTTTTGTAGCATAGTTAGAATTTAAATCAAATTTTGAAAAATAAGAAAATAACAGCGAATAATATCCATTTCTGTTGCACAATCTTCCAGCAGAAATAAGATCCTACTATCTTTCTTTTAGAAAAGAACTGATGTTTAAATCTAAGAAATTGAACCGTATTTATGGAGTAAAGTATATCTATCTATCTATATATCCATCTACTTATCTATCTACTCTTTTCTCTTACCGCAATTTTAAGAAAAAAATAATTGTGACAAAATTGCAGCAAGTGACATATACCAGATGATCACTTGATTGTTATCTTTACCGCCTAAAAGCACTCTGCTGGCGCTACTCGAGCGCCATTTTGCTAACATGGATGACAATTCGTCTCACAGCATGGTTCGTTGGCGGGAAAATATTTCTCACATAAGAAAGGATAGATAAGGTGGTGTGGAGAGATTCGCAATAGATTTTTCTTTCCCTGTTATATCATATTTCAATGCTTCAGTTGCACTCTCGTTTTTCTTCTGGTTGTTTTTAACGAATTCTATTTATTTATTTACTTATTCAATTTCAAATGAGAAGGACACCGCATCTTTACTTCGGAATAAGTGAAGTTATTGAAGTCTTTTCATCTTATCATAAATAGCATTTTTTTCATAGTTTCTTTTAAATGGCTTTGTTTTTCTATTCAACAAAGTTTTCATGCGATAAGAATAATCACATCCCTGTTGAGAAGAAAAAGATTGTATATATATATATATATTTTGGTGCGACTGAATTCAAAGTTAAACAAATATAATGAATAACCATAAAATTATTTTTGCCAACAAAAAATATGCCAATTGTACAATAATATCTAAATATATATGGCAAGATAAAAGATTCTACGAGTAAATCACCAATAAAATCTGGGATGTTGTGCAAAGAAATATGCCCTCACGTATAAAGTTTATAGCAATATTATATTCATGCATAGTAGAAAAAAAAACAGAAAATAAATTGCTAAAAATCTAAAAAGAAAACATAAAATGGTTTGAAAGCGCAGCCATATTGATACATATATTCTGTCTCATTTGCCACCTGATTGATTCCAAAATGGGCCTTACGTGTAGTGGAACACTTAAGATATTTAAAACCAAAGACACATTGTATTTCGACATTGTATTTCAAATTTTTAAGTAATAATGCTTTGGGTCAGGAATTCAGAGATCAGAAATTATTTCGACACGTAAATAAATAAGTCTGCAGTGTACCAGAAGTTAAAATTCATGACTATGTTCCAAAGCAAAATAATACATCTCCAACTACACCAGTGAATCACAATAACAGGGTTATCTTTAAAAAAAATCTTTTAAATGATAAACTAAACAATATTTTATTCTATTTTTTTATATCTTAATAAACTTACAAACGTAAACTTTACATCAAAATTCAGGACATTTAATATTAAATAATGTATAGTAACTAAGATAGTTTCACACATTCACGGCAAAATATATATCAGTAACAAATTTTCTGTCAACGACTACTTTTGAACTCGGGTCATCAGTTCCATTCTCAAAGACGATAACTGTTACGTTTTGAAAGCTATTAAAGTAGAAAGTTATTCAGTGATAGATGTGTCGCTGAGACGGTTACTTTTGAACGTGGGTCACCTGCTATATTTCCAAAGACGATAACCGTTACACTACAGAAAGCTCTTAAAGTAGAATGTTATTCAGTGATAGTTTACATTTTAAAAATCTAAAGTCCTTTTTATTTCGTTTGCGTTGGACTATTAGATATTGATTTCCTTATGACCATAAATATTTCTACGAAGTTAACCATATATTTTGTCAAAAACCATGGTGAAAATCTGCAATGATAAAGTTAATAAAAAGTTTCTGTGGTCCTTGTGTGAAGTGAAGGACATCATAGCTAGCTAAATGATAGATTAAGCTGATAAAGTTGACGAGACCGAAATTCGAACGTAAAATCCCGTTCCCTGGATGGAGACACAGACTACTTTGACATTGTAGCAGATTTACTGCTAGGAGACACATTAGCCCCATACCTCTTTATCATCTTTCTAGACTACGTGCTTAGAACATACATTGATAAATTCAAAGAAAAAGGTTACAAGCTAACAAAGGGAAGAAGCACAAGGTACCCCACAAAAACAATTACCGACGCCGACTACGCCGATGACATAGCGCTTCTGGCAAATGCACTCACCCTAGCTGAAACCCTTCTTCATAGTCTGGAATGAGCCGCTGCTGGCATAGGCGTCCATGTCAATAGGCCTCCAAATCAATGCATACCTTATGAGTTTTATTCAAACAGGCGACATCTCCACACTAAACGGTAGCTCTCTGAAACTAGTTGACATGTTTACCTACCTAGGAAACAGTGTCGCATCAACCGAGACAGACATCAACTTGTGAATAGCAAAGGCATGTACAGCTATCGATAGGCTATCGGTTATATGAAAGTCAGAACGGACCGATAAAATAAAACGCAGTTTCCTTCAAGCAGCGGCCGTGTCTATGCTGCTTTCTGGATGAACTACATGGACGCTAAATAAACGTATGAAGAAAAAGCTTGACGGAAACTACACAAGAATACTTGAGTGATATTGAACAAGTCCTGGATGCAGCACTGCACAAAGCAGTAGCTGCACGGCCACCTATCAAAATTAGACGAACCAAACATGCAGGACACTGCTGGAGAAGTAGGGACGAGCTCATAAGTGATGTTATCATGTAGACACCTTCATATGGACGAGCAAAGGCAGGACGACCAGCTCGAATCTACATACAGCAGCTCTGTGCCGATACGGAATGTAGCCCTGAAAATCAGCAGGAAACAATAAACGATAGGGAGGGTGGCGAGAAAGGTTCAGTAATATCCTTGGTGATGTTGCGGTATGATGATGATGAGAAATGCTTTATTTTCAAACGGTAAAATGTAAAAACAGTTCTATTTCAAACAATTTGATTTCGTAAAATTACAGATTAGTTCTATTTGACTCATAGATAAGAGACTATCTGGTATACCACCCTGAGCTAGAATGGTCATGGGAGCGACAGCAATGAAGGGGTACTCTGCATTCCCGAAGCCTCACCATCAGATTGTTTAGTGTCATATCCAAGATACATGTTAGGGGAATATTACCCTTCTGCAGAGATACAGTGGGTGTATTCTACATCCCCAGCCGACTATGTCATTCAAGGGAAAAGATTTTAAGCGAAAGTTATTGAAAATATATAACGTCTGTATACCCTATCTTTAGCTAATGTAATATAATTAGATATTCATTTCCTTTAGAAAGTAATAATGATATCTTCTATCAGTCTACTCGATACAATCTCATCAAATACACGGAGAAAACATACAAATTATTGAGTAAATTAATAAAAACTTTCCATTAAAGGACCTTTTTCTACTTACCCTCTTTCAGAGAAGAATTTCCATGGAATCTGCAATAAAAGCGTTTTCTTTAATACGTTTCTTAATTTCCTACTTCTTAAATTGTGAAAATTTCAAATGAAAAACCTACGTAATACTTGATTAGTCTGTCTTCATGAAAAGCTTTGATAATATATCAGGATTTACCAGAATGTTTCAACTCATTGTTCATTTTTGGGTGGTCTAGTGGGCTGGGGTTCTATCATAAACCAATTGTTTCTCAGCACAGAAGTAGACAGCCCAACGAGGGTTCTGGATATGACGCTAAACAATCTGATGGTGAGACTTCAATAATGCTGGATCTTTGTGAAATACGGAGTAATCCTTTATTGCCATCGCTCCCTGGTCCACACTTGCTCGGATTGCTTGTACGTAATAGACTTCCATCTATTGGTCAAATAGAACTAAACTGTGTACTTATGCTAAATTGAATTGTTTGAAATCGAACTATTTATATGCATAAATATGGATTTGGCATTAAATAATCTACACAGGTTTATATGCCATAAACCAAACTGAAACTCATCCGTCAGTCATGGAATACGACTACTCTATATGTGATAGAAAATGAGAGATATAAAATTCTTCAGGTCTTTCGGATACAAAAAAGATCACCGACTCCAGGACAGAAGACAAGGCTTAGATTGATTAATAAAGAAAAAAAGTAAATTGTCATCTAATGAATTTTGCTCTTCCTGAGGACAACAGACTGGAAAAAAAACAATGTAAAAAGATAAACCAATGTATGGATCTTGCTAAAAGTTAGAACACACTGTGCAACGTGAATCTAACGATGATAACAATTATAGTTGGTACCTTTAGAATAGACCCTAAAGACCTGGAAAACAGACTGGATGAACTGGGAATCAATCTGTTAAAAAGGAAACCCTTAAGCCACGAATACGACTAAGGTGTTATGATATTTAGTAGAATCCTGGAGACTCTAAATGACTTGTCACTCAAACTTCATTGAAAAATTCCAGTTAAAAGTCGTGTGAATAAAAACGGAGTAAAAATGATAACACTTAATCTATACCAGAAGCACAGATCTAATTACAATCAATAAGAAGAATTTAATGGGTCAATTTGAGAATTTTACCCTTATTACAGATCAGAGATTAAAAAGAAAAACTATGAGAAAGCGAAAAACTAGATAAAATCCCCAGAAATTGCCAGAGACATTTTTTAAAATATGTATCATGAAGATGACCGATATATCAATCACATTTAAAACTATTTTTAAAAAAATCATTTTGAATTTGTAATGAAGAAAGAAAACTAGATACCTGAGGAGAAGTGAGACTAAGCAGAATCCAGCGTGAATATAATATTTGAAAGAACCATGAACTGATGAGTCTTGTCGTCACTTAGATTTCAGTGAATATCTTCACTTGGTAATAGCACGGAAAACTGGTAAGGAATATCATAATAGCAATAATATCAATATGGAACATGAAGGCGACGGTAACACCAGTTGTAATTTGTGCACTCGGAACAAACCCCAAAGGATTGATACATGTACAAGAAAACGTAGAAATCAGAGGACAATTGGAGACCATCCAAACTACTGCCTTGTTGAGATTATCCAGAATTCTGAGAAAATTACTGGAAACTTGAGGAGATTGCTGTCACTGAAATTCCAGTGAAAGACTATCAGCTAGCGCTGGTGTGAAAAATTCTCAAAGAGTGACAAAATAGTTAACAAAAAAAAAAAAAAAAGAAAAAGATAACGTAGAGAATGGTAGACTGAATTGCCACAGAATTAAAATCAAGAAAAAGAAAAGAGATGCAAGTACGCAGACCTTGCCAACGAACTTAAAAAGCTATGAAACATAAAGAGGACAGTGATACCAATTGTAACAGGCGCACTTGGGATCGTATTCAAAGTCATGGAAAGGGAACTGGAAGAGTTGAAAATCGAGACGATCTGTGACCATCCAAACTACTGCATTGCCAAGATCGGCAGGAATACTTTGACGAGTCCTGGATATATGAGGAGACTTATTATCATTCTGACTCCAGTGTTAGTTCATCAGCTAAAACTAGCGGGAAAAACTCGTAAGGAATACTACTACTAATACTACTAATACTACTACTACTACTACTACTACTACTAATAATAATAATAATAAGAAGAAGAAGAAGAAGAAGAAAAACGGAGGATGGGGGGTAGTTGAGTAGCAGACCGAAAACTAATACTAATATTATCAAGTCATACTCTTCAACTGTGCGCATAAAAATAGCTCTAAGCTAAATGTCTGTAAAAGCTGAAGTAAAATGACATACTCATATACCTATAAAATCTATCATAGAGTCATTGATAATATTCAGATGCATACATAAAATAGACTTCGTGTAAATGTCTGTAAAAAAAAAAACAAAAAAAAAAAACGAACATATTTCAGATATATCTTTTAAGATCAGCAAAAAAGTTTTAACATGTTGCCTATATCAAACTTCGCCAAAGTAAGTTTTAAAAAAAAGTAGACGGTTCTATCACAACATATCGCGAATGTGATGATTCATCTGGAAACCTACATTAACGTTAACCTGGCGGATTTTCCATCATAGAAGTAAAACTCAACAATCCCCAACAGCATTAGCATTCTGAACTTGAAAATCTCTGCCCTAACGCATAAGCCAATCAATCGTCCATTGTTCCAGTCGACAATAGACCGAATGTCACATATTTCATTCACCTTGGCAGCCATTCGATTCGACGACTACTTTTAGAAAATAATTGATTTCTGGAATTCATAGTCTCTGCCTGAGCCTCCATTCTTGAGACAGGATGAAGCATTCACTGAAAAGCTAATGACGACTTTACGGCTATTGTTGATGACAGTTCGCAGAGATGATCAAAGTTTATTCGTCTTTATACTTTTTATGTCCGAGAAGATTTTGGGTTAAAACGTTTTCAAGAAGCTCTTCAACACAATGCACTACTAGACAGATGTTTAACAATCTTTCCCAGTTTCTGATCTATCAGGTGGTACATCTGCTAAGAAAATTGTCGGTTTCATATTAGTTTATTTTTTGTTAATATTCTATAGTTGGATATACTTTGCATATATCAGTCTTTTCCTCTGTCTAACTTACCCTATATGCGTTGATAAAACAACGTATTTAACTGTAGAGAGACAGAGTTGAATATATATATATATATATATGCGAGACACTGCTGGAGAAGTAGGGACGAGCTCGTAAGTGAAGTACTCCAGTGGACCTCTTTACAAGGACGGGCAAAGGCAGGACTTCCAGCTCGAACATACATACTGCAGCTCTGTGCCGATGAGAGATGTAGCCCGGAAGATCTGCCAAAAGCCATGGACAATTAGGAGGGGTGGCGAGAGAGGGTCAGAAATATCCGAGCTGATAGTGCAACAAAATGATAATATACGTATTTGGAATATATTTTTTTATTTTTAATTCTGATATCGAAAAAAATCAATTAAAACTCGTAGTCTTGCAGCATACTGAATGTCATTGATTCAAAATACTATCTTAGTTTAAAAATTATTCATAATCATAAACGATCTTTAAAAAATTGTAACCATTTTTCATGTATTTAACATCGTTTAATCTTAGAGATTACTACTTATGTTAATATCATATTATGAATTCAATTCTATGTCTACAAGTAAATATAAATTCTTTCGTTTCATTTAATTAATTAATTATATCTTTATATTTTAAGATACTATTTTTCTAGGTTTGGTATGGTTTGTTTGTTTAATGGCATACCAACCTTTGTAGGTTATTTAATGCCAAAGCCATTCTCCTAGAAGAACAGTAGTGATACTATTTAACCCATAGCTGGGATGATAAGGGGATTAATACCTTTCCCAAGGGTATTTGCCCGAAAGTGAACATAATAACGCGACTGGAGGACGAACTCGCTTACTACAATTGCGCTGTCCATCGCTTTAACTATTATGCCACGAGGACACCTCCATTTTTTCTAGGCATGAATTAGATCTGCCATGTAAACTATTTGTTTGATATAAATTTGTAAGATTTTCCAATTTATTATTGGGGTTAATTCTTTAGTCTTCCGGCAATATTTTGATAAGGTTGTTTTGTTACTTAGTAAGGCGTTATTTAAAGATTTCTTATGATTATTATTATCATAAGAAATATTTTAATAAAACTTGATGAAGCAGTTTGGTTCCTATGTAAGGGTTTATTAAAATATTATATATGATTATTATAAAAGTAATCAATCATTTAATAAAAAACCTTACTTAGGGACCAAAATGCCTCATCTAAACTCCCTCTTTAGTGATGAAATCCTAATATAATTCATAGAATAGAATTTGCCTTCTTTAGGGGAAATATTGGCTTGGTAAACTTTACTCTCTAGGTAAGTATTTCCTACTAATGGGCACTCATCTTTAATTCTATAGTTACAAGGGGGTTTATTTGTTTCCTTTTTTTTTTCCAGTTTTAGTTGGCCAGTAATTTTCTATTATGGTTCTAAATTACTTTTGATATTTTGCAAGAATAGCAGATTTTCAATGTATTTCTATAGAAGAATTTACTGGTGAGGTGTTGTCTCTCTTGATATGTTTATCGATTAAATTCAAGAAATCTGTTCTCGTATGAATATTTGAGAGTTTACGTAAAAGAGGATTCAGCTGTATTATTTTTCTATGTCTATTTTTGTTTTAAAATTATCATTTATAATAATAATAATAATAATAATGGTGGTGGTGGTGTCATTTATTTTATAGTTATTATGTGGAGTATTGTTATGTTCATATGTATTAGTTTAACGAAAGTCTAAAAACTCCAGTTCCGGGTTGAAACCGATGTTATGCGGGGCTTCATTATAAGGTCCTTTACTATATCTAAAAATCATTTTGGAAGAGGATTGTCAATTTATTCTAAAATCCACTGTCTTAGGTATATGTTTAATTATAGATCTATGGTGGTTAGTGTTTCAATTGACTAATAATCATAAGAAAACAATTTTAGTTTCATACTTAATTTATTTAATTCACATTTATATATAATCAAGTATTACAATCGAATACAAAATATTTTAAACTTATGTATTCAAATCATTGAGAGGGCACTAAGGCTAAGTTTAATACAGGTCAGAGAGGGGCCAGAGTACACAGTCAATGTAGGAATTTTGCTATACAACCCAGATAATCCCAAATGGGTGCTGAATCATCTGATTCATATATATTTCTAAGAATTCAATACAATGCAATGTTTTAACATATTTACACAGTCGACTCCGCTATATATATATATATATATATATATATATATATATTTATTTACATGTGTGTGTGCACAAGATTTTGTGAACTTACAGTGGGAAATGTAATTTTCTAATAGGAAAATAAAGATGAGAATCTGGATCTTTATTTCCTGATGGGTAATTTCAGTTGACCTCTGGAATTTCCGATTAGAGACGGGAAATGTAAGATATCTTGACAGGTGAATATATTTATAAATCTGTTCGATTTCCCCCAACTATTAACAATAAACATATGTCCAAATATAAATATATCTATATATGAATCTATGTAGGTAACTACTGATATGTCTATGTGTGTAGTTTATAGGCATTACTCAGTTTTGAACAACGGGAAAAAATACTAAACAATCAAATTGGCTTGTGAATCAACACGAGATTGTACATCAGACACCCTTTCTTTCTCACAAACATTCCTACTCACATCTTTGGTCTGGTTTGTTTTGTTTTTATGGCACATCAACCATTATAAGTTATTTAATTCCAAATCCATTTTTATACATATGAAATTTTATTTCATCCGATTCAGTTTAACGTTAGTACAAAGCTTAAATGTCACAATAGTTCTATTTTAAGCAATTCAGTTTAGCATAATTAAATTGTTTAGGTTTTTTTTTTTATTTAATTGCATATCAACCTTTGTAGGTTATTTAATGCCAAATGCATTCTCCTAGAAGAACAGCAGTGGTACTATTTAACCCATACCTGGGAAGATAAGGAGGTTCATACCTTTCAGTTCTATTTCAAACAATTCAGTTTAGCATGAGTACACAATTTAATTATCAAAAACATTTCTATTTCAAGCTATTCAGTTTAGTATAAGTTTAAATTTTCTTTACACACAGTTAAATGTCAAAACAGTTCTGTAGTAAACTATTCAGTTTAATGTATGCTGAGTTTGTGTAATAAACAGTTACATTTCAAACAATTCAGTTTAGCTTAAAGACGCAATTTAAATGTAAGTACCGTTTAATTGTCAAAAACATTTCTGTTTAAAGCTATTCTGTTTAGGAAAACAGTTATAATTCAAATAATTCAGTTTAGCATAAGAATGCAGTTAGTTCTATTTAACCCGTAGATAGTGCCCTATCAGGTGCTACCATTCCGGGTTAGAGTGGACCTGGGAGCAATGGCAATGAAGAGGTGCTCTGCATTCCCCAAAGTTCCAGTATCACTGAAACCTTACCATCAGATATTTTAGTGTCATACCTCGGACATTTATTTGGTGGGGGTCTTACCCCTCTGCAGAGGTGCAGTCTGTGTTTCTATAGCCCAAGCCGATTAGGCAACAATTCGGTTTAGCCTAAGAACATTTTCAAAAAGATTACACACAGTTATATGTCCAAACAGTCTTATTTCAAACAATTTAGTTTAATATGAATACAGTTTTGTTCTGTTTCACGCATAGATTGGATTCTATCAGGTCTTTCCACTCCGGGCCATAGTGGACCTGGAAGTGATGGTAGTGATAGGGTACTCCGCATTACCTAAAGCCCCAGCATTATCAGAGCCTCACCATCAGAATGTTTAGTGTCATATCTAGGCAACTCGTTGGGGGAGTATTGCCCCGTCTGCAGAAATGTAGTTGGTGTATTCTGCAGCTCCCGCCAACTGGACTATAAAATTTTTACATACATCTATGATATAACAGGAGCCATCATTATTGATTTTCCTCAAAAACATACAACCGAAAACAGAGCTTCCTTTTACTAACTCCATCAGCAATATTTATTGAATGACACTGTTACACACACACACACACACAAACACACACACACACATCTATCTATCTATGTGTGTGTGTGTTTATAAGACACACACGTATATGTATATATATTTCCGTTTCATATGTTAATAATACAGGTTCTCTGATAACTTCAACTTTTCTAATTCGATAGATATATACATATGTTTGTAATATTTCAAAATATTACGAGTGGTTTATCTAGGTGATAGAACTTACATTCATATCTACATTAGGACAGCGTAGACAAAAATTCAACGGTGGTTGGTGACTGTCATATCATTTTCTCATCCGTGAGACCGTCAGATTAAGGACCATGAATACTGTTAGTCAGAGGATCTTATATGCGATAAAGTGACCGCCACTAATAGCAGTTGAACCTATGTCCCTGGTTTCCACACACACACAAACACACACACACACATATATATATATATATATATATATTTAAAAAACACCTCTATATTTATGATTAATAAAATTTTTACACAATACGGACATATTAACTTTGGTTGTGTCTATGTGTATAAGTCTATGTGTGCTTATATGTGTGTATAGTGGTCTATGCTTGAATGCATGATGGTTGAGATATCTATGATAGGTTTCTACCCAAAAAAATTGTGACGGGGATTAAATGCATTTTGACTTCTAAAGAATGAATTACTCAATACATATTTCAAACGAATATAGGGATAATATTAAAAAAAAAAAAAACAGAAGAAAAATCCTAATTAACGCCTGAAAAACAACTTTTGTTGAGTTTCTAGCCATAAATTAATCGATCATTCATTATATAATGATTGTTTTGTTCTTCAAGGATCATAATTATCATTTCGAACCAGACTGTTAATAGGTATTTTATTACAAATTATTGTATAAGAAAAATAAAGAGCACGCTCGTCGCCACCTTTTCGCTGTTTTTACACAAATACTCATATCGGCACATACAGACACGTATATAAAAATACACACACACATGTGTGTATATATATATATATATATATATATATATATATAAAGACAATAGATCCTTTTCTTGGTATCATTATAGATTTATCTCAGACTTTCACATATTTTTTTTAAATAAAAACTTTCTTCAGATGAAAAATTCAAAGATTTTATATAAATATTTTCATATTTCTTCCGGTGAAAATGGAATTTGAAAAAGAATTTCTTATTTTTCTTTTCTTTTAAATTAAAATAATTAAAAAAAATATCAATTTCCTAATCCAGAAAAAATAATAAAAGTTGATTGGTTGTTTGGGTTTTATGGCATATCAACCATTGTAGGTTATTAAACGCCAAATCCATATTTATGAAAATAGTCAGTTCTATTTCAAACAATTTAGCTTAGCAGGAGAACACAGTTTAATTGTCTAAAACATTTCTATTTCAAGCTATTCAGTTTAGTCAAACAGTTCTAATTCAGCTAATTCACTTTCGTATAAATACATATTGTGTTTACACACAGTTAAATGTCAAAACAATTCTAATTAAACAATTCAGTTTAGTGTAAGTAGAGTTTCAATGTCAAAAATAGTTCCATTTCAAACAATGCAGTTTAGCATAAGCACGTAGTTTAAAAAAATTGTCAAAAACATTTCTATGTCAAGCTATTCAGTTTAGTCAAACAGTTCTAATTCAAACAATTCATTTTAGCATAAGTATAGAGTTTAGTTCTATTTAACCCATAGGTTGGGCCTAATCAGGTGCAACTGTTCCGAGTCAGAGTGGACCTGGGAGCAATGGCAGTGAAGTGCTGCTTCGCATTCCCCAAAGCTCCAGCATCACTGGAGCCTCACCATCAGATTGTTTAGTGTCATATCCAGGACACTCATTTGGGGGGGGAGCTTTCTCCTCTGCAGAGGTGCAGTCGGTGTTTTCTACAGCTCCGACCGACTGGGCAAAATAAAGATTGAAGTTATTATATATAGTATTATGCGCATAATTTTTACATATTCAAGAAATTACACCTACTCCTTGGATAATATAAGAATATGTGTGTGTGAATGATTCGCAATATTCGTCCGATATTTAAGCATTTATACACAACTTCGGAACTAATTACTACCTATGCACAAACATTGCCCCAAGTGAACCTCGCAAACCCATTGCAATATCCCCAGTCTCCGATTGGTTCTTCGGACATATGGTAGTTGCCCTTTTTACGTCGTACATATCGCATACCTCATCTGTGCACATAGACTCACCGGCTGGCATTTTTTAAAAGCAGGTTATTCCCACATATTTTGGAGTGCTTTAAAGAACTTTTCTCTCCTTTTAAAACCTCGCCTCTACTTACGGGAAGGAGATGAAAGATATAGAATTTATCCCCTTTGCTTTCTATAAATATGCTGATAACTAGACTCTGGCAGTAAACAACAAAGGCTGCTGCCGACTGTTATTCATTGCCGAAGTATTATTAAGGCTGATGTCATTTATATCCAGCCTATATATATATATATATATATATATATATGTATACATATATATATTGTGAGAGAGAGGAAGTGATGGAGGGGACTCAAGCGGAGTCGGACGTACATATTGATAAGGATATTTTTACTACAAGGAAGATGAAGATTTCATGTCATCATACTTAAAGGAAAATGTCTGTGGAAGTTGTTACATTCAGTTTTAAATATGAACCGGATTCCGAATACGAAGTTAAACGTTCAAAAGTTGTACTCCTTGTAAATCAGCACTTGAACATTTAGAATTTTAAGTAGGCCCGAAAACCGACTATCTATGCCTAATCTATGTGTGCAAAGCCACTATCAACTTTTTTGCTTCTAGATTCACATATACATTTTTTGATATTTTGTGAAAACAAATAATATTGACAGAAACAGTTTTAAAAGTAATACAATATATTTAAATGCTAAATCAAACAAAAGAGAACGTGAATGAAGTATATGATTCGATGACGATTTTTAGGTTAAACAAGAAAATGATTGAACAATTGATTGACTTTTTCTCTAACGTCTAGGCAGATGTGGAGATAAAAATAATCATCAAATAGACAGAATGTTTTTTTTTTTCAGTAAGCTGGAATATTATCGATTACTGAAAAGAAAGAAAAATAAGATTCAATACGTAAATATCTTATATATATGTTATGTAGTTTGATGTAGTTTGAGATTCGTAGACACTGAAACTGATTCAGAATTTTTTTTGATATTTGCTTATTGTCTCTGCAATGTGTCCCTGCTTTGTTTGGGTTTCATGGCATCTCAACCTTTTTAAGTTATTTCATGCCAAATCCATTTTTTATATAAATAAACATTTCTATTTCGAACAATTCAGTTTAGCATAAGTGCGCAGTTTTGTTCTATTTCACCCATAGATGGGGCCCTATCATTTGCTACACCTCTGGGCAAGAGCGGACCTGGGACCGATAACATTGATAATGTACTCCGCATTTCCCAAAGCTCCAGCATTATAGGAATCTCACCATTAGATTGTCTAGTGTCAGAAAGGACACTCGTCGGAGGTCTTACCCCTCAAGAGTAGCAGTCAGTATATCTTTAAGCTCCAGCCGACTGGGGAAAATGCGTCCCTGAGAATATATATATATATATATATATATATATTCGACCTTTGGTTTAATAAAAATAATTTTTTTCTACTTTCAATAAAATTGTTTTCATTGATTCGGTTTTGGGATTTTATTAATCACACCCACACCATTGAGGAACGAATAAACCTGAACATTTTTGCCCAGTTGAGGAAAAGTTGGTCTTAAGTATTTGAATACTTAAGCAAAAGAATGGATTTTACTCCATTTCGGGGACATCTGATTTTTCATGACACAAGGATTTCAAAGAGTGGCACAAGTTGATGAAATACGAATGTAGGAGCAGGAAGCCTTCAATAAGCAGGAGTCAATACCACATCGACTGGATAAGGCAGTCGGTATGTGGCATTCGTCGTTTAACTGTTCAAATGATCCCAGGTCAGCTGGGCGTAAAGGACACTGTTTGAACAAAAATGATCACCAAAGACTTAGACATGTTTGAAATGTAACAAGACAGTGTGTGTTAAGTATCCGGCAGTTTCTGGCTACGATGAGCATCACTGTACGGGAACAAACTCTTAATTCAAGTGATCGTGATCCGTTTAGCAATTTTTCTTTTCCTCTCTGCGAAAGAAACATCAAGGAAACCAATTTTGAAGGAGTGGAGGCTATCAAGAGGACCATAACGATGGAGCAGATGGACATCGGAAAATAATTTTTCTAGCTGTACAAAGGATGGGAAAGAGTATTAGACTCGTGTGAACTGACTTTGAACTGGAAACCAGGTAGGTTGTTTCGTGTAATTGAAATAAATTATATTTGACAACAGTTCCGGTTTTTTTTTCAGACGCACCTCGGAAATTATATATATATATATATATATATATATATATATATTATGTCCTATGAGAGAAAAAAAGATATTTTAAATGAATAGGTCCACAGGAGAATTAGTTTTTAGAGAATTTATTCTTATCCAACACGTGTTCTCTTGTATATATATATATATGTGTGTGTGTGTGTTTGTGTTTAAGAAGCAATAGAAAAAGCGAAAAATTAGGAACATCTCTTTTAGTCATATTATTGTGGTTTTGTACTTATCAGTTTTTCTGCTAATTGGTACGATGTTAAATGTATTGAGCAAAATCATGACACTTTCAAAAACTTGTTGTTATACGTCAGATTATTTTGATTATGAATACTCATTAACAAGATTTAAATGAAAATAAGACATTATATGAAAACGTTGAAAACTTTGATTTTTAGCAATTTATCTCTTTCTGACAATTCTGTAACTATGTCATTATTTTTAAATCGTAACCAAAATTATTCTCATTCAAAAAGTAACCAGTTGTGCGTTACTTGATTTAACACGTCCAAAGGTCTTAATTGATTCAAAGCGTTGAAGCCTTTTTTTTTTGTTCCTTGGGAGAGATACATAATGATACTTTAATGCGGTTTGTTTCGTTTTAGTACTTAGAAAACTTTTCTCTCTACGTGAATAAAAAAGCAACCAGTATAGCAAAGAGTACAGTCTCGAAAGTAATGACAGCATTTGAAAAAGAAGTAAAACCTCCTCTCTGAAGTAAAACTCTGAAATAAAGCAAAAGCTGCCTGATAGGGACCGTCGGACTCTTACGCGGATTGTTAGAAAGGATCAGAAAAACACAGCTCCGATAATTACAACAAAGCTTAATGACCATCTCGAAATCCTAGTTTTCTCAAAAACTCCAAGATGGGAGCTACACACGAGCCGGATTTCACGGGAAATATTTATATATATATATATATATATATATGTGTGTGTGTGTGTGTGTGTGTGTGTGTGGAGGGGCACACATGTTCGGTGCTTTTGTAAGTTATTATAATGTGTGCATATTCATAAAATGAATTATAAAAATGGAAAAATCTATTAAATTTTTTCAAATTTTAATTAACTTGAATTCATGAATAACTATGTGTCTGTTTTCACTCAACGAATCTATTTTTATCAATCAATGTATCTATTTGTATGTCTGTCGGTCTTTCTGAATATATATTTCTCAATCTCTCTCTCTCTATATATATATATATATTGAGAGAGAGAGAGAGAGAGAGAGAGAGAGAGAGAGAGCTTCAGAAAGACAGACTGATCGAACCACTGAGACAGATTGACTTCAGATGCAGAACTTAAAGAAACCGACAGATATAAATCTACATATTGCACATAGTTATGTACGTTTAATTTTATTGCTTTATAGACAATAGATAAAACTATATAGACAAGAGATACGTATTGTTTTATTGGTTAATATTTAGACAACAGATAAAAAATATATAGACAAGAGAGATGTATTGTTTTATTGATTAATATATAGACGATAGATACGTTTGGTTTTATTGGTTAATAAATTGATAAAATATATAAAAATACATAGACAATAGATAAAAAGCCATAACTAGGAAAATTTACCCTCCACTTTACGGAAATTAACTAATAAAATACTTGGCATTATATATATGTGTGTGTGCGTGTGTGTGTGTGTGTGTGGATTTGTTTTTTCGCATACACAAGTTGAAATTCAGGTTGTCGTCTTGTCAGTCCTCCAGTTGTAGGATTCATAATACAAAAGGTATCTCTTGTCAGTACAAGGGCTGCAATACGTTTTCATTGTAGGCCGTAACTTGTCCTCCTCATTTATTATCTAGTCACCTCTGATCAGCTGATCTCTTTCTGCTACTAACGAGCAAATAAATAAATACTTGATAGGGATATAGAGCTGGTTTGTACTCATTTATAACCCTTCCCCAATAATCCATCATTGCTAAAACAGGACATGCGTGTGTGTGTGTGTATGTGTGTGAACAAATACAAAAGTCAAAAAATCACAGAAGTACAATTTATAGTCAGTTGGATTTTTTGTTAATGACATATCAACCGTTGTGGGCGATTTACGACGATATCACTATTTACGGTCGGTACGGGGCGTTCCCATATGTGATTGGTTTGGTTTCTTTGTTTAATGGCATATCAACCTTTGCAAGTTATTTAATGCCAAAGCCATTCTCCTAGAAGAACAGTACTGGTACTATTTGACCCATAGCTGGGAGGATAAGGGGGTTCATACCTTTCCCAAGGGTATTTGCCCGAAAGTGAACGTAATAGCGCGACTGGAGTACGAACTCGCTTACTACGATTCCGCAGTCCATCGCTTTAACCATTACACCACGAGGACACTCCCTCCCATTTGTGAGTTCCTACCCATCATTTGTAGATTCGGCATAATCAACAATCCCAACCAACAGGACAGTGTACGATAAAAATATATCGTATTCATTTCTTTCAATGTTTTCAAGCATGCACGCACACAAACACACTCAGAGGAACATATAGACATATGTTCACAGAAATTTTTCCTCTCCTTGATTCGTTGCCGTATGAATGTCAAAGACTCCAATCTGATTTGTAATGTTTTCTTAAAGAAAATAGTTGGGTTAATGCCTTGCTCTTTTGTATTAATAAAAAGCTTCGTTCTCTTTTCTTTTTCAGATATTCGAGCACCAATATATTGGATAGATCTGCAGTTTGTGACAATAGTTGTTTGGGCTGCGGGGCCATAAAGGTGGTGCTGTATTTAACCTACTCCCCACCAGCGCAAGAATGTGGCACAAGGCCATTTTAAGGTGGGTCCTGTCGCAGGACCGAAGCCCACACACGTCAAGCAGTTCCAAAAATGCCTCGGGCCCCGTCGGCATTCCCTTTTTGGGGCGCCTCAGGCGCTGGGCGATAAACCTATCCTCTCTGAAGAGGGTTAAAGCCTGGAGGAACGGCCCCCTGAAGCCAGAGGTGTTATATCCAATGGTGGAACACACCCAAACAAACCGTGCAGCACGCAACTACAGCCGGTCGAGAGTGCCCCACCACTGGACACGAAAAAAACCGCAAAGAACGCGCCTACAGGTGATGCTCTCTCTCCCAACATTGCTGGTCACAAAGAAAGCTTAAACCGTAGAATTAGGAAGAGCCTTTTAGACAGATATGGGCTGAAAACTGACCAAATATTTCGACCATTAAGTGATTGTGAGATATTAACGTCCAAATCCATATTTCAAAGTATCATCTACCGCTCCTGATCAGAGCATACCAAAAGACAAACTACCGTCAATAACGTGGGGACTTTGAAATTCAATTTTGCGTCTTTTTAGTTTGTTTGTTGACCTGGCCCGTAGCTCATATGGTTTCAACCAGAAACTTCCTTATGATAGATCTCCTTTTGGAAACTAACATAACCCGGGGATTAGATATCAACGATTTAAAGAGACTGAGCCGGCCATAGATGAATTTTGCTACATGAGGAATGAATATTTTTAAATTATTAAATATTTTGGACATCTATAGTGTCCGCCAATGGTCCGAGAGACCTGGGTTCAATCCCAGGTCACGTCATACCAAAGATTTTTTTAAATGGTACTTGATATATCCTTGCTTAATACTCAGCAGTATAAGGTAGGCAGCGATGGTAATGTGGAGCAACTCTGGGAAAGGAGTAACGCCCTCCCCTACACTTCGGTGTAGTAGCTATTGAAAAGGAAGCCTTCTGGTCACCCTCGACCACAGTTGCCAACTTTACTTTTACTATCAAGTTACATTAATTTAAACAGGATGTTGAAAACAAAATCCGAGTGTTTTTTTTTCATTTTATTTTTAGCATGATGTAGTAGAATAAAGCACTCGTTTAGGAATGAGCTTTTATTCGACAGAATCACAATATAGGTTAATTATGATGAATACGAATGGTCACGTCAGGCGGTGTAATGGTTAACTAGCTTGACTAGCAAACAATCATGCGTGATTTTGGTTCTCATTGGGTGCCCTATTCATGTGGCCTTTTGCCACATCTAAGCAAAAACCTAAGTAAATCGTTACGAATGGTGCTAAAAAATATTCTCGACAAGAAAAACAGAACGGCCAAGAGGAACGTAGCATGAGATTGTCCTCATTTTGGTTCTGTCGTTCAATACATTCAACACTTGATTCTGCAAGATAATTTAATTCCCAGAAATTTCAATAGAAAATAAGGAAAACAGTATCAGACTAGATTTAATGTCATTCAGCCTTCTATGGAAAAAAATGCCCAATTAAAATCCATGTAAAAAAAACTCGCATAAAGAGAAAATAATTACAATAAATAACAAGTAAACTTGAACCAACTTAATTTGCTTTATAAAATTTCCTTTAACTTCCAGTGGATTATTTACTTTTGATTATTGTTTACTAGGAGTGCATTTCAGTTAACCGCTCATTCATTGATGGATTACTTGAATTAAGGTGTAACGATTATCATCATCGAACATTAACTAAGCGGACCAAATTCAAATCCTTAGTATAAGATTAAAAATCTAGTGATGCTTGAGCTTCGCTGAAAATAACGTATTTCTTCATTGCAATCGATCCCAGCTCTACTCTGGTCTAGAATAGAAGCACCTGATTGGGTCTTATTAACGGGCCAAAAAGAACTGTTTGGCATTCTAGCTGAGTGAAAACAAATGCCTTTTGCTAAACTGAATTGTTTGAAATTGAACTGTTTGATCATTTAAGTGTTTCTAAACAAATGACTGATGTTTAGTAGAATTGAAGTGATATACTTGGAACCATCTAACTCATTCTAAAGTGAATGGTTAGAAATAGAACTGCTTGATAAATTAATTGAAAATCAACAAAATGTGTTTTTGGCATTAAATAACCAACAATGTTTGAAATGCCATTAAGTCAAAGCAAACCAAACCTGGAGGATCTTTGCGTTTTACTTTATGGTATTATGCTTAGGAAAAAGCTAATACTCTTCTTTTCTATCCCGACTATCAATACGTAATTTGAAGGAAATATTGGAATCCTTATCTTCAATAAGGTAACCAGTCTAGGGGAAGCAAAAATTCTTAATAAAACCACCTTTATTCCGCTTAAAAATTATTTTGTTCGACAAGAATAAGGATTAAGTTAGTACATTGTAGAATAATAACAATAATAACATTTAACACTATAAGAGTTCTTAACTAACATCCAGTTAGCAGACACAAATAAAAAAGAATGTAGCTCAGTACAGTCACTGTAAAATTACTAGAGTAAAAGATGGTGTGCATATATATATATATATATATATATATATATATATATATATATATATATGCCCTCGGATATACCAGCAACCAATCGTAATCCAGGGAATGGACCTGCCCGCATGTTTGCAAGGGAATGCTCCAAGGAGACATAAATATTTCTTCTTTAGAGCTCATTCAGTAATTGGCCCATGTTGCTACGCAACTGATTGTTCATTTCGATCATTTACCAAGCACAATATATTTCAGCGAACAGGATTAGAACCTGTGAGGGAATAACCCATTAGATTCTGAATATAAACATTGGAATTGAACTGGAGATTTTTCTAGTGTAGTTTTTATCATCCATGTTTGTAATGTTTTGAAGTAACCCGCCCGCAAACAAAAAATAAAACGTTTACACACACACACTAACACAAAGAAAACATGACTTTTGGTGATAGATATCCTGAGAGACGCACTTGTCTGCGAAATTGAGCGAAAAAAACTGCATATATGTTGAAATTGCCTTTATCAAAATATTGCATCATGGAACAATTAAATTAGAGGCTTTAATTAAGACTATAGCTGTCTTTTTTTATCGCATTGTAAAGTTCAGCGATTATTTGAACTTAATCTACGAATGCTGGCAGATAAGAAACCATAAAACGTCCAGATTTAGGGAAGCTGTTTCTAACACTACCCCAAAAGGACATTAATCGACAAAAAAAGAATAAATAAATAAAAATTTCCATAAAACTAGAGAAAAATAATTAAAAAGATAATGAACAGAAATGATGTGCATGTTTCTATTGTCGCATTCTACGTTAAACTGAATTTTATAACCACATACCATGAAGGTTTCGAATAAATTAGCGTCTATTATTTAAGACTAAAAAACCTTGCAGGGTAAAGTAAGATTCTTGTATTTACGACACTAACCACTGTTTAAATGGATTTAAATCTTTTTTTTTTAAAGATATCCAAAAGATATGAGTCTGGAATTGTTTATAACATTTTTACATTTATTTTTCAACTTATTTTTTCTCTGCCAATACACTTAACACAAAACTTAGTTAAAGTTATAAAACTCAAACATCAAGTGAATATTTAAGATCCTGCAAAAAAAATTGAGTGTCTTTGCTATGAGAGTAAACTGTATCTGGTTGTGAGGTTCCTGTTCTGGGACTTTGGTTTCTTTGTTTAATAGCATATCAACTCTTTTTAGGTTATTTAATGCCCAAGCCATTCTCCTTGAAGAACAGTAGTGGTACTATTTAACCCTTAACTGGGAGGATAAGGGGATTCATACCTTTCCCAAGGGTATTTGCTCGAAAGTGAACATGGTTTGGTTTCTTTGTTTAATGGCATATCAACTCTTTTTAGGTTATTTAATGCCAAAGCCATTCTCACAGAAGAACAGTACTGGTACTATTTAACCCATAGCTGGGAGGATAAGGGGGTTCATACCTTTCCCAAGGGTATTTGCCCGAAAGTGAACGTAATAGGGCGACTGGAGTACGAACTCGCGTACTACGATTCCACAGTCCATTTGGACTTTGGGGAAAACAGAACGCCTTCACTGCCATCACTACCATGTCCCTTCTCATCCAGTATTACCCATTAGGGTCTGATCTATATCTCAAATAAATCAGTAAAAAAACAAAAAAAAAATCTCTGAAGAAATTACTACAGCAGAAATGTAAACATGAACGCAATTCTCAGATATGTAAGCCTAAAAAAAAATCAGAGATCTATGGACTCGCCATTACAATCAATCAATCAAATGATGTCTAGGGAACTTTTCTGCACCAACTCTTCAACATTTCTTGATGATTTATGAATAAACTTTTGATATATAAATAGATAACTGGAAATATTTTTTTCAGTTTTTCACTTTAGAATAGATTTATCACAAGTTAAATTTTCCTTCTCCAAGAGTGGTTACTTAACCAAGGCAAAATCATTTCGTCTGCTCTGCTATTTATAAATAGCTAGGAGGAAGAACCGATGGATTCAGGCCTTCACCAAGAGCATTAAATCTATCAGATATAAGTAGTAAGTAAAGTTGGCGATCGTAGTCGAGGGCGTCCAGAAGGCTCTTTTTTCAATAGCTACTACACCGAGGTGTAGAGGAGGGCGCTACTCCTTTCTCTGGATTGCTCAACTTTACCATAGATACGTACCTTATATTGCTGACAGTTAAGCAAGGAGGTATCAAGTACTATTTTTAAAGTCTTTGGTATGACCCAGGTCTCTCGGACCTACGAGGAACCCTCTACCCACTAGACCAATGTGCCGGTTTATCAGATATACCTCATGATAAAAAGACTATCTCATCAACAAGAGATATATGAGAATAAACGAAAAGTCCAGTGGCTGTAAGACGTGATGTATCGTATAAAATTAAAATATCTAACCTTTAAAAATAATTAATTATATCTTACTATAATAATTATGGCCTTAAGTAGAGGATACCCAGCAGAAGCTATTACGGATATACACTCCGCTGTTCACATACCACTTCTAGCAAATACCCCCAACAAACAAAATATCTACTACATAGTCTGAAACAAGCAGCAAGAAGCATTGGTATCCATGTGAATGCAGACAACTCGGAGAACATGTGTTTTAATTAAAAAGGAAAAATCACCACTTTAAAATATGGTTCAAGTAAATTACTGAACAAGTTCACGCATCTCGATAGCAGCGTCCCTTCTACGAAAAACGACATCAGTTTGTGCGTGGTGAAGGCATGGACTGTTATCATTTTGTTATCGATCATACGGAAATCCGACCTATCCGGTAACATAAAATGCAATTTCTTCCCCGCAGCAGTTGTGACAACTCCACTATATGGATCTCCCTCATGAACGCTAAATAAGTTTACTGAGAAATCGCTTGAGGGTAACTGCGCAAGAATGCTACGAGCTATATTGAAAAAATCCGGGAAGCAAGATCCCACGAAACAGCGGATGTACGGTCATCTACCCCCATCTCTAAAACCATCCAAATTAGACAAAAAAGATATGCGGCCCACCGCTAGAAAAGACCAACTCATAAGTGAGGTTCTGATATGGACCCTTTTACAGGGAAGTATAAGTGTCGAAGGACCAACTAGAACTCATGTACATTTCTGTACCAACACAGGATGTAGTTTTGAAGAACTGCAGGAAGTGATGGATGCAAGGGACTAATGGTAAGAGAGAGTCAGGGAAACCCATGCTAACAGCGTGACATAATGATGATAATTATTCCCTTCTTCGTAAATTCGCTAATTGTAATAACATATATTTCATCAGGTTGAATATATAATCATATAATATTATTGCTCAGCAGTAATTCACATTCCTGAAAAAATGTTTAAATCGATGAATCGCAAAAGATTCACTGGCTTAAATGAAATCTAGTACTTTAAACCACTCCGTGAATCTTTTCACAGAACTATATTTACTTAGCAAAATCATATCAAGGCATTAAAGGCAACTAACAGTTATATGAAATGTCATAGTCAGATAGTAATAGTAATTATCATTGTTATTTCATTCTTTTTAGGGTTTTTCAAAAGTGTTAGATTATGGCATCTTTCTAAAGACAGCAAGTCTTCTTAAGTTTCCAGGACTTTTCTCAGTACTCTGGTTGATCTTAATAATGCTGTACTCGAGACGGTACCTATTTGTGCTAGAGTTTTTAAATTTCCTTGTCCCTTTATCAGTCCTTTGGGGATAGTTCCAAGTGCCCCAGTTACAACTGATGTCAACATCAGTTTCATGTTCCATTGTTATTTTTTTTTGTTCTCTAGCAAGCTCTTGATATTTATCTCTCTTTTCTTTTTTCTTTTATTTTACTTAGTGGTCTGCCGGAACAGCAAAGGTTATAATTCGACAGGTTCTCTTTTGTTTTTGAATATCATTTTGTCTGGTCGTCTGGCCAAGATTAGGTGATCGGTTTGTATCTCAAGATTGCGGAGAACTTTGCCTCATTCTCCTGTACGCATTCTGGGTTGTGCATACACAACGTGTGAGTACGGTGAAATTTCAATTTCTTGCACAATTCCCAGTGGATCACCCTTCCCACCCAGCACTATCAAGCCTCATACTCTTACTGTGTTAATTTATTGCATTCACTTTTATGATATATAGTTTCGTCTGTATCCCTACATTACCTACATTTTCTATTTTATTGCGTCTTTTTTATTTTTTTTTTGGCTTAAACGAAGTTGTCTTAAAGTTATTGCTTTATACTGCGATTAGAAGAGATTCACTTTCTCTTAAGATCTCATTATTCTTATGAATTATTATTCCTATCGAGGTTTTCAGAGTAACGTTTGCTGATGGTTATTTAACTGGAGTGTGAATGACAGCAAGTCTCCTCAAGTCTTTAGGACTCTCCTCTTTATTTTGGCCTATCTCGAAAATGTAGTAATTTGGATGATCTCTACTCGTCTTGTTATTTCCAAGTCCTCCAGTCCCTTTACCAATTATTCGGTGACTGTACTATGAGTACCAATTACAATTAGTAAAGTCTTCACTTTTATGTCCCACAGTTTTTTTCAAGTCCATGGCAAAGTCGAAACTTTTATTTTTCTTTTCGTTTTCTTTCAATTTTATTCTGTGCACAATTCGGCAAGTTCTCTTTTTTTTAGTTGATTATTATAAGGCCTGGTCATCTGGCTGAGATTAAGGGTCGTTTTTATATCAAAATTCCAGCAGAGTTTGTGCGTCTCATTTTCTGGGACGGATACTGAGGTGTGCATACTGTATTTATTCCTGTGGAGATATTTCTTGTTGAACAATTCCCAGTGAATCACCTTGCTCACTCAAGCGTGCCTAGTCCTTATTCACTTTCTCTGCTGCATTCGCTTATAATATTGATCGTTTCCTCTCTCTCTCCACATAAACTACATCTGCTGTTGAGTTGCATCTTATGTATTCTTGCTTTAATATGATTGGTCCTTATGGTTTTTTTATGCTGCTATTAGAAGAGATTCAGTTTCTCACATTAAGTTTTCCTTTCTTAGCCACCTCCACGTTTTCTTGTGAGAGATGTCACATTATTATTTTTATTATTTTTTTCATTATTCACTCATTAGAGCTTTTCACATCAGCGTTAGCCGATGGTTTTTCACTGGAGTCTGAGTGACAGCAAGTCTCCTCAAGTTTCCAGGACTCTTCTCATTATTCTGACCGTTCTCAATGCTGTCGTTTGGATGGTCTCCACTCGTCCGCCAACTTCCAAGTCCTCTAGTCCCTTTAGTAATCCTTTAGTTACTGTTCCAAACGCGCCAATTACAATTGGTATAATTGTCACCTGCATGTTCCACAGTTTTTTCAATTTCCTAGCAAGGTCGAGGTACTTATTCTTCTTTTCACATTCTTTCGGTTTTATCTGTGGTCAGCCGGGACAGCAAAGTCTCTTTTTTTTGTTGATTATTATTAAGTCTGGTCTTCTGGCCGGGATTAGGTGATCCGTTTGTATGTTAAAGTCCTAGAATTTCAAGTGGAAATCTTTCATTGGAGGCTGTTTGGTTGTAAAAATCTTTACGCCTCTTGGACTCTGCTAAATATCCAAGCAAATTTTAAATGCTCCGATCTCCATTTCTCCCAATATCCTTTACAGGTCCTGGCAGATCATTTCAATGACACAACTTCTTTTTGAATCACCGTCACTTTCATGTATGCTAGCCTTTTCAGCTTTCTGCTAAGATCCAAGTATTCCACAACCCTTTTGCTTTTTTTTTCTTTATATAGTTCCCTCAAGAAGTAAAACCCACTAGATGCAAACTTCTTTTTCTTTCTTGTTAAGTAACACCATCTGGTCTTTGCTCCGGACTCTGTGATCTGTTAGTATATATAACTTTCACAGAATTGCATGTCTTTCATTTCCTTCAACGGATATTGTGTGTACATATATCATTTGTCAACATGTCCGAAATTTAATTTCTTGGATAATTATTATTATTATTATTATTATTAATATTATTATTATTATTATTATTATTTCTTGCGACTTTTTCACATCAGGCTTAAGTGATGGTATTACCCTGTAGTCTAAATAACAAGTCTTTACAGCTCTCCAATATACATTACTCTGGACTTTCTTAACAATGCTGAAGTCTAAATAGTCTCGATTCTTCCACTGATTTTGAATCCCTCTGGTATTTTTCCAAGCCTTTTGGGACCATTCCAAGTACACACATTACAACTGGTATTACAGTTGCTCTCATATTTTACAGCTTTTTTTAAAAAAATCTCTATAGCGAGGACCAAGCACTTGTCTATCTTTTCGTTGTCTTTGTTTTTCACTGTGATCCACCGGGACGTCAAAAATATCGAAACTGTTTTATTATTATAATAATTATTATTATTATCATCATCATGTTTGCAAGGTTTTCTCTTAAGCGTTAGGTGATGTTCATTCCTTAGTTTTATGGTGAGGTCCAAGTACTTATCTCTCATTTAATTTTCTTTTATTTTCACTCCGTCGTCTGCAGGACCGTCATAGTCCACTATACGGCAAGTTCTCTTTCTCCTGTTAATTAACACTTGGTCTAGTCACCTGGCCGAGATTATGTTATTTGTTAGGTTTGTATCTCAAAATCCCAGAGGATTTTATGTGTCTTTTCTTCGAGGGCAGAGCATAGTGTGTGCATGTACGATTTGGTAGTCTAGGTAAATTTCAATTTCTTACACCATATCCAGTGGATCATTTCTCCCATGAGGTCGTGCCTAGTCTTACATCATTTTTGCGATGTTTTGTCACAGTAGGTTTTACTATTATAATTATTAATTAATAAAAGTCGATTTTCTTAACTCGTAATACTTGCAATTTATTACATACGGACTATAAAATGTTCGTTATGAAAAAGGTCACAGTTTCATTCATTGAAAATTTTGATAATTATTCTTTTTTATATGCTATTTTCTTTTGTGCTCATCGTATATTTTAAGTGTTGCGGACAGAGCAACATTTAGAGTCCGTTTGGACATATCAGATACTCTCGAAAAAACAAAAAAAAAAAAAACAAAGATTAATCCATATTCAGAACAACTATTTAATTTTATTCTATTCCAGACTTAGTTGAGTGTTAATAACCTTTTAAAAAGTCGTTTTTCTTTTTATTTGTTTATTTAATGTTAGGCGACTATTGATATAAAATCGATTTCCCTCTCAGTGTGATAACTAGCTTCGACAAAAAATGGGATTTACGTGTATAATTAAAACGTGAGAGAGCCATCTGTCTCTCGTTTCCCATTATTAAGAGGAACGGAAACACTTTGACAGCGAGGGGCAGGACGTTTTCGAGGATCATTGAGAGACGCCATCCAAAAACAGTCGAATGTTTTGTGTATAACTTTTCAAAGCATGTATTATCACAGCAATGTGCAACATTTTTCCAGAAGCAAGCCTCGGGATATTTGGTTCACAATCAGCCCGGCCGGTTTACTAAATAAAATGAATAAGGTACTTTTACGTTGCAGATATGTTGGACATTTTCATTACATTAGCAGAAGTCCCTTCTTTAGATTTGGGGAAAGTTTTTTTTCTTTCTTTAGTAAAATAATTTGTTTTATTAAAAAAACTGAAGTTTTGGGCAGCCTATTCAGTGTCGGAGGCCACACGTGGCCGGCGGACACCAAATTTTCCCTATCAGCTCTAACTTTACGTGAAAGTTTCATTGAAATCAGGCCCAAAATAAACCTCTAGCAACAGAGATGAACTAACATTTAGCGAATTACAAGATAAATTAACAATATTATTATGATTATTAATCGATTATGTTGATTACCTTTATTATAAATAAAAACATTTTAAATATATGAATTATATGTACTGTTATAACTATTCCCTGAAAATGTTTAATATAATAATGTTTAAAATAATAATTAAATAAATGAATATTGTTTTGAAAAATATAGTCTAAGGTGTATTTGGTATTTCTCTGTATATCTAGTCATGTTTGCGATTCATGTATTGATGTCTTACCAGATGAAGCAAGGATTGTAGCGGAAAGGTTGTGGAAACACATAAAGAGAGGGTAAGAAGACAAAGAAAATGAAGTATCTGTTGATCATTATGAGAAATCGACAAAACGACCTTGAAATAACGATGAAACTATTTTGGTAAAATGTAAAAAATTATTCATTTATCTGGTATACCCATTTTCCAATGATATCAGCTCTTTCTATGTTTACACCAGACACAGAGCTTCTATAAAGTTTGTAAGGTATGGAAGTAAGGGACCTAATCTTATCACGCAAAAACCCAATTTGGATTTTTTTAAAGATTTTCTTTGATCTCTTACCGGTTTCCTACCGAGGACTGAGAGCCAAGTATGTTCTGCTAATTACTCATTGGGAGAGAAAGGATAGATTCATGCCTTTTCCCAGGTGTTAGAATGAAGTGAAGCTCAAACAAACTCCTCCGGAATTTGAATATGTCTGACCGATTCCACTTTTCTCACCAATGACCATTACATCACCCGATCTTATATATAGTTCCAGTATTATCACAATGAGATAATCATCGTGAAAAAAACAAAACAAAAAAAAAACAAGTATTAATCATCAGTAGATAATTATACAACAGAATAAGTTATGAAAATAAAACTTTATAACAGGCTTTTAAAATGAAAGGAATTATTAAGACGTGTTTTTATGTCAACAGTGAATCAGATTCAAGCTGATTTGTGCGCATGCGCAGAGACGAGATCGGATCATAAATATTGACAATATGGATTCACTCTTGTAAATGATGAAGTATTTGAGTAAAGATAAACAGAGAATAAGAGAAACAGTGGGGAAAAATTGAGAGAGAAAAATAAAGACAGAGATCGTAAAAAATGAATGAATAAATAAATAAACACTATAAACTTAAAAAAAAGAATGAAACCAACGATTTTTTTCTTCTTCTAAATATCATCCAAATGTTTACTCAGACAATTATTACTATGTTCAGTTTCTATAGTCTGATTAGGGTGGGAAAAAAAAAGCTGAATATCATAATTCAATTCCGTCTGGCATTTCTCATCTCGAAAGCCAGATAATTTCTCCAGCACAAACCCATACATAGCACAAATACTTTAACTCACACACTCACACACACAGCAAAAAAAAACAAACTGCACACTTCCACTCGTACGCATGCACAGAAGCTGTCGATGGCAACAACAACCACGACAACGGTTCGATCAACTTATCTCATGTCTTTAAAGGCCAGAAATGATTGAATTAGTCGGTGATGTCATCAGTACTGGCACAGCGCTCTCAGCTATTGATCAATCAGACGTCAAAGGCCGACAGTAGATTTCCTCAAAGCGCTGAATGCATTTCGACGATCATTTTTTCCTCTGTCTCTCCGTGGTTCTCTGAACAATATTGAAATAACTTAAAAGAACCTAGCAGTTCATGGGCCTCATCGCCTCATCCATCCGTCATATTTGACCCTCAAGATCTGATGGTAGTACATTGTAAAGAAGGAAAATGTGAGAAGATAAGAGAAACATTGATTTTTTTTCGTTTACTTAACTGAAGTTTTAAAAAAATCCCAAAATTATAAACACATACGTATATACGATTATCAGTTGATATCTTTATTCAACACAATTATATTTCCTTCGGTTATATATATATATTTAAAGATGGTTGTTGTAGGTCAAAAGAGAGAATAAGGATATATTTAAAATAAGATGGTCGACGGAGAAATTGTTTGTTTTTTTTTATTTATTTATTTTGTTCTTACATACGTGTTATATACATGTATTACATACGTGTTATATCTATGTATGTTTCCAGCTTGTTGCTTTCGTCAGAGAACATGTGTGGCACAAAGCCTTTTAAATGGGGTACTCAATGAGACTTGAACCTACTCCTGAGTGATATATATATATATATATATATATATATATATATATATCTCCGAAGGTCATTCAATGAATAAGGGAAAGTTTTGTCAAAGAAACCGCCTTTTTTCAGAAAGTTTTCCATAAATTTAAATTATACATTCTTTGGCATTTGATGTTTTGTTTTGCGTCGTATGAACCCTTTTTGGGTCATTTAATGCCAAATTAAATTTCCAAAAATTCAGTTTAGTATACGTTTAGATTTTGTTAAGAAGCAGTTCCATATAAAAATTGTTCTATTTCAAACGGTTCAGTTTACCATAAGTACACAGTTTAGTACAATTAAACCCACAGATAGGACCCTATCAGGTACAACCACTCAAGGCCAGAGACGACCCGAGAGTGATAGCAATCAAGGGGTATGCCGCATTTCCTAAAGCTCCAACATTACTGGAATTTCATCATCAGAGTGCTTAGTGTCATATTCAAGAAATTCGCTGGATGGTCTTTCTCCTCTGCAGAGATGCAGTTAGAGTATTCTACGGGTCCAGGTTACTGGGCAATATTTGAAATGGGTTTAGAGCAAAACAGACAGAGTTATCGGTTAGAGATATTTGTACTTAGTCAATTCAAAACAAGGGTAAATAAAACAGCACTTCAGGTTTGAACAGAAATGAGTCATGAAATGTTTAGTGTATGAGACGTGCAAAGCATGTGAAATTTACTGAAAAATGATGTGTATACGGACAGGCAAAAAAAAAGGATCTTTACAAAAAGGGGTCGCCACTCCGTGTCTGAATCAAAATGACAGAAAAGATTACCCAGAGAAAGATGTTGGGGCAACAATAAATTAAGAAGTTCATTCGGACAGTCTTCATGAATTAAATCCTCCAAGAGGCCATAAGGTTTTTCACTGCCGAGATCGTTGAAAAAATTAAATTTACTCATTGAATTACATTTATATATATATATATATATATGTGTGTGTGTGTGTATTTAGAGGTATTGTGGTGTACTAGTTATTGCTGTAGAAAATAGATAAGTTCACCAACCGTTGTTGAAGGCGACTCAAAGGCTTCCTTTTCAAAAGTTACTACTCCGATGGAACAGGAAAGGGCGCTATCCCTAACCATCGATTGCTCCATTTACCCTTGATTCATACCTTATAATACTGAGTTTTTACCAAGAAAGCATTAAGTACCGTTTTGTGAGTTGTTAGTATGACACGACCTGGGTTTGAACACCGGACAATTAAGCAAATGGGCCGGTAAAAAATAGGCACGGTGAATTGAGTTTAAATTCGAGAGGAGACCTTTTAGCCTTGATATCAACTAGTCTAGAAGAAGAAATATATATATTTATTTATTATTATATGTTAGCTCTATCCTAGATATTGAGCACTCTCCATATTATATTGCACTTGGTTCACTACGAACCCACAAAGTGATTTAGTGACAACCAACGCTCTTATTATATATATGTATATATATATATATGTATATATTACAAACTTTCTGCATTATTAGAATGTGACACAAGGTCAACTATATGAGGGTTTTTACAGGGTTCAGTTTAAAAATTGACCTTGTGTTACATCCTAGTCATGCGTAAAGGATATATATATATATCTCAGACCAAAAATTGACTTATTTTGTTTTCTGATAATTAGTCTCCCCCATGTTGGTCATTGATGAATGCCTTTTACTTGTTTAGAATATTATACAATACAAAATGATATATAATATATACTTCATTAGTTTTATATGTATCAATCTATTTAATCCTCTAGAGATTTTCATATAACTATTCTACCGCCTTGTGTATTCCAATCTATCACCACTGTCTATCTTTCACCCTTTATATAATTTTATCCCTCTTTATTTAAATACCTCAATCTCTCTTTCTCTTGCTATATATATATATATATGTGTGTGTGTGTGTGTGTGTATTACTTTGAAAGGCAATAAAATCTTTCGATTGCGTAAGTGATCATTAATCCTTAATCAAATTCAAGAGACACTTATCTTTTAAGATCTCCTTTTAAAAAAGTCGGTGGCATAACCATATCTATTTCAATCGAGAAATAGTTCCACTTTTGATACATATTGTATACGAGTTCGAAAATCTCATAAACTGGTCGTTATACCCTAAAAATACATAAGTCTATGATTTGAAAAGTATTTATTTCCGCCATTTATCACAAATATTTTTTTTAGAATGAAAAAAATATAATGCCAAAAACTTAATTTGTACCTTCGAAATAAATATTAACGATTATATGCTTCGAAATAAAATCATCCTGTCTTTTATTACATTCCAAGTCTTTGCAAAACCAGATATTAATCATGACACTCTGCCTGATTTCTATTTATTGCAATGGATTTTACTGAGAAATAACGATAAACTTTGTAAAATATTATGTTTGTGATTTAATGATCTCAACAATTTTCATCTTCAGCGTTCATTCATTTCTTTCTTTATATTTAAAAAGCCATTACAGTTCAAACAAGATTGGAAAAGGAAACAATGCAAAAAGACAAAAAAAATCAAGTAAAACTAAATAAATAAAAATAAATATAACAGCAGGCTACGCTTAATAAGACTGCTTATTTATTGATTTATTTTACTGCAATTAAATATATATTGTGTCTTGATTTGGAGTTTATTTTAAAGATCAAAAAGCAATATGAGTGGTTTATGTTTGAATTCTCTGTATAGATCGTAAAAGTGTCTTCGTCTCCAATGAATATTGATTTCCTTTGCGCTGCTGATCGTAAAGAATAGAAACCATTGATTTTTATCTGTCTGTTCTCTCTCTCTCTCTCTGCATTTCTTTCAATGCCATGCCTGTACACTTCAGGCAAGCTTTGAAAACTGTTGTCATTTTACATGAAATAAAACAAAACAAAAGCATAAGCATAATTTGATGATAGATTTCATTGTACAGGAAAGACAACTTTAACTAAATAAGACAAACGCTGTAAACTTTGCCTGGAACTAAAATGAGCCTTGCTACGGGGCAAAAGTCTGTGATACGATGACATTAGGTG
>OY757924.1:62388298-62411232 GCA_963585895.1 Sepioteuthis lessoniana | reverse complement strand
CTATTTCTAGCAATTGAATTAAATATAACTTAACAAAGTTGAATGGTTCCAGATATTGCTATATATCACTAATAATTCAATTGAATATCTGTCATTTGTTTACATACAGTTAAATGATCAAACACTTCTATTTCAAACGATTCAATTGAGCATACATCATTTATTTGCAATCTGTTCGAATCACCAACAGTTGTATTTGACCCATAGATTTTTTTTTTTTTGGTCGGGAGTTGTTGGATTTGTTAGTAATAGAATGGATTCGAGTGGATTATCGTTGTTTGGGTTAAGGTTTTCTTTGAGATCTTCAGCGTCGTTAATCTGCGGTGGGAGTTTTTTCTTTGGAGCTTGGCTATCAGATTGGTCAAGCATTCTATTTGTGTTTTTAAATTTTTTATTATATTTATCATTTCATAGTTGGCCATCCCTGGGTTTTGAGTTGAGCTGTCCGTAGGTTTAGTTTACAATTGCATGGGTTTTTGTAACTAGAGATTTTTCGACTAACATCTTAGCCTTCAGGTATATGTTTAGTTTATGTTTGATTTCTAATACTCTTTTTTCCTTTTTTATATTTTGCATCTGTTTTGAGTCTGTTGCATGATTTTTTGCAGTTTACGCATTTTTCTGGTTGTTTACAGTCTATACTTGATACTTCCTTGTTTAACACTCAGCAATATAAGGTACGTATCAAAGGTCAAGTGGAGAAATCCAGGCAAAGGAGTATTGCCCTCTCCTACACCTTGGTGTAGTAGCTATTGAAAGAGGAGCCTTCTGGTTGCCCTAGACTACGGTCTCCAACTTTACTACTTACTTCTACAGTCTACGTAGTCCATTTCGTTCCCTCTTCATAGGTCTGATACATTTTGCTTTGTGGTGCCCAAACTTTTGTCAATTTTGGGAGCTCAGTTAGTTTGCTACGTATATTTCAACTTCAGTTATTGTGTAATCTATTTTGATTTCAGTAGGAGGTTTAGATGTTAAATTAAGAATATATGCTAATTAGATTGTTTCGTTATGGTTCTTAATGGATAACATTGGAGGATCTATGACTCGTTGTTTTCAGAGATTTCTTGTGCACTTCTACCAGTAAACGATTGTTTAATATTTTTTTAGGTTTTATTTGACAGCTGAGAATTTTTTTTAAAAATAAATGGAGACAAGTTCTTGAGAGGGCTATCCTCCTTATAAGTACCAAAACGTTGGGGAAAATGGTGTAATCAGAGTCAATATCTTTGTCAGACTCTGCATGTGGATACTTAAAGGTTTGAGAGTCTTTGCCTGTTGTTTTTTGTTTCGTTCCCATGAGTATTTTATATGAGTTTCATGTCATCCCCAATTCCGAGAGAGCCCTCTAAAGAGAAATGTCAAAGTGACACATTCAGTAAACCCACACTTAGGAAAGCAACCAACTATTTAAGATCTCCAAGTTTTCATTCCTGAGATGATTACGTACCAAATAATAGAAGGGGGAACATTTTTTTTTCAGTATGAGTGATAATGTAGCCACCGCTTTCTGATTCGGAAAACATTCAAAACTATTTTCCAAGCCTCTGAAAGAGAGGTTGACATTACCAGCCCGTTGATCAGATCAGGTCTCTCCGACAATTTGTCTAACTCAATAAGGGCCCAAGAGACGTGTTTGCTAATCATGTTGTTACTTACGCAACAGGATCACAGACTGCTCAGCGACCTGGATCACATCCTAAACATCATGGGTGCCCTATTGTTTTGGGGTTCACCCCTCAACAGAGGAGCAATCGGTGTTTTCTCCTGCCCTAGCCAATAGGGTGGATTAATCATTTGTTTTTACACGATAAAGTGGTTACAAGTACTGCTATTTAACACCAACAATTCACAACAGTCATTTGTTCACACATTGTTAAATGATCAAACAGTTCTACTTAAAACTGTTCAATTTAGCATTAGTTATTTGTTTGGTTGGGTTTTGTTGTTTAATGGCATATCAACCTTCTTTGGTTATTTAAATTCATTTGTTTACACAGAGTTTAGATTTTTTGACCCACAGATAGGACCCTATCAGGTGGTACCAATCCAGCTAGAATAGACCCGGGAGTTATGGCAATGAAGGTGTACTTCACATTCCCCAAAGTTCCGGCATTACTGGAGCCTTAAAATCAGGTTTTTTGAGTCATAAATCAGGATACTCATTGTTGTTGGGGTCTTACCCTTATGCAGATATTTAAGCAGTGTATTAATCAGCAACAGATAACTGGACTAACTGCCGTTTAAATATGATAAGTAATCAGATGGGTAATTTAACAAATTAACGGTTGATATTACATAAAATTTACCCATAATTATTATAACATTTTTATAATTTTTTTTTTTTTTTGCTGCGTGATATTCTCGTTTCCATTATAGCATATAACCTACAATTTAAGTAATCGTAGAAAGAACTATTTTCTATTAAAAATACACATCAAATCTAATTATGTTTCACTTTCGATCATCCATTAACGAGTGCTTGGCCTTCAAAGATAAGGTTCAGTTAATAATTGAATCTTCAAAAACAAACAAAATATATTTCACCGGAATACTGAAAAATTTTTCGATTGTAAATTTCTTACACTTTATCAGTCATAATCGACTACCAGCTGAGATTAAAAGTACCGATTGAATAAAACGGATAAGTTATTTTTTGTTGGTTTGTTTTACTCTTTATATAAAAACTATATTTTGAGCTAGCCCTTGTTTTCATGTTAGTATTTTTCTGCATATTATGCATGGCTTTTTAGAAGATTTCTGGTATTTAACCAGTAAATAGATCTTGGTAAATTTCACGACCTTCTATCGTGCAGCAACAACGTTGAAAAAGCATTTCCGAAAACCATGGTTGTAGTAGATGATAGATTAGTTTGGAGCAGACAGATGGGTAGTCATCTTCTTTCTGGTTGAGCGATACAAGATACACCTTCAATTTAACAAGGCTGCATAATTCGGTACTCTGTTAATTTACCATTGTTAATATGTGAAAAAGTGGCGTCAGATTGAATAATCTTCCGCTATCATTTTAGCTGCCTTTCATTGGCTAATCTACTGATGGGAAAGTCCATTAATATTTCCTAACAATTTATAGGCGACCGGCCTTCTTAGGAAGCCTCTCCAAACAATCTAACACGCCGCCTCACCTTTTTGGGGGTTTAAGATGAAATTTTCCACATCTAAAAGAAATACATTAGAATAAAAATGACGTGAATTAATTATTTATTTTAGAATTATTAATATCAATACATTTTTGTTTAATTGACACAAAAACATGATTAGAGATTTTTTTTCACTGTTGGAATTTGGGTAGCCATCTTGTATTGCTCAGCCATAAACTAGATGGCTACTCGAATTCCAACAATATATGTGTGTGAGTGTGCGGGTGTTTAAACATAGAGAAAAACAGAAAATAGATTAGAAAAAGAGTGATATAGATAGATAAAGACAAACAATAGGACCGGCACACTATAATTTCTAACCATCAGATTTGTCAGGAAACAAATTTACGTTGAAATTCATCCGCAGTGCCAGTTGATATGCAAGCAAATTAAATTCATAATGAAGTATATGTATTAATTTTCTAGTTTTTTAATGATATATTTTGCTCTGCATGTGCGTTTTAAAATATTTAGATGTGCATTTAAAACTCTTCTAGAATTATTCACGGACTTAAATGATATGATATAGATAGATATGAGGGTGATCCTGCTACCGAGTGAATAAACTTCTGAAATAAAACGATGTAATAAGCAAATTCGAACTCCAGTCTCTTTTGGACTAACATGGTGGCCGAGTAACCTTTTACTCCTCAAAATGGTTTAATATTATTTTGATGTTACACAAGTTAAAGAGTTTAACATGCCGTTAAAAAAAGAAATAATACAAGTAAAACACGTGTGTCTAAATCTTTATATATATATATATATAATGTTCATATTGTGTGTGTGTATATATATATATATATATATATATATATATATGTTCATATTGCGTGTATATATATATATATATATATATATATATATGTCCATATTGTGTGTAAATATATATATATGTTCATGTTGTGTATATATATATATGTTCATATTGTATATATATATATATATATATATATATATATATAATGTTCATATTGTGTATATATATATATATATACACATATATAATGTTCATATTGTGTGTGTATATATATATATATATATATATATATATATATAATGTTCATATTGTGTATATATATATGTATATAATGTTCATATTGTATAATGTTCATAGTGTGTGTGTGTGTGTGTGTGTATATATATATATATATATATATTTATATAATGTTATATATATATTTGTATAATGTTCATAGTGTGTGTGTGTATATATATATATATGTGTGTATAATGTTCACATATATGTATATATATATATATATAATGTTCAAATTGTGTATGTATATATAATGTTTATCTTATGTATATATATGTATATAAAATGCTCATATTACATATATATATATATATATATATATATATATATAAAAAGTTTATATTATATATATATATATATATATATATATATAAAATGTTCATATTATATATATATATATATATGTGTGTGTGTGTGTGCGTTTTCCTGTACATACACACAGAAATAAATATATATATCTGTGTGAGTGTGTGTAATATATATATATTGTGTTTATGTGTACATATATAAATATATATATATATATATAAGTGCGTGTGTGTGTGTATTTCAAAATGAATAGATCCACGAAGAGATCTATATTATTTTAAGCTTCAAAAATACAAATCTCTCAGTGGACCTATTCATTTTGAAATATATATATTTTTTTCTTTGGACCAACGAGAAAAAATGCACAAGTGCACGCACGGACACACACACCACACACACACTGTTCATATTATAGAGAGAGAAAAAGAGATAATATTTATGATTTTTACTTCACTTAATCATTTAATTGTCATTACGCATGTTCCCTTTCAAATCACATATAAGTCAGACTGTATTTTCCAAAAAGCAATATTAATGTTGCTCTTTGATGTTATAATCAAAACAAAACGATTATAGAGAAAAATTATTAACCTCAGTTCCCCATCGCTTGAAATCTACCATAGGTTTTCAAATACAAACTAGTCTGTAAACGATGAATCAATCAACATAGAAAGAGAATAGCTAATAGTTTACTTTGGGAAATTACATTACATACTAAAACAAAACAATGAAGGCAATCTAAGTAAATAAAGACGCCTCAATTAATTCAAGCGGGATATCAGCGCGAGAAACGTTCAACTTTGCGTCTGTAATTTGGGAAGAGGAAAACTTTCAGATCGGAGAACATTAAACTCACGGTTTGTTTGAAAATTTCAAATGGAGTTTATTTAAAGCTGATTGGTGACACTCTTTATTGGTTATGAAGTGAGGCATTTCAGGGAGGTTAATAAAGCTTTGATTGCGGCACCAAATTGGCGCCGGTAGTTCGTTGGGTGGGAAAGAATGATTGGCTCAATAAAATTCCTCAGAAGGTGGAATAGGAAATGCTTTGTACACTCGTTCGGGTATTTATGGAAGAAAAATGTATATTTTAAGGTTCTTTTAGTGCTTTCATTGATTTACACTGAATACCATATGGAGGCTGGCCAATAAGAACCCAATCACCAGACATCAAACACTATTCACACACACACATATATATATCTTCGTTACGCCAATCTTCACACAATAAATACGGTAAATATGTTGACTATCATCAGTTCGAGTATTCATCGATATGGCAATACAGCATCCTTTATGTGTCTCTCTCATATTCTTCAATTACAAATGGTTCCACTGAGATTTTATATATATATATATATATATATATATATATATGGTTTGGTTCGGTTTCTTTGTTTAATGGCATATGAACCTTTGTAGGTTATTTATTGCCAAAGCTATTCTCCTAGAAGAACAGTAGTGGTACTATTTAACCCATCGCTAGGAGGATAAGGGGGTTCATACTTTTCCCTAGAGTATTTGCCCGAAAGTGAACGTAATAGCGCGATTGGAGTATGAACTCGCTTACTACGATTCCACAGTCCATTGCTTTAACCATTACACCACGAGGACACCCCCAGATAATGGGATTAATAGATACCATTGATGGCGGTGGAGACACCAAGGAAGGTGAGCAGTTGGACACTTCTTGAAATTATAATATTATAATGGTGCTCTAATAGAATAGGTAACATTTTCTATTTACACACCCCATCTTTCTCTCTTCATCACCTTCACTCTCTCTTTATATATGTATGTGTGTGTAAGTGTGGTTGTTAGAGAGTGCATACATTGGTTGGTTGATCTGGTTTATGGCATATCAACCATTGTAGGTTATTTAATGCCAAATCCAGTTTTAAAGAAATCATTCATTCTATTTCAAACAATTCAGTTTAGCATAAGTAAACTGATTAATTGTTAAAAATATTATTTCAAGCAACTCAGTTTAGTCGAACAGTTCTAATTCAGTTTAGTATAGGTATAATTTTTTCTTTATACAAAGTTAAATGTCAAAACAGTTTTATATTAAACAGTTCACTTTAGCGTAAGAACAGTTTCAATGACCGTTCCGTTTCAAACAATTTGGTTTAGCATAAGTACACAGTTTAATTGTCAAAAACATTTCTATTTCAAGCTATTCAGTTTAGTCAAACAGTTCCAATTCGAACATTATGTTTAGTATGCAGTTTAGTTCTATTTGACCCATAGATAAGGCCCTATCAGATACTACCATTCCGGGCCAGAGTGAACCTGGGAGCAATGGCAATGTGGGGTGCTCCACATTTCCCAAAGCCTCAGCATCACTGGAACCACATCATTTTATTGTTTAGAGTTATATCCAGAACACTCGTTATTGGGGTCTTACCCCCTTTGCGGAGGTGCAGTCGGTCTATTCTACAGTCCCAGCGAACTGGGAAAGAGTGCTTGCGTGTGGGTACGAATGTGTGCATGCATGTGTCTATGGGTGTTTATCAAAATCTTTGTGAAGATTAAAACTAAGAAAAATATATCGTCTAAAACACGATACTTTTTTTTGTTTTAAATGTTTACAAACATTTTAGATATATACATTCTCTCACCCTCCACACACATATAATATATTATAAAGAGAGAGAGGTAGAGTTTGATCCATTTGAAACTTTAAGTAACGGAATTTAAGAACGTATAATATAGTCATAACAAATGTTAGACCTAAACGGCCCTATCAGCATCAACTACTCTGAATGCACTTCTTTGGTATAAGAGAGAGAGAGGGGGGATACTGGTGTTTTTGTGTATATATGTTTATAGGATATGTAGCTTTGTGTATTTTATTTGAACTGGGAACCATTCATCAACTATTATTTTTAATTTGTGGAGGTGCCCGTGGTGTAATGGTTACCGTTATAGGGATTGGACACGGCGATACGAGTTCAAATCCTGAACGGACCGACTGCATTTCACATAGCACTAATACCCTTGGGAAAGGTATGAATCCAATTATTCTCCCTCCACCTATGGGTAAATAGTAGGGCAGACTGGCTTCTTCAGCCTTGGTGAGGCAACCAGTCTAGGAGAAGGAAAACTCTGAATTCAAACCTGTGAAACTCTGCTAAAGAATTGACCTTGTGTCATATCCTGTCCGAGCGGAGGGGTTGGTAAATATTATTATTTTCAATTGTAATACGATATGAAACAACCGATGTATCAACAGCCATGCACACACACTTACGCACACATACACACACACATGCATGTGCACGCGAAAATAAATGCACTCATAATAGTTGAACAAGCCCCAAATCGGTAGAGAATAAAAAGGTGGAGTCATTTCATGACATGGCTACTCAATATTCACGACTGTTAAAGTTTAGTCTTTTTGATTGTCCTTGAAAGACATTGTAGATTCCTGCTGCCTTCGTCACTGTTTGAATTCAATGCTTAGCTTCTAAAAATATCGAATAGGATTTCATATTGTCGATATAAATCTTAGAGACATCACGACTTGAATTTGCCAATCGTTAAAGTTAATTTTTCTTCCAACATACACTCAGGTTCATTCTCATTTCGCTTTTCTATGCCACTACCAAAGGTTACTTCATATGGACATATTTCAGTACATGGAGTAAATCATATATATATATATATATGCATACACATAGAAAGAAGGCGGTAAGGAAAGAGATTTAAGTGATAAGCGTAGACACGTTGGTTTTGTTTGGTTTTATGGTATATCAACCTTTGTAAGTTATTTAATACACATTTTTAAATGTCAAAAGTAGTTCTATTTCTGACAGTTCAGTTTAGCATTAGACCATTTTTGTTACACTCAGTTAAAAGTAAAAATTTTTTTCTTAAAAACAATTCAGTTGAGCATAAGTACACAGTTTATTTCTATTTGACCCATAGATAGCACCGCATCAGATGCTACCACTCCGGAACATAGTGGACCTGGGAGCGATGGCAATGAAAGAGTACTTCACATTCCCCCCAAATTCCAGTATTTCTGAATCCTCACCGTCAAATTGTTTAGTGTCATATCAGGACTCTTGTTTAGGCAGTATAACCCCTCTGCAGAAAAGCAATCGGTGTATTCTACAGCCCCAGCTGACTGGGCTAGAAAGTGACATAAATTTATGCATATATTATCTATATATATAATAAGTGTGTTGGGTCTTGTGTTTGGTGTATAATTTTCAGTTGTAAATTAATCCTACAGACTGCATTCATTATGTTTTATGTTCATATTGAAATCAAGAATTGCATTTAAAGTTTAAAAATGTAGTTGCAGTCGGTGAAATCTGTAGCTCAAACCGACTGGACCAGTGTACACATTGTTAACTGCACTTGGTTTCTTGCTTATGTGAAATGCACACTCAGACCTTAAAAGCAGTAGAATCTGTGTTTATGTAATTAAAAGTTAGATCAACGTAGGCCTTATCGTAAATATTGAAAAATCTTTCTTCATAAATAAAGAAAACTATATATCATCTACACTGAAAACAAATTATTTCTAAATAATGTACTACTTAATGACATATCAATTATTATAGGTTTCTCTGTGTGTGTCTATGTGTATAAGAACATGTCCTTTAAAAACACATAATTTGGCAAAATATCTCTAAAATAAGTGTCGAATAATATTCAATGTTTATAAAAAAAAAATAAAATACATTAGAAAATCTATCAATCAATCAATCTCTCTCTCTCTATATATATATATCTATATATATATATATATATATATATATATAGAGAGAGAGAGAGAGAGAGAGAAAGAGAGAGAGAGACATTTTAGAATATGTGTGTGTGCGCCCCCGCGCGTGTTTAATTAATAAAGTAAATTTCCTGATCCTAATTCTACGTGTTATTAACTCAAATTCAATTACAATTTCAGAAATTATTTTTCTATGATTCAAAATGTCTTCAGGCTTTTTCCCTTGAACTCAAATTGATGGAAAAGATTCGAGAGGGAATAATTAAGTAATTATACACAAAATAAATATCATAAATTGAATAAATGCTTTTCAATATATATATATATATATATATATATATATTTGTATGTGTATGTGCGTAAGAGGAATGTAGCCGGGAGATGAAAATTAGCCTAAAAATATACGTTGGTTGAAAGAGAAAAACATACACGCTATTTTGACAAACACGGGCACAAAGAAAGGGCTTAATCTACTTTTACTGCACTTCTAGTGATAATGCTTCAAGTCCTATTGACGTCAGTGTAGTAGTTTAAACAAATCTTGTGGTGTTTTAGACAACTGATGTACCATATCCATGATATGGCTATGTGTGAAACGTACATCGAATATCCATAAAGATAGAACATAGGAATCTCGAAATTAGAAAAAATGTTATATTTTGACCCGGCCAAAAATGCCATTCCAAGGTGATGAACCGGAAGGAGGTGACACATTCTAATAGCAGTTATGAGAAGAAATCGCATGGGCAGAAATTGGCTGATGAAATGGGACGAGCTAAAAACATTCCCATGGTAGACTCATAGACTGATGCACCGGAGGAGAGTGACCTGTGAACTGCATGACAGTTATTTCCGCTTGATGACGATTAAACATTCGATTTCAAAGATCGAGTAGGCGATCGTGTGGGCGTTGAATTATCACATAACGCAGTCAAGACGGAAGTCAATGGCCAGTTGGAGTTCCAGTAGAGTTGGAGAAAGATAGACGAGTGTGGTAGGAAAAGCCACACCCGGCCGAAGGGGCCTTCTGGAGCCCTGATTGAATTGGGGTCGAGGGAAGATCCTGATAAGATGCAGCAAAGAAAGCCAGCACCCAGCAGAGTGGTTGAGCATATAGAAAAAAAAAAAGAAAGGCACAACGTTGACAGCCATAACAATGGGGTCAAAATATTGCAGTTTCTGTTCGGTCTCCAGCTCCCTCTCACACGCAAACCTTGAATAACCTTTTCGAACGCTTACAAATAAAGTGAGAGCTATATATTTTTATAAAAAAAGTTTTCCTGCGTCTGTTATTCATTGTGTCAGTATGTATCCTGCATGATACGCATAGGATAATATAACAAAAACACGTGACGACTTCTGTGTTCAGGTACGATACTTTTTTTTATTACCTTTGAGTTTAAAAGTTCTTGGACATAAGGAGAGAGAGGCACAATCTTTCTATGATGGCTTTTTCATCTGCACCCCCTCCCCAACACGTGTGACACCAGCCCAAGTCCTCCGCAAGCAAGCGAAAGCCAACCGTCTTCTCCCGAGGCAAGTCTCATCTCAGCTAACTGACTTTTTAAAAATCTCCCAAAATCTGAGTAGCGCTCGGGCGTGAACACCTGCGTTAATGCTGCACCTAAGTAACCCATGCACTGAGCCGAAAGGATCTCAGCCTTACTAAACCCAAAGACATGAAACGAAATCCCTCGGTCATTATATTACACTGAGAGTAACTAAGAAAGTGCAAAAGTTGCTTTACGACTCAAAATGCCAATTTTGATGTTTGCATTAAAAAACAAAACAAAAATTCTTAAAGAAATTTTCTCCAGTAGTTTGACAAGGTTTGGTTTAGTTTGGTTTTATGGCATATCAACCTTTGTAGGTTATTTAATGCCAAATCCATTTTTATGTAAATAATCAGTACTATTTAAAACAATTCGGTTTAGCATGAGTACACAGTTTAATTGTCAAAAACATTTCTATTTCAAACTATTCAGTTATATATAACAATTCAGTTTATGGTAAGTACAATTTCAGTGTCAAAAATAGTTCAATTTCAAACAATTCAGTTTAGCACAAGCACGCAGTTCAAATGTAAGTACGGTTTAATAGTCAAAAACATTTCTATTTCAAACTATTCAGTTTACTCAAACAATTCAGTTTAGCATAAGTATGCCGTTAGTTCTATTTAACCCAGGGAGCAATGGTAATGAAGGGGTACTCCACATTCCCCACAGCTCCAGCACTGCTGGAACCTCACCATCAGATTGTTTAGTGTCATATCCAGGACACTCGTTAGTGGGGGTCTTACCCCTCTGCAGAGGTGCAGTCAGTGTATCCTACAGCCCCAGCCGACTGGGCAAAGTTTGACTAGGAATTTGGTATTTGATGAGTAAAATCTCCGAAATATTGATCTTAACGACATGTCAACTCGACTAATCTTATTTTATACGTAGATGTTAGGGAATCGTATTTATCATACATTTGTCGTTACAGGTTGGTGTAGTAGTATTTGAAGAGTTTTTTTTTCCCACACACTTATATAATATCGTAAATTTATATATTATTCCAATATGGAGCAAATCCTACTAGCGTACGGCATACCAAAAGAAACCGTAGCAGCGATAATGATTCTCTACAGAAAAACCAAAGTGAAAGTACGTTCACCAGATGGAGACCCGGAATACTTCGACATTGTTGCAGGAGTACTACAAGGAGACACACTAGCCCCGTACCTCTTTATCATCTGTCTAGACTATGTGCTTAAGACTTCAATCGACAAAATCAGAGAAAATGGCTTCGAGCTGACTAAGAGAAGAAGCAAAAGGTACCCCGCAAAAACAATCACGGACGCCGACTACGCTGATGACTTGGTGTTACTGGCGAATACGCCTAATCAAGCAGAGACACTACTGCATAGTCTGGAACGAGCCGAAGCTGGCATTGGCCTCCATGTCAATGCAAACAAAACTGAATATATGTGTTACAACCAAACGGGCAACATTGCCACACTAGACGGAGCCTCTCTGAAACTAGTATACAAATTCACCTTCCTAGGTAGTAGCGTCTCATCAACCGAAAAAGACATTGACACACGGCTCACGAAGAAATGGACAGCTATCGATAGGCTCGAGATCATATGGAAGTCGGACCTAACAGATAAAATGAAACGCAGTTTCTTCCAGGCAGCGGTCACATCGATACTGCTATATGGCTGCACTACATGGACGCTAACAAAACGGCTGGAGAAGAAGCTAGACGGCAATTACACGAGAATGCTACGTGCAATCTTAAACAAGTCCTGGCAGCAACACCCCACAAGACACCAACTGTACGACCATCTGCCCCCTATCACGAAAACTATTCAAGTTAGACGAGCCAGACATGCAGGACACTGCTGGAGAAGCAGGGACGAACTCATAAGAGATGTACTCTTATGGACCGCCACACATGGCCGTGCAAAAGCAGGACGACCAGCACGAACATACATTCAGCAGCTGTGTGAGGATACGGGATGTTGTCCTGAAGACCTACCTAGGGCGATGAACGATAGGGAGGAGTGGCGAGAGAGGGTCAGGGATATCCGTGCTACCAGCGCGATATGATGATGATGATGATGATGATTCCAATAATTTGCACATTGTTGTGTGTTTTAAGCATTCCTTTTTAATCATCATCATCATGTCACTGCATCAGCACGGATATCCCTGCCCACTCCCGCTAACCTTGCCTATCGTTTATTGCTTCTGGTAGGTATTCAAGGCTACATCCTGTATCGGCACAGAGCTGTTGAATGTAGGGTCTAGCTGGTCGTCCTGCCTTTGGTCGTCCATGTGAAGGGGTCCACGGGAGTACGTCACTAATGAGTTCGTCCCTACTTTTCCAGCATGTCCAGAATGTCTGGTTCGTCTAACTTGGATATTTTGGTGATAGGTAGTAAGTGGCCATACAGCTGCTTCCTTGCGGGGTGCTGCCTCCAGGATTCATTCAGTACTGCTCACAGTATTCTTTTATAGTTGCTGTCAAGCTTATTCTCCATCCGTTTTGTTAGCGTCCATGTTGTGCATCCATATAACAGTATCGACACGACCGCTGCTTGGAAGAAACTGTGTTTCATTTTATCGGTCAGGTCTGACTTCTATATGGCTGATAGTCTATTGATAGTTGTCCATGCCTTTGCTAGCCGCATGTCGATGTCAGTCTCGGTTTATAAGACACTGCTTCCAAGGTAGGTGAACTTGTCAACTAGTTTCACACAACTACTTTTTCTGTGGAAATGTCGCCTGTTTGATTAAAGCACATATATTCCGTTTTGTGTGCATTGACATGGAGGCCAATGCCTGCAGCGGCTCCTTTTAAATAAATTCCTTTTTAATGCTAATAGTTATTTATTTTAAAGAAACAATTCTAAAAACTATTTATTTTGAAGTAATTATTCTACTTAAAACTAGTCACACCAGATGGAGAAAAGATCCACGACCTCACAAATATTAACCATCCGTAGAATCATTGAAGGTGTACGGGCAAAAAACCTACAAGCAATATTAATTTTTGTTGACTTTACCAAGGCTTTCGATTCCATTCACAGAGGAAAGATGGAACAAATCCTACCTGCGTACGGCATACCTAAAAAAAACCGTAGCGGCAATAACGATTCTCTATAGAAACACTCAAGTAAAAGTACGATCACCAGATGGAGACACAGAATACTTCGACATTGTTGCTGAGTACTACAAGGGGACACGCTGGCTCCGTACCTCTTTATCATTTGCCTAAACTACGTACTTACAACATCGATTGACAAAATCAAAGAGAATGGCTTCGAACTGACGAAGAAAAGAAGCAGAAGGTACCCCGCAACAACAATTACCGACGCCGACTACGCCGATGACATAGCGATACTGGCAAATACACCTGACCAAGCCGAAACACTTCTGCATAGTTTGGAACGAGCAGCAGCAAACATAGGCCTCTATGTTAATGCACACAAAACGGAATATATGTGCTATAATCAAACGGGGGACATCTCCACTCTAGAAGGAACCCCTCTTAAACTAGTAGACAAATTCACTTACCTAGGAAGCAGCGTCGAATCAACCGAAAAGGACATCGAAACGAGGTTAGCGAAAGCATGGACAGCTATCAATAGGTTATCGATTATTTGGAAATCAGACTTAACCGATAAAATGAAACGCAGTTTCTTCCAGGCAGCGGTCACATCGATACTGCTATATGGCTGCACTACATGGACGCTAACAAAACGGCTGGAGAAGAAGCTAGACGGCAATTACACGAGAATGCTACGTGCAATCTTAAACAAGTCCTGGCGGCAACACCCCACAAGACACCAACTGTACGGCCATCTGCCCCCTATCACGAAAACTATTCAAGTTAGACGAGCCAGACATGCAGGACACTGCTGGAGAAGCAGGGACGAACTCATAAGAGATGTACTCTTATGGACCGCCACACATGGCCGTGCAAAAGCAGGACGACCAGCACGAACATACATTCAGCAGCTGTGTGAGGATACGGGATGTTGTCCTGAAGACCTACCTAGGGCGATGAACGATAGGGAGGAGTGGCGAGAGAGGGTCAGGGATATCCGTGCTACCAGCGCGATATGATGATGATGATGATGATGATGAGTTTGCACATATTTTTATATTTTAATTAACAAATAAAAATAAAAATTTAAGTTTTACTTCGTTATTCTTAATATTAAGAATTTACTGTAAAAGTGATAACTTTTTAATAGATCTATTTGACCTATAGATGTGACTGTAACATGTACTACTACTCAGGGCCAGTGTGAATCTGGGGGTGGGGGAAGCAATGAAAGGACATTCCTTAGTCTCGTGAATTTACCATCCGATCCAGTTCAGTAGAAAGATATTGGTGTGTAGTAATTTATTGGTGATAAAGTATCTGTCAATAATTTTTAAAGACTTTTTTCAATGAATATCTACGAATATCCCCGGTCAAAAATCAGTCATAGTTATGAGACTTAGTAGTTATAACTTATCGGATAATATTTTAATATGAGCATTCCGGTGATTCTCACTGAAACAATTGATAATTATTATCATCTTCAATAATCGATTAGATATTATGAGAGTTTTCTTATCTGTCCTATTTTCAGTAGTTCGTGTAATGACAGGTTGACCAGAAATTACTTCATGTTTTGCGGTGATAGATTGATCAAAAATCATTTTGTAATTCTTTGTCTAATATGCGTCGAAAAAATTCCGTGTGTATCCTCAAGTCTGCGCTCGACATAGAAATTCATCTCCATAAATTATATTAGCTTGTTTTTTTTTTCACGAACTGTCCGCTAATTCTATGCACATTTTGATTAGTTGGCGCTGCTAGATATTATTATGTCCCATTTTCTCTTAACTATCGAATATTACTTGGCAGAATTTGAATCAACAATCAGATTTGTCAACATTTTACGGCATGTCACCTCATCTAGGGTTATTTTGGGACTATAGTTAAGGGAAATGCCTTCATTGCACGATGATATTTTCATTTTTGCAAAGTTTTACTCTTGAGTTTTCGTTTTCGTTTAGCACAAAGTTATATGACATTAAATATTCCTATTTTAAATTGGTATATTTGATCAGCAGATGGGATCTTAACAGTTACAAACTATCTGTGTAAAAGTGAGCCTAAAAGTATTGGAAATGAAGTGGTACTCCACGTTATCAAGAGCCACAGAAATGGAGCCTCGGTATCAATGTAGTGCCATACACAATATTCTATCTTCTTTTTATTCGGTGATGAGGGTGTTACTCTTCTAAAAGGTTTACAGTCAGCGTATTTAATGTCCTGCCGACCAGCTGAATTTGCCGAAAAGAAAATTTTAAAAGAATCTCCACTCTACTACCTATTAAAATGAAGATAAAAAAAAAATGATCAGCCATTTTTTATTCACAGTTGCCAACCTGAAAATTAAAAAAAAGATCTCATGAGTGAATGTGGAAATTAAACTTTAATTTCCATAATGTTTGATTACCACATTCATTCGTTTTCTCATGAACGCTTAAAAAATTAAACTGCCTTATCCAAATATTTTTGGAAATTGAAAAATAAGGGTTTAAGCCCAGAAATTCAATGGAGTACATTAAAAAGGTCTAATAATCCGAGCTCCTTTGATGGTAGATGTAATTTGTGTCTAGAAGAAAAGATACAAATTATGTTGTATCCTGATCCCGGTAACCTATTAAATCAGAGATGTGATTTAATAGCTAGATGTAGGCACAGAAATAAATCAAAACTATTATAGAAAATTTGAATAGTCAAATTGAATATCTAACTATAATTTATTAAATTGGTACAAATATTTTAACATGGTTAATGAAGTCTTAACATTACGGCAGGATTTTTGATACCTTTCAAAGAAAAAAAATGATGACCTACTAGAATCAAAATTGATAATTTTTGTTAGAAATGGTTGAAAAGTTAATATGTAATACTGTAATTGCTGAAGTGTTGATTTTATTTGTTTTGTAGTTGTCTTAATCTGAAACGAGAAGCTTTACGTGGGTAAAGGCTCTACATAGCTGAAAAGGATTTCGTTTGACTATCCCTCCCTCTGTTTCCTTCCTTTTTACTATTCCTCCAATCTGGTTGTAATGCAGTTTATTTTCCTCTTGGATCTGTTGAAGTCCTGTTTAAAATAATTTCAGAGTCATTGATTCATATCAAAGCTCTTAAAAGGATGTAACCGAATTTTGTTTTTTTTCTTAATATATATATATATATATATATATATATATATAGAGAGAGAGAGAGAGAGAGAGAGAGAGAGAGAGGGGGGTAGTTTGTTTTGTTTTACTACGTATTTCGGGTCATGTAACGCCGAATCAAGTCATTTTTAAAAAGTTTCAAACAATTCGATTTAGTATAAGTATAATCTTTTTATTTACACCAATTTAAATGTCAAAGCGGTTTTCTTTAAAAGTATTCTGTTTAGCGTAATAACATTTTAGTTCTTTTTTGCCCATAGATATGACTCTCTCAGGTGCTACCACTGCGGGTCAGAAGGGATCATGATGTGATGGCATTGAAGGGGTACTCTGCATTCTCCAAAACTTCAGTCTTACCCCTCTGCAGAGATACAATCAATGTATTCTTCTGTCCCAGCTGACTGGCCCATATATATATATATATATATATATATATATATATATATATATATCTCATGTGAAAATCATTCACACCACAAAGGTAAACATACAACACTGACCATTTAATGCTTTATTCTTCGTAACAAAAAACATTGTCCTTTTTTCCCTGTCGACTAGTTCAACTAAAGATTTCTGTCCATGAAACTTCACACTTTTATTCGATTCTCACTAGCAGTTACGATCACGTCCATGCCCACGCCACAGTCTTTGGCGGACCGGGTTAGTTTCGTTTCCATGGTAGCCTGGCAGTGAGTGTACACAGCAAGTCAATAGATTCTGGCGAGCGGCCAGGCGTCCGTCGTCTTTAGACCGTTCTCCAAGATAAAGCCAAGTACCACTTTTGCTATTTGCCTTGTTTATTGTTAGTTACTCATAGGTTCTATGTTTGGCACGTCATTGCCAGAAAAGTGGGGGAATCAGCTTTACGTTAATGAAGATTTCACTGGCTGAAGCTGACACTATTTGGACTCTCTTATTTTCTCGTACGCAATGAGACTACATGTATGTAAGTAGATAAATGTGCAGTATTTATATTAAAGATTTCCTCTGTCCATTTATGTGTGTACGTCTGCACATCTCTGTACAAATATGTATAGACGTCATCTTGAGGTTTGGCGTACGTCTTTGTCTTTTATAAGCTCCTATCAGTTCTTATTTATGTACACATATTAGCAAGATTTTTATTAGGTATGGTCACACACACACACACACACACACATATGCACACACGCACCTACCTTTGGAAACATACTTAACACTGAGCAATATAAGGTATGGATCAAAGGTAAACCGAACATTCCAGGGAAAGGAGTAACTCCCTCTCCTACGCTTCAGTGTAGTAGCTACTGAAAACGGAGCCTTTGGGTCGTCTTAGACTACGTTCAGCTATCTTAACGAGGGAGAGACAGAGAGTGAGATGTATGTATATCACTACGGCAGCAACCTAATGAGGAGTTGTAATTTATTTTGTAGGATATATATCTAATTGAAACATGAATTATCTAATTTAAATATGATTAATTTATTGGTGAATACTAATCAAACAGCTCAGTCAGTACATAAATAAAATTTCAATTCAATATTCAGTAACAACTCCAAATCAAGTTGAGGATATATATATATATATATATATATATATATATATATATATATATGTGTGTGTGTGTGTGTGTGTGTGTGTGTGCAGAGAGAGAGAGAGATTAAACGGTGGTAACTATAAAGTGAATAATTTAAATAGAATTAAGTCTTATATGCCCACCTTTTCATGGTGTAACTAGTACCACTACTGTTCTTTTACAAGGATGGCTTTGCCATTAGATAACACACTGAGATTGATATGCCGTTAAATAAAGAATGCAGAACCAAAAGAAAATGGTTTATTTTGTTTAACTGGCTTCTCAGACCAAAGAAAATATCTTTTCCCTAGTATATTTGCATACACTATAATTTTATCTTACTTATTTTAAGAGTATGATGTAACTGAGAGCGAATTCCCCTACAATTTCAGTTTTACAGCGGGGAATGCAAAAAAAAAATATATCTTATTCAGTCTGCTTTGTTGGTTCTCGGGGCACAATGGTTTTTGGTGCGCTAAGTGAAAGCTGACAAAAAAAAAATCACATTCTAACAAGGACGGCTGTTTGTTTCGCTGTTATGCGCATGGTAGTTAAATGAACCGATTTCACCCCGATCTAAGCTTTAAAGAATTGTGTTTATTTGACAATTAATCAAGTAGGGGTGGACAAACAATTTTTTAGAAGTCCAAATAAAAACAATTACACACATCGTTAACACTATTCTTGATATCACTTGGCACTACAATTTGTTACAGAGATATTTATCAATCATTTTCATTAATATTTTCAACCATTTTTTAAATAGTAAATAGGGACTGGAGGTCAAATCTGATCCAAGACTTGTCCTTAGTCATTTGAGATCCGCACTGACCGTCGTTGTCGTAGATTAATGGTTCGAACGAGTGACAATAAATACGCAAGGAAAATTAATATGGAAATCCAAAGTAATTATCAAGAATGTCATCTCAAAATAAAAAGTAAATGCAAGATAGCCATGACATATTCATCGTCATCAATTGGAGCCAGCAGCTCATATTCCCGTGAATTTTTCTCGATATCCATCGCTCTGGGTCATCACTCTGGTCAAGTCCTCTAGACGGCATCCATAGTCCTCTCAAAGCTGATGAATGTAATTTTTTGCGGGTCAGTAAACACTGGTGTGCCCACATATAAGTGTTCATAAGAGAAAATCGCTTATGATTTCGTCCTTAGTTCTCAGCAGGTCTTACTTGGATGGTTTATGAGATGGGAAGTAAGTGGGTTTACAACTCCTCTTTTGTGTAGAGTCACTGGGGGATTTGTTCAAAATAGCACGTGGCATTCTTGGGGATTTCCCGTCTATCTTATTCTCCAGGTGTTTTGTTAAAGACCAAATAGTGCATCCATACATTAGTACTTATATGGCTACTGCGTGGAGAAACAAATCACAGAAACTAAGCAGATGTCTATTTTTTTCATTACTAAGATGGGTAGCTGCGAGTAACTTTAGCTACTGTAACGTGAACCCAGTTAGGTAGATAGAGCAGAATCTTATTTAATAAAAACATATAACTTCAGTGGTCATGTCTGCGAACTGGTTCAGATAATTTACCTATAAGATCTTTATTGATAATCTGTCTACGGCTTCAATTTACCAACGACATCTTGTCCGTGCGACTGCTGATTATATTTCGACATACATGATAACTATGATCAGTCTTGAAAACTCTAGCGAACAGAACTGGGTTGTTATCGATTCAGTTCCTGTCCTTAGAGTTGACATTTGCAATAACTCAAGAACGAAGGGTCTACGTAGAAACTGGATTCGATTTTGGTCAACGAGTTATTATACGATGACTGAAATCATAAAAAAACCGAACATCACACGGCTCGCGATGTTCATTTTTCCAGTGTCAGTCATGGGATCAAACCAAGTTTACAAAAATCAAATTCCGTTTTTATGACTGAAAACGCTTGGTGATCTAGGTATAAATCTTTCAACACTTCCATCCGGTAACATATAAGCCAATTTTCCAAGTCACCATTGCAACAAGAAAATCACAAGTAATTTTAACGCTTTTCCCGAATAAAATGAAAGAAAATCTGGTGTATGACAATAAATTGTCTCGTGGTTAGACTCTTGTTCTAGAAATCTAAAAAGTGTACACATTCAACGCAATTACTGCCGGGTCCAGTCATATCGGAGCTGTAATACTTGTTAAGGTCAAATAGATTTGTTCTATATTTTTTAACTATATATATATATATATATATATATATATATATATATATATATATATATATATATATGTGTGTGTGTGTGGTAGGAGGAAGTCTGAGTGAATGTGTGTGTGTATGTGTGTGTGCGGCAAAATAGGGAATAATTTTTAAAAGTTTAAAAAACAACGCTCTAAATCTAAATTTTCATAATTAACTTTACTATTCAAGCAAATTTTATATTAAAATTCAGCTCAATATTTGTGAGCAAGAAAAGAAATGACAAAACATCTATGATTTACTTAACACTGAAACCAAGCCAAAAGAAATTTCCGAAATAAATAAAAAAAAAATGTTACATCCTCAATCAAGCCCAAACCTTAAACCCCTCGATTACACGATATGGGGCGTTTTAGAAAAAAAATGCAACTTCCCATTGAAATATTTGTTCGCTTAAGGACTGCTATTTATGAGAGATGGATTAAATGAGTGAAGAATTTGTTTTGAAGGGATGCAAATCATTTCGAAGGCATGTGGATACATAATTTAAAAAATGGCGGCCAAAAGAGTAAATTTTCTTGTTTTGTGTCTATCTATTAATTTTCTCGCTTATTTTTTTAAATGAAATTTATCTTTTGTAATAAAGTTTTGTTATTATACTAGAAGATTCCTAATTTCACGTCCGCACCCTGCGTATATATCTAGAAAGATAAGGCAAATGCAAATTGTAGAATCACATGATGTTTTGCTAGAGGTAATTTTTCTCGTATGCAAAAACAGAATATTCTACCAACAAAAGAGATAGCATAACTGAAATGAGAAAAAAAAAGACAACACTAATTGTATTAATTATATTAACAAAACAAATTATATTTGATATTACCTACAAACAACAAAACAAGCCAACTTGAAAGAAATCTAATTAATCTCATCATAAACATAATAACGCAATCCACCCAAGCCATTAAGCATCAATTCAATTTAAACAAAAGAAAATATCACATGCCAAGCAGGAATTTATGATATTCATGAGAAAAAAATGTTCTAAAAATACATGAGCTCAGGTTCCAAAAATAGAATAAAAAAAAAAGATGACTTAAAATTTAGAACAGAACCATAAAATTACGGATCCTCATTTTGATCAAAAGAACGTAGTTCTAATAATAAAAATGAACACCATTTATTGCGATGATGATATATATAAAGTGATTTGATTCAAGTGTCCATTGTCTTAATTAAGAATAAATTGATACTCGCAGAATGAGCGAAAGATATGTATGTAATTAACTGAAATCTATCTTTCTTCATAGTACCTGGTGATCTTTTAGATAAATTACATTTCTCATGCTTTACTAAGATAGATAGATATTTTAAACTGTCTTGTGGAACGGAAACTAGAAAACAGCTTACCACGTTTGACAAAGTGAGCGCACAAAATGAAGAGAGAAAAAACATGACCATTTAAATTCTATATTTCATGGTCTCGACCGACGAGAATTTGCGGTTGTGGTGTATGCAATTTTTTTTTTTTTTTGAAAACATAAAAAAACACCACCCACCCAGGGCGTGAAAGAAGAGGACATTTTAGTGACGACGGGTCTTTTGATTGTCAGGACAGTAGGCACCGAAGACTGTAACCGATTGATGGAAATCAATTTCCAACCCGTTCAAGTACTTATATTATGAATTTTATGTTTAATCGATATATAAATTATGGCATTATTAAAATTTTACACTTTTGAGGTTGGTTTTCAGCAAGGATATCATAAAGTATATATATATATATATACATATATAAGTATTATTCTGTCCGGTTAAACCAGAGTTGGGAGTAATTCCTTAAGGATAAGAAAATCATTCAGGAGCTGAAGAGGTCCTGTTATATTTTTCTTCATGTTTTTGGTTTACACCAGAAACGAAAAGACAGAATAGAAATACATTTATAATCCTAAATTAACCGCTCTTTGTTTTTTTCTTTAAATATATATATATATATATATATATATATATATATATATATAACAGGTTTAGATTTATTTAAGTGGCTAATATTTATTTGGAAACTTTTTTTTAATAAATTATAGATGGGGTTCTTTTACTCTGTTGGGATGGATTCTTAGTTATTGAATACATTTAATATGTTTGTACTTGTAGTGACTGGTATTTTATTTATAGAATTATTTTTATTTTTCCTATTTAGTGCTTCGATGTTTTGTAAACGGTTTTTATTGTCAT
>OY757924.1:62358298-62385798 GCA_963585895.1 Sepioteuthis lessoniana | reverse complement strand
CCGTGGTGTAATGGTTATCGTCGTAGGAAATGGACACGGCGACTCGATTTCAAATCCTGGACGAGACTGATTGCATTTCACATAGCACTGATACCATTGGGAATAGTATCAATCCAATTATTACCCTTCCAGCTATGGGTAAATAGTTGGGCAGACTAGGTTCTTCAACCTTGGTGAGGCAACTAGTCTAAGAGAAGGAAAACTCTGAATTCAAACCTGTTAAACTTCGCTTAAAAAATGACCTTGTGTCATATCCTGCCCGAGCGGAGGGGTTGGGTAAATATGGTAACAAGAGGAAACTACAATAACGGCCGACAATAGAGAATGGACACGGAGACAAATGAAAGACGAGGGTACTGACTAGAATAGAAGATAAAAGATATAATGGTAAGGTCGATTAAGAACAAAACTAAAAAGATTACATGACGTTATGAATTTATATTCAGCGTTTTATTCACTTTTTATTCATCAATGATAATAATGATAATAGAACACTTAAAAAAGTAACAAATTGGAAACATTAAAAAATGTACAAAAAAAAAGAGTTCTAAAATGTACAAACATGAAAACGCAACGGCTTGATGACATACATGGAAACTGGTTTTAAAAAGTCAGTACTATCCATGACAGACTGGCCAACGAAATAAATAGATGCCCACAGGAGATAGATAAAACCAAAGTGATGACATAAGGAAATACCACCTCTAAAAAGGAACCCCGAACAACTACAGACCCATAATGTGGAAAATACTAGCGGCGAAAATTAGGGAATAAATTTGCGATTCGCTAATAAGCCGTAGACTGTTCCCCAAGAAACAAAAAAGAATGCCGCTAATGGGCTAGAGTTACAGAAGAGGTACTTCGTAATGATCAACATATCCTCAAGGACAGCTAAACAAGACTCAAAAAGCTAGATATGGCATAGATGGACGAAAAAAAAAAAGTATATGATATGGTTCTGCAAAGTGGGATAATAGCCCGTATTAAAATATACAAGATATTCTGCACCTAAGAGCAGTACTTCTGCTGTCACAAAGTTTATCGGAATTTCTATGCAAAACAGGTAATTCGAACTGATAACAGGAAGAAAAAAGCTGTTGTCCCGGCTGACCACAGGGTTAAACTGAAGGAAAGGGAAAAGCGAATAAGTACCGAGACCTTGCTAGAGAACAGAAAAAAAACTGTTATTGTACTTGGCGCGATCGGTACGATCATCAAAAAGACTGGTTGAGGGACTGGAGGATCTGGAAATAAGAGGACGAGTGGAGACCATCGAAACTACAATATTGTTGAGATCGGCAAGAATGCAATGAAGTGTTGAGGAGCCTTGCTGTCATTCAGACTCAAGTGGAAAACTAGCAGCGGACGCCATTGTGAACAACTCTCAAATGAGTTAAATAATACAAAATCCTATTTACCAACCCCTCCGCCCGGGCAGGATATGACAAAAGGTCAGTTTTTAAGCAGAGTTTAACAGGTTTTGAATTCAGAGTTTTCCTTCTCCTAGACTAGTTGCATCACCAAGGCTGAAGAACAGTCTGTCCTACTATTTACCCATAGCTGGAGGGAGAATAATTGGATTAATACCTTTCCCAAAGGTATTAGTGCTATGTGAAATGCAATAAGTCTCGTCCAGGATTTGAACTCGTGTCGCCGTGTCCATTTCCTACGACGATAACCATTACACCACGGGCACCTCCACAAAATAAATACTAATAGCGAGCAAAATTAAATAAGATGCAACAAAATTTTAAAAGTAAGTTATGTGGTGACTAATGCACAATGACCAGTCTCATAATGAGCAAATTCAGCAAATTAGCGCAAAGAAAGTATAAAAATAGACACGTAAGACTGCGTGGAGCAGTTGATCTTCTAGGAATTGCGCAAGAAATTTCAATTTGACCATACGAACAAGTATATGCACAATCCAGAATGTGTTTTCAAGAATAAGACGCACAATGTTTTCTGGATTTTAGATAAACAAACTGATCACCGAATCTCGGCCAGACGACAAAACCCAGTCAAGTAAAAAATAGAAAAAAAAATGCCGTATAGTAGACTTTGACGTCCGGGCAGACCACAGAGTAAAATTGAAAGAAAGCGAAAAGAGAGATAAATACCGAGATATTGATAGAGATCTACAAGAAAACAAGCAATGGAGCATCAAAGTGATGGGGATGCCGATTTTAATTGGTAATCTTGGAACAATCCCAAAAAGATTGTTAAAGGTACAGAAAGACTTAGAAACAACAGGACAAGTGGAGACTATCCAGTCTACAGCGTTGTTGAGATCACCCAGAATATTGAGAAGAACATTGGATACTAACGTTGGTGAAATACAGTCACAAAGGAGTGAATATAATAATAATTTGGGTTCAGTTATATGCTATCAATTATTCCAAATAAGATACCGTCCACACGTTTGTGTTGTTTCAAGTATTCCAATTCAATAGTAATAATTTCTAACAGCTTTATTTTTCTCTTAGATGTTCGACTCACACTCAAGTTCAGTACATTTCATATATACGATCATGTGCACTGACTTTACACAGGAGTTTCACGGTAATTTTCTAATGCATGTCAAATGAAATGTCGTGCATGTGATATGGTCTGTCAATTAAAATCTTGGAGGAATCCCCGTGGTATATTGGATAACGTCCTGGGCTGCAACGTCGTAATCAGCTATTTCGAACTCCAGTCAGGCAATTACATTCATTGTCTGACTAATACCCTTGGAAACTCAGTAAATCTCCTTATCATCGCAACCTATGGGTTTGATATTACGATTAGTGTTTTTCTTCAAGGATGATTTTGCGATTAAATAATCCTCAAAGGATGATATGCCATTAAACAAAGAAACCAAATCAATCCTGATTCAAATTTTACATTATTGAATTAACACATCGCTACAGGAAAGCAACGAAAACATCGATGTATTATACGAAAAAGATGCATATTGATTTGACGTGTCTCTGATTTAAGGGTAACACTACGAAGTCTATATTTTTAAGGTTTTGTTAGCAGGCAGGTAGTTACTTGTGTATACAAAATGATACATGTGCGTGCTACCAGGCGATTGTTTGCATATATATATATATATATATATATATATATATATATATATATAAAAGATTAATGTTGTTATCGTGTTCGATCGGAATACACAACTGAAATATGATATAATTATAAAACATTTCAATACAAGATATAATAATAATAATATGAAAGAACGTACGCAAAATTCTCAAATCAACCATATATATATATATATATATATATAATATATATATATGGTTTGACTTTGAGAATTTTGCGTACGTTCTTTTATATTATTATTATGATTATATTTTGTATTGAAATACTTTTTAATTATATCATATTTCAGTTGTGTATTCCGATCGAATACGATAACAACATTAGCCTTTTTTAAGGGCTAAAGCCAATTTACTTCGTGGGTAGATTTTTTCGATCCAAATACCAATAATTTATTCTCGAAAACATCTTTATCCAAAAAATGGATTTTTTCCTTTTTTTCTGTTCGGAAATAATATTAGAGACCATTACCCTGGATCGATCCCACTGCAACAGATACTAAACGTTACTTTTAAGTAAGTTAATTTTCTATCTTCCCTTTCTCCGCCCATATCAGAATAAATGTGTAACGATATAAGAAAAAAAAAATTAGAAAGGCTATGTTTATCCAACTAAAGTCTTGATAGATGTGTACTCAGTTAACATGCCCATGAATTTGTTTTTCTACTGTCTGTTACATAATAATTGTTTGCCGAATATATTTTCTGCCGCCATATACTTGTCCTCTTTCCGGAAAAAGAATCATTAAAAATAACGATATATTTCATCGTTTGCAATTACTCTGAGATAATAAACATTTCTCTCTTTTCCTGCAAAATGTTAACAGACGGGTAATATTGTTTGTTTAATGGGGCTTATTTAGGAAGAACTATGCCGACAATAATAAGTATCTTTGCAATTCTAATGGTAAAATAAGTACCAATATATTATAATGCAGTTATAGGTATATACTTACATTGAAGATTTGGCATTCATCCGTTTATTGAGTAGGAAGCAATAGAAAACTTGTGTGAAATGAACCTATATCCTCTCAAGCATAATTTCATTGCATGTTTGATTAAGCTCTCATATTTATAGCAATACCGATAGAGGATGATTGGAGGGGGCTGTAGAATATGCCGGTTAAGTCATCTCTCGCAACGAGTATCCAGTATATGATGCTAAACTGCATCTGATGGGGAGGCTCCAGTCCTGGAGCTTTAGGAAATATAGATTACTCCTTCATTACTTATTGCTCCGATATCCACACTGATCTGGAGTGGTTTTACCTGTTAGGTTCCTATTTTTGAGTCAAACAAATATAACAATTTACTATACATGAAACCATTTAACTATGTGCAAATAAATTATTAACGTTCAACTGAAAAATCAGTTTTACATAGTAAAATGTTTTCAAGAATTGCTAAAAGGAAAAATTACTCTTACTCTTAGATAGTAATGGTTGAAATCATTTAACCGTGTACACACAAATAATATGGGGGTGTCCTCGTGGTGTAATGGTTAAAGCGATGGACTGCGGAATCGTAGTAAGCGAGTTCGTACTCCAGTCGCGCTATTACGTTCACTTTCGGGCAAATACCCTTGGGAAAGGTATGAACCCCCTTATCCTCCCAGCAATGGGTTAAATAGTACCACCTCTGATCTTCTTGGAGAATGGCTTTTGCATTAAATAACCTAAAAGGAGTTGATATGCCATTAAAACAAAGAAACCAAACAAATAATATGGGAATCGTTAAAAAATGTTACCGACAGATTATTCATTTGCCTATCATATACATTTAATGCTTATGTGTAAACATGATTTGATATAAAATAACCTAGGGGGTTTGATGTGTGTCATACAAAACAACTAAGCTAATTTTTAAGTAAAACAAATCAATATTTATCTATCAGATTTCATATAACATATTGATCTAGTTGAAACTGGAATTAATTTAATAGATATCAACCTTTATTCTCAAGTTCGAATATTATCGATTTTTGATAATAAGAATAATCCATATATATATATATGTGTGTGTGTGTGTGTGTGTGTGTGTGTATGTATGTGTTCATAATAAAGTTTAATATGATGAGAACAGTGTTCATTATCGCTGATAGAGCGTATGTATTTAAGTTATTAGAGTGAATGATGATCGTAACCCGTAAATTTCCAGCCTATATTCTAATCAGGATTTGAGTTAAGGTCGGTATATTTTCATATGATGTATGCTAGTGGTGGGTTTGTGGATCAATCTGAATACAGCTTGCTATTCGACGTCGCTATACCTTGTTTCTTCTTTAGATTTATTAAAAGACCCACCAACTTTTCGGCTTTTATCCTTTCTTCTTTATTATGATGACTATATTATTATTATTACGACTAGTAGTGAGTTTTTCACACAAGCAGTAGTTGATAGTATATTACTGTAGTCCGAGTGATCTCAAATCTCAATGACTCGTCTCAGGATTCTGGCCGACCTTAAAATACTACAGTTTGAATGGTCTCGACTGGTACTCCGATTTCCAACTCGTCCAGCCTTTTTACAAAAACTTTGGTGATCGTTCCGGGTGTATTAAAAATAGATATAAACGTCGCTTTCATGTTCCATAGTTGATTTCAGTTCTGCGGTAAAGTTTAAGTAATTGTCTTTCTTTTCGTTTTGTTTGATTATCATTCTGTGCTCTGTAACCACGTCAAAGTCAACAATTCGGCCGTTTCTCATTTTTTTTTTTGGTTTGTTAACTTGGTCTAGTCGCCTGGCCGAGTCTCCTGGGCGTCTTCTGCTTTTCTTAAAATGATCATTATAATAATACTACCACCACCGCTGCTAACATGTGCCTAATTTGCGAGCTGTATCAATACATCATTCATCTACTTATCTCGTTCCGGTTCTAATCTATTCATTGTTTATATTTCCTGTTTTATTTGTATTTTGTGATACTTACTCATTTTCTTTCCTTTTTAGCACTTATTTATTTCCTGTGCATGTTTATTTTTATTTAACTTAAAATAAGAATAGTTTTCAAGAAAAATAGTGCTCGAAGCTGCGATGAACGTCTATTCCATAAGATTAAAGAGAGAGAGAGAGAGAGAGAGAGAGAGAGAGAGAGAGAGAGAGGGAGATAGCAAATAAATGGATCGGATCATCTTATTCTCGACAGCCTATAACATAACCCAGGTTGACTGTTGGAAGAAATAATGAGGAATTCTTTCATGCTCCTGGTACCACGTGATTCTATAAGATCCGATCTATTTTGAGATGTGAGCACTGTCCAATAACCTCATTTAGTCTACAGACGGCATTAGACCTCCGATCCTACTGGATTCCAATTATTCACTTCTGTCTATTTCCAAAAGAAGCTGGGAAACCATCAGGTAAACGGTTTGATATGAAGTCTCAACATATAACATCCTTACGATCACAGAATCAAAGCTAAACCTGGTTGTCGGTGTCTGAGCCAACCTCAAAGAGAAAAATCTGAAGAGACTTTCCGTATTATCTTCATGTTTTTTTCTCCTTTTTCTGATTAGAAATTACACTGGAAAAATATCTGCTGCTTGATTTGGCTTACCCCTGACTTAATGAATCTCAACATCGTAAGATTTTATCTCGAACCCTCTGATTGAATGATTTCTTGATTTTAACGGCATGTCATCCCATCTTGGGTTATTTAAGAGGTTAGGGAATCACCTTTATCTTTCCATTTTTTTGTAAATGATTTATAGTGTTTTTTTTTCTTCCTATCGAATGCGAATAATTTTGATAATTCATTCTAATCATTTAGATAATTAGATCTATTAGACTTATTGATCGAAATCAAACAGATTCAATTGCTCTGTCACATTGGATCTGGGAATAATGGCTATGGAAAGGTACTAAACTCTCACCAGATCTCTTGAGCTGGAGGCTAACGATCAGATGCAATTAAGACTCATACCAATAAAACCACTTTTTTATGAAAGGGGTCTTAGTCCGCTGTTTTGAATAAATATGGTTAGGTTTATTAGTTTAATGGCATATCAACTTTGTAGGCTATTTAATGCCAAAGCCATTCTCCTAGAAGAACAGTAGTGGTACTATTTAACCCCTAGCTGGGAGGATAAGGGGGTCCATACCTTTCCCAAGGGTATTTGTTCAAAAGTGTATGTAATAGTGCAAATGGAGTTCGAACTCGCTTACTACGATTCCGCAGTCCATCGCTTTAACCATTACACCACGAGGACACCCCCACTTGTTGAGAATAGAGTAAGACTATTCTAGGCCCTAGCAACGGAGGTTCGAACGAAACCACGCCTATTACATCGTACATTTTGATATAAATCGTTACATTGAACGAGTCTACGTATTATTGTGTTGAGAAGCAACAATAACTAACTAGCGAATTACAATGTAGCTCTGTGAATAGAATCTGACCTGGTTTGATTGGAGATCACCTTCAACGCAGTCATTTTCTAGCGACGAGGCTACGAGAGAATACTGGCCTGTGCAATGATTAAGTGGTTTAGCATCAGGACTATGGGTGACATGTTACACATACCAAAGTAAACAAAAGAACCACCTGTATCACTCTCATTATTTGCTAGTCATATAAAACCACCGAATCCGAAACTTCCTCATGTCGGAAATGACTAATTCGATGTGCACTCCAAAATTGAAAAAGGTTGGGCACGGAGAAAAATAATTAAATTTACGAATTATATATATTCTATTGTTTTTTGGGGGGTGGGGGCATTTTTACTTGTTCAAGTTCTATATAACCTAATATTGATTTCTGCCAAACCCACTGCACAGACAGGATGCGACTCAAGGTCAATTCTTAAGCAGAGTTTAACAGGTTTTAATTCAGTTTTCCTTCTCCTAGATTGGTAGCCTAACCAAGGCCAAAGACCTCAGTCTGCCCTATTATTTGCCCATAAATGGAGAGAGAATAATTGGAATCATACCTTCCCCAAAAGTATTAGTGCTATATGAAATGAAATCAACCTCATTTAGTATTTGAACTTGTATCGATGGGTCCATTTCCTACGATGCTGCCCATTACACCACGAGCATCTTCATAACTTGTTATATGTATTCATCAACCCATTGATAAGAGTATCATGTGACCCATGTTAAGTGGAGTTTAATAGTTTTTTTAATTGGCATTTTTCTTCTATTATACCGGTTTTCATATCAAGGAGAATGAGTCAAATCTGCCCAACTATTTGCCATTGGCTGGTGGGAGAATATTTAGATTCGCACCTTTCCCAAATGTAAAAGGGTTATGTAATTTGCAAACAACCTCATCGAACATTTGGAAATTTACTAAGCTTTTTGCTTAGATGTGGTACAAGGCCATATGAAAGGGGCACCCAATGAGACTCGAACTCACTCGTGTAGGTTTGCTAGTCGAGCTTGCTAACCATTACACCACCAGAGGCGCCTTGACTGTTCTAACAATTGGAAATTTACTAAGCTTTTTGCTTAGATGTGGTACAAGGCCATATGAAAGGGGCACCCAATGAGACTCGAACTCACTCGTGTAGGTTTGCTAGTCGAGCTTGCTAACCATTACACCACCAGAGGCGCCTAACCTCATCGAACATTTGAACGATTCTCAACGACAGTAATCATTATGCGCCACTGACAACTACCAAGCAAGTTATGGCTCTCTCAATTATTGGTTTTAGTATAATTATATCGATCTGTTCAACACTAAAAAAAATTCAAAATATTCGTTTTAATGTGTTTTAACTATCATCAACCTTGTGAAGAAAGCTTCCACGATGTGGCACGCGCAGAATAGCCTGAGACTTATCTTTGTTTTGTTTTAATGCATATCAATATTCGTGGTTATTTAATGCCAAAGCCATTCTTGTGAAGGAATAGAAGTGACACTTTAACTATAAGCCTGTTCATATATTTCTTAATGGTATTAGTTCGAGAATGAACCTAATAGCACAACAAAAGTTCGAATTTCGCTTACTCCGAGGATGCAGTACAGCACATTAGACACTGCGACACGTGACTCCCCTTTGAGAGTTAATAATTTTATACATAATGAAAATTCACTGGCATAAGCGTTATTTTAAGTACCACCTTACAGCCGGTGGGGCCAGACTGAGATCGAAGCTAAAATAGATAAATATGCATATTTATCATATTTACCAGCTCCCTCCGCTCGGGCAGGATATGACACAAGGTCAATGTTTTTAAGCGGAGTTTAACAGGTTTGAATTCAGAGTTTTCCTTCTAGACTAGTTGCCTCACCAAGGTTGAAGAACCAAGTCTTTCCTACTATTTACCCATAGCTGGAAGGAGAATAATTAGATTCATACCTATCCCAAGGGTATTAGTGCTATGTGAAATGTAATCAGTCTCGTCCAGGATTTGAACTCGTATCGTCGTGTCCATTTCCTACGACGATAACCATTCCACAACGGGCACCTCCATGTGCATGTTTATAAACATAAGCCAATCTGTGATTTAAAAAGAAATCTGTTCCATATATATTTTTGATATGACCAAATATAACTTTTAAAGCTGATTTTTTTAAAAAGTTCTTTCTTTGTAGGCTTTTGGAAAACATTTATAGGATTAATACATTAACATATTTAGAAAAAAAAGGTTTTCCTTAGACTTCTCAGCAGTAGAAATTTCTCAGACAATTAGTTTATCACTAGTGGAAACAATTTAAAGAACGAACAAATAATTATGAGTGAGAATGTATAAAAGTATGCAAATTCACACATATGCTGATAATTTTATATAAATACCGGTGCAGATGAACATACGGAAAAATTGTAAATTCCGAAAAAAAGATTTACACACACATATCTTTGTCTCTCCTCCCACCATCTTTCTTTCTATACACGAGGGTGGCTCAAAAATTCTAATTCCCACCCAGTTTTTATGGGCTTCACCTGGACAGAAATGCAGACAGAAATATGAATTAGTTTGTTTCTTTTCTAGTTCCTTAAGAATGTTTCTACTATAAAATTGTTCAGCTCTTCTTTTTAGTTGCGGCTTAGAAATGTTTCAATGAAACTTGAATACACATAACAACACTAGATCAAAAACAGACGCATGCATATATATATATATATATATATATATATATATATATATATATATATATATACACACGAGTGCGCATGTCCAGCGTGTATTGATGCAGATGAAAATTCAAGCAAATATACTCATAGACACACACATATGTTGCAAGAACATGTGTATATTGGTGAATATATATATATATATATATATATATATATATATATATATATATGTGTGTGTGTGTGTGTGTGTGTGCGCGCGAGCTTGTGTTTGCCTGTGTGTAGGTCACAGGATATAAAAGTATTTATATAAACATACGTGTGTGTTATTTCAGGTTTTAAGCCAAGTGTGTAAAGCCACGTGAATGATGAACAATGGGAAGATTTTTGGGCTACCATAATTTTTTTTGAAAACGACACAATATTCTATAATAAAAGTCATTCAGGCGGAATCAGTACAAATCGCGTCCAAAAGAGCCAAGTCTGATTTGATTCTTGACTTGTATTCATATTAGAGTTAAGTCAAAATATTGAAACAATAAATAATCAATTCCCGATTTAAAAATAATTCAATAATACCTTATGTTCCAACCAGTTTTCTTTCGTTGTTATGTTGTTGAATAAACTGTTTCAAATGCAGCCTTAACGCTTGCTGGTAGCGGCTCATTTTGATATATGCAAAATGGTTCAAAATATCCGCACATGAACTGATGTATGTTGCAAAAAATTAGACAACAACAAAAAAGAAAAATAGTGTTACTGTTCCATATCTACATAATGTAATGTTTCATTCTTAGACGCATTAGAATCGAATACTCTTTGATACAAAGCTGCTTATATTAAAACGCTGACAAAAAAGAAATATCTACTTGATGCACGAAAGTATTAAAAGAACTTACAGCTGATTAACATCAAGCAAAATAAGCTATTTTTCTGCATTTACTCAACCTCTCTATTACGTGACGTAAAGTCAATATAGCCGGTTGGAAATTAGAGTCCACAATTGACTTGAGCAGAATCTTACTCCTGGTGAAGGAGTTGAATAAAGACATGTATCATTTATCAGTATTAGTTTGACATAAGGTCAGTAAAACGGAACAGCACTGACAATCGAACTCATTGGAAAAGTTCTGCTAAACTCACGATACCCTTCCACTAGGTATCTCCTGATAGAGACGCAATAAGAACTGAAGACAGCTGTTGAAATTTACCTCTTTTATGATTTGTCTCTTATATTTTGCTTAAATTCGGGCGGTTCGGTTTGGTGTCTATTTAATGGCATATGGAACTTCATTGGTTATTTAATGCTAGAACCATCCTTGTAGAAGGAGAGTTGTGTTATTATTTAATACATAGCTGGGAGGGGAAAACAGGGTTCCTACCTCTCCCAAAGATTTAGTATAATAGTGAACATAATAGACTGATTGGAGTTCGAACTCATTTACTACGATGCTGCAGGCCTGTATGCCAGCCACGACACCACGCTGAATCCCTCTAATTGAAGTGTCAAAAAGTTTGAGTCGGCAAGGTATTAGTTTATTTTACGCTTTCTTTTACAAGAAGACGTTTGAGGTAGGTTGGTTAATTGTTTTGTTTTACAGCGCATCAAACTTTTCGGGTCATTTAACACCAAATTAGATTTCAAGCAACTGAGTTTCGTATAAGTATACTTTTTGTTTACAATCACTTAAATGTTTAATCAGTTTAGCTACATGTCAAAACCAGTTCTATTTCAAGCAATTAAGTTCAGCATAAATACACAGTTTTGTTCTATTTGACCCATAGATAGTACCCTATCAGGTGCTACCACTTTGGGCCAGAGTGGACCTGAGAGCCATGGTAATGAAGGGATACTCTGCAATCCCCCAAAACTCCATCATCACTGAATCCTCACCATCCAGCTCCAGCTTTACTGGAATTTCACCATAAGATTGTTGAGTGTCATATCCAGGACACGCGTTGGCGGGGTCTTTTCCCTCTGAAAAGGACCAGTCGGTGTATTTTACAACCTCGGCCAACTAGGCAAAATGTCTTTTCAGTATATAATCTGAAGTAAAGCGTTAAACAAACATAAAAATTAGAAGCTCCTTTATATTACATTTTGAACAGACTGCAATAATTTGAACTCCCTCCCCAGGGAAAGTCCCATAGACACTGTCTTTAAGCTTGATGAATAACTTCATGTACTAAGGGGAATGAACCTTTTTAGTATCTTATCAGTTTAGTTTAGCGAGGTATGCAGAACAAACTTAAATTTCATTCAGAGGTAGATTTTTATTCTGCCAGTCTATATGCGTATTTAGCGTAATTGTCATCGCTGTACTTAATGAAATCGGTGACCAGAGTTCAAATCCCGGACGAAGCTGTTTATGTTTCACATTATGCTAATGCACTTGGGAAAGGCAATAATACGTTGTCGTCGTCTCTCTCTCTCTCTCTCTCTGTCTCTCTCTTCCAAATTTGGAGGAATACTATGAAAGACGAGCGGCCTTGTTGGCTAGGGCTGCAGAATACACCGATTGTATCTCTGCAGAGGGGTAAGACACTCCCAACGAATGTCTTGGATATTACAATAAACAATCAGATGGTGAGGCTTCAGTAATGTTGTTTTTTTTTTGTGGAATGTGGAGTACCTCTTCATTGCTATAGCTCTCAGGTCTACTGTTAAATGATCAAATAGTTATATTTGAGTTTATCATGACAATAAAATTATATGTATCACTAAAAATTCAATTAACCATCGTTTATTTGCGTACACACCTTTAAATGATCAAAGGGTTCTATTTCAGACAATTCAATTTAGCATAATCATTAATTTCACTAAATGTAAATGTCATAGAACACAGATTAAAAGTCAGTTCTATTTGCCCCATTGATACGACTATCTGGTGCTACGACTCCGGGCCAGAGAAGACCTGGGAGCAATGGCAATGAAAGGGTAATCCAATTTCCCAAAACTCCAGTATTGCTGTAGCCCCACCATCAAATTGTTTAGTGGCCTATCTCTGAGTCAGATAGAACAGTTTGACATTTAAACTAAATAATTTGGATAAACTGAATTGTTTGAAAGCCTACTTTTTGATCACTTCACTGTCTGTAAACAAACGACTGATGTTTCATTGAATTGTTAGATATACATAGCAATACTTGAAAACATTTAGCAAAGTGCAAACAAACGATTATTATTAAATACAATTTATCGTATTTGATAGAAATAACAGAAACCATTTAACTGTGTGTAAAAAAGAACTCAGGCTCGTTTCAAAATAGTATCTACAAAATGTGTTTAGAAATCATTTATTTAATCTGTATACATTAAAAGCATTTGGCTTTAATAACCTACAATGGTTGATATGCCATAAAAATAAACGAAACGAAACCAAACCAAACAAGGAAAGAAGAGGCCTTTAAATCTCAGGCGACCAGTCTAGAAGAAAAAAATTCCTGTTCAAATCAGTCATTATTCACAAAAAACGGAACCTGCCTATGTTGGAATCAATACGTACTGTCAGTGCATCTATTCGACAATAATATGGGCATTTTTCTTGACTTGTAGATTTTCGTTATAGCTGATAGAACCCCTAACTCCGATATTTCTAGGTTTTCAGGCAAATAAGTCCTGTAAATTTCATATCCTACCAGATACCACTTTGCTGAATGTTTTTGACAAACTTTTTAAAATCTAAAAGGCGGGATTAAAGGATTTTAAAGACAGAAATCATTAATTTTCTATGAAATAATATCACTCTGCCAAAAGGGCTTAGAATTTCGCTGACTGTACCGAAGAGTAAGACTCCTTTCCCTCCCCCAAGAAAAAAAATGGTGTCCTTGGTAAGATAAAAAAAATGTGTCTGATTGTTAAACACCAAAGCTGGAAGTCTATGAAAGTGGAATGCCCCTTTGTCGTTCCCAAGTCCACATATTGGACTCGTAATACCTAATTGAGACCTATATGCAGGTCAAATTTGTGTGTTTGCAAATTACTTGCATTTCACAGGAATACACTAGGTTATAAAACCGTAAACAAGAATAAAACTTTCCGTTTTCGTATTAGAAAATATTCGGATGAAGAAAAATTAAAAACGTATAACATTGCACTGATGATGCTAAGATATTGTCATAGAAAAATAAATACATTGCGTGAGTATTTCGTTTTGTTTTTTCTATTTGATATTTACACTCACTAACCATATATATATATAGTTTTTAGGTATTACTATATATACAGTGTTTATATATATATATATACTGTATAGGTATTAGAATATATATATATGCATATATATTAGAATATGTGTGTGTATATATATATATATACATATATATTAGAATATGTGTGTGTATATATATATATATTACAATATGTGTGTATATATATATATATATATATATATATATATTAGAATATATGTGTATATATATATATATATATATATATATATATTAGAATATATGTGTATATATATATATATATATATATATATATATATATATATTAGAATATATGTGTGTGTATATATATATATATATATATATATATATATATTAGAATATATGTGTGTATATATATATATATATATATATATTAGAATATATGTGTGTATATATATATATATTAGAATATATGTGTGTATATATATATATATATATATATTAGAATATATGTGTGTGTATATATATATATATATATATATTAGAATATATGTGTGTGTATATATATATATATTAGAATATGTATATACATATATCTCACACAAACATACATGTTGACATTTTTGCACCCTAGAAAAGAGTCATACATATATATATATATATATATATATACGCTGATACGAACATATATGCATTAAATGTACCCAGAGACACACACATGCATTGATATAAAATATCCACTGTTTGACACATACACACAATATATATATATATATATATATATATATATAATCACATACCCTAAAACGTACGTGCGTATGTATATATATATATATATATATATATATTGAGAGAGACAGAGCAAGAGAGGGAGACGCCTTCATACACAATGACATTAACAGAAAAACACAGGCAGAAGGATATATATATATATATATTAAAAATATATAAATATTCTAGAATGATGTTATTTTTTGTAAGTCTGATATAGTGAGGTTTGTCGTTTGTTTTGTTTTTTTATCTCAATAAAAAGTAAAAAGTCGATTTTGTAAAAATACCACATCAAAGTAAGGATATTTATTTTTATTTCAACATAATTTGTTTTATTATTTGTAATATATAGTCTCTTGGGTTTGTCATATGAAACTTGGGTAGACAGGCGACTAGAAATCGATGCCAGACACGAAAATGTTTCCTTTGCAAAAATTAAAAGCTTAACAACATGTGATGATTATAATGATAATTATATTCTATACTTTATTACTGTCTTATCTCGTTATTTAACTTTTTTGTGCACGGTACTTTGCTTTTTTAAAGCTTAGTCTGAGTAGAAAGTTAGGGGTTATATATAATAAACCAAAAAAGCCTTTGCCTAGTCTGCTGGGGCTGTAGAATACACCGACTGTTTCTCTGTAGAGGGGTAAGATCCACCAACCAACGAGTGACCGGGATATGACATTAAACAATCTGATAGTGAGGTTTCAGCAGTGCTGGAACTTTGGGGAATGCGGAGTACCCCTTCATTGCCATCGCTCCCAGGTCCACTCTGACCCGGAGTGGTAGCACCTCATAGGGCCCAATCTATGGGTTAAATAAAACTAACAGCATACTTGTGCTAGAATGAATTGTTTGAGTAAACTGAATAGCTTGAAATAGAAATGTTTTTGACAATTAAACCGTACTTACATTTAAGCTGTGTGCTTATGCTTAACTGAATTATTTGAAATATAACTGTTTATCGACATTAAAACTGTATTTACACTTAACTGAATTGTTACATATAACTGCTTGAATAGTTTGAAATGGAAATGCTTTTGACAATTAAACTGTGTACTTATGCTAAACTGAATTGTTTTAAATAGAACAGATTATTTACATAAAAATGGATTTGACGTTAAATAACCTACAAAGGTTGATATGCCATAAAACCCACCAAACCAAAAAAGCCCTCGCAAACACCTATATATACTTTCAAAACACGATATCACTGAGTTAGGAAATTATTCTCTATCATACTAATCCTACCAGTAATGCTACTGGTGCAGTATCTGTCCCATCTTACCATTTCCCTCGACACAATATTGCCTTACCTGAAATTCTCTAACACTACTGGAATTGTAACTAGCATTTTCATGATATTTCATATCTACTAATTTGAAATATCATAAAGGTAAAAAGTGGAGGCACATTTAGCCTAACGGTTATCGTCTACAAAATGTAGTCCGTGACCTATTTTAAAATCGTAAACTATTGTTGTTTCAATTCATGCAAATGCCCTTAGAAGAGCATCAGTCTAACAGTTTTCCCACCCAGCTGTGGGAAAATTGTAAGAGAAACTAGGTTCATTACCATAGAATTAAGCTGTTAGTTGAGGCAAAGGAATGTTCTGAATTTAAACCAACTTTAGGCCTCGTAAAAAAGTGACCAGGGGTCGTATCGTGCCTGTAGGAGAATATCTGTTTAAATGTCCAGTGTCTCTGCGTCTATTCAACAGTAATATATGCATTTTTTGTCATGTATCAGGTAGTTAGTAGTCATAGAAAACCTACCTCTGGCAAAATAGTGCTGTTGATCTTAAATTTGTGCCAGATAGCACTTTGCTGAATGCTTACAACAAACTTTTGCAAAGTCTGAGATGACATACTGCAGGATTTCTGCAAAAAAATTAATACGTTTCTCTGAAGGAATCATACATGAGTGTTGCATTGTCTGACATTAATGTTTCTTCTAAACTCAAACCAAATTTAGACCACTTGAAGTTTGACCTTGTGCCACACCGTGCCCCTGACAGTTGCTTGGGATAAATAGTTTTGGGTATCGATTTATTTATTTTCTTCCTACAAGGCCGTTGATCGCTTTGACTTCCTTGTGTTCTTTCGATGCACCTTATCCTTTATTTCCGGGCCCCTTAGTAATTGGTCATGCTGAACAAACATAGTGCCATCTATTGTTGGGATGAAGAAATGGCCAGACAATTTTGTGTGCACATTTCTTTTATAACTTGTTTCTAAGGAAATATTTTCCTATTTCATAATCCTACTACACTAAGGAAATTGGTCCTTTTGTTATATGTAGGGATATGATGCGCAAATCATTTTCGAATATCTGAGCTCGTTAAATTCGCTTGACCAACTGATTTAACTTCAGCTTTATTTTTCTATATTCTTTGACCCCTCGTTCACCTGTCTGATGATCAGAGCCAAGTTCTCAAATTGATTTCTTCGTCATCATTTTTCCCTCACATCTATTTGATCTAACGTTTCTGAGTCCGATTTCTAATTCACTTTTTTTCAAATTTACAGTAAACCTCAAATTATAGACAGGGCAACAGATGCTTAAGCGGACATTATTTACTAATCAGATTTCTACAATCCGTTAGGATTCATTAAAAAATTTCAGAATTAAATGTCTATTTCTAAATGAGAGCCTTTATTGTGTCAAGATTAGTCGCTGTTACAATTAAAACAAATATTAACATACATTTAAATGTTTGAATGAATGTTGTGTAATCCAGCATAGACAAAACAGAAGACAATTTTGTGCTAACGTGGTAGCTGCCTGTATTAATATGCCACAAGAGTATCATAAACATTCCGCTCACTTTCGGCATGGTCTTAGAATACACTGACTGTATCCTCCGCTGAGGAGTTAGAGGCCCCTCCAAAAGTGGGTATCCTGTGTATGAAACTATCTAGTGATGCTTTTCCAGTTCTGTGGAGTACTCCTTCATTTCCATTACTCTCCAGTTCACTATAACCCATAGTACTGACAAGAGTTTGGGTCCTATCTGTAGCTCAAATAAACCTAATTGAAAGTTATTAATATTTGAGAAGAATTTCTCACACGATATACTGTAAATTAGATTTTTATAAAAGTATTATTGTTTACTTCGCTCCCGACGGCTGAGCACTCTGGCGTAGGAATTAACGACTGCCACTCGCGTAATGCAAAGCTCTTCGTATGAATTGAGCACTCTGGTATCCGGTAAGGCGAAATGTAAACAACTGAAAGCTACCTCATAATTCTTTATAATTCCCAAGCTGAGCAGTACGATACTATGTCTAACATCATGTTGGGCGGGTTTCAATCCCAGCTTGAAGCATCCTACGTGTCTAGCCATACTGAAGAGTTATGATACAACGAAACAGTCTCTCAGTGTATGACTATATATATATATATATATATATATATTATGAAATGGATGAAAAAGGTACGATATTTTTGTTCAAGAAAGTTGGATAAAACAAACTGCTTGGATGCCAGCAAGCAGAGGAATTTAAAATCTCAAAAAAAAAAAAAAAAAAAAAAAAAAAAAAAGAATGATACCATACCTTTCTTTTTTCATTAGTTATAATTAGCTTCCCGCGTTTAAAGAAGTTTAAATTCATATGACTATGGTGTCCCCTCTCTGTTGCCCTCATTTCTGAGTCCATTAGATGGAATAGTAGAAACTGTTTAAAACAACACCTATTAAAGTAGCAACCTTTGCTTTAATAGAATTAGTTCTAATGATTTTAATTGTACTTCGTACAAAAGAAGTTCACTTTCTCTTTTTAGGTTCCCTTTGCCTTCTTCAGGTCATAGAGTTGCCAATTCTCTTAGTTTCGCGATTAAAGTAACCATACTGTTGTTTTTATTTTCCCATTTTTACTTTCTAAATTATTTGTTGTTGTTTTCCTGTTTCTCCATTTTTTAGTTTTGTTAATGCTGGTGTTATTGGTAGCTGAAATCAGTCTGTCTTTATTTTTTTACATTGATTACGTCCCTGAATTGATGCACCTATACAATCCCCAATGTTGGTTAGTGTCATTTTCATTAACAGTGAGTGCGTCAATGTAATCTCCTCGAAAATATAGATGTGTGCATCGTCATCAATTTTGACGTTTTTTTAATCTATGATTCAAAACAGTTCGCAGTATCTAGAGTAGATCTCATCTAGCTTATCTCGGCGTTTCATCCAAGTGGTAATGGATACTAGATACGTATATGTATTTTTTAATCTATGACGGATTTAACCAACGCTAACTCCCAATTAAAAAAAAAATGAAGTCGAGATGAAGAGAAATCAAAGATCGTTGGAACCTACAAACCACGTGACACATAAGCCAGGCAGCTAAGAAACACATACACCGACTAATCCCCATCCAATCTGGTGAGGGAAGAGAATACATATAGCTCTTCTTGCCTTCCGATTCTCTCTTTGTCTCGGGATTTTGAACAGGTAGCAACGAGGTCAGAGTCAAGAGAGGTTGTAAGGTGGCAACAGGGAAAGAGGCCACAGGAGAACATGTTGAAAGGTATTCTGTCTTCACAAGCTTATCACAATTTTATTGCCAGTATAAAATGTATAATAATAATAATAATATATCTGAAAGACAATATTTGTTGCATTTAATGTTCTTGCTTGTGGCTTGCTGTTTTATTAAAAATTGTAGTTTTTTCGTTTTTTTAATTAAAATTATTGTTCGCCTACCTCCGACTGCGGGCTCGGATTTAAACACGCTTACAAACACAAGAATATCCGTACAAAATCAAGATCTAACCCTACAGCAATTCTCTCCCATATAAAAAATTTAAAACACAAACCACACAGCAGTAAATTCTAACCATGCAATTAAGGCTTAGTGGCGCAATTGAAATATTGGGACCATATTTTTATAAACTCGAATCTATTTAATTTCTGAGAAAACGACTGAAAAAAAGTATTAAATATCCCAAGAAATTGGATATGCCGAAACAACAAACAAGCAAACAAACAAGTATAATCTTATTAATTCAGTGTGCCTCATTGACCTGGTGGGTAGAAAGTTCACCAATGGTCTGGGAGACCTGGGTTCAATCCCAGGTCACGTCATACCTAAAGACTTTAAAAATGATACTTGATGCCTCCTTGCTTAACACTCAGCAATATAAGGTACGTATCAAGAGTAAAATGGAGCAATCTAGAGAAAGGAGTAGCACCCTCCCCAACAGTAGAAGATATTAAAAAGGGAGCCTTCTAGTCACCCTCGACTACGGTCGCCAACTTTACTTTTAGTAACCGGACATTGGCACAATGGTTAGAGTGTTAGCCAATGGCCCGGGAGACATGGGTTCAATCCCAGATCGAATCATACCAAAGACTTTAAAAAAATGGTACGTGATGCTACCTTGCTTAACACTCAGCATTATAAGGTAAGGATCAAGGGTAAAGTAGTGCAGTCCAGGGAAAGGAGTAGTGCCTTCCTCTACACCTCAGTGTTGTAGTTATCAAAAAGGGAGCGTTCGGGTCACCCTCGACTAAGGTCGCCAACAACAACAACAACAACAATTTAGTGCGTATCGTAAACGTTTGATAAAATATAAAGAAATATTTGATGGTCGTAGACTGTAGAGTAATAATCATATTAAACTGGGATTGGTCAGTTTTAAAATTTCTCATCTTTCTGCTATTAGGCGTATTAATGAAAATATATATAAAAAATGTTGTTTTTTTTTTTTCAAAATTCATTGGACTGTGCTTCAAAGAAACATAAAAAAAAGTTAATTGGAATTCTCAGTCTACAAATAGCATAACACTATTGACAGTTTTTCGAGATTTCATTCGCACAGAAATAAACAAGAAAATAGGCTCAAAGGATGTTGCTGTGGCAACTTCATTGCTTTAATGAGGCTTTCTCTGATTTATGATATGGCCAAGTATACTGCTGGCAATTATAATTTATTTCAGAAGAACTGTGCCCATGACAACTCTAAGGGACTTAGGGTTAACTGTTACGTTAAATAGTTGGTAGTATAGTTGCGTGAATGAAACATTTTTCTGGTCAAATGTCAAATGAGTACAAACTGTTTTGGGATAGTTCAAAAACCAAATATATAAAAAAAAGACCTCAAAGATTTATATGTTTATATACATGAGTTATAACGTGATTAGCTAAGGGAAAGATATGTGAATATGTATGCAAATATAAGGGTCATTCAATACACAAGGTAAATTTTTAAAAAGATTTGGCAATAAGCAATATTTACAGTCGAACTATTTTTCAAAGACATCAATAACGATGGGCCAAGAACACTGTTTGCATTAACTTTTTTTACAGACTGGTGCGCCCAAAACCTTATCTTTACCGAATATTCAATGTCTTTCCACCGTTTTTTCAACTCAAACTCGTCATAGCAAATCGATTCTTAGCCCATTTATAAAGATTGTTTTGACAAAAACATGCTTGTCAATACACATCACATATTCTTCTATAAATTTTACATCGTTTGCACATCTAAACTTGCAAAATATTGGGGGCAGACCAAGGCTCAAAATGAACCATTCTTTTTCATTTGAATGCAATTTTAATAGCCTCAAAACAAATACAGCTCAGAGATTAAACTCATTTTAGCAACAAATTCCATACAACGCAGAATTTACATTTATGTAAAGAACTGGGGAAAATATCTTGCTTTTTGCAAAAAAAGTTCCCATTATCTATTGAATGACTCATATTTCTGAGAATTTCTGTCGCTATATTTTCATTAAATAAAACGAGAAAACCAATTTGATGTAGTATCTATATTTGGTTTTCATATTTTATTTCGCTTTCGTTCTGTCAGATATGGTATTCTCCTATTTATTCATATTGTAATCAGTTGTATAATTTCCTTTGTAAAGTTTTCTAAGGGAACTAAAAAATGCAACTTGCATAAAGACGATAGAAGGAATAAATATGAATTGTTAAACAAGGTTAAACCAGTTTTATCACTTTGGAATATTGGGCTTTTACACCAGTATCATCTGCATGGAAGGATTTCGCTCATCATCCATTTTCGACTATATATATATATATATATATATATATATATATATATATATATATATATGCGTGTGCCGTTGCATGATTTTCGTCATAGAAAATGGGCAGAGTCTCACGAGTTCGAAGCCGTAACAAGACTGTTAGCATTTCACAAATCGCTAATATCTTTGCAAAAGGTATGAGTACAGTCAATCTCCCTAAAGCTTTGGATAAATAGTATGGCAGACTTGGTCCTTTCGCCATGGTTAGACAAACAGTTCGGGTGAAGGAAAACTCTGTATTCAAACCTGTTTAACTCCACTTAAAAATTAACTTTGTGCCACATCTTTAAATATGTGTCGAGAAGAACTGTATTTACCAAAATTTCCGCACAGACAGGATGTGACACAAGGCCAGAGTTTAACGGGTTTTAGTTCAGAGTTTTCCTTTTCCCAATTTTTTTGCCTAACCAAGGCTAAGTAGCAAGTCAACCCTGAAAAATATTGGTTCACTTGTGAGTGGTCTGACACACAAGTAGAAAATGATCCCTGTTGTCATTTACTGGATGAATGTATGGGTGAATAGACACCACTCATGCAAATGTGTTGGGCAGGTCATCCTGGCACCACAGAACAACCCACCTGCTGCATTAGGCGCTCTCCTAAAAAATGAGGTAAGCATAGCTGGCTTGCTTTTACCCAGAAAATTCAAGGCGGCAGCCATGTTAGAAGGCGAGTCATTTGACTTCTATAACCACGACTATTTACTAATAGCTGGAGGGAGTATAATTGGATTCATGCCTTTTGCACGTATATTAGCGCTACGAGAAATGCTAACCGTCTCGTTAACGTTTTGAACTCGCGTCACCGTAACCATTTTCTATGACAATAATCAGCACACAACAGCACTATATATATATATATATATATATATATATATATATATATATATATATACGGTGTCTCAAAATAGATCGAACCAGTAAAATGATATTAATTAATTACAGAGACAAGTGCAATGGCGGTTATTTGGAACACGTCCTATAAAATACATCCTTTGAGCTAGAGACATCAAATCGATATTCATTTAAATTGTTTTTATATCATCTTTCAGGACATGCATGTTTGTTTGAGTTTCTTATCTCAATTATAAATCATTATCAATGGGTTGCATCTATTTTGAGAGAGTTTTAAATGATTTTATTTCCAAAAAGCTCGGGGCGCAAATTATTTTTCCTCTCTCGTTCAAGGCGTTGTGATCGAGGACTAAGTCTTACTATAGAATACTATGTTCAATTCTGAAGCAAAAAAAAGTGGGGTGTCCTCGTGGTGTAATGGTTAAAGCGATGGACTGCGGGCCATTACGTTCACTTTCGGACAAATACCCTTGAAAAATGTATGAACCCCCTTATCCTCCCAGCTATGGGTTAAATAGTAGTACCACTACAGTTCTTCTAAGAAAATCGCTTTGGCATTAAATAACCTACAAAGGTTGATATGCCATTAAACAAAGAAACCATCAAAGAAAGAAGCAAAAATAGAACAGACCATTATTAGTAGTCGAGTTATTAGTAGTCCCATGAATATTAAGACACCCTATATATGAACTATTTTATACTACTTGTTCACTGTGAAGGCCTCCATGTTGAAATACCGACTTCTTTTATAATTTTCCTCATATGAACACCACTTGCTTGTCATTTAATATTTGCGTCCAATGATAAATCCAAAGCGGCAAATGAAATGTTCATATTTGGAGAAGTTTAATTTGTTCATGTTTTCCTTTGTTGGTTTTCTTTTTTCATTTGATTTATTTAATCACGTTTTAAAACTAAATAAGATATGCACTTGACTCACTACGCCATTATACTCCCTGGTGAAAACACGTTGCTTAATATCTCAAAATATTTTTCCTTTTCCATTATCGGCACGTTTGCAATTTTCCTTTTTTTTTTGTTTTGCTTTATAATTTATTTTGGTTTTTAGCTTTATATGAGAATTAGGCGATATCCAGTTAAATTAAAGTATTTTTCAATTTTCATGTTAAATGAACTTATTTTTTTTCCTTTACAGAAAAAAAAGGCAATAAAGCAACAGTTTTTATTAAATTTTAAAACATTAAAAAGGAGAAATTAATGTTTAAAAAGCAACACGAAAAATGATGAAAACACTAAACTCTAAACACCATGTTTCTTTGTTTTAAGGGCGTATCAACCCTCATAGATTATTTAATACCAAAGCCATCCTGGTAGAAGAAAAGCAATGGCATTATTCAATTTAGGAAGCGAAATAAGGGTGTTTATACATGTTGTAAGCGTCTTTGTCCCAAAGTGAACGTCACAGTTCGACTTGATTTTTAACGCGCTTTCTTTGAAGCCACAGCAAGTTAGCTATTTGGCTTCTAGGATGGCTCCAAAAAATGCACGGAATGTACCTACTCTGAATAAGTAAAACCTGTAATTCTTAAATACAAATTATAATTTTCTTCGGTATCAAAGCTTTAATCTATTTTCTGGAAGTAGATAATACAATCAAAACTGGGGATTATTAGAAATCATTTGCTTCCAAAATAAACAGCATTTAGTCAATAACAAAGACTAAAAAATCAATATCGTATTGAACGTATACTTTCTGTACATACAAGGTTAAAAAATGGCTTTCGCAGACGGATTTTTGACCACAAAAACAAAGATCATTCACAACACGAGATATTTACTTTGAAACTTACCGAACTTTAAAATTCCTCACATATTATAAAAACCTTTTTTTTGTATAAATTGAGGGCTATTCATTACACAAACCATTTCATTATACATGTATACGCATTAGATTAAATTTTGTTTATTTATGTGTATATATACATATATAAAGAGACATTTGCCGTAATTTGTTTTGGTCGAGCCTATGTAACACATATCAAGTTTTTTGGTACGAATAATCTAGTGGAGCTTATCCAACTACAGGTGTAAAATTAGTCTGAAGTCAGGGTTTTCCTTCTCCTTGAAAGGTGACAATATTCAAAGTTAAAGAGGCCAGTCTGCCCTACTAATTGCACATACATAAAATGAAAATAGCTTGATTCATACCTTTCGAAGGAGTATTAGTGCAATGTGAAAACTTAACTGCTACGTTTAAGTTTGAACTGGAGATTGAATTCATTGCTTACCATCAGGACCTCTAGGAGCGTTTCCTGAATACAGCTAAGTCTGCTAGGGCTGAGGAATACACTGACTGCATCTTTGTTGTGGGATCAGACCCACTCCCCAAAGAGTTAGGATCCATCAATGCTGGAGCTTTGGGGAATGCGGAATACACCTTCATTGCCATCGCTCCCAGGTCCCCTGGTCCGGAGTTGATGCACCGGATAGGATCCTATCTATCAGTCAAAGAGAGCTGTTTAACATTTAAACTGAGTGTAAATAATGACTTGAACTAATTAAGTTGCTTTAAATATAACAGTCTGATCATATAACTGTATGTAAACAAATAAGATATGTTTAATTGAATTATTTTCGTGATACACAGCCATACTAGTAAACATTAAACTTTGTTAACTTATGCTAAATAGATTTGTCCGCAATAGAACTGTTTGATCATTTGAATGTGTGTGTCTAAAAAATGTGTTTACAAATTATATTCATAATATGTATGTAAAAAGAGGATTTTGCAATAAATAATCGACAATGGTTAATATGCCATAACACCAAGCCAAACAAAACACCTCCTGCATAGGGATATGCCATTTTTTAAACTTTGCATATACCTATTTTTGGTTTCCATGGTAAAGAATTTAGTAATAAATAATGTCTATTAAAATTCAATCTGATGTTGCTGGAGAAATAAGATATCTTATCATCACCTTTTGATAAAAAAATTGATATTATATATTAAACATAAGCACTTACTTTTAGGAGAACCTGTAGTATAACTGTCGTTGAAAAAGGTAATGGCTTAGACAATTAAATAAATAAATCGCAAGTGCAATACGCAGGTATTCTCTATTCTTGGTAACTTGCGGATATATATATATATATATATATATATATATATATATATATATATCAAGTAAAAAATGTCTCCCTCTTCAAAGTTGTTAAGAAGTTCGAAACCGACAAGGAAGTAAAAGTATGACTTAAAAATTCTGTTACAAGTTCGATATCAAGAAACCAAGGTCTACAAAAGAAAAGAGATCGAATCTTTATTCACTGGACACCAAATGTCTGAGCGATTAATTTTGCATCACTAGTTCATAGGCGTGGAACTCGTTCTCTCCGTGCAACACGTCAAAATAAATTATATTCATAGTGTCAGCAAGATTTAAGTACTCACAAAGAACCGAATGCACAAGGACGCAGACACAATGTACTCATGTGATTGTGTGTGTATATATATGTGTGTGTGTCTATATATATTTATGTTAATGTTTATATGTGTATATATGTACATATGTCAATATATATATATATATATATATATATATATGTGTGTGTGTGTGTGTGTGTAAATTTGAGTATTTAAATATATATTTATAAATGTGTGTGTGTGAGAGAGAGAAGAGCCTTTGTCAATATACATGTATGTGCACTTATATATATTTACATTTGTGACTGGGTCTATATATATATATATGTATATATATAGTCTACTCACAGGAACAGTAGAATATGCCGACTGCATTTTAGCAGAGGGTTAAGAATCAAGACACAAGTGTCTTGAGTATGATTCAAAAGTGCATCTGATGGTGAGATTCCATTCTTGAAACCTTGTGGAATGTGGTGTGCTCTATCATTGCAATTTCTTTCATGTTCCTTCTCAACCAGACTAATAGTAACTGTTCGCATCCTATTTATGGTTCAATTTAAACAATCTATTTAACACTGTAAAAAAAATACTGATATTATCCTATATTGTTAGTGCTCAATAGAAACACTTGAAAACATTTAACTGTGTGCAAAGAAATGCAGTTGGTGTATACTGCATCCCCAGCCGTCAGGGCCAATATGTGTGTGTGTGTGTGTGTGATTTGACTTTAAATGAGTTGAAACAATTGATATGCCACAAAACTCAAACTATATATGTGTTTGTCTGTGAGTATATATATATATGTATATTTATACAAATACATTCACAGACGCACACACACACATATACATATGTTTTTGCATATATATATATATATATGTGTGTGTGTGTCTGTGTGTGTGTGTGTATTTGTTTGTATATATATATATATATATATACACACAAATACACACACACACACTCACACACACATATATATCTGAGAATTTACTGAAAAGAAAAAGCACAACTTATGATGATTTTATTTGTAAAATTAGCTGGCAATGTTGGCAAATATTTCCACAAATAGAATTATTCTATGAATACCTGTTTATCCATCTCTTTACAATTTTTATACCATCAGATTTATTTCCAGTTTTTTTTATATATAATTCTTTGTCTATATATATATGT
>OY757924.1:62288298-62353298 GCA_963585895.1 Sepioteuthis lessoniana | reverse complement strand
TCTCTAAATTCCAACTGTTTGATGAATGGAGCCTCCTATGGAGGTGTAGTAACGTGTCCATATGCACTCAAGCATTTACGCACAATTCTGAATACAAATAAAATCTGAGTTATTGTATATGTAACGGAAGAGGAAAAGGATAATAACTTCTTAAAATATAGACAATGGAGGAGAGAATAGAAATGCTATAAAATATTATAGTAAACAAACGAAAAAGGTAGATAAAACCTTTGAAATATTACATAACAATATAAAAATGTTTAATTTTATGAGTTTTAATAACTCTGCGATTTATGCCGTTTTTAAAAATAAAATCTTTTTCGCTTTGTTTAATCAAAATCTAATATTTGATTGGCTCAGCGCCTGTCAGCTAAGTGAAGAAGAGAAAGTTTAAATTTAGAGATATTATTCAAGTAAGAAAATATCACCAAGAAATTTGAAATGGCTAAAGAAAGAAAAAGAAGAAATGAAAGAAGCCTATGGGGCAAGGGCAAAAGAGAAATCCAAATGGATTAACGGATAACGAGGAAAATAAACAGTACAGATTAGAAAGAGTATATAAAGTAAGAGAAATAGACATAACTTTAAAAAGCTGTAAATTTTAAAATTCGATAGGAAAATGTAATGAAGATAAAGAAAAATAAAGAAAACCAAATGAAGGAAAACTTAAAGAGAAAAGAAAACAAATAGGAAAAATATAATCCTAACAAAAAAAAAACAAAAAAAAAACCTTGGAGGATAAGTTTTGAAAATCAAAAAATAAAGAGAAAACAACCGCAAAGAAATGGAAGCAAAACTTAAAATTATATATGAAAGAGCGAGAGAAAACAATTTATGAGGTAAGAAAAGAGACAAAAAGAAAATAGACCAAAGTAGGGAGAAAATAGATTATACAAAGAAAAAGTTATTCAAAAATGACAGAGAGAAAACGTGGAATAAATATATCTAAGAATAGAAAGAAAATAAGAGAGAGAGAAAGGGGAGCTTCAGATTATATATATATATATATATATAACAAAGAAGAAGGGAAATGTGAAAACATGAAAATAAGGAGAGAGAGAGAGATAATGTATATAAAGAAAAACACGATATTGAGAAGAAACGTATTAACGTATAAATAAGAATATAATATTATGAAGAGGCTTGAAAGAGAGCAAAGTAAAAGGATTTATAGAAGAGAGGGAGAAAGAAAGAGAGAGAGAGAGAGACCGCATATAAAAATAAGGTAAAGAGAGGAAGGAGCATAAACATATAAGTAAACATATGCTGAAAGCGCTTGAGAGAAAGGGAGGTAAAAGGAGTGATAGATAGATAGATAGATAGATAGAGAGAGAGAGAGAGATAGAGCGAGAGAGACTATATAAAAAAAAAAACAAGACAAAGAGAATAAGGAGCATAAACATATAAGTAAACATATGCTGAAAGCGCTTGACAGAAAGAGAGGTAAAAGGAGTGATAGAGAGAGAGAGACCATATTAAAAAAAACAAGACAAAGAGAGGAAAGTGCATGAACTTATAAGTAAGTAAAGTTAGCGACCATAGTCGAGGGTGACCCGAAGGCTCCCTTTTCGATAGCTACTACACCAAGGTGTAGGGGAGGGCGCTACTCCATTCCCAGGATTGCTCCACTTTACCCTTGAACCGTACCTTATAATGCTGAGTGTTAAGCAAGGTGGTATCAAGTACCATTTTTAAAGTCTTTGGTATGACTCGACCTGGGATTGAACCCAGGTCTCCCGGGCCATTGGCGAACACTCTCACCGCTGGGCCAATGTCCCGGCATGAACTTATAAAAAAAACATAATATTATGAAAAGCCTGGGGAGAGAGAGAAAGAAAGAAAGACCGTATATAAAAAAAATAAGATAAAGAGAGGAAGGAGCATGAATATATAAGTAAATATATACTGAAAGGGCTTGACCGAGAGCGAGGTAAAAGGAGTGATAGTTAGAAAGAGAGAGTGAGTGAGTGTGAGAGACCGTATTCAAAAAAACAAGACAAAGAGAGGAAGGAGCATGAACATATAAAAGATATATGATATTATGAGAGAGAGAGAGCGTCTAACTGCAATTTTAAACATCTCTGAAAGTATAACAATTTATGCAAAAAATTAAATTATTTTTCTCAGAATTTGTTTGATGGAATTATTTTTGCTATTTGCATTTTATGCATTTGCATGTTTAAGCCAAACGTCAGATCGCTATCGCTTGTTGGCCTCCTTAAATCCAGGAATCTTTTGCCTCAAAAACCTCGTAGTCTCCAGCAAAGCCGCGGTCTTGACAGATTTAATTCCGGCTTGAATTTCTAAAACGTCCAATCAACAATTTTAGTGATATATTTTTATTGATGCATATGTGCCATCTATTTTTGTCACAAGGATAGGTGAATTTTCACTCACAACTCTCTCAGTTGCTGAGATAACAGGCTAAATATGCGTCTGCTTCTGACTGGCACAAGTTTCCATCGAATCTTCAAAGATTATCAGTCCACAGACCACCACCCCCACCTCACGAGATTGATAAGCGTACGATGGAGAGTCTGACACAGGACATCTTTATGGCCATTTTATGCGCTGACGGAGATGCATTACTACTGATGGAGCAAGTTGAAATTATTATCATTACTACTACTACTACAATAACTTTTTTCGTTTTATAAATTTTTATACCTGATGATCTTTCACTGGAATGCGAAAAAACCTCCTCGGGTCTAAAGTTGTCTTCTCAGGTCGATCTCAACAATGTTTGGCTGAATTCGATTTGTCATCCGATTTTCATCTCTTCCAGACCCCTTTTCAAAGCATTTCGAGACCGTCCCAAGCACCCCAATTAGTGTTTTCGTCACCGTCACCCTCACGTCCCACATATTTCTTAGTTCTTTTACAACGTCCAAGGACTTGCCTCTTTATGCTTTCTTTATTTTCACTCTACGGTCCACGAGGATAACAAAGCAAGTTTTCTTTTTTATATCATTATGTCTGATTTTCTGGTCTGGAGTAGATGATCTGTTTGTGTCTCAAAATATCACACAGTCGAAACAACAAAAAAAAGTAATGAATCAATAAATAATTTCACTTTGCTGAAGAGTGAGAAAAGCCGTGGATCATGAAGTTGACAGTAAAACAAAGCATAGTTACAGCCCTTGAAACAATCTCCAGCAACCAAGAAAAGAAAATGATTTAAGTAGATATTCGAATAGTAATTGGGACTATCTTGACCAAACCACTATTTATATTCACTTGAATAGATAGAAGAGTCAAAGAGAGCAGAAGAAACTTGCCAGGATATCGTAACAGAATGAAGATTTGAAAAATACCCCATGCAGTTAATTAAAAAGGAGTAAAGAAAAACAACAAAAGGAATAGAACTACAGAGACAAAAAAGAATTAGTGCTCGTGGAGAATATTATAACAAGTAATTAGGAATATTGAAAGCAGGGATCATAAAAAAGAGAAAATAGAGATCAAATAAAAACTAAGAAAAAATATGTATTTTTTAAAACCAAACTCACCTGGACAAATCATATAAAAAACATAAACCTCTGGCCACTACCCTTTGTAACATATTCCTTAGCATTTTTAAAAGAAACAATAGAGGATCTCAGACATATTGATTGAAAGAAACTAGGAATTTGATGACAACGCACCTGAAGACACATATTTAGATGTGCTTAAATAGTAAAATGAAAAAAAAAAGACTAAGAGAAATCAGTAGCATTGAAGATAGCACAGGTTCAACAATCCGAGGACTCGAGGAATACATTAAAAAACGGCAAAGAAGGAAGAATTACTGCAGCCAGTAATAGCAATGGCAACTAAAGATCAGACAGAAAACAACAACGTTAACTTGAAACCAGAAACGAGAAAGAAAAAATGTATTTATATTTTATGCAACGAACTGGCGTGATTGCATACAAGAAGACCAGGGCATGACTGTTAATGGGAAACCTTATTAAAGAAACGGATTCTCTTCTAGTAACAACACAAAATGATTCCTTGAGAATCTATCATATCAAAGCGAAAATTCATTATACGTAACAGAACAATAAACATATTGGATGTAGAGACAGTTGAATTAGTTAATCACATGCTAACCTACATTTGCTAAGGATTGGTGCACTTGAAACAATTCTCACGTGCTCGGAAAAAAGACTGGCGGACCACGCAATCCGAGAAAAAACTCAAACTATTCAGACCGCAGCATTTGATTAAGTAGAATTCTAATAAGAGTCTTGGAGATGAAAGGACATTTATTTTGTGATAAATTCGGAAAGAGTGAAACTATATTCGAAATATATTTCAATCAAAATCTTAATATGAAAAAAAAAAAAAATACTACACATACGCGCGCACACAGACACGGACACAGTTTGTTTTCAGTTTGAGAATTGCTTTGCTGTCAGTTCCAGTGGTAGATAATACACTAAAAAATGGTATTTTTGTGAAGCGTATGATCGCAACGATAGCATCCCACTAACCACGGTTCTAGAAGAATCTCCCCAGTTGGTTTCATGTCAGTTTCATGGCATTTGTTTCATGCTCAAGGGATCACCTAAAATTATCGTTGACATCCGAAATATATTTCTCTCCCTGTGGAGCCTAGTTGAGTGTTTTTATTTCTGATATTACTATCAGGTTTATGTAGAGTGTGTCATATCCACTCAAAATTGTTTCATCCATGCAGTCTTGATGGACTATATTTTCGTTGCAAGATTTTCACGCCATTATTAATTGGTGGTTTTCTCTGAAATATGTGTGACAAGAAGCCTCCTCACGTCTACAGGACTCTTCCAAGTATTCCAGCTGAGCAAAACAATGATTTAGTTTGGACTGAGTCCATTCTCTGATCTTCACTTCCAACAGCCACTTATCCAAATTGTTCAGATTAATTCAATGATTAATTATTGGTATTACTGTCACCTGAGTTTTCCATAATTTTTCAGCTCAAAATCCAGATTAAACCTTCTTTCATTTTTGTCTGCAGTCTGTTGGAACAATAAAATGCAATCGATGATAAGACATGCCCGTGTTAATTAATTCGCGATTACAAGTCGAGATTTCTAAACGTGGTTGGGTGATCTATTTCTATCTTAGCGTCGCAGAGAATCCCATGCGTTTCATTTTCTAGAATAGATGTTGATTTATGCATGCACCGTTTATAAATATGTTAACATTTTACTCTCTTGAACAATTCCTAGTGTTTTTGTTTTTTCCATTTTGTGCCAGGTTATTGCATTTGCTTATAAGGGAATGAACTGTTTAATCTCTATCGCAACATGATCTACACTTTCTATTCTCTAATGAATTTGCAATATTTTCTTTGCTATATTTATTCTTTATGACATTGCCTTATGCAGCTATAAATAAAGAATATCGATAGTATTTTGGTTTGATTTGCTTTCATAGCATATCAATTATTTTCGGTTTTTTAATGCCAAATCCTTTTTATACATATATAATAAACATATGTGACTTGTAAATATATTTTGTTGATAACTTTGTAAACGAACGTAAACTCATCTTTTGCACATCACTAAATGATTTCAAGTATACCTACGTATCATTAACAATTCATTTAATCATCAGTTATTTATTTACTAAGAGTTATATGATCAAATAATTCTATTTCCAAAAAATCAGTTTTAAATGGTTCCAAGTTTGCAACGTATCTCTAACAATTCAATTAACCATTAGTTATTTGTTTACACTGAGTTAAATGATCAAACAGTTCTATTTCTAATAAGTCAAGTTTGCGTAAGTAATTTATTTGCACTGAGTTTAAATGTCAAGTTGTTCTCTTTGAAACCTTGGTCGGGTCTAGCAGGTGCTACCATTCCAGACCAGAGAGGACCTGGGAACGATAGCAATAAAGGAGTACTCTGAATTCCTCAAAGTTAGAATTACTACGATCTTATCATCAGATTGTGTAGAGTCACAACCAGAGTACTTCATGGGAAAAGGTCTATGCAGTGATGCAGAAGGTATATTCTACAGCCGCAGTCGACTGGGCTAAGATTGTATTTTAAAGTTCCGAATTTATAGCCATATCAGTCATTTCATAAGCCATTGCCTCAGTACTTCCTGTTTCTCGTCTGTCCTTGTGTTGTTGTTATTTTTTTCATATAATTGTCTACTAAGATAGTTCTTTCTTTGTTTTTGTTCGTATAATCTTCGAGGTCTCGCTTTGTTGCATCCGCACGTACCTTCCATTCTGGTGAGTCTTCTTACCCAATATCTTATCAATTCGATCTGCCCATATTATCTTTCGATTATTAGGCATTCTAGATCATCATCAATTTATACATTCTGTTATCCACATTTATTTTCTTCTCTCTTATCGAGTTTAAGATGTGCCTGGATTATCTTACCTGAAAAACTGTCTTGGTATTTATTAATTCTATTGAGTTTTGTAGAGTTTGGTTTTCCATGGTTTCTGGAATTGTTCCTTGATTTCTTTTTGCTTGGTGGTATTCACTTGTAATATACACAGGTTTTTATCGTATTTTTCCTTCGAAGAGTTTGATGCTCTCCTCATTTGATATTTCTATTTCCTGTGTTATTTTTTAACTTCCTCATTAGCATAATGGTTGAGTATTCTCCAATGGCCCAGCGGTTAGAGTGTTCGCCAATGGCCCGGGAGACCTGGGTTCAATCCCAGGTCGAGTCATACCAAAGACTTTAAAAATGGTACTTGATACCACCTTGCTTAACACTCAGCATTATAAGGTACGGTTCAAGGGTAAAGTGGAGCAATCCTGGGAATGGAGTAGCGCCCTCCCCTACACCTTGGTGTAGTAGCTATCGAAAAGGGAGCCTTCGGGTCACCCTCGACTATGGTCGCTAACTATTACTTATTCTCCAATGGTCCGGGTGACCGGGTTTAATCTTAGATCGTGTCCCACCGAAAGCTTAAAAATTATACTGAATGCCACCTTGCTTAACACTCAGCATTATAGGGTATTAGTGGAGTATTACAAGGGAAAGAATAGCGCCCTCTCCTACACCCTGAATTAGTAGTTATTGAAAATGGACCCTTTGAGCCGCCCTCTTATTATTGCACATTGTCATCACTATAATAAATGTACAATTTACCAAGATTTCAATCATTGAAAATTAATAAATTCAAAATTGCTTATCTATGTTCTGTTTACAAAAAACATCCTGCAACTATTTGTTTGGCTCAATGTTTATTTATATAATTTTTTTTACTGTACATTTCAAATAATCAAATGATTAATTAATAGAATTTATTCAATAATATTTAGCATTCTAAAAACTATTTGCCTAACGATATTAATACGATTAAATAAAAAAAAATGGAATGGTACTTCTTTTCAACGTTTGCAGATAATTCTAACACTTATTTGTAAATAAAAATAAACCAATGATAATATTTAAGCACGTATTAAAATGGTAGATTTATTTACCAAGACAGAAGTCCATTTGACATTTAATAGTTTTTCAACTAAGTTTTCCAAAGACCAAAACATTCATTTTTGATGTGGTGTGAAACTGCACCGTCGTAAATTCCTTTAATTTCCCTCTTGTCACCTAAACTCATACTTAAAACATTTAATTTAAGAAACAAAATTAATGTTACCGGTATCTCAGTCTGGAATGTATGGAGGTGCTGCATTTGCGCTATTCTGTTTTTCGCTTATAACAGCTGAACGAACAAAAATCGAGACTGACGATCAAAAAGTTTCATGAACACACACTATGATGTGTAGACAATTGTCTAGAGATATCAGAATTCCCATCTTCTCTGAGAAGGTACACTGTTGTGCACTCCTTTTATTTTAGATATTACCTTTCAAAATAAATAAAATATCCAGTTTCACTCTTGATACTGTTTGATAACTACTAATGTTAATATATACATCATATAAGTTTTATATATATATATATATATATATATATATATATATATATATAGTCTGACAATTGCTGAAGCAAGATGCTGGTTGTAACTTAACAGTGAAGGCTCAGGGTCAATGCTATTCAATCTTTCAAGCACACAGACACACACATTATATATCTGTACGAGGTATATCTCCTGTGTGTAAAAACTAAGACTATATCTATTATTGAAAAATAAGGAGGTATAAAAACTGTAAACAAACGGCTGCTGCTGTTGCTACATAAATACTTTAACAATTCCCTTAGCCAAACGTGGTATGCTTGTTGGTCGAGCGGTCTGAGACTTAGTCTAACGTAAAGTTGGATGGGTTTCGATCCCGGCTTCGGGTGTCCTACGTGCCTAGACACAGTGAAGAGTTGTGATAGAACGAAACAGTCTGTCTGTGGATGACTATATATATATATATATATATATATATGGTACGTGGAATATAGATGACTGATTAGCTTCTCTTATCCGGATTTTTGTGCTTTCAGCCTCTTTAAAATCAAATTAAATATTTTCGACTTTCATATAACAAATGAAGAACATTCGAAAAAATAACTCGAAAATTCCAGAATAAATCGAATAGAATTGGCTTTAGTCTAAAACCAACCTTCCAAATTCATTCAGGTTTCCTCTTATAAGAGTTCTTCCAATTGATACTGATAGGATCAATTGACTTACATTTGAACGGTTTCTTCGATTCTAAACGATATCCGTTCTCTTTTGATGACCTTCCGTCAAACTTGTTTACTTTGTTGCAAACGTCAATTTGCAATAAATTCGAATAGAAATCCGTATCAAGGAGAGCTGCCTTGTTGGCTGTTTTCAGTTTGTATTTGTAATTTCCGGTTCATTACCAATATAATTGCTGCTAACCAAGGCAAGCAGAAAATGCACTAACCTGGCATTCATGACTTTTCTCCAAAATAGAGGATCGTCGCCAATCAGTACATGTTTATTAACAGAATTTTGTCCAACTTAAAACATGTTTTTTGAATGTTTATCTTGTATATATTCATCCGAGCTTAGTACCTGTCAAAAATGATTGGGTTATTCATGTGTGTAGTGTTACTTCTGCCTGAGGTCAGAGAATAAGTGCAATATATAAAATCCAGGTTTAGATCCCCGGCACTCGAACTTTTCGTGTGGGATATGATGTGTATCTGTTCGTCATGAAAATATATAACACTACGTGAATAGTTGGATTCATACTATTTCTGAGAATATTAGCACTATGTGAAATTCAAAATCTCCATCCTGGATTAACACTCGGGTCACTGCGTTGATTTCCTACGTCAGTAACCCTTAAACTATGAGCTCATCGAGATAGATAGAAAGTGAAAGAGAGAGAGAGAGAGAGAGAGAGAGAGAAACGTCGAGGTGAAAACTTTTCAAGTTCCTATCCCAAGAGACCGTATTCCAAACCAGTAGTGTCGAAAGTCTAAAGTAGGTAAGGATAGCGTTTACTACTGCCTAGCTAATGTGCCCAGTTATGGGAGAATACCGACCGTCGTGTAAAATGTTGTAGAGTAACTAGCACCCCTTCAGAACTCTACCAGATGGACTGGCTCGTAGCCATGAATGGCCCACAATTAAACACTTCAATGGTTGATTAATAGGCTGATATTAATTGGATTAATATTCGGACTGATCTTACTTCGTTTGGCTTTACAGCATTTTGACCCTCCTCTTTCTTGTCAATTCTGTTGTTAATTGTTTGTAATTTATTGTACTGTGTTTTTGCATGTATCCCTTTGCACTGGATACTGGTGCTGAATGAATATATTAAGCACTCATTCTTCTCGGTGTATCATTCATATCAACGATACAACAAACGATTAATACCATTTTCTAGGCTGAAGAGTCACAAATTTTCAACGTCTTTGTGACTTAACCTGCCACTATGGATGTACATAGACGTGTATATATATCTTCCAACAAATTTTTTATGTGAGTATCGTTTTTTCTCCTTTTACAAAAAGGTAGAAACTAATAATAATCGCTGAGACAGGGAAAGTGAGATAAAAATTCTGTATGAGTTGAAAAGAAAGTGAGAAAGAGGGAGAGAGCGACACGTCTTCATCATGCTGGTGTAGTTAAAAAGAAAACGGAAAAGCAGACAGAAGTTGAAGAGAGGGGAAATAAACTGTAAAGAGATAAAAAATGTAGAATGATGAAAGAGTGTGGAGAAGATAATGTGGTCAGGACACTGAAGAACCCATAGAAACATTATATATTTAAACCTGCTATGTAAACTTATCAAACGTTAAGAAACCTTTCGTACTTTCCAGACTGATATTTATCTCAATATTTATTCTTTGTGGATTATACAATTTTTTAGATATCACATAAGAAATATTTTATAGTCATAACCATGTTTTCTTTTTTAACTGCACCGGGAATGTTATTTCTAATCTTATGTAGATTTAGTTTCTGCTTTTGGAGCAAATATGGGTTTAACTGTTAAGAAAACATATAAATACACTGAGTTGATATGATTATAGAAGGGTAGGGTGAAAGGTTCTGATGATGACGTCATATCTTCGTTTGCTGGCATTTTTTAAAAAATCGGATACAAGCATTGCAATTCAAATGGAACAATTCTGTGGACTTCTGAAGAGACTATGTTGAAAATAAACCGAATTTCGTTACATTATGAGTTTGTCTCGGGAATTCTTTGAATTTATCAAACAACAATCGTATATATATATATATATATATATCTAAAGCCGCACTGAAGAGTTCTGATAGAACGAAACAGGCCTGTCTGTCGATGACTTTATATATATATATATTTGCATACACATGTAGACACACATACTATATATGGGAAGTGTTTCTACATTTTCATAAAAAATCCATTAAATATTTGGTGTAAGGTTTTAAATAAGAAAAATACGACTCGTGAAGACGAATATGGATACATACATCGATAAATATTGCTCTAAAGGTGAGTTAATAAATACACACATACACACACAGACACTCGAAGGTTATTCAATTTTTGCCCAATTGATTAATCTGAAAACAAATATTTTTTGAGATTAGAATAATTTTTGTTCCAAACAATGCAAAATTTACATTTATATAAAGAAATTCTGAATAAAAAAAGTTGTTTTTTTTCAAACAATCCCCTTAATATGTATGAAATCGTAGATTACGAGGACCTCAATATATTTTTCATAACTTTGTAAATCATGCCATAATTCCGGAAGATTTCAACGTGTCCAATCAGAGTTCTAAAAATGAGTAAATCTGAAGACATGGCTTCAGTTCTTTGTTCATTTATCAGAATCAAACACGGAAGAAAAAAAAAAATTTAAAAAAAAACTTCGAATGAAAATAAACATGAAAAATATTACCTCGATATTAATTTTTTTCTAACTCATTTAGAAAACAGAACGTTAAGTAATTTTTCAAGTAAACAATGCTCTCAATCAATATAATAAACCTAGAATATCAACTGTTTATGCCAAAATACGGATTACTGTAATATTCTCCAAGTAGAAAACATATTCTTATTTACTAAGCCCAACGAAGATCTAGAACACAAGCCTCAGGTTATGTGCATTACCTACTGCTGTGGTCATTCATCTCAGGCCTAAACAGGCTAACTGCTGCTTACCTTCGGTGATCTTGACGGATCTGGTGCTTTTAAAGTTTTGACTGTAAATTAAAAAGAAAATAAATTGTGCTAAAGAACCAACATGTTCAGTATTATCGGGATTATGTTGTTTTCCAAACTTAATTTCCAGGATTTTGTAATTAACTTTTCAAACCGCTGTCATGATCCTTGATTTTTTTCCTCAAAGAATTTTGTGTAGATCTTTCTTTTTTGATATTTCATTTAAATAAAATTATTTCCATGTTGAATATGGTTTTAGATCATTTAGTGGTATTGCTTTCGTAAATTACCTGGGCAGTAGTTTGCACATCTGAGGTGGATATGTGATCTTTCCGTTAAACATTTGTGGAAGGGGTGACTGTCAATTGTCATTCCGTCCCCGCGGGAGAATTAACGCACAAATTATGTTACATGCATTTTAGAGATTTTGTAAAATTTTAAATTCAGTCAGGAACAAGATACGAAAAGTAAAGAAAAACAGTATGAGACTTAAGTGACCACTAACATTGGAATAGACAAAAGTTTATTAATAAAACGGTGTCTTCTCTATTCCATTAAATTAGAAGCTACCTGACATCTGTCGTTTTTTAAACGATCGAAAGAAAATATAACATCGATAAAGAAAATTGTCATATGGATCAAGTTACAAATTTTCGATTCAAACGATAACATTATTTTTCAAACTCACCAATAATACACAGAGTCAGGAAATTCCAGATCTGGCAGGAAGTGGACTGCAAGAGGACATAACAATGCGAATTCGCTGAGAGATTCTGTCAGAGGGAGTCTGAAAAAGTCCCTCCGAAGACGTTCATATGAACTTGGTCTTTCCCGTGCACTGTAGGATAAAGTTAATCGATTTTTGTCCTTGTCATCTGGTTTGACTTAACTGAAGCGATATGATTTATTTTTATAACTCACATAATACATATTGTATCGTGCCATTTTTTATCATATCAATGGTTCGCATCCATTTTGAGACTCACTGTTTTATATTTTTACAGGCTATGGCTCTAATATCGAAATATTCATCGCATTTCGTAATTTAAGAATGGCTTCCGTGGAACGATAAAAATCTTGCCTTGCAGTGGATGAATATAATCTCCCGGAAGTGAACGTATCTAGCCAAAAAAATAAAAGAAAACGTTTACACAATTATTCAGTAATCACTAAAACCGCTTAGAAAAATATTAACCAAAAAAGAAAAAACATTGATTATTACCTATGCTTTTGTTCCAGGTCATGTCTAAACATTTGGAATATTTTGAAAACAATAAAACCGTCTCTTTTATTTTTCCATTAAAATTTTTTTAACTTCTTTCTTAAAAAAACACACATAACTTCTATAATGCAGTTCATCCTTTTCATATCTCTGTACTGTTAGTAAACTGTGTTATTCACGATTTTATTATTACTGATTACAATTCCTTTCAATCAGAAATTAATCATAGGATAGAAAATAAAAATCATAATGGATATGCGTACTTAAAAAAACTATTTGTAATACGTAGCAAACAACAAAAAGAAATATTGCTCGGAATAAAAAAAAAAAAAAATTCCGGAAGAAATAATTATTCGGGGTCTTTACATCTTTTTTGTTTGTGTCTTTGAGCATGGTACAAATACTTCAGGTCAGAGTGGACCTTAAGGTAATCGAAATTAGCTGGTAATTCACATCCCTAAGATCTCCGGATCTGAAGTCTCAGTATTAGATGCATTTTAATGTTAAACACAGAACATGTATTATTTTTTTAAGGGGGTGATCTTAAATCTATGCTACGAATATAGTCAGCATATTTTCTGCCTCTCTGACAGACTGACCAAATTATTTGCATTGTTTATGAATGTTTTATATAACTTTGTGCAAAAAAACTATTAAGACTTAACACATTTTTTGAAAGGGTGTCTCGGTATCGTAGAGGTAAACATGCTGTATTGTGACATCGAAAGAAACTGAGTTCAAACTCCACTGGTTCTATTGCATTCACTTTCCTACACTTACATTGGTAAATCTATGGACCATCTTGCCTTAAAGTTATGAGTTTAATTGCATCACTGTTAATCTTCTACAAGTCGTGCTTTGGTATTAAGTAAACTAAGAAAGTAAATATGCCATTAAACAGACACCAAACAAAAAAAAAATGAAATATAGACGTACAATGAACGTGATTCTCTAACCTTTAGCCATAAAAGAATGCTAGACGGACTGACATGACTTTAAAATGAATGACTCAATCAATCACCCATACTGTCAATCCCGTACTTCCCAGAATCCATTAGTCGAACGTAATGCTCTGTATTTGTTGCTAAGTCTGTGGAAATTTCACTTTAAGATCGTCTCTCACACACCTTTAAGATTTATACGTGAAATAGTTAATCTATGGAAACTAGTCTAGTTGAAACAACCCCACTGCAAAACATGGTTGTTTCTGATCAGTGTGCTTTCGCCTGACTAATACTGTAGCATAAATTTTACGTGCGCTTTATTTCTACCGTCTTCTTTCAGTCAAGTCCCAAATGTACGTGTGTGAGAAGCATCGAAAGAAAAAAATAGATACATTCTCTATAGGGTATCCAATACTCTAACTCGCCGAAGAATGTAGCCAGCACAAAAAAAAAAAAGAAAACGTACAGTGAACCTATTCATAATAAGAAAATTCTTGAGGAGAAACTCGACTGACCGGCCATAGTGCTAAGTCACGGAAGTTCGGTCGATCAGCGACCCTGATGAAGAGAACACACGAAGTCACGCGAATCAGCAGACGAGAAGTAAGTCACGTAGTCCCAATATAGATTTAGTGGAACGAAAACGTAAAAGACTGCCAGTTGGTGGGAAAAAGTCGACATATAATAAACTTACCGGTGATAGGTTTCGTAGAAAGATACGTTTTATTTCGTAATCTTTGTATACATGTGTATATTCGTCAATTTGGTTGCTTGGTTCCTTTTGCGATTGAAATCCATTCTTAGTTTATTAAAGGGTGAACAATTTTTTTGTAATTAGTTATAAAGTATTAAGTATTAAAAGCAATTATATGGTTTCAAGTAACTAATAAAAGATACTCGTTTTTAAACAAATCCTTAATTGCCTTCTAGATAATGTTTTAATTGTTTTGGTTCAATTTTGGTTTATTTAACGGCATTTTAACTCCTTACGTGTTATTTAATGCCGAGATTTTATTCATCGGTAAGTATCTGATTGTAATCTAACTACATTCCACAGATGTTTTGATCATTTTTTAAAAATTTTATTTGGTTTGATAGCATATCAACCATTCTCACTCTTAAGGTACTTTTAATTAAAGGAAAGAGGTGTGGCCACGAGGTCAGCGGCAGAGAACGTCCGACATGCTGCAGGTGTGCCAAAAAGAATTCAAGTCTCTTATAAGATTGCTTCAACGAAATCAAACACTCAAACTAACAAGAGGACCATCCTGCATTTCAAGAACTGGTAATATTTACCAAAGAGAGCGGGAAATTATGATGGTGACGTAGAGAAAAATTATAATGAATTTTGGAATCCCATAAAGAACATAACATTTACGCCAATGTAGCACAGAAGGCGAGTCAAATTCTTCAAAGATATAACACTAGAAAATAGATTTACAAATTCAAACACTAAAGCAAGCAATGCAAAAAACCAAACTACTCGAATAAAACTCGAACCTTTCCCGAAATCCAGAATAAGACAAAAATAATATATACCAAAGAAAAACAACAAAAAATATATCTTTCCCTCATCTCTGCCCAGACACCAACTAAAAGTCGAATAAAAAATCACCAAAACAATTATCAAAAAAGATATATAGAAATAATAAAAAGTAAACAATGCAACTCTCAAGGGTCAATCAAAACTCTGGGTAGATCCTTTCGTGTAGAAAGTATTGATATTAAGAAAAAAATAATTGTCAACATCAATCTTGCAAATACATATAAAAAGTCATATGATATATGTACAAAGCAAGACAAACAATTCATAAGATTATGAAGAAATATTTATTTAATAACTTTTGTATTACATCAAATGCACTTGTTTAAAACAAAAACAAAAATTGTCTCCAAACTATTCATATTATATATATATATATATATATATGCAATCTTGAACAAGTCCTGGCGGTATCACCCCACAAGACACAAACTGTGCGGCCACCTGCTTCCTATCACGAAAACTATTCAAGTTAGACGAACCAAACATGCAGGACCCTGCTGGAGAAGCAGGGTCAAACTCGTAAGAGATGTACTCTTATGGACCCCCTCACATGGCCGTGCAAAAGCATGACGACCAGCACGAACATACATTCAGCAGCTATGGGAGGATACGGGATGTTGTCCTGAAGACCTACCTAGGGCGATGAACGATAGGGAGGAGTGGCGAGAGAGGGTCAGGGATATCCGTGCTACCAGCACGACATGATGATATATATATATATATATATATATATACAGATAACCCCCCACATATATATACAGATACCCCGCCACAGTTGATCATTTAACTCTAACCTACCAACTAACCATTGTAAGAGAAGCCATGCGAATAATGGTAAGAAAATTGCTGCTCCACACCCACCAGATCTCCAGAACTGGAGTCTCACAACCAGATTCAATATAGAGTTAAGCTCAGGATACATATTTTTGCCCTCATTAGCAGATGCAGTCAAACGTATTCTAAGTCTCTTTCACTGACCATTGCTGTTTTCAGCGATCCCATTATGTCGACCATCGTAGTCTGTATATATTTACAACAGCCCATGCAAATTTCAATACTGAATAAGAATGATAGTCCTAAATTTGATTCTCAAGCAAAAAGTGAATAGGCTTTCGATATTTGCTTCATACAATATATCATTCTTGTTCAGAATAATAAGATAAATCTGGTTTAAGTATTTATTTCCTGCTTGCAGTAAGAGAGAGATTATTCTTTTTTTTTTTTTTAAATGAGTATATGATGCGGGAAAAGACGAGGGTATGGAGTAGAGAATTTAAAAAAAAAAACTCTTATCTAGATATCTATCACTAAATGTCTTTTCATATCCAGCTCTGCCGGCCGGAGTTATAGAATACACCAATTGCATTTCTGCTGAGGTATAGAACCCCCACCACAGCATCGAGTTTCTTTGATATGCCTCTAAAGAATATTACAGTAAGGCTACAGTTCTAAAGATTTGTAGAATTTGGAAAACCCGTTCATTGCCATCACATCTCCTGGCCAGGTCGTGGCTTTGGCTCTTTTAAAAATATATCCAACCAACTATTCTATAAAAAATCATATATAATATATGTGTAAATGAGATCGGCCATTCAATAACCCTCAAGTTTTAACATGCCATTATACCGAACAACTGAATTTAATATATATTTTAAGTCTATGTAATATCTATCTATCTCTCGATTACTCACTTTTAATATCTATGTATGTATCATGTTCTTTCACTCTCTCTCTCTCTCTCTCTCTATATATATATATATATATATATATATATATATATATATATATATATATATATATATATATATATATATATATATACACACACACACACACACAGACACTAACAGTTAAAAGTATTTGGTCATCCTCAAAAAATAGTTCACATCGTAAAAGTGTTATTTTTATTGAAACAAGTTAAGCACCAAAATATTTTTATTTATTATACTAAATACGAGTTTTTCTTATAAACTTTTTGATAAATTAATTCAGTGTTTTTTTTTTCTTTAGTTCTGAGCATAAATAAAACATCTTCCAAAAGTTACATAACAACATTACTTGAAATCACATTACATTTATTGTGTTGAATATCTTCTTGTTAGATACTTCCCGTTTTACCTCTGCAGTAGACAATTTCATATGTCACCATCTTGCGAGGCAGAAAGATGATTGCTTCAACCATCACTGCACAATTGAACCAAAGTCGTGGAAACATTTATCAAGATCCACTGTGAGAAGAAGACTATGAAAGTGGTCAATTTGTGGAATTTATGACAAGAAACCCCTGTTGAAGAAGCAAAACGATGTCAAAGGACTCCAGTGGGCCAAAGCACACAAAGACAGGAAAATATAACAGTGGAATAAAGTTCTTTGACTGACTAGACGGAGAAGAGTTGGTGAAAAAGCTTCAACCGCCGGTACCACACCAACTGTAAAGCATGGAGAAGCCTCTTTTATGTTGACGTGGCTTTTGAAATTGCTAAGTCGAGGATTTGCACCTGGTGAAGGGCAATTTGAATCAAACCGGCAATCACGTGACCCCGTCTGGAATGCTGCTAGTGGGTCAAGTATTTGTACTCCTGCAAGATAATAACCAAAAGCATACCGGTAAACTCTGCCAATGGTACATTAAAATCAAAGAGGAAGAGCATGTCCTTCAACTAATGCCTTGGATGTCTCAATTAGTGGACTTAAATCCCATTGAACTGGTGTGGGAGAAACTTGAAAAGTCTGAGCTAAACGAATGAAAAGTGCGGCTCACCTCCGGCATCTCTTGCCCGAAGGCTGGACAGAACTATGTTCAGTCTACCTGTTGTCTTTTGTGGAAAGAATGCAGGGAATCTGTGAAGCAGAAATAGAGGCCTAAAGGGGTTATTTTTATGAATCAAATGTACGAGGTGTTATGTGTTTTTTTGTGTGTAAATTATATATAATAGAGCTCAGGAAGACTTGTATTTAGTATAATAAATAAAATATTGTGGTGTTTGACTAGTTTCGTTAAATATAACACTTTTAGGATAAGAAATAAAGATTTTGAAGGAGGACAAATACTTTTGACTGTTATATATATATATATATATATATGAAACCAAATATGGATCTGAAATCGATCGTATGAAGAAAGTTGAAAAATAGAATAATCAAAAGTAGACGAATTTACTAAATTATTTTAAGGTTATTAAAACCGAAATGTTTGACTTTGATTTTCATCAAAATAAATTCATCTGATTTGGATTATTCTTTTTCTAAATTTATAAATAAATCTATTTCAGCTGACCATTCAATTAGAGAAACCAGCCCCTACAAATTGCAATCACTCAAAATATGTGTGGTGGTTATCAGAAGAGGTTGGTTTCTTTTATTGAGTGACCAACTAAAATAAATTAATAATAGAAAAATGACGATTTGCTGAGCTTTTTCAATTATATTGATTTGCTTAGTTTGCAATTTATATATTAATCATCATATATCAAGAACCCCCGTAGGTTTATTAGAATCCTCTCATATATTCTCAAATAGAATCATTCCTAACAAAACGCCTTTGGATTTTATACACACACACACACATATATATATATATACACTTACACATATGGCTCTTTGATATATGTCTATCATCCTTTTTTAATATCAAACGTTCTATCTATCATGCTCTTTAATATCTTTCTCTTTTAATGATTATGTATCTGTCTATTTCTCTCTGCGTTTACTGCAAACAAAACTGTCTAGTCCTTTGTTTTTCAAAACCAAAAGATAGGGAAGATGATAAGTACGTGAAGAAAATTTAGACCTATCATCAAATAAACATATTTCTGGTTTGATGTCTACAAATCTTCTCGAGAACTTTAGAACAAAAAGATCATTTATCTAAAGACAACTAGGAAATGATAATAGTTGATTGATAGCAAATAGACGAACCAATTTTCTATGATGGAGCAATGGAAAAATGTTACCTTTTAAGGACACAAGCAAATATTACTCTGACAATAAGTACAATATTAGATAGTGTCATGATTGCCTTTTGTTAAAAATGTGTTGCTTCAAATTATCGCGAATCTTGTATAGTTACTGTCAAAAAGCATAACAAATGTTCGATTTGTTTTCATGGGATTTAAAACCTTATGGCCTTTTACGATTCCAGATAATTTTCCATAAACAATCTCCGTTTTTTGGGTTGCAACACCAGTCGTAAGAGCAAAACATTAACACTGAGTGAGAGTTAAGTTATCCAATTTTCAAAGGATCGTCCTTTCATTTAATTATTTGTCAATACTTTTCTTTCTTTCATTTAAAAAAAAAAATCACGCAAGGTTATTATCCCTGGATTTTCTTAATGGATTTTGTTATCTAGAAATTAAAACGCACCCGTTGAAGAATTCTCATTTACAAGACATTAAACTACATTTTCTTTAAGAGGAAATTGACAGTAAAGTTCCAGTTGGTGGTATGAGGAAATTAAAATATTTTTTGTGTGTGTGTGTTTGTGTGCGCCTGCATACATTGAGTGAAAGCGATATGGTTTATACTTATTATGTGTAATTTTTATTAGAAATGCCAATGGTGTATGCAATTTATGCCACTACATATTCCATGAAAGGATACCATTTTACATCGAGCTGAAAACATGATATATATATATATATATATATATATATATATATGGCAATTACACAAGAATGTTGCGAGCAATCTTCAACAAGTCCTGACGGCAACACCCCACAAGACACCAACTGTACGACCACCTGCCTCCTATCACGAAAACTATTCAAGTTAGACGAACCAGACATGCAGGACACTGCTTGAGAAGCAGGGACGAACTCATAAGTGATGTACTCTTGTGGACCCCCACACATGGCCGTGCAAAAGCAGGACGACCATCATGAACCTACATTCAGCAACTATGTGAGGATACAGGATGTTGTCCTGAAGACATTCTTGAGGCGATGAACGATAGGGAAAAGTGGCGAGCGAGGGTCAGGGATATCCGTGCTACCAGCACGACATGATGATGATGATATATATACATATATATACACACACACAAAATTATAATCAGCATCTAGCCGTGCTGAGTGGAAGGAGTCCTTCGACCATCTCTGGCCAAGAATCCCTATCATCCATCAGTCCTAGCAGGTCCTCTAGATGGCATCAATTGTCCACACAGAGCTGATTTATATAATTCTTTGCTAGTCAGCTAATGCTGGTGAATCCCAGCGAAGCAATTCTTGAGAGAAAGTCGTTTTGGGGTTTGTCCCTTCTTCTCCAGTTTAGCTCAGCATGTCTTATTCATCATACTTGGAGGGTTTCTAAGCCTGGCAATGCAGCTGCTGTTTTGGGGGTTGCTGCTTCCAGGATATTTTTTTAAAACAGCTAATATATCATAACAATAGTCTATATATCAATGTCATCATTTCCAGTATTTTTACCTACTCATGTTTGTTTATGACATACCTTCAGTTTTAGATATACATACCGTGTCCGCTACTTAGGAGTTCAACAGGAAGTTAGAATGTGAGTGTGTGTGAGAGAGAGAGAGAGGTAATTTAAACCCTGTAACCAAATATAAAAATAGGATAAGAACATATTTTTCTTTCTATGGTTTCTCTGTTTAATAGCATATCAACCTTTGCTGCTAACTCAATACCACCACTATCTTTGTAGAAGAATAGCTGTAAAGATAAGGTGTTATGTTTTGACCTTCGACCGCCCCCCCCCATTCTATTCCAAGGTGATGTACAGGAAGGAAGTGACACATTCCAATGGCCAGTAATCGAATGAGATCACGTGGGTGGATTAAGGCTTATAATATGGGACAAGGTGAAGGTCCCACGGTGCCACTACAGTGATGCACCGGAAGAGAGTGACCTTTGAACTGCATGACAGTTATTTCCCCTTGATGACGATTCAACATTCGATTTCAAAGATCCAGTGGGCGATCGTGTGGGCGTTGAATTATTATTTAACTCAGTTGAGTTCGAGTCCAAGAAGCTGTTGCCAGTAGAATTCCAGACAGCTAGAGACCAGATGTGGTAGGGAAGGCCACACCAGACCGAGGGGGCCCTATGAAACCCCGATGGAGTGGACCCCAGCATCAGGAGAACAAGAAAGACACAACGTGACGGTCATAACAGTGGGATCAAGAAATTACAGTTTATGTTCAGTCCCTCTCACATGCAAACTTTGAACAACCCTTTCGAACCCTTGCAATAAAGTGAGAGGTAAAATATTGTTAAAGAAGTTTTCGTGCGTCTTTGTCCTTTTTGTGTCATTGTGAATTATTCTACATATATATGTGCATAAATGTAGATGTGAATCTGCATATGTGACTATATAACAAAGGGAGTTCATACTATTCCAAAGATTATCAGTCGGAAACGGAAATTAATAGCGCAACTGGAGTTCGAACTAGCTTACTCCGATGTCTCAGTGAAGCTCGTTAATTACTACGGCACAGCGTTTCCATTCAGTTTCATATTCATATCTTTTTGTGACAAAGTTTCAGTGCGGTAGATTTCGGTGATAAATAATATCTACTAAAATCAATAAATCCATTGGCTACCACGTAGTTATTAGCGTAATTCTGATTTGAAACGTTCAGTGTATCATCTCCGAACCTTTTGATTAATATTAACGACCAACAAAAATATATTGAGAAAGAAGCAATTTATGGTGAAACAAATATTGATTGAGTAGAATTAATTATTTCGGATTACGATAGAGGCTTTTTGATGTAACAAAAATAAATACCCACCCATATGCTCATATCCTTCTCGGTCTGTATATATATATATATATAATGACCTGACACCGTAAAACGAAGATTGGAGCATTTCACATCGTCTGCAAGCACGTTCGTGGCTGATGAGGCCATTGGGGCACAGTCAAGCATAGTAACAGCACCCGCAGTTATATGTCCGATCAGGTCATCGTTGCAAAGTACTGCGATTCTTTCTTCTGTGATTTTGTCTTTGAGAGTGGCCCGATTGATGTTTTCAAAGGAGAAAACAACATGATTGGTAGTGGGACGCTCGGCGTGACGGTTCCCAGCTAGAAGGGACATGGTCGATGTGATAAACGCTTTAGGAATTTTTCAAGCAGTCTTTAAATCATTTCTTTGGGAACAATCTGGCACGATTACGAGCGTAGACCTTTTCACACAGTTTGATCCTCACATGCATATTTACATATATACACTCAATCTATTTATATATAACGTGGTATTGTTGGTGACCCTGGGTTTCATGCTTTATGCATTAGTCAGACAGAGTCTCTATCTGCTTCTCAAGGCAGACCCCCCAATTCAATAAATGACCTTCTTTGGGAATGTAATGATTTTAAACTGTTTGTTCAAACATAATCAACAAATTATCTATCCTGTCGTACATGTTTCTATACGCATTATCTCGAACCTCCAATTTCATAAAGGATGACGATGTTGCGCTCGTAGGATTTATATACAAATGGAAATTGAAATAATTACATTACGCAACAAATGGTTGAGAATTTATCAGGGAAATGACGATAACGCGGAAAAATATATGTGTATATTTGTCAGTATATATTCTTTCGGTGGTTTTAAAGGGTTTATAGAGATTAGAAGATTCATACGTGATTCAAATCTTGAGAAACATTGCGGAAATAAAAATAACAGAAAATGATATTTTTAATCTCCCTCGTCCCTATATATATATATATATATATGTGTGTGTGTGTGTGTTTGTGTGTATGTATGTTTATGCATATATATGTGTGTGTGTGTATATATATATATATATATGTGTGTGTGTGTGTGTGTGTGTCTGTGTATTTATATATATATATATATATATATATATATATATATATATATGTGTGTGTGTGTCTGTGTTTATGTGTGTGTTTATGAGTATATAACTGTGTGTGTGTTTATGTGTAAATATATATATATATGTGTGTGTGTGTGTTTATTCGGACATTTTAACACATATCTTTGAAATTTGTAATTTCTTAGAGATAAAAATAAGTGGGTTATTTGGGATTTTGTATTTTTCAAACCCTATCTATAAGTATCGTAACTATAACGTTGGAATTTGCAGGATATAAAAAGAAAGTGAATCCGATCTTGGAAGTAAATCAATAAGTGTCTATTGGTTGGCAATTATGCAAAGAAGGGTTGGTATAAGAAATATTTTTTATAATTTTTTCAGTGTCTATTTCACGTGACTAATTTATATATATATATATATATATATAATATTCATTTGGCATCCGAAGACGATTGACGTGGATTATTTGTGTATATTATATATGAGGAATTTCAGATAAATCCATGAGTGTGCTGAATGTATGGCTATTGTAATATATTCGCAATCCAGGCATATTTATTAAAACTCACATAGAGAGCGTATACAATGTACTAAGGAAACTCAAACCTGGTTAAAATGCCATTATGAATTTATTTTGGCGAAGAATATCATTATGCACATCCTCTTTTCAGATGACTTCACACGCTTTATTTGAGGTCGAAAAACAGTAAATATGGATTACAGAAAAAGTGTCTATGTGAGTATAAAAAAAAATTCAAATTTTCGGGTGAAAGTAAAGGGGGTTAAACCAATATATATATATATATATATATATATGTGAGTGTGTGTGTGTGTATTTATACAGAGAGAGACGTCTCTTTGTTTAATAACATATTAACCTTTCTAATAAGTAGATTCAATTATTTGTTTCTTTAATGGCATATCAACCTTCTTGAAGAAGAGTAGTGGTATTATTTAACGCATACCTGGGAGGATAAGGAGGTTCCTACCTTTTCCAAGGGCATTAGTCTGAAAGAGAACGTGATAGTGTTACTGGAGTTCAAACTAGTGTAATGCGATTCTGCTGTCCTACGCTTTAACCATTTTCCCACGAGGAGACCCCCTCCTGAATAATTGAATGTCAAAGCATACCAAGTTAAAGTACTGTGTTGACAGTATTTAAGCAATAGTGAGAGGATAAATGAGTTGAAAACTTTTCTCTAGTAATATTAATTTGAGTGTGAATATACTAGCACCACACTTAATCTGATGTTGCAATTCAACACGTTATCCACTAAACCCAGAGAAACACCGATATGGAAGTGAAGAAGAGTATTTAAGCATGAACCCTTATATAACAAAAGTCCATTCAACTGTTTACGCTTTATGTTAATATAAAGCCTTTGGGGAAAAAACGCATATACCATTACCCCTAATTTTGCACAAAATAATAAAGCAAAGAGGAATATTTACACTTGAAATGCCAACTAATATTGAAGAGGAAAAACTCTAGATTAAAAACCTGGAGCTGACGTTGTTGCAAACTCGTTCGAGCAACACTAGTGGTAACATTAATGTCAAATTTTGTAGCACCTGGCCTTTCTCATGACCAACATTTTTTGGGCGCCAAAAGGAGACTTTCTTCTTGGGCATGCGACGTGATCCAGGAGGAAACACGTCATTTCCCGAGACGTACAGATGCCTTATATTTCTATAGATTAATTAAAACGCCAAAAACTTTATGGATTCAGCAAGAATTTTCTTTTTATCCTTCAAAAAGGTGTAAAGTTTCAACGCCATGTTTAAATTAAATATTCTATTAAGAAATAATATCTCTTGTATATTAACACATTCGAGTGATTATATAAAAAAAAAAAAAATGAAAATACTATTTGTTCTTACAGAAATTTATTCATTACTCAATATTTCATTTTCCTCTTCATTGCGATAATTAAATGGGGATTTTAATTTAAATTTCGTCTACCGTGAAATACAAAATGTCATATTTCTATTTTGTTTTCACCATTATTTAACGAGAATTTAAAATCATATTCTTTGTTGATCATGTCAAACGCTACAGTAGAATATTCTGATAGACTTCAATCAATCTGGAACTATTCCATTATAAATTCGGGAAAGAATCTGTTTTATAAGTTGTATCGGTCGTTACCTTCTTAAATCAATCGTTAAGTTAGACGAAGGAATAATAATAACAATCATAATAAGAAGTATTTTCAGCTGATCTTGTATGCGTAAAATCGAGCAATGTATAAATTTAATTACAGATACGTAAAAGTTGTCGGCTTTAACCAACAATATATCTTCAGAACAATTATCAACTGAACTGAAAATATGTCTCTTGATAGATGATGTGTGGTAGATTCGGCACGAATTGGAAATAATCCACCAATTATTGTATACATATGATTATAGACACAGTAAGTCCGTTACTAAAATTTCATGTGTTTTCCATAATCTTCAAACGGCTATGTTGTAAATTTGAAAGTTTAGCGTCTCTATCTAATCTTGTCCATGTTATAGTGTGAGATATTTACATGGAAATATAACACAGTAACCATTTGAGGAGTGTGGAAAATATATGAAACTTACGTAATAAACTTATTGTGTCCATAATTCTAATATTTTTTTAGTTTGTACCTGCACTGTTATTATAAAATCTAGCATACTTATTATGCATCTTATTTGTGAGTTTATATATATACATATATATATATATATAAAAGATAATCGTAAAGACACACATATACTAAGAGATTCATGAATACAAATTTTCATGAACAATATGTTTTTAAGCTTCATGATTAAATCATCGAAATGAACATAGATCTTAATGTTCCGAGATTGATCGGCTGAAATCTAACTTTTAAGAGTCGAAATATATATAATTAAAAGAAAAAAATAGAATAAACGTTTTCAATTCTAAAGTTGTTCAGTGTTTAAAAAGAAATAAACTCCTACAGAAAAAGTAGGAAACGAAACCAGTATTAAAAAAAAAAACTAATAGACATGTATGTTTTCCTATGTGAATAGCGTAATTAAAACCATTTTTTACAATTATTCCTGCAGCAATACATGAATGTAATTCTGATTTGAAATTCCTTCATTTCATTATATATATTGAAAAATTAAAGACGATTTCGCCTACTAATTTACCAACCTCTCATCACGAACAGGAGGCGACACAAAGTCAGTTTTTAAGTTGAGTTCAATAAGCTTTTATTCAGTTTCTTTCTCCTAGATTAGTTGTCATACAAGCATTAAAAGTTCAGTCAGCCCTACTATTTACCCATTGTTAGAGAGAGAATTGCTGGATTCTTACCTTTTCTATGATTCATAATGCAATGTGAAATGCAATCATGCTCATCTAGGATTTGAATTCGTGTCCACATCCTCCGACAAGAATCGGTACACAACAAGCACCCCCTTAAATAATATACACAAATATTATCCGTTTCACAGTAGGTATTCTTAATGAAACATTGATTGAATTGATAAAAAATGAACAACTATTAGTCATTATATAGATATAAATAAAATTCACTGATTTATATGGACGGAGATAGATCAGTATAAAGATCTGAACTTTTAATAATTAATCTCACAATAATAAATATTTAATCTTTCAAACAAACCATATCTCCACTGATTCTCATTTTTTTTTACCTCAAATCCACACAACGCCCATTCAATTCATTTTCTAGTATAAAAATAAATCATAACTTTTCCCGTATCTTTTAATGATGATACTGATCTTTAAAAATAGCAAAAATGAACTAACGTTTTCTACTGTAATATCAGAGAATAGATAATCAATGTTAACGCGAGCTAGTTTACAGATTTTACTTTAAAGCTTATAGTCTGAATACTCTTTATATACTCGAAAAATCATAACTTTGAAAATGTTGACTTAAATGTTATTCGAACTCCAGCCGTCAGGACTGCTACGTGACAATGTTTTCAACAAAATAACGAAAGAATCTTTGCCTATCTTATGATCTTATCTCGAATCTTAGACAAGTGGATAACGCTATTTTGCTTTCACTTCGTACCACATCAATCTTTTTCACCTCTTGATTTTTTTCTTTCTTTTATTTTCTGACTCTTTCGGTTCTCCTTTATTTTCAATTATCTCGCTAACCATGACATTAAAGAAACGATTTTCAGTTTATCTTGGATAATTTCCGCTTGGAGTTACTTATGTAACGATTTATTATTATCTTGTGATATGTTTTTTGCTGCGTCAGGACTGGGCAATTCTGCAGCAAGTAAATGACATTCGTTGTCCTAATCAGTATCGATATCCAGAGACTGATTTCAATTTATTCACCTCTTCTCTTTCTCGCTTGATATTTGTTTCAGGTAAATAGATCCCTGCCTATTACAAACTATTTTTTTTTGCAAAAAGAAACACATAGACACAAACACACACTGACGCACAAACATCAGGTCTTACAGTGTTCGTTTCTGTATAAAGATTGAGATTATATATATATATATATATATATATATATATATTGAAAATGGAAAGTAGAACATGAATGTAGGGTGCATAATTTAAAGGCAGTTCTGGAAATTTTTATCGTTCTATCATGTGGCATAAAAATGGCATTTACTTGATTTAGTTTCGGAAGTATATCTGACTGTGCTAATGTTTATGTAAAATTATCTTAGACTTTAAAGTCAGTACCTTTCTCTCGATAGATAGATATATCTGTACACAAACACGCGCACACACACACAGACATATGTGTGTGTGTGTGTGTGTGTATTGTTGATATGCTATAGAGTTTATTGGTCATTTTCCTCTCTCCGTATGCATTTGTTGTTCTGTGTGTATAAATATTTAGGGCTTTGACTTTTTTTTTTATGTAATGTGGTTTAAAATTTGATTTTAAATTACTCTTTACCATTTATACTTATATACTCATATGCGTACGTTTTTTTTCTCTATTTGTCTTAATATTCTATGTTTTATTCAACGTGGGCCTGAATTTATCGATAAAGTTTTCTTTCTTTTATTTTAAATGATGTGTCGTCGTTTGTTTGATAATAGGCATTGCTTTAAATTCACTGGGATCATATAAGTAAATGTGCTTAAATACAACTAATTTTCTATTTTCTGGTATTTCAATGTTGCCTTTGTGGAGTGATATCCTGTTATTGAGGGCTTGTCTCAGTCCTATGGATACTTCTTTATATCTGTTACATTTGATTATGTAGACTACGTTTTTTGAGTTGCAGCTGAAATCTTTTTGATGAATTTGTTTTTGAAGGCATAGGATTTTCCTTCTATTATCATATTACATGCACCAAATCTTTTTTTTTTCTTGCATTTAGTAACTTTCTGTTTTTTTCCTAATTGTAGAAGAGGTAGTATTTTTTAAAGACTTTTGGATTATCTCAGACTATTAATGACTATTGCTGCGTCTTGTATGTCTTTGATTTAAAACTTTATAACGTATCAACTCTACTCACACAAGAACACTCAACGAGCCAGCGTAAAACAACGAAAAACTTTATAGCACATCAAAAATCCAAGACTTATTAGGGAAATAAAAATGAACCCATGAGGGTGACTAGGAGAACACTCCGTGAAAGAGAGAGAGGTGGGGGAAGAGTATTCTAACACAAAACAGTGACCACTTTATAAATCGATACAAAACCTACAAAATAATCATTCGTGTAGGTTTCTTAGTTGAATGTTTTCTACCTTTGTTCTCGGATTCGCCTAATCTCTTTTTAAGGTAGTTGGAGACCGTTTCAAGAGTACAAATAATAATTGGTATCACCGTTACATAATTGTTCCTGTTTTATTTTTCAGCTATCATGCAAAATTGAATTATGTATTCCTTTTTTTGTGCATATACACATGATATAAGTCAAGTTGGCGACTGCAGTCGAGGGCGACCAGAAGACTCCCTTTTCAATTGCTACTATAAGGGTATAGGGGAGGGCACAACTCTTTTCCCTGGATTACTCCACTTTACCCTTAATACGTACCTTATACTGCTGAGTGTCAAGCAAGGAAGTATCAAATACCATTTTTAAAGTCTTTGGTATGACGCGACCTGGGATTGAACCTCGGTCTCCCGTACCATTGGCGAACACTCTACCCACCAGGCCAATGAGCCGTAACACTGCTGCCTGGTATTCGTGTTGGGTGTGCTGAATAAAATATAAATGGCCCATGTTCCAGAGACACCCCCCCAGGCAATACATGCCACATTTGCCTTAAAGTGATAAGGAATATATTAGTTGCTTGGCACCCAAGACACCTCTGAAAAGAAATACAGCCGGGTCATTGAGCAATTTTTGTGTGTGGTTCTTTGGAGCCATGCTTCCTGCGAAACAGTTCATGTTAATCTGGCCTTGTGCCACTTCCCCTCACGGTGTGATTGGTTTGTTAAATATATGCATATTAACAACCCAACAAGATGAAGGCTATTTTTTAAATGAAAATGTCACTGAAATTCATATATGTATTTACCCCACACAAGGCAAGAGTAGTATGCAATGCGAAGTCAACATTAAGTGGAGTTTGGACAGGTTTGAATTTAGAGTTTTATATATTCTAGATTGTTTGCCATTCCAAGGTTAAAGAACTAAATCTGCTCGACAACTTACCAATAGATGGAGAGAGAATAGTTGGACTCATACCTTTTTTAAGAGCATTAGCACTATGTAAAATGCTAACAGACTTATGAATTATTTGGTTGGTGGTTTGGGGTTTTATGGCAATCAACCTTTGTAGGTTAATTAACGCCAAATCAATTTTTATGCAAATAGCTCTATTTTAAACTATTCAGTTAAGCATGTGTACAGAATTTAATAGTTAAAAAAACATTTCTATTTCAAGCTATTCAATTTATTCAAACAGTTTATTTGAGCTAATTCAGTTTAGTCTAAGTACAGAAGTTCTATATTAAACAACTGAGTTTAGTGAAAGTAGAGTTTCAATGACAAAACAGTTCCATTTCAAACAATTCAGTTTAGCATAAGCACGCATTTTAAATGTTAGTATAGTTTTATCGTCAAAAATATTTCTATTTTAACCTATTCAGTTTAGTCAAAGAGTTCTAATTCAATCAATTCACGTTAGCATAATTACGCACTTTCGTTCTATTTAACCCATAGATAAGGCCCTATCAGGTGCTACCATTCTGGGCCAGAGTGGACCTGGGAGCAATGGCAATGAAGAGTACTCCGCATTCCCCAAACCTCCAGCTTTAATGAAACCTCACCATTAGATTGTTTAGTGTCATATCCAGGACACTCATTGGCGAGGGCTCTTTACTGCAAAGGTGCAGTCTGTGTATTTTACAGTCCCAGCCGACAGGGCAACAGATTAATCGGGGATTTGAACTTAGTTCGTAATATTCATTTACTATGATCATAAGCATTGCCCCACAGTACTGTTAACATATTCATATCGTTTGGTTGGTTTGGTTTGGTTTTAGAGAACATCAACCATTGTAGGTTAATTAATGCCAAATCAATTGTTATACACGTAAACAGTTCTATTTCAAACAATTCAGTACAGTGAAAGTACGTAGTTTACTTCTATTTGACCCATAAATAGGATCCTTTCAAGTGCTATAACTCCAGGTCAGAGTTGACATAGAATAACGCTCCAGCACTACTGAAACCTCACGATCTTAATGTCATATTCAGAACAGGCGTTTCGAGAGTCTTACACCTCCGCAGAGATCCAGTCAATGTATTCTATAGCCCTAATCGACTGGTTCATATTCATATAAATTAGTGTTGGTTTGTCTTGCTCTTATTTCTTGATTATTTTGAGAGAGGAGATGTAACTGGTCGTCGAGGCTTTGTTTTAGAGGATGTCACTTGCAGGATTTGTTCAATATAGCTTTTTGTATCCTTGGGTAGTTTGCATCAAACTCAAGCAACGGGCTCTAAGAGACCCCAACACATAGACAAACCATTGTTATCGAACCAGCAAAGACTTATACAAATCATTCGTTTACGGATACTAGTTGCCATTTAGAGAGCTTAACAAGAGCTATAGCCGTTATGGACGCATGGCGAGAGAAAAAAAATAGAGAAAATTAGGGAAATCCATTCTGTTGACACACGTTGATGACGATGTTGATTTCAGGAAACGCCTCTTTCCCCTTAAATATATATTTTTAGTGTGTACAACAATCAATCAAACATCTGCCCGAAAATTATTCAGTGTAAAAAAGAAAACGATATAAGCCTCAAATCCCAACTTATGTTGAAAGCGATTGTTCTCCTCAAATCATTAAAGTTATGCAGCAATGAACCTTTATTTAACGATATGATTTGGTGCCCTGTATTCCAATGGGACATCTGAGTTATTTTGTGTGGTGGCTATATTGATCTCGAAGACAGAAATTGAGCGAATTTGGCCGAGAAGAATCTTTTTTAAGATTGATTAGTTTGGAGCGATTCTGACAAGACAAAGAAGCCTAATCTCCGTGAAAAAGGCTCCATCGTTTTGCTCCAAGAAACTGACTGAAACAGACAGCACTACTGTTCACAATCGTTCAGGGTTTCAGTATCAGACTATCTGCCTTTACCTTCAGCCTCTTAGTCAGGTAAACTGGGAGTTATGTCTTTTGAAAATTAAGTAGTGGCATCGAAGATTTGTGATTCGGGATCTTCTTTCAAACAACGGGTATTTTTGAAGACGATTTTAGACATCTCTTGTTGTTTTTATTTATGTCTTAAGCTATCATCAAAGAAGTTGCATCTGCGTGTCAACAAGCTGTTGGTGTAAACTGCATCTTTATATTAGGAAAAGCCAATTCCTTAAGTACTCGAAGTTCTGTATACTCGACCTAGGAAAACTGAGTAAATATCGGCGTTCATTCTAATTTTTAAAAAATAACAAAAAGAAAAAAACAAACATGCCCCTGTCCTAAAATAGAACATTACTTTATCTGCCGAGAATCTCCAGCCAATCACAATTCATATTTTTTAATTAGATGTCATTAACTACACTGTAATGATTGATTCATTGCCAAATAAAAGAAACATTGAAATTTTTGTCGTTGATCATTATTTCACGATTAGATTTCTTTTGGTCTTTTCTAAGGAAAGTAACATTTTCAAACGATGAATAGATTTTTTATAACTGGTTGGTTTGGTTTTATGGCACAACGACCCTTAAATATTATTCAATACCAAATCCTGCATATACACATTGAATGATTTGTAAAATAAATACTTGTAGGTAACTGTAGAAGTCAAATGACTCACCTGCTAACATGGATGCCTTCTTGAATCTTCTTGTTAAAAGCAAGCCAGACAAGCTTACCACATATATAGGAAAGCACCTAATGCAGCACTTGATGGTCTATTTTGCTAGGATGGACCTGCCCAACAAATTTGCATGAGTGGTGTCTATTCACCAATATATTCATCCAGTAAATGGCAATGTGATCTGCATCACCCTGCTTGTGTGCCAGGCCATTTTCAAGTCAACCAATATTCATCATTTGTTTGTGAAACCTTGAATGCTTTTAAATATTATTACTTATCATTAGTAATTCTTTTTATCAAGTATCCCAATCTGATTTAATATTAATCATTTATTTGCATTTAATTAAATGGTCTTAATTATTGCTTTCTAATATTAATGATTCGATTCAAAATCAGGCATGTGTTTACCCACGTGTTCAAGTATTGCTATCAAACACTAATTATTCAATTTAATTAATAGCGTTTGTTTTTACACTGTAAAATGTTTACCAGTATTGTAAATGATTGAACAGTTTAAATGACCCATAGTTGGAACCATAACTGGAACTACGACTCCAGGCCAGAATAGACCTTGGAATAATTGCAATGAAGGGACATTCCATATTCCCCTAACTCCCGGACTGGAGCCTCGATATCAGATATTTTAGTGTCATATAAGAACACTCGTTACCGTCGGCATATTCTACAGCCCTAGCTTACTTGGTTGTTTTTAAATAGGTGATGTACACATTTTTATATGAATAACTATTCTTCCCGGTATCTACGATTTACAGAGAGGTGCCTTGGAATACTTTCGTGGTTGGTGGAGGACACGGTTTTGAGGATGGTCGCTAGTTGTCAAGGGAGGATGACACACAAAAAATAAATCGACCTTTTAATCTTATAAACTTGATCCTTCCAGTCACTGTGGTCGAGGAAGTAAAACGAAATGGACAGTGAGGGACAATGCTTCCTCATTCTGCGTTCATACCTCAGTTTCGAAGATATAGAAAAACAAAAATCAGAGAGCGAATAACAAAATCTCGTGATTTTTATACTGAGGTTCATAGAGGAATTCTATCCCCGTTTCCATCGGGAAGGTAATCAGGATCTAAAGTGCTAAATCAAGTGTATCATGTTAGTTCTGTGCAGTGAAATATAGATTGAAATCTGTTAACCCGTTTATCGGCAATCAATATCAGATAATGCTTAGGATCCTATCAACCTTAGATAAGCAAAGTCTACTTTACTTACTTGCGACATCGTAGTAAGCGAGTTCGAACTCTCGTCGTGGTATTACGATCATTTTTGGATTAACTCTCTTGGGAACTTTACGAAAGCCCTCATTCTCTAAGTCGACTGGGTTAAATAGTACCACTACTGTTCATCTGTAAGGGGTGCCTTGGTATGAAATTATCCACAAAGGTTGATAAGCCATTAAACAAAGAACCCCAACCAAAAGTGGAGATGTAACAAACTAATAATGATAGAAAGAAAATTTGAAATTTAACTTCTCCCTATGTTGGCAAACTTCTGCTTTGTCAGAGCAGTCAGTAAATAAAAATATCTCTATCAATATCTGATTTGATTTGTTTAAGTTTGGTTTTATTGCACATCAACCACTATAGGTAAATAATCCATTTTATATATAAAAGATTTCTATTGTAAACAATCCAGTTTATTATAAGTGTAGTTTTTTTTTTGTTTACTCACGGTGAAATATCAAAACAGTTCTATTTCAAATCATACAGTTTAGCATAAATACACAATCGTATTTTATTTGATATGACCCTATCAGGTGCCACCACTCCAGGCCAGAGTGGACCTAGGAGCGATGGAAATAAAGGGTCACTCCGCATTCCCGAAAGCTCCAGCATTGCTGGAGCCTCACCATCAGATTGCTTAGTGTTATATCCGCGACACTCGTTAGGGTAATCTTACCCATCTGCAAAGATGCAATCGGTGTATTCTACAGCCCCAGGCAACAAAGTAATCTGATTATATTAACTTGTTTAATGCTGCTCGAAAACATTGTGTTGCACTTTCAGAATTTATCTCAAAACAAACTTGTTACATAAATCTAATAATATTTGTGTTCGGGTGATATAGCGGGATAATGGCGGACTTTGGTCCGTAATTTTGGACGTTTCTTACAGTTTCATCTCTCTGCGATTCCTCGATTTTTTATTCGGCTCTCTGAGTCTATTTTCTGATTGAAGTCTGATATTACTCTGCTTCTTCGGTCCGACTTACTCGCTATACTATTTGTCTGCTTGATCAATCTCTTTCAAAGATCTGGAGAATTGAATCATTTGGCCAAGGCTCCCTGCTTAGTGCTTCATTGTAAGTCCTTTTAACAACCGTTACTGATATGCTGCAATGATTTTTAAATGTGGATGATTTAGAAATTAGGAAGCCCTTCTGTTATAACAAATTAACAATTTCAGACAATCGCTGCAAACTACTTACTTTTTTCAAAGATTTAAACAAGAAAAAAATAATAATATACCCACACACGCAAATAGACGACTTTTTTTTTCAGGAATACAGAACATTACTATTAGAGACAGAATAGTGGTATTCATTTATTTCTCGATGAATCTAACGATGTGTAAAACTGCTAACAGTCTGTTCTGGGATTTGAATTCGGGTTGGCTAATCTGTTTCTTTCGAGTATTTCCATTATATCACAAATGGCCTTTATATATGAGAGAGAGAGAGAGAGAGAGTGGACGCATAGTCAACCGTACTTTGTGACAGTCAGTTTCTGACCTAGATGATCATCAGATCAAGATCTAAAAAATGTCACAATAAATCTTGAGTACAACGCCAAGTAAAGAAACAAGTCTGATAATATCATTTTGGGAGCAAGAAAAAACAGTATCATGAAAAAATACTTTTCATCACAAATGTTCTGTCACCATTAGTGAACACATTTATCAATATGGAAAACTATATATCAAACATATAATTACAATTCTATATAAATTCAAAAATTGCACCTTATAGAATTGTTCATCTCCCTAGGAGAAGACTATGTGTTTAGAAATGTAAAACCCCAAAACGGTAGCAAAAAACCTGAGTACAAATAATCACTACATTCCCTCACCTAAGGTTTTGAGTAAAGACACGGTGAATGATTGTAAAAAACCAAAAGTTAAGTTAGGGAATAGATTATTATCATATTTGGTTGATTCGAAATAAATTTCAAATAGATATATTAAATATTAATAAAACCAAAACCAACCTTTCTCAAATTGTTTATTACTTAAATCTGTTGATTAACAAGCACCAATACCTCGTCAACGTTATCAAAGAAAGCTTTCAATGATTTTGTTTTTGAAATTCCACTAAAGAAAACTTATAACTGAACGAGGGTTAGTGAACTATAAAATACTTCACTCCTTTGAAATACACTTTGCCAAATAGTTGTATTTTTCATGAATTTCTCTTAACATGAAAGTTTAACTTATTGAGTAAATCAAGTTTAGCAATTTCACGGATGTAAATATTCAAAAATGTATTTGCTATGATTTATAAGGTGTACTTGTTGCAATTCATTCGCCTATGATTATTTTTTGGAAAATATATTCTTATGAACAAGTTAATATTTAAACGCTATACTATGTTTAAACTTTATCCAATCGTAGCTTTATCTTCACAAATATGCATTTACAGGATAACTTGTTACATGGCCCTGGTGGCTGGGGCTGCAAAATACACTCACTGTGTCTCTGTAGAGGGATACGACTCCCTCGATGAGTGTCCTGTATATGGTACTAAACAAACTGATTGTGACGCTTAAGTAATACTGGAGCTTTTGGAAATGCGGAGTACCCCTTAACAGCCATCGCCCAAAAGTCCACTCTGAGTTGTAGCATCAGATTGGGTCCTGTCTATGGGTTAAATAGAACTAAATTGTGCACTTATGCTAAATTGGATCGTTTGAAACATATCTGTTTTGATATTTAGCTGTATAAACCAAAAAAATGTATTTATGCAAAACTGAATCGTTTGAAATAAAGCTGTTCATATGTATGAAAATGGATTTGAAAGTAAAAAACCCTAAAATGGTTGATATGCCATAAAACCAAAACGAAACAAACCTGCCACAAGATCGCCTCGTAGGAGGAGCTAAGAATATTCTTCCTGTATCTCATCAAACTTTTAAGACACACAAAGACAGGGGTATTATGACTATGACACCAATCTATATCTGATGATTCCATATAGATGTCTTTCAGAATTATTCATATTCGAGAAGACCGAGTGAAAAAAAAAATGCAAAGAAAGATAGGTGACCGCACAGTTTTGTAAGCATCCAGAGGTTTAAATTGGTGACTACTTAGTAACATAAGAATCCTCAGAAATATGTTAGCGCCCTGAGACCTCTCCGATAAGTCTGTTGAAACCTGTGTGCCAGACTAAGTGCATGACGTCAGACTCAGATTAAATAAGACGTAAGAAAATGATTAAATGAGACAGAAAACGTAAAACTAATAATAAATAAGACATAAAAGCTAATACTTAGCGAAAAAAACACATGACGTATGATTGGTTGGTTGTTTTATTTAACGGTGTATCAACACATTTTCAGTCATTTAACGCCTAATCAATTCTTTTTAAAAACGAGCAAAAAGTAATTAAATAATTTTAACAAATGTATAGTATATATATTTAATTTGGCTGTTTAGAACAATGTTTTGGAATGAATTTGTTGCATATTTATTGTTCAGTCGCTAATAATTTTGTGTACATTCTAATTTCTTTTATAAAATTACGTATCCTCCATGGTGTTATTTTTGTAAAGAGTCTTTTCAAATTGCTTGTTTGGTAATATTTTTCGCACTTGATTAGATTTTACCCATGCGAGCAGTTTCTGTTTAACTGTTAATCTTTTTTGCACGTACAGCATATTGGGGATTTTGATAAATAATAATCATGATGGTTGATGTCGGTGTAACCTAAGACTATGGTCAAGTAAGACATAAAACATAAGACTATGATAGCATAAGATGGACAGAGTTAGATTAATAAGACTTAAGACATTGGGTAAAATACATGAGATCTAAGACTAAACGTAAATAACAAGACAAGGTAAATAATTGTTTTTATATCTTCTCTTATTATCAAATTTTTTCTTGTAATTCTATTGATGTCTCAGCTGGATAATATTTCTTCTTGGCTAATTTGGAACTCATCTAGTATTTGAACTCATGGAGATGATTCCTTTTCATACGTCGATAACCGTTACGCTAATTGATGTATATTCATCTCAGTGAGTTATACATGTGATTTTTTTTTCATCTGTATAAAAATTATCTGTTTAATGGGGCGTAATATACCTATATATTTCCTAACAAAGAAAAGAAAATATAAACTTTCCCACCCAATATGATTTCGCAATTCCACTTGTATGAAAAAAAATATTTGATGAAAACTAAAAGAAATTCAACGTGGAAACCATCAACAAATCGCGTAACCACTTTTGAAAGTGAACTCGATGTTCCGTATCAAATAATTCCCTTCCTTCATTGTACGTACAAAAATGTTTCTGATAAAAGAGTTTCATGATTACCAGTCGAAAATTTTTCTATTTTCCACTTATTAAACCAATACATGTTTTAATCTTTTACGCCTCGTTTTTAGCAACAACTCTGAGGCTTTTCTTCTTCAAAATGAAAGCCAAAAATTTGTCTTTCTCTCCAATGCATTTCTATCATTCATGAGAGAGATTCAACCGCTATTTTCTGCTCCTATTGTTGCTAATATCGATTGCATGTCGTTTAACTGAGACAATTTTGTTGGGCGTTGTTTCGTGGAATTTTTAGTTGGAAACAAACACACACACAATATATTCTTTAAAAAAAAATCTGAGAGTAAATAAGATCACTGACATCTCTACGCATTCAGAACTATAAAAAGTAAGAGAAATGAATGAGGAATCAAATGCAGACTGTGAATTTACGCTATGATCAGAATGTTAACATAAACTGAACAAATTTACCGTAATAGAAAACGCGCACAGAGAAACGGTTATCGTCAGAGTAAATCAAATTGGTGACCAGAGTTCAAATCCAGGGCATGAATCCATCAAGTTTTCCTCTAATTATGGGTAAATAGGACAGACAATATTATTAGCTCTTTTTTAGGTAGGGAATGTCCTCGTGGTGTAATGGTTAAAGCCGTGGACTGCGGAATCGTAGTATACGAGTTCGTACCCCAGTCGCGCGATTACGTTCACTTTCGGGCAAATACTTTTGGGAAAGGTATGAACCCCCTTATCCTCCAAGCACCACTACTATTCTTCTCATAGAATAGCTTTGGCATTAAATAACCTACAAAGGTGGATATGCCATTAAACAAAGAAACCAAACCTCTTTGTTAGGTAACCGATATCGAAAAATGAGCCTCTGATTTCATAACTAAGTTAACTGTACTGTGAAAAAAATGTCTTAGAGACACATTGCTGAACGGTTGGATAAGCACATACTTTAAAAAATTAAAAGACAGATTTTCTTTTAAGAAGTTAAATTATATTTTTTCAGCTAAAGAACTTTGGGGGTGTCCTCGTGGTGTAATGGTTAAAGCGATGGACTGCAGAATCGTAGTATGCTCGTTCGTACTCCAATCGCGCTATTACATTCACTTTCGGGCAAATACCCTTGGGAAAGGTATGAACCCTCTTATCCTCCCAGCTATGGGTTAAATAGTAGCACTACTATTTTTCTAGAAGAATGGCTTTGGCATTAAATAACCTACAAAGGTTGATATGCCATTAAACAAAGAAACCAACCAATTAACCAACTTAAAGAACTTAGAGATTCCAATTAAGAAGAAAGTTCCTGGGTTTTATATTACATGTATAAAATTTTAGTACAAGACAGGATTAAATGAAAGCAAATAACTTTTGGAGAAATATTTTTATCAGAGAAAAATACTTTGTATATAACTGTGAAAACAAAAGAATATAGTCACATTTCTTCAGAAATACGATTAAAATAAAGTTATGGAATAATGAAAACAGTTGTGATTGTAATCGAACATTTTGAATTGAATCAAATTTCGGAATCGATAAATCCATTAGAAATTTATATATAGTCAAAAAACTACAGAAATTAACCAATATGAACATTTATTAAAAGACATTAATTTTACAAGAAATATAAATAAGCACAAAATTAAAATGTACTAGTAAATTAATTCTGAATGAGTGTCATTGAAATTGATCGAACATATATATGCAAACAATAAAATAACTTGGCGCACTCCTTAACAATCATCCATTATTGATCCACATTACACACGTGACTAAACTTATTTATTATACACTCAAGTGTATATTCACACACACACACACACACACTATATATATATATATATATATACACACACGTGTGCTTATATATATATATATATATATAATGCACACGTGTATCTATATATATATATATATATATAAAATGCACACGTGTATCTATATATAAAATGCACAGGTGTGTATATATATATATATATATATATATATATATATATTCTATTGCATGTTTTTTTTCTTTGACCGTGAATTTCATGCATTTTACATTCATTAGAAAGAGTGAAGGTTTTCAAAAAATAGACCAATAATTTTGGTTAATGTTTTGTTCGAAAATTGGGCATTATTTCTATGTATATGTGCCTAAGTTTGTGTTCTTTGGAATGTTACAATATTTTTGCATGTGCTGTTGATTGCACGCATATTAGCGTATATACTAGCATGAACCTTTACGTACATCCCCATATTTCCGCTGTCTGTTGTTAAGAAGGGTGAGACGAAGGAACAGAATATGAGAAGGGAGGAATGGATGAGGAGGTATGGGGAAATGGATTTTGCATTTGAATGATTTTTCTCCTATTATCCTATCTAACTTTATGGTATCTAAAGGTTTATTTGATGTGAATATGTAATGTGTTTGGTGGGTAATTTTGTTGAGTGATGATGATGACTAGAATTAAAATGAACATCACGTTCCTTATATATAATGATTGTCATATATGTTGTGGTATAGTATTGATGGACTGGTAATAAAAATGGTGTTAGGTTTTGGGTAGCTTTTGCGAAAATAATAATAATAATGGAGGTGCCCGTGGTGTAATGGTTTACGTCGTAGGAAATGGACACTGCGACACAAGTTCAAATCCTGGACGAGACTGATTGCATTTCACATAGCACTAATACCCTTGGGAAAGGTATGAATCCAATTATTCTCCCTCCATCTATGGGTTAATAGTAGGGCAGACGAGGTTCTTCAGTCTTGGTGCGGCAACTAGTCTAGGAGAAGGAAAACTCTGAATTCAAACCTGTTAAACTCCGCTTAAAATTGGCCTTGTGTCAAATCCTGTTCGAGCGGAGGGGTTGGTAAATATTGTAGAAGTCAAATAACTCACCTAACATGGCTGCCTTCTTGAATCTTCATGGTAAAAGCAAGTCAGCTAAGCTTACCTCATTTTATAGGAGAGCACCTAATGCAGCAGGTGGGTTGTATTTAAGGTGCCAGGATGACAAGCCCAACACATTTGCATGAGTAATGTCTATTCACCCATATATTCATCCAGTAAATGCAATGTGGATTTTTGGCTACTCATGTGTCAGACCATTCTCAAGTCAACTAATATTCTTCAAATATAATAATCATCATCATCATCTCGTGCTGGTAGCACGTATATCCCTGACCCTCTCTCGCCACTCCTCACTATCGTTCATCGCCCTAGGTAGGTCTTCAGGACAACATCCTGTAGTCTCACATAATAATAATAATAAGTATAACAATTATAGTCATAATGGTCTTTGACAATACCCATGCGTGCTTATGATGCAGTTTTGAGAAAAAAAACTGAGCTTATAATTTTTTGACAATACTAAAATATTATTCATATTTACTGGCGATACTTGTGGATTTTCATAATGTACTAAAATGGGGGAAATGATATTTCGATCGGTGGTTCTATTGTATAATTAGTATGGTATCGTTAATGGCTGATGGACGACGTGGTGATAAGAAATATGTTGGAGAAACAGATGGGATATGGTGAAAGAACGAGGACGAAGATTTAGTTATTAATTTGAACATAGATGGCAGAAATATGAAAATAATAATGGTGCTGAAAAAACATAAGTTTGAAAGTTATAAAGTCAGTCCCCGCCTGACACAAAATATCAAGAAGATGACAACATCCCCTCCATAAAAATGTTGCTATAATCACCCACTTATAACACCACTCGTTTTAAACCACAAATTGGTGATAATCTCAAAATGTCGACACAAAAACAAACATCTATCCAAATTCGACCCAAAAATTTAACAAAAACATAAATCCCATTCTCTTAATTTTCTAAGATATAGACAATTTATAATGAACACATACGTACGTTTATACATATGTATGAGTGTAAATATGTATATACATTATATACATACATATATATAATGTATGTATAAATATATTCACTTATATATTGACAACTATATATGCATATATTACATAAACCCACAAAGACATATATATATATATATATATATATATACACATCGCATCATAAACACATGCTTATATATATATATATATATATACATCATATCATAAACACATGCTTACATATATATATATATATATATATATACATCATATCATAAACACATGCTTATATATATATATATATATCACATAATAAACACATGCTTATATATATATATATATATATATATATATATATGATTGCAGTATTCATTTAGTAGATTATATCTTTGAAGGAAATAGACTGGGTGATAAGAGTTCGAATTCTTTATTAGATTGATTTTTACATGCAGATATTAACCTTTATAACATGCTGTATCTAATTCTTCATCCTCCAATAGCCAATAAATAGTAAGCATGTCATGAAAACCAGTGTATGAGAATAAAAGCATATAGATTTATCACTTTATGCGCACATTCGAACATATATATCAACATGAATCTATAGATCTATATATATATACATGCAGTTTCATATAGATACATATGTATATATGTAAACCAGTATTCATGTGTTTGTTAATCTGAATATATATATATATATATATATTATTCGCATACAGGCAGATGCAATGAGTGTTTGTATAAGATATATATATATATATATATATATATATATATATATATATATATATATAGCCATTTTGAACCAGGTTCATTATGTCTAAATACTTCAAATGTGTTAGCAACTAATGTTTCTTGCTTAACATTCTGAGGTCATTCTCCATTCCAGGAATTTTCAGCTATGATATATATATATATATATATATATATATATATATATTGATTTTTCAACGATTTTCAACGTTTAGGTGTACCTTTTCTGTAAAAATAAAATCTAACATGTTGACCTTCCATTGAAAATAATCCAATGAAAAAGAAAAATTGTTAACTTGCATGTCGGAAAGCAAAAAGAAAAAAAATATTTCTACATTATATCTTCCTGGTGAATATATCCCATTTACAAAGTAGATACAATGTCAAAACAATCTATGAAAAAAAGTTAAACCATCGAAAAATCAATATTTCAAAATCTGAAAATTTGCCAGAATAGTGAAAGTTCATCTGAATAGTAAGCAACACATTTCGTCGCAGTTATTTGACATTAGATTTATCTAGTTCATAAATGCTGTCTATCAGTCTCTGTTCCTCTGATTTTATATCAAGCTTTCAAAATACGTATGGTTTCCAAGAAAGTAAGTTACGATCAGTTACTCATATCTTATATATTATATATATTATTTTTATTAAAATTTAAATAAAACACTTTGTATATGAACAAGCACTACGATGTAGTCACCATCGAAAGTGGTGAACTTATCTAACTATTATATGAATGCATAGTTACCCGGCTCGAAGCGACAGTAACCATCTTTATTACGACTGTAGCAAAAGTATTGTTCGAGTGAAAATTCTTCATGTATAAATCTCTTTAGATGTACCAAAATACATGATTCTCTCAAAGGGTTAAGCCACGACTATGATAATATAAAAAGATAAGATAAAACGTCTTAACCAAAATAACTAGTATTCTCCTATCAATTGCTCTAGCACCCAAGTAGAAAACACTTTCTAGTTGGTGAACGTATGGATGATTTTATTGACACTTACTTCGGAAACCAAATTCCAGAAAATATCGCAACGTTTGAACGAAAGCTTCAAAATGTGGGCAACCTTTGATGAATTTAGACTTAAAACCTATCTTGCCCGTTTTTGCAATCTTTTGGAAACGCATTACACCTGGCAGATACCTGCTACTTGCTGATATGTTCATCAGACATAACTACGAGTTTATTGTTAGATTCTTGCCCCGGGAATGTATAAAACTTTTTACAACCTACATGGTTATATATAAATCCATATGAGTTAGCAACCTTGTCGTGATATCACTTATGCTAAATATTAAGGTTGTTCTGAGTATCACAAGAACAGTGAAATGCCCAGTTAGTATATTTTTCGGGTTTTGCATTATTTATTGGCAGTTGATATATCCTAATCATTAACTACTTTTCAAAAAACCATTGAATAAGCATACATATTTTTAACCTATTGGGTAGAACGTTCTTAAATAGTCCAAGAGACGGGAGTTTTCTCCCTGGTCGAGTCATACTAAACACTCCGAAACTAATAATTCATACTTCCTTGCTTAACACTTAACATATAGGTAAAGTAGAGCAATCCACGGAAAGGAGTAGAGCCCTTTCTAACATCTTGGTGCATTAGGCATTGGAATGGAACCTACGAATCGCCCTCGACTACGGTCACCAAGTTTATATATATATATATATATATATATATATATATATATGCGCATATAAGCACAAAGTGAATTAATATAATGAAAATAAGGAAATCCTATTTCTACGAAAACCCCAAAACAACATTGATGATGAAAACATACTCCACAAAATCAATGTTGCAACTGTAAAAAATGATGCATAGAATCAACTTGGGATGAACATGAAATTAACAGAAAAATAATCTTTCAAAATACCTTTCCGAATGCAGAAATGGGTCTTTGAAATAATGCCTATATACCACACTGATTACTACTCATTTCTCCAAATAAAAGAAATAAAAGTTTCGTTGATGAATTCAAACCTACATTAAACAAAGCCGAAGTTCACACATACAGGACTAAAATTCACCCACTCCCCACCACAAACATATACGCACTCGATCAGAAAATATATCTATGGCACATTCCAATCAGAGAGAAATGAAGCAAAAAAACGAAAAGTAAAAATAACAAACAATAAAAGGGTGTACTCTGAATACGTACAAATATGTTCCCAATGATAGTCAACCCAAAGAGGAAAAATAAGAAAAAACCCGGATGTATACGAATGTGCAAACATACAAACTATATATATTCTTCTTCATCATCATCATCATATCGTGCTGGTAGCACGGATATCCCTGATCCTCTCTCGCCACTCCACCCTATCGTTCATCGCCCCAGGTAGGTCTTCAGGACAACATCCTGTATCCTCACATAGCTGCTGAATGTACGTTCGAGCTGGTCGCCCTGCTTTTGCGCGGCCATGTGTGGGGATCCATAAGAGTACATCTCTTATCAGTTCATCTCTGCTTCTCCAGCAGTGTCCTGCATGTCTGGTTCGTCTAACTTGAATAGTTTTCGTGATAGGGGGCATGTGGCCGTACAGTTGGTGTCTTGTGGGGTGTTGCTGCCAGGACATGTTCAGGATTGCACGCAGCATTCTTGTGTAATTGCCATCTAGTTTCTTCTCCAGCCGTTTTGTTAGCGTCCATGTAGTGCATCCATATAGCAGTATCGATGTGACCGCTGCCTGGAAGAAACTGCGTTTCATTTTATCGGTTAGGTCTGATTTCCATATAGTCGATAGCCTATTTATAGCTGTCCATGCTTTCGTTAGCCTCGTTTCGATGTCCTTTTCGGTTGATTCGACGCTGCTTCCTAGGTACGTGAATTTGTCTACTAGTTTAAGTGGGGTTCCTTCTAGAGTGGAGATGTCCCCCGTTTGGTTATAGCACATATATTCCGTTTTGTGTGCATTAACATAGAGGCCTATGCAGAAGTGTTTCGGCTTGGTCAGGTGTATTTGCCAGTATCGCTATGTCATCGGCGTAGTCGGCGTCGGTAATTGTTGTTGCGGGGTATCTTCTGCTTCTTTTCTTCGTCAGTTCGAAGCCATTCTCTTTGATTTTGTCAATCGATGTTCTAAGTACGTAGTCTAGACAAATGATAAAGAGGTACGGGGCCAGCGTGTCCCCTTGTAGTACTCTTGCTACAATGTCAAAGTATTCTGTGTCTCCATCCGGTGATCGTACTTTTACTTTAGTGTTTCTATAGAGAATCGTTATTGCCGCTACGGTTTCTTTAGGTATGCCGTACGCTAGTAGGATTTGTTCCATCTTTCCTCTGTGAATGGAGTCGAAAGCCTTGGTAAAGTCGACAAATATTAATGTCGCTTGTAGGTTCTTTGCCCGTACACCTTACGAACCTTTTTATTCTCTCTCTCTCTCTATATATATATATATATAAAGCTCACTGGTTATGATCAAATAGATTCCCTAGGCAAAACGCCCAATAAATTTGACTATTATATATATAAAGTTTATTATATTAGAAATAAACTATTCAATATCGGTAACGGACCATACATATTTAAGTTCGCATAACATCGACAGAATCAACAGTACTTCATCCAATGGGCGCATCTGGGGGAAATCGGTATTTGCCAAGAGTCGTTATCTCTGTTTCAATGCTCTCTTCTTATATATATATATATATATATATATATATATATATATATACACTCTATCGGCAGTTTGTTGAATACCAGTCTATAGAGATCTCTATTTCTCTATTTTCTCTAAAACCAAAAAGACTGTATCTTTATAGCATGCAAATCTAAAATTAAAAGCGTAAACTTTTTAAAGTGAGAATGATCTTATTTAACATCGGGATTTTCAGACAATTTCCGAAAAAATAAAATAAAAACAAGATCTCAAAACCATAACAAGAAAGAAATAGCCCTCAGTGCATTGGATAGTTACTTAGAGTTTTAACACTTAAGCCTAGCCTAGTAAATTATTAGTCTTAACAAAACGTTAAAAAAAAAAACAACTATTACCCAACGGAAGCCATTTAAAACTATTTAACTATTCTACTGATGATTTAATAAATCATTTTCATACTTATGTTTCTAGGAGTGCACACAAATCTTATCTAAGTATCAAGGAATAGTAATTATAGTAGTAATAGATTTTGATATCTCCGAAGAATCATATTATGTAGTCCAAAGATGGAGATACATTTATAAGCTTAAAGGAAATGGCTGTAAAATGGTAATAAAAAAAGGGAAGAGTAATACTAGCAGTAATGATGGAACTGATGATGATGATTACAGACATAACAATAATAACAGTGCTTGATAAAATAAAGTTCATATCTTAATAATTGAATATGAAAATAGTTTATTGCACCCACTAATGCAAGCATCCGGGATTGTCTATGAGTCATCAATCTGAGGATGCAGAATTTACAGACAACGGACCAAAGTTTATCCCGGCAGAGACAATACTTATGAAGTATTAAATCTAATTGCGCGCTCGATTATTGGCTATAGGCAGTCACATAAAACTTGAGAAATTTTGTTTTCAAAATATTGAGATCAAAACAGCAAAGGGTAAACTCGTGTAACTTGAGTCTTCAGTGAAATAAAAATTGTATGAGATGCCAAGTTTTATCCATATGTTAAGTCTTTTTTTCATTGACTGAAGAAAACCCAGACATTTTCTTTTTTATAGAACAACTAGAGTAAGAAAAATCAAACAATTGCAAAAAAAAAAAAATATGTTGATTCCTGACTGTCATTCTGTTCGGTAACCCTGATCAAATGACAGACTTTTCCGATACACTAGAAAATATTATCATCATGATGTCATGCCGATAATTCGGACTCATTTGAGTCTTGCTCACTGTCTGCCTGTCTATTCTCTATAGGTCAATACACATATGTCTCTCTGCCAGTTCGAATCTATCTATATTAGTCTATTCCCATTTTTCTATCTCTCAGTCAATTCCCATTTCTTTCTCTCTCTATTCACACCTTTCTCTTTCAGTCAATACACATCTATCTCAGTCTATAGTTCTCTTTCTCTGTCCATATCTATTGTCTATAGCACTCAACAGATGTTCAATAACTATATAATGTCCACCCACAGCTGATAAATATAGGTTCTTGCTGGTCGGCAAACACTGGTATGTCCATGTTAGTGTCCTCAAGAGACATCCGTTCTTAGTTCATCAGCAGTACCTACCGTGACTTGTTCATCTTACTTAGATTGTTTCTTAAATGGTTGGTATGTGGCCGTAAACAGCTATTTTGGTGGTGCTTTCAGGATTTGTTAAAAACAGCGAGTAACATTCTTGTGTTAGTCCGATTAAGTTTTTTCTCTAAGCGTTTCGTAAGAGTCCAGGTAATGCAACCATACTGTAGTACTGACACGGCGAGAGGTTGGACGAATTCTCGTTTTATTTTACATAGATTAGATATGGTCGATAACCTCTCGATAACAGTCTGTGTCTTTCCTTAGCGTATGTTGATATGGCTTTCAGTAGATCAGATATTCCTACCGTGATATGTGAAAGAAAGCTAACATTGTGTTCCCTTCCCTCCATAAACATCCCTGGTGCACAGAAGTCAGAACGACAAAAAAAAGTCAACCAAGAGAACTCTCACCATAGGTGCGAAGGACGGTCACACGTGTGAAGTGGAATTTTTTGAAAAGAGGCTGTTTTTACTTGGTGATCCTCCAGAAACTAGATAAATTTCGCAACTAAGCCAAATTGCCCAATTTGGGGTGGCGCACAATTACAAAAAATACTGTTTCTTTTTTTGTAAAATAAAAAAAAAAGATCTACTCTCTTGTAATACATCGAATGTCAAAAACCTAATGAACCCATATTTTGAAAACAAAAGTCACATGACGATTATTTAATTATGAAGAAAATAATGTGTTGATAAAACTAAAACATAATCACTCATGATACAGAAATAATCTAATGTTGTAGATATTCCCACGCAGTTAGATAACAAACTAATTAAATTTCGCTCCAGGCATCTGAACTACACGTAGCTACTCAGTATTCCACTTAAAACGGTTATTTAGATATTTTTCAAGCCTAAGGCTACAAGCAAAACATATGTAGAAATTAACATAAACGATATCTAATTAATTCGGGATATTTTGGAGAAGATGGTATTCGCAAATAAGGGCAATACATACTAGAAACTCGAATGGCATCCGCCAGCCATTTTCTGAATAGCACCTCATAACTAAAATACAATAAAACCCAGAAATATATTCATCCCAACCAAATAATTTTTTATAAAGTTAATTTCTAATCTAAATATAATCATCGGAGAAACGCCTTGATTGCCGATTTCCTTGACACTCTTACGCCATTTGTTTCTTACAGTTATTGATCTTGGTAAGACGTCAAGACGACATCTAGAATCCGCGCAGAAATTGGCATATCCATGTGTAGCTGCCAAAATAGATTATCCCAGAGGAGTTTGCCCTAACTTTGAAAGTGGTGACTTAGTGGTTTATCTTGCGCAGAGGGTTTGCGAGATTGGAAGAATAAGTTGTGTTGCTTTCAGGATTTCTTCAAATCAGCTTGTAGCATCCTTCTAAAGTTCATGTCTACCTTTTTCCCGACGCGTTTCATTAGATTTATGGAGGTACATGTAAATCCTAGTACCGATGCGACTACAGCTTAATAGAAATTCTTTCTTGATACATTCTGAGCAATACGTTTTGGTGAAAAATTGAATTGTCAAAGTGAAGAACGCAGTGCTTTCATAAATAAATGTTTTAGGAGCCAGATGATTGGTATACAGGAGCAAAAAATATTTTAATATATTGTTAAACATGATTATATTTACCTTTTAGCTAAATATTTCCATCAGTCTCTCAGCCTCGTACGTTTAGTTCAGAATAAGATCAATTGACTATACTTCATTACATTATCTCTCTCTCTCTCTATATATATATATATGTATATATATATCCAAAACTGTTAGTTGCCCAATCGGCTGGAGCTGTAGAATACGCCAACTACTTCTCTACAAAGGGGTAAGACCCCACCAATGAATGTCCTAGATATGACACTAAACAATCTGATGGTGAGGTTTCAGTAATGCTGGAGCTTTGGAGAATTCAAAGTACTCATTCATTCCCATCAATCCCAGGTCCACACTGCCCTAGAGTAGTAGCACCTGACAGGGTCCTATCTATGTGTCAAATAGAAATAAGTTGGGTACTTATGCAAAACTGAATTGCTTGAAATAGAATTTTTGACATTTACCTGCTTGTACACAAAAATTACGCTTATACTAATCTGAATTTAAAATTCAATTCGGCGTTAAATGACCCGAAAAGACTTGATACTCCGTAAAATAAAAAAACAAACAAAGCAAAACTGTTAGAAAAAGGATAAGACCATAGTTAACACAAGTTGTTTGAATGCACAATTTTCATCGGAAGCCAGTTAATATACCAGAATGCAATATCCCAGTCTATTTATCTATAGCCAGATTAGTGCCTTTCCCAAGGTATTAGCATGATATGAAATGCAAACATTTTCGTATTGGATTGGAACTCGCTTAACCGATTACAATTACGCTACATGCTATATATATATATATATATATATATATATATATATATATATGAAATGTTGCCTTTTTTTTCCATTTTTACCTTAAAGTTCAAATGAAAAGTGTTTCCGCTGAGCAATGTATAAAATAAACTGTTGGTATCTTGGCATATATATATATATATATATATATATATATATAAGTTTTTACAGATTAGGTTTTGTTTTAAGAATTCATTAAGCCTCTGAATTCTGGGATGATTATTTTTCAACTTAAAATTTAAATGAAAAAGTGTACGAGCTACGCAATATATGAAATAAACTGTTTGTATTTTGACATATCATCATCATATCGTGCTGGCAGCACGGATATCCCTGACCCTCTCTCGCCACTCCTCCCTATCGTTCATCGCCCTAGGCAGGTTGAGGGTTTGTTTTGAATTTGACGAAGACCTCAGAATTTTCGGAAACAAGATTGTGAAATGCAGAACCCTCTGTTCTCATCAGCTTCTTTTTTTTTTCGAGCGATAGTTTCTTATTTCATAAACTGAAGATGTGTCTCATAGTTAATATTTGAGAATATGAAAGATATATAGAATTCATGACAATGCAGCTTCCAAACAATTGAAATATATTGTTTTATTGGTGCTAATGACAATTAAATATTGCCCTACATAATTAATGGAAGAGTAAAAGGTCTTTATCGAAAAAAAATCATTCAATGGTCATTTGGTTGATTATTTTGTTTAATGGCATTGGTGGATTATTTAATGCCAAAGTCATCCTTATGGAAAAACATTACTGGTACTATTTAATCAATAGCTGAAGGAATAAGTGGTGTGTTCCTACCATTTGTTGAAGTATAATTCCGAATGTGAACGCAAAAGTACAACTGGAGCAACCGTTAATACAATGCCGCAGTTCAGAACGTCAGCTACAACGCCACGGGGAGTTCCCCCCGAAAATTTTAAGCCATTGTTCATTTCTGTCTTAGAAAATACATCTTTCGTCTCAATACTTTTTAAAATAATAGTTCGTATATTTCAGTTTCTCCCATTTACATATTTATTGATTCTATCGATTGAATGTGAATCAATCCGAAGCATAAAGTTCGCCGAAGCGAGTATCAAGAAAATTAGATTATGTTAATCTAAATAAATACCGATAATATGAAATCGTTGAAGACAATAATTGTAATATGATGGAAGAGTTATTAAATTCAATACATGAATCAAACAGATGCTTATATTTTCAGTTTCACTGCAGTGTGAAAATTTAATCAAAAGACTTTTTGGAATTGAAAAGTAATTAAACTGAATAATTATACATGTTTTTTTGTTTTTTTTTAATTTTCTTATATCCTCCCACTTGATATGAAATGTTTACTGATTATTTTCTGATTTTCTTTAAGATCTTTTTTTTTCCTTGAACAATTCTTAATTATTCAACACCAAAAATACTCGAGTTTTATTTTTCCCCTCTACAAATAAATAAAATTAATTACTCTTAATAAAAATGATTTTCGCTGACTTCAATCATTTGATGAAGTGGCCACCTCCCACATCCAATAAGAGTAGTGTGGCATTGTTGGGTCTAGAGGAAATTTGGTGGAGATGAATAGGACTTCCTATCAGAAATTGGAAAAAAGTCAGTCACATGGTCGCAAAAAATTCAACTCATTTTGTTACCAATGTTGTAACCTCCCTCTTGTCCGGTCAAAAATCAGTAAGACATTTATGTTTAAACAATATGAAATAAAGTGATTATATATATATATAAATCGATCAAGATGCCTAGATATCATCACTTTATTTTATATATGTATATACAATTATTTTATCTGAACGTGGATAAACATTTTTATTTGAATTTTTAAGTTTAAAATACATTTATTTTTTATTTTCCCTTTTCACTCACATTTTCTTTAATTTCAACTTTTTCGTTATCGTTATTTTCTGCCAGTCATTCTTTGTTAACCGTTTTCCTTTTCCCCACTCTTATTTATTTGCCTTTCTTTCCCAATACTTTCTTTTTCTTTCCTTTCAACCCACTCTTCAGTTCATTATTTTTTCATTTCTTTTTTTTCCTTTTCCACCCATTCAATTCTTTTTTTTTCTTCTTTCCTACCCATTCTTCAGTTTTTTTCTTTTTTTTCTTCCGTTTTCCACCCATTCTTCAGTTTTTCCTTTTCCTTTCCACCAGTTCGTCAATCCTTTCTTTTTTCCTCTCCTTTTTTCGGCCCATTCTTCAGTTTCTTCTTTTTTCCTTTCCTCTTTTCTTTTCTACCCATTCTTCAGTTCTTTCTTTTCCTTTCCACCTGTTCGTCTGTTCTTTCTTTCTTTTTTTCCTTTCTTCAGTTCTTTCTCTTTTCCTTTATTTTTCTCTTTCACATATTCTTCAGTTCTTTCTTTTTTTTCTTTCCTTTTTCTTTTCCACCCATTCTTCATTTCTTTTTTCTTTCCTTACTTTTTCAATTCCACCCATTCTTCAGTTCTTTTTTTTTCTTTCCTTTCTTTTTCTTTTCCACCCATTCTTCAATTTTTTTCCCCTTTTTATCCCGTTCTTACTTTCTTTTTCTCTCTTTATGTAGTTACTTGTAGACAGATAGTAATATATTTAACACGTAAACAGTGCCACATCAGCAGATTATAGATTGTTAGTCATAAAATTTCAGGATATATTTGTAAACAGTTACTGATTTATAATGAAAGAATAGTGTTACAGCATCTATGAAAATAATCTAAATTCAAAAGCAATGTCTTATCAAATAGTTCTTCCTTTTAATGGGTTTCATAAATCCATTTATTCAGCTGACTAATCTTTTGTAAATGTGAGTAACAGTCAAGTCGCGTATAAATCTTGATCAACGAAGATAAGCAGAGAAGAGTATGTTCTATATATACAAAGATGCACATTTAGAAACAACAGGTACGGTAATGAAACCTAAGTCTGTTATGATGATAAAATGAAGCCTATTCAAGTTTACAGCAGTTGTAATTGTTATATAATCCTCTTCTCTCGGATGGTCTTCACTTCACACCGCCATCATGTTCACGCAATACCAAAGTCGTTCAATTTCCTCTTTGTTGTCTTTTCCTGAATGAACAAGTTCACATCTTCGTTTGTGTATACTATCACTTCATATATATTACCGACTCTGCATTTAATTCACAACCACTTGAAACAAATATGGAAGTTAACCCTCTCAATTTGAATTTTGTCGGCTGACTAATTCCAAGTTTCATTCCAACTTCGAACTACAATAATTTTAGTCACCTGAATTTAACTCGTCATAAGAAAGCCAAGCTTTCAACTGACCTTCTACACTCAATAAAACCTATTTGAAAATAAAGTTTTCTGATACCCCCCCAAAAAACCCCCCACACTTTCTAGATATTTTAAAACCTACAGGTTGCGGAAGGAAATTATGGAATAATTTTTAAACCGTTTAATTTAGTTTGATTTTTTCAATTTTTTAAGAAAACGAGATAAATCTAAATATTTCTGCTTACCTCCATTATTCAAGCACTTTTATTTTAAATTAAAGTTCTGACCAATATGTGTGAGCAAGAAAAGAAACGACAAAGAATCTATGATTTTCTTAACGCAGAAATTAAGCATAATCTCTTTGTCTATCATATACAAAGCAAAGACTTCTTTTTTAACCCAAAAGATAACTTTTTAAGGAAAAGAGGGAGTGGAAGAGTGAATAAAAAATAAAAGGCTTTTTAACTGCTCCCACTCCGGAGATTTAGAAGGACCTCAGAATGTCAATACAAAAGCATGCTAATGAATTGAAAGTCTACGAGAAAACTATAGGGACAGTAATTAAACAAGATTTAAGCCCAGACCTTAATCCCCTTCACAACGTTATAAGGGGCGTACAAATGCTACTTCTCATTCAAAATGAGTTCGCCCAAGACTGCTATTGAAGAGGAATTACATAAAAGGCCTGAAGAATTTATATTGAAGTCACAGAAATTGTTTGGAAGGTATGTTGATTCAATGAGTGAAAAAAATGACGAGCAAATTGAGTGAATTTTCTGATGTGTGCATCTTATTTTGTTGATTTTTTTAAAAATCAAAATGGATCTTCTTTTATAATAGAGTTTTTAGTTATTATACTAGATTGTTTTTTAAATTTTGCTTCCGCGGCGAGTTTCAGCTAATGAATGTAGCTAATCTATTGATTAATAGCAAATATAACTCGAAATCCGTTTCACATCTGATTCGTATGGGAAGTGTTAATTTGTCTCAAGAAAAATGGTATATAATTCTCTTTTCCAAAATATCATTGTCAATGTTGAGAGAGAGAGAGGGACACTTATCGATCATTAATATGAATTAAAAGAAAACAACTTCAGTTGGAATTCAGGGTTGCCTTTCCTATATAATTTTCTTTTGGATTTTATTGCATAAAATCAACGAATGTTGTCGCAAAATAGTATATGAAGGAAGGAGATTAAAATAAAAAGGAATAAAAAATATCGGATAACTAACTTGCTTGAGGAAGATATGAACACCCTGAACACGAGGTATTTGTTAAACAAGATGGCTATTGTCCTTCAACATGAATGGCTTCGGCATTAAATAACCCACAAAGTTTGATATGCCACCAAACAAAGAACACCAATCCCATTTTATAAAAACATATGTACTGCTGTGTAACTTATATAATGAATTCAATGTCTAGGCATCAGACAGAAACATTCACTTTTAGACATAGACTAAACAATTCATTATCAATCTGGAAAAAAATATTGCGAAGGCAGGAACGATAGTTATAAACAACAGATTAAAAGTGAAACACTGTACTGTACAAGTGCAACACTTCTTAAAACCGCCACTCATAGCTATGTAAGACAATTTGAAAAAAAAATGATCTGAAAATCCATCACATTTTTAAGATCTGAGAATGGGCTGTTTATTAAAAGAAATATGACGCAGCAGACAAACAGCGAATGAAAATAATTTTTGGAAATGTAAAAACATGCTCAAATAGATGTTTAATTTCAAAATAAGTGCTGTGAAGATATTTGATGTTCCATTCATGGGTCGTTTCTCTAACTGTTTATACAATTTCAGTTTCCATGCTTGTTTAATCACACCTGGAGTATCATTTGCAATTATAATTAAACTGTTTGTCAAGCAGGGTAACATTTAGGGTTTTTTTTATCAAAGAAAATCGGCAAATATATTTTCGGAAATATTTAAAGCTTTCTATAGTAAATGTACTTGATATTATGTGTGTTAAAGCGGGTAATTTTGTATCTTCACCTATTTATTAAAACCATTTACTTCAGATCTACGATTAAATAATTCTTTTTAGCTATTATAAGAAATGATATTTAATTTCTCCTCCATTCACAGTTGGCTAAATATGTCACCCTTATATTTACGACAATTGTTTTTTTTTATATGATTATCCATTATACCGTAAATATAAGGCGGATGACAGATTTTTTTAATCAATAAAGTGTAGTTTGTCTACACTCTTCTGTCATTTTTGTCCTTATGACCCGAAAAGGTGAAACCTAGATAAATTTCTTCTGACCCATTAGGTATTTGTATTTGCTCTACTTCGTATCGAGCACTTTTTCATTTAAATTAGCCCTCTGTCAGAGTTTTTTTTTTCTTTTGGCTTGACATTACGATATTGTATGTTTTTAGTCTTTTCTTTTTTTATTGAATTTTTTCCCCTGGTATCAATTTGTGTATTTGTTTATTCACAATATGGGTCATTAGGATTTTTCCTCTTTGCAAGGGTTAAAGTTAGGGATTAACCTTATATATATATATGTGTGTGTGTGTGTAGAAAAGGTAAATCGGAAGAAAAATGTGTAATGATTTGTTTATTTGCCAACGCGTTTCGACTTGAATCTTTTTTGAATGCAAGTGTTTTATCGAAATTATTTTAGTATGAGAAATAATTATGATAGATAATTTTTTATTCAATTGCAAGTCTTCATCAGGGATTGGAGATGTTGCTATGCGAAAAAAAATATTAATGCAGGTTGATATGTTCATTGTGCATCATGCCATGTGACAGATTTTTTTTAAGTAAATGGTGTTTTGTGGTTTGAGAAACAGATTTGGGATGTTTTATTGCTTTGAATGTTTAGAGAAAGGGGGAGCTTATCTTTAGTGTGAATTTTGCATTCTTTTCATATCATTTTTCTGTTAGATGGTGAAATTTGAAAAAAAAAATTTTTTTTCTTGTGTGCCATAAAACATGCATCAATTCTTTTTATTTTCGTCATGAATGAAGGCAAATATGGCAGAATTTTTAAAGTCAAAAGTGTGGTTAGTTAAAATGTTATGAGAAACTAAAAACTTTGTTAAGTTGCCTGTTTTTGAGTCATTTTTATGTTCGTAGATTATTTTGTTTAAATTTCCGCTTGTTTCTTCTATGTAAAATTTATCCCAACTTTAGTAGCAGATTTTGAAAACACCTGCGTTGGATACGGAATCTGTTTTTTTTTGGAGATGTTCCTTACTATTTGTTTTATTGTTTTTTTTTGTGCGGTTAGTGATTTTTATGCTGAAGTTATTTAATTTTTTTTTTCAATTTGTGAGATAGTTGGTTTTGGGGGGTGAAATTATGTGTCTCTTTATTGGGTTGGTATTTGAGTAAAGTTTATTGTGATTCATTTGGAGTGATGTATGTTTGTGGGTATTTATAGCTTTCGATTTGGCACGGTGAATGAAAGATTCGGGATATGCTCGTTTTGAAAAATAGTTTTAGATGCGTTAAAATATTTTGTTTAGATATTGGGGGAGCAGATTCTAAGGGCTCTCCGGAGAAAGAATATCTATGAGAATATCGCTTTTTGTTTTATCGCTGTGGTTTGAATAAAAATATATGTAGTCACTTTTGTAGTTTATCTTGTAGTAATTTTTTGAATTCTAAGTCATTGTTGGTTTTTTTATAAGTAAGATGTCCTGGAAAGATAAGGAATTATTTTTTCAAGTTTGTATGTGAAATTAATCCGTGGTTCAACCTGGTTAATTTTTTTTAATGATTTGATGGATATTATATTCTTTGGGATATAATGATAAAAATACCGTCGATGTATCTAAAGTATTGGATATTATTAGGTAGGGTGTGTTTGAAAAGTCGGGATTCCAAAAATTCTTGGTAAAGGCAAGTTACGTCACTTAAAAGTGATCCCATCGGAAGGCAATTTTTTTTGGCAGTAAGCATTGCATTTGAAGAAGCATTGGTTGGTGTATAACTTAATTATCTTAATAAGTTTAGAGACTGACAATGGGAGAGTTTGTTTTTTTTCATTTTTTCCTCGGTGGATTTTCAGTTGGAGGATACATTTTTTTAACGGTTATGTTTGTATAGAAAGAGTGAATGTCAAGATAAGCTAGGAGTGTATTTTCCATATTTGCGTTTCTTATTTTGTTTAGATCGCCAGATTCTTTTCAAATGTGAAGGGTTAATTGTATCTGGGGAGCGGTGATTATACCAGATATTATTGGGCGTAGAGGGATGTTGTTTTGGTGTATTTTATATATGTAAAGGTGTATGTGTGTGTGATTTTGTTTATTCAGTCTGTTAAATATTAAATTTCAATCATTTTCTTCTTCTCTAAATCACACATACACAACTACGCTTGCGCGATAACATATATACATACTTATTTATGCACGCGCGCGCATTATATCATTATAATGTCATAACGCTAGCACGGATTCCCCTACCCCTCTCTCGCCATTTGTTTCAATCATCCATCACGTTCGGCACATCTTCCAGACTACATTCTGTGTCCGTATAGTTCTGTTATAGTTAAGTTCTTACTGGTCGTCGAACTCTTGTATGTCCGTGTGAAGGGGTCCATAGGAGATCATCGCTTATGAGTTTGTCCTTACTTACTCATCAGTTTTCGGCATGTCTTCTTCGTCTAATTTGCATGGTTTTCGAGATTGGTGGTAGGTTGCCTTACAACTGTTATTTTGACGAATGTTGCCTCCAGGATGTGTTTAATATATCTCGCAGCCTTCTTGTGAATTTGCCATCAAGTTTTTTCTCCATATGCTTAGTCAGCGTCACACATATATATATATATATATATATATATGTATATATATATATATACGTAAATAGATAAGAGTGTGTGTGTATGATGATTGAATATAAAATTCATTAAAAAATACATAATGCAAAAAAAAGGTCTTAACCAGAAGTTTCCTGAACCAGTCATTCTTAGAATACCTGCCCACCGTTAAGAAGCTGTCACACACAAGCACACCTTCATACACAGATAAATAGGAACAAGGATTGATAGCTAGGAAGGGAGAGCCGTATCAAGCATTTGAATATCAAAGTGAGGTAAAGGTATATATATTCAGAAATCTGTAAAGAGATTTTGATATTAACAAATCGATTGAGAGGTAAATGAACGTAAAAAATAGAGAGATGGATGGATATGAAACTAATTGTTTTTTTTATAAAGAATCTGAGTTATAGAACGAGGAAACGAAAATCATATTCATTTAAAGGTATGCATAAATTCTTAAGTCACTATGTGCATTGATTAATTACTAAATTTTAATGAAGATAGATAGATAGATAGATAGATAGATAGATAGATAGATAGATAGATAGATAAACGCAGACATACAGACAAATATTTTGGTAGAAAGACAGCTAAACAGCTGCCGAGACAGACCGATAAAATAAACAAACTGAAATAGTTTTACATTATGAAGCTAAGTGATTAAAAGAGGATGCAATAAGCATATACATGTAAAGGTATGTATATATCTTTACGTCGTCAGATAGTTCTCTCATCAACTAGCTCGTGAGACATGAACAGAATGAGTCAAACATTTTATATATGCATATATATGAGTGTGCATACAGAGAGAGAGACGGAGAGAGATGATGATGATATATCCAAAGTGCAAATAGATTACGACATATTCAAAGAGTAATGGTTTGAAAGAAGCAGAGGAGGAAAAAGTGCAGGTCACTCAGTTTTGATTGTTAAGAGTGAGCAAGATTCGGGATAAATAACCAGACACTCTTTGAAGATTCTGAGCAAGTCAGACGTGAAAACTCGTCCAACTAACCACCAACACCTCCTCATACCTATCTCTTTTAATCTTTGACGAATGACTGAGCAGTTTTCACTTGTGTTTGGACATTTAAGGAGCGTAACTTTGAATTTAAACATCAGAAGGGAATTTTAGCTGATTTGGTTGATATTCTTTATATATATATTATATACTCTACTTTTAGTTGTGGTTCTCATATTATTTTTCTTTTTTACATGTGCCGTGTTTAAACGCAGACATATATTGACCTTTGTGGATAAATAGATTCGAGTGTTAGTGGGTGAAGTTGATATTTTTGATGAACTTTGACTATGGAAACCAGGAAATGTCCTTTGAATTTCGGACTGTCTACGAAGGAGTCAAAGTTAATAAGATTAATGTTACCTTTTGGCCGAATAAAATTAAGATTCTACTGGAAAGAAATATATAGTATTCTTGGCTAGGAGAATAACATTCTCATGTATGGGTTTTGATTATCCCTGGATAGTGCACAAGTGAAATAGTTAGTCAGACCCAAACACAACAAAATAGTGTAGAAACGTACATTCTAAATTGAGAATCCACCCACCAGAGCGGTTGACAAAAAAATGTATACACACACACTCACACACACAAATATACATATGCACATACATATATACACTTACGTTATAAATATATGCAAACACACACGAACAAATACATATATATATATATACATATATATATATACCCATATATACATATCTATACACACACATACACGTGCATATAATATATATATATATATATATATATACACACACACATATGTATACACACACACACATATATACATATGTATATACACATATGTATACACACATATATACATATTTATATATATATATACATATATATATACATATATATATACCCATATATACATATCTATACACACACATACACGTGCATATAATATATATATATATATATATATATATATATATATATATATATATACACACACACACATATGTATACACACACACACACATATATACATATGTATATACACATATGTATACACACATATATACATATTTATACACACATACACATATATACATATGTATACACACATATATACATATTTATGTATACACACATATATACATATTTTTACACACTAACACATACATATATACATATGTATACACACAATCACATACATATATACATATGTATACACACAAACACATACATATATACATATGTATACACACAAACACATACATATATACACACACAAACACATACATATATACACACACAAACACATACATATATACACACACAAACACATACATATATACACACACAAACACATACATATATACACACACAAACACATACATATATACCTATGCGTACATACAAACACATATATATATATACATATGTATACACACAAACACATACATATATACATATGTATACACACAAACACATACATATATACACATATGTATACACACAAACACATACATATATACACATATGTATACACACAAACACATACATATATATACATATGTATACACACAAACACATACATATATACATATGTATACACGCAAACACATACATATATATACACACAAACATATACATATATATAGATAGATAGATACCTCCCTTATATAAAGCTGCCAAGGTTAATACATACGCTATTAATTTTATTTACCTTATTGGTCTAATCTCATAACTCCATATGAGTTCTCTAAAGCCGTAATTTCATAAATTTCAAAATATTTGAGAATAATCATAGGGTTATTTTCAGTTTTGCACATTGCTTTTAGCAATCAATTGTCCTCATTGTATTAGCAGGATTCCACGCGGAGCAGTAGCTCACGATCTGGTTTGTGACGTTTTAGTGAGTGAGTGGAAATTCCTGTTATGCTATTATGTTTACTTTCGGACAAACCAAATCATTTTATACAAATAAAATTGAATGCAATTGCATGATTTCACTTATTCCTATCCAATAGTAATATTTTTTGAACAAATCTATTTGACCCATAGATAATACTCTAAAAGATACAATCTCTCCGAATCAGGATGAACCTGGAAGTACAAGCAAGAAATTGGTTATCCTTACTTCCCAGAGTTAGAGAACAGGTACCTTACCAACGGATGCCATGCAATGTCATACACAGGTCAACATTCTTCTTTAGAGTGACTGATTGGTTTTTCTTTTTGCGTTACTGTTTTTTTGTTTCTTTTTTTAGGAATGTACACTGTTGAGATCTTGCGTTAGAATAATTTAAGCTTCCTAAGTAAGCAAAGTGTTTTAGCGGAAGCAGGCTGCACTAACAGTGAATCCAATATTATGATAAACTAGATGCAGTGAGCTGCATAGGTTGCATGAAGTGATTCACAGCGTCTCCCAAAATAAATATTCTATTCTGCATTAAGTAAAATTGTATTGAAAACAGATAGACAGAAAAGGGGCTATCGGGATATTCTGAAGACAAATACGGAAAAACGACCAATGTATCTTTTATTGTGGGTGGTACAAACATTGCACTAAGGATATCAAATATCAAAAGTGGAACTAAAAAAAATTATATCATCCTTTGAAATTTAAAAAAAAAATCAAGAAATTTGGTTAAAATTCTGAGAGCACTATCAAAGCTATTATTTTACAATATTGAAGGATGGTCTTATTAATTGAGTATTATATATTTGATCATTGATTTCGTTTCGATTCTTTTGATGAAATTAACCTTTGAAAGTTATATAAGGTTTAATAAATCCTTTTTAGCAGAAGAGTAATTGTACAATTTAACCTTTAGCTGAGAAGATAAAGGGAGTTCAATACCATTCCCATGATTATTCGTCCGAAAGCGAACGTAATAGCATGACCGGGTATCGAACTCGCTAAGTACGGTGTGGTAGCTCGGCTACTTCCCCATTATTAATTTTACCCCTTTCGGTACAACATTTCTCTGGTTGTTTGTTCAACAATTTCAATATTGAATAGGCCCATCGCTCCTTAACTTCGTTTATCCGATGGGAATCGTTGCTTTCAGTGGTACTTAACCTTAAGTCTAGAAAAAAAAACTAGTGAAAGGACTTTGAGGATTTTGCCTGGCCGGACGTGAATTATCCTATAAGTATTATTGTTATTATTATTATTATTATCATCATTGGGATAAATAACATGAAAAATTAAAAAGTTACAACTTAAATTAAGCCCACCTGTGGATTAAAAAACGGTTTACTTCTCCCCATAAAGTGCAAATTTCCTTTCGGTAATAAATTCTTATGCTTCATAAAGAGAATAGACAACTAGCGTCACATGTTTAAAAATGTTTTTTCTTTCTCATATATATATATATATATATATATATATATATATATGGTGACTATGCAGTGGTATATAAATCTTCGTGGCTTATTAAATGCCAAAGCAATTCCTGTAGCGGAACATTGGTAGTGTGTAACCGAGAGCTGGAAGATAAGGCTCATACCATTTACGAGAGTAAATGCCTAAAACTTAATTGAATAGTCCAACTGAAAATATAACAACTTTAGTATTATATCGAAATCCAGTATTATAGATATATATTATAAAATCAGAGACGCTGTAACATAGTAGTTGTAAGACAGATGGATAAAGAAAATGAGACAAACAGATAATGAAGGGAAAATTATTTTATGATATAGGCAAATCCAATATTAATAAGTATACCAAAATAAAATTTAAGATATATATATATATATATATATATATATATATATATATATATATATATGCGTGTGATCAAAGTTATTCCTCCGTAAGTATAATCATTCTTACCGAAGATATTAAACGCAATACATTGTATTTTTCTTTGTTAAGTCGGGAAATTCCCAAATATGACGATGTCTTTTCAGCTTGGAAGTCTGCTGTTTTTGGATTCAGTGATGTTTTACAATATACGGGAAAACATTTGAAAGATAGCATTTAAAGAAAATTTAATTTTCAGGAATTAATTATATACACCGTTACCTCAGCTCTGGAGTGAAAAATGATTGACATTCATTCCCGATTTGAAAAATTGTCTTCGAGAATTTGATGACATCTGGTCATCTAATGGCCAAGACTCCAAAATATACGATGCTTACATATAATAATTTACACTTTCTCTCTAGTGATTCTTGATTGCAATAAATGTGGTTTTGAAACATTGAAAAGAATACATACATTATTCATTTTGAGGTTAATTGAAATATGGGTTGAAAACTACGAATAATTTTATACCATTCTGTGTATGTTTATGTAAACATGTGCCTCTGAAATATTTGTTTAAGGAGTTTTAATGTGTGAGTGTGTGGGACATACGATAGAGCGATTAAGAGAAATAGGGAAGAAAGGAGGGAAATGTATTTAGAACAGAACAAAGGACAATGCAAATAGAAAGCTTCTGTCCATGTTTTACGCCTGTCAATAGATAAACAAAACGGTACGGAATCAAATGAAAATCACTTTTATGTTTTACTCATCACGTTTTTATCTTTTTTTTCTTTCGTTTTCAAATTGTCCATTCTATTTCTTTCTTTTCTTTTTTTTTCATCCTCCTCACGAAAAAGAAATCAAATATTATTTCAACTGTTCATGTACTCTGAGCAATCGATTGACCGAACAAGAAATCGATATTCAGCTAAAGATCAATAGGATTTAACGTTATCATAAGCTTCAACCTGGTACAAAACGACCTGGGCAATGAATATGAAACGGAACAGAGAACGTAAGAATGGCAATGGCCTTTATCAAAATCTGGTTATTTGGATTTCAATCTTCTCTTACTGTCGTTGAATTTACTTTTCTCAGGTTCACTTGTCACTCGCAAGACTTATATCTCTCTAACATCTTTTGTTACACATCCGTTTATGCCCACAGGATCATACACAATTCAACTCATACTGAAATTGACAATCTTGCAGTCTATGATATATACACACCGGTGCACTTAGAGACTGACAATCAGATAAGTATTGAAATATATACATATATATATATATATATATATATAATTCACGTACCTAGGAAGCAGCGTCGAATCAACCGAAAAGGACATCGAAACGAGGCTAACGAAAGCACGGACAGCTATCAATAGGATTATATGGAAATCAGACCTAACCGATAAAATGAAACGCAGTTTCTTCCAGGCAGCGGTCACATCGATACTGCTATATGGATGCACTACATGGACGCTAACAAAACAGCTGGAGAAGAAACTGGATGGCAATTACACAAGAATGCTGCGTGCTATCCTGAACAAGTCCTGGCAGCACCACCCCACAAGACACCAACTGTACGGCCACCTGCCCCCTATCACGAAAACTATTCAAGTTAGACGAAGCAGACATGCAGGCACTGCTGGAGAAGCAGAGATGAACTCATAAGAGATGTACTCTTATGGATCCCCACACATGGCCGCGCAAAAGCAGGACGACCAGCTCGAACGTACATTCAGCAGCTATGTGAGGATACAGGATGTTGTCCTGAAGACCTACCTAGGGCGATGAACGATAGGGAGGAGTGGCGAGAGAGGGTCAGGGATATCCGTGCTACCAGCGCGATATGATGATGATGATGATATAGTGTTTCAAATATGTTCTCGATATTATCGACTTCGTTATTCTTATGAAGAAACTCCCACAGACATGTTAACATTTTTTTTAATTACCTGTGGAAGATTCCAAAATTGTCTAATCAAGGATGGTGAATAACTGGAGACAGATATCATATGAAAGTACTTCATTAGACGTGATTTTTAAACCCTATATATGTGCGTGTGTGTTTCGAGAAAGAAAGATAAACAGATAATATAGGCGTACAAATCTGAAAGAATAACCGATTTAAGACAATATTTGGACAATAGATATAAGTTACTTTATTAATATATGGTATGACAAAAAGTAACTTATGAAGTGAAATGAAGGTT
>OY757924.1:62230798-62283298 GCA_963585895.1 Sepioteuthis lessoniana | reverse complement strand
AAACGATTTTTTATTATAAAAAAGCAAAATAGTTTGAACGGATTAAAAACTAAACAAAAACAATAATAAGGATTTACGTGTATGTGTTTATGGTGTATGTATTTACCCAAATCCTTTGCCACGGAAAGGATGCGATACAACGTCAATCTTTTAACATAATCCAGCTGCTTTTAATTCAGTGTCTATCCATTCTATTGACCTGTAGGCGAACAGAGCTTAAAGAGCCCTATCTGCCTTATTGCTGGAGGAAAGAAAAGTGATGAATCCATACCTTCCCCAATGACAGAAGTTAGAATCGAAGGCATCAGTCCCGTACCGGATTTGAACTTGCCTCGACGAGCTCTTTTGCGACGACGATTAGTGCTACATTGCCCAGCCAGATGGAGTTGTAGAACACACCTACTGCATTTCCCCAGCAAGTGCAATGGATATGAAATGAAACAATCTGATGGCGAGGTTCCGGGAATGTGGAATATCATTTCATTGCTATCTCTTCCTAGTCAACTCTGATTCGGAGTTATAGCACCAGATAGCTTCCTAACTATGGGTCAAAATAGGACTAAACTGCGTACTTATGCTAAACTGAATTGCTTTAAATAGAACTGTTTTAACATTTAAACTACACACTTATGCTAAATGGAATTGTTTTGTATGCTAAAGTAAATTGTTTGATTATTCGTAAAAAATGGATTTCGCATAAAATAAACTTCAATGGTTAATATGCCATAAAACCCAAAGAAAGTAACATTAGAGTTATTCTCTGCTTGTCTTTTACTGCATACTTTTTTACATTGGTTACTCAGGATTTACTTCATAATTCCTCCTCTTTATACTCAGTCGACTGGTATTGTAGAATACACCGACTGCACCTCTGCAGAGGGGTAAGACCCCCACCCACAATGAGTGTCCATGAGAGGACACTAAAAGATCTGATGGTGAGGCTCCAGTGATGTTGGAGCTTTTGGGAAATGCGGAGCAACCCTTCATTGCTATTGCTCCCAGTGGCACTCTGGCCCGGGGTGGTAGCACCTTATAGGGCCCTGTCTATGGGTTAAATAGAACTAAACTGAATTGTTTAAATCGGAGCTTTTTGAATGGGCTGAGTTGCTTGGAATGGAGGTATTTTTGACGATTAAAGTGTGTACTTGTGCTAAACTGAGTTGTTTGAAATGGAACTGCTTTTTGACATTGGAACTGCACTTACACTAAACTGATTTGTTTAATATAGAACTGTTTTGACATTTAACTATGTATAAATAAAATATATATTAATACTTAGCTGAATTAGAATGGTTTGCCTAACTTAATATCTTGAAATAGAAATGTTTTTGACAATTAAACAGTACTCATACTAAACTGAATTGTTTGAAATAGAACAGACTATTTACATAAAAATGGATTTGGGGTTAAATAAACTACGAAGGTTGATATTCCATAAAAAACAACCAACCACCTCTTCTTTTTTCAGCAATATCATAAGGGTATTTTATTTATAAAACCAAACATTATATCCTTGCAAAAATTCCTCCTTGATACTTGGTTCTCTCACAAACCTTGCTTACTTCACACTTTAAAAACGAGGGTGTTTCAATGCCGACCACGGAACAGTATGACTTTTATTCCCTTTTCTCGAGGGTAACTTGCTTGTGGAGCAGAAACTCAACCGCCCCCCACTATTCTAACTCATAAAAAGTAATAGAAAATATTAAAACAATACAAAAGAACTTCCACCGTACAATTCCGATCGATTACTCAGTCATTATCCTTGCTATTACAGTCCAATAATTACAGCAGACTTAGTGAGCAGAAACATTTTTTTTTTCTTTTTCTCGAGAATTATTTACTGCTCATTGCACGGTATTCAACTAAGCTGCCCTTTGCAGGACTAGAGATAACAACTGATCACTGCTGTTGATGAGAAAGAGGAAAAGGTTGATTGCATATGCAGGCTTGCTTATTTTCCACTTGCATTCGTCTTGTGTGCTACAACTATTATTATTATCATTACAACTAATACGACGATGCCGATAAAGATTCTTCTCTTCTTCCTACTCTTCCACACAATCAACTTACATTTTAGTAATAGTATTCATTCGACACAGGTTAGCACCCCCTGAGGCCGAGCGTCCCCATCATATTTATTAGTCATTCATTAACTTTTGCGTTTCATTTCACCTGCTGTCCAACGTCAAGACAGCCGTTTCTTAAATGAGATGGAGCTTAGATGGCATGACCTATATTTTCGCTTAATTTGAAGAGATAACGCGGACTTCATTCTTTGACTGGCGAAAAGAGAAGGAATAAATAGATATAGCTTGAAGTTAGGGCACAGGTCTTTTAATATCCGAACATTTCCGCTGATCAGTGTTTTTTTTCTTTTTACCATACATACTAATGTAATGAACAACTTTTAAAAAAAAGGGGTGGTTCATAACACAAGATATGTTTTTTTTTTTGTTTTTTTTTAACATAACGAAGCTTATCTTAACAGCAGTTAATCAGGACACGAGACCCAATCGGCTATTTATGTACGGGCCATGGTAAGAAAGACGATACCACTGGCTAAAAGCTGAAGTCCTGTTAAGGTTTTATGTGTATTCCAATGGAAGATTTGATTCCTCGATTCACACTTTTTTTGGTGGGGTATCCTTGGAGACAAGCGATTGAACCATCTAAATGTATGGGAAAAGTCGTCGGTTTCAGATCAAGCGAAGAAATTTGTCCCTTATTCAGTTTTCTCTACTTCCACAGTCTCAGAAACTGAGATAATTATACAACAAAGTCCCTAACATATGGATGAGTTTTGGGTTTCTTCTTCCCTATCCGATGAGTCGTCATCGCAGACATAGCTGTCAACTGTAATGACGCTACAGTCTATGATTTATATGGTGAGTTATTAGGAGGAATAGAAAAACAGTTTTCCTTTAACAACGGATGCAACTGAACAACGAGTCCTGGCGCGTGATACATTTTTAAACGAGACTAAGTGAAAAATCGAAAAGGAAGCTTGGGCCACCTGACAACTAACACTATCGAAACATATGTTCATATCAAATAGAAGCCCCGAGCCTTAAATCATAAATTTCAAGACCATCTGAAGCGAATGCCGTGGGAAAAAAAAGCTTGGCTAAATATGTATATATAGTTTTGGAAGTTTGGGCGGAAGAAGAGGAGAGCGAACTAGGAAGGGAATATCAAGAAGCACTTAAAGAATAAGTTGAACTACAAACAATTCTCATCCTGTTCTATGGGCTATGTTAAAAATATAGATACTCTTTACAGATAGTGTAAATTACAACCCAGTCGGCGGGGGCTGTAGAATACACTGACTGAATCTCTGCAGTGGGGTAAGAGTCCTCCAAAGAGAGTCCCGGATATGACACTAAACATTTGATTGTGAGGCTCCAGTAATGCTGAAGCTATGAGGAATGTGTAGTGCCTCAGAATTACCATTGCTCCCAGGATCACTACGGCCGTGATTGGTAGTAGCTTATAGCTTCAAATAGGATTGTTTGACTTTGACTTTTGCTAAATTGATGGTTTGGTTTTGTTTGGTTTCTTTGTTTAATGGCATATCAGCCTTTCTAGGTTATTTAATGTCAAAGACATTCTCCTCTATAAGAACAGTAGTGGTATTATTTAACCCATAGCTGGGAGGGTTAAAGGGGGTTCATACCTTTCCCAAAGGTATTTGCTCGAAAGTGAACGTAGTAGCGCGACTGCGGTACGAACCTGCTTACTACGATTCCGCAGTCCATCGCTTTAACCATTACACCACGAGGACAACCCCCAATGCTAAACTGAATTGTTAGAGATAAAAGTGATCATTAACAAAGTACTGATATCTAATTGAATAGAAATAGTGTCCAATAGAAAAGTTAGTGTTAAAGAGGAATAGTAACCACATAAGTTTTCAAAGAAATGATTAATATTGAATAGAATTATTAGTGTCAAATGCATCGGTTTAAAAATCATTTGTATTCAATAGGAATACTTAATGTCAAAACTGTAAATCATTTGTTTCATGAATAGCTACTTAAAGCCATAATTGTTAACTAAAGATAAGTTTCTTGAAATTATATAAATGTGTGCTAACGAATAACTTATTTAATATAAATAATTACTTGAAACAATGTAATTATTAGTATTAGAAAGGAATATTAGATATCATTAGTAACTTAATAAGCAAGTGAAAAAACTGCATATTTTATATGTATAATGTAGTAAATTCCCAAAATTCTTTGCTATTAAAATCACTCTTTCACTCAAAAGATCTAAAAGACTAAAAAGGAACCATATTCCATTTATATATCTTATTGTTAAATACAATTGGTAATTGTTTTTTCGGTTCCTTTGTTTAATAGCCTATCAAAATTCATCCATTATTTAATGTCATCGCCATCTTTATAGAAAAAACAACAGTTATTTTATTCAACCCATTGATAGTGCGGATTTAGGTTTTCATAACTTTCCCAAAATTTCAGACTGAAAGTGAACGTAATCGAACGACTAGTGTTCGAACTCGCTAATTTCCAGCTGCAATACATGACGCCACGTCGACTTCTGCAACCTTGGACATTCGTCCTGAATTTGTTAAAATATTTAAAAAAAAAAAAAAAAAAAAAAATATATCAAAATCATCTAAAAACTAAGTTCTTTTCTTGGTTCAGCAAAGAGATTTTTCTCTAAGAAAAAGCAGAAGATTGTTCATTAAAAAAAAATCAAAAAAACAAACAACAAACTCTTTTTAACAAGGTCTTCATATGGTACACACTTTTGATATTTGATATCTATTAGGGATTTTAACTAATTTTTAATTATGATTGGAATGCTTCTTAAAGAACATTTATCATCATCTCTTTACTGTTGGTGGGTTATCTGATGAGTTGTATCACGCGCCAGGACTTGAAGTGAATTGTTCTGAAGTATTACCAGGCCAAAGGGTTTACATTCTTTGTGTGTTTAGTAAAACAGTTCCCATGATACCAGTACACAAACTATAATATATTCAATATCTATTGAGGATTTAACTCACTTATTTATTTCTGAACTAATATTCACTTTTAGCTAACGTTCATGTATTTGAACATTTTTTTCGTCTATATAGATTTTGTGCCAGTGTACGCTTGCTCGTCTGCATGCGAAATATGAAGAATTTATATGAACGAGAGAGAAATGCGTTTTATTAAGTTATGCGGTTATGCCAAAGTCTGTAAGGCTTGATGGATGCCTGAGGTATGGAAGGTTTAAATAAATAAGAGACAGCAGACATCATGTGATAACAGGCGAGGAGGCTGGACGGGCTTGCGTGACAATCTAGTGAATATTAACACTAATATCGCTTCGGTCGGCAGGCAAACAAAATACGTCAAGAAAAATTTATAGAGAGTCGCTTTGACTAAGTATACGTTCATCCATCAATCCGAAGAACCTAACTAAAATATATGCAACCAACAATTATATATATATATATATATATATATATAGCTATGTGTTTGAATTTGTCTGCGGAGTAGAGATAGCATTTGTGTTTATATGAGAGCACAGAGGTTTAAGGTATATATCACTGTTTGTGTCTTTTGCGTCCGTATGCGGAATAGGTGGCATTTGTGTTTTTGTGTGTGCACAGAAGACTAAAGTATATATATATATATATTTATATAGCACACCAGTACAGACATATTTACGTGCGTAAACATATAAATATATGCATATATATTTGTACAATCAATATACTGACTCTCACACATGTGTTTGAGCGTGAGTTAGTGGTTGCGTTTGAGCTGTGTGTCAATTTGAGCGTTTGCGTGTTTATGTGTTAGTGTGGAGGAGGATAAATCAAATGGGTGTATCTATTTGGGTATACAACACTTGTTGTCTTAGGTGTACAACTGTGTTATATATATATATATATATATATATATATATATATATATGTGTGTGTGTGTGTGTGTGTGTGTGTGTGTACATGCGTCAGTATAACTTCATATTATGAAAATTTAGATTCTCACATGCATAAATGCGTTTGTGTGTGCTCTGCGTTTTAGTGAGTGTGTTCGTGCATATGCATGTATGTAAACTGAAATTACTTGTATGTATAAATGTGTGAGCACACGAGTTTAAGGTAAGACTATCTCTAGCACATGTACACACATACGTACAGTCAAAATGCAGTATTAGTATATATTTATTTCTGTGTGTGCTATCTTTGTCAGTGTTCATGAATGTTTATGTGTTCATAAGTGTATGTGAAGGAGAAATCATACGGCTGTAGCTATTTGGGCATAAAGAGGTATATAGCTATAACCTATATTCAACAGCTCTGTGAGGATACAGAATGTAGCCTTGAAGACCTACCGGAAGCGATAGACGATAGAGAAGGGTGGCAAGAAAGAGTCAGGGAGATCAGCGCCAGTGGCATGATAATGATGATGAGGCATAAATTTGTATAAGGGACAGGACTTAATAACTTACACACACAAATATGAGTACGAAGTTACACATATAAAAACAACTGTATATATTTGATCAATCCAAATAAAGACGCGAATACACATTGATGTGTATATATTTATGTGTTTTCTGTCGGAATTTTTTTAGATGAGGCTTAAGGTACAATTATATGTGCGTTATTTTTCGGAGCGTTGTCCTTATCTTTTCTTGTTGGTAGTTGTAACACAACGTTTCGACTGCTATATCCTCCGGCATTCTTCAGGTGTCACTTGTTTACCCGGGCATAGAAATGATTCAACCTTGGCAATCTTTTGTAAAGTTTCACTTTACCAGGTTGAATCTTTTCTTTGCCCAGATAGTGGCTGAAATCTTGTGTTGCAATTAACAATAAAGATAATAACAACAGTTCGAAAAATCAAAAACCAAATATTGCAAGTCTGTGTCTTTGTGTAAGTGTACACTGTATGTATGTGAGTGCAGATGTTTAATGTGTGTATGCAGAGCTTGAACAAATATGAATTTTCGTTAATATATATTTTTAGACTTTGGTCAAATATAAAAACTTCATTACTCGCACACACATGAATGTTAAGACAGATCGATGTAGATAGAATCATACTCTGTATCCCGCAGAAGCCTTGACGGACGCAGACTACGCAGATGATCTAGATCTTCTTGCAAATTCACTTGCGAGTACCGAATACCTACTGTATAGCGATTACAAGCATCAAGTGCGATTGGCCTTTGTGAACGCAGATAAAAAAGAATTCATGCAATATAATGGAAATGGAACCAACTTCATACTCAAGAACCTACGACTGATATTAATAAAGTAGTTCACATACCTCAGCTGCAATATATCTCATCTACTGAAAGCGATGTTTACTTATACATCGGGTAGACTTGGGCTACTTGTGAAAAGTTGCAAATTATATGAAGATTTAGCATCTCAGATAAAATAAACCGAGGTTTCTTAAAGCTCTGGCCATGTCGGTTCTATAATATGGCAGCGCCACCTCCATTCAAATAAAAAAAGAAACCAAAGAATAACCTAGATGGGAAATACACAACAATGGTACGTGCTACTTTGAATAGATCCTCGTAACATTACACTAGAAAATAGCACCTGCATAGCAACCTGCTTTCCATCTTTCCGAATAAGGAGGGAAAGATATGCTGGAGAATGCTTGAGAAGTGAGGGCGAGCTCATCATTGATGTTCTTCTATGGGCGGCTACACTTGCACAGCAGTTCTGGTCGACAACCAAATACATACATACATACATACGTACTTACATCCATCAGTTCAGTGTGGACACCAGATGCAGACAAGAAGAACTGCTAGAAGTGATGTATAATAGGGATGAATGGAGAACTAGAGTAAAAGGGACTTAGACAATTAGCTCAATTTGATGATTATGACGATATATGAGTATATAAAAATACAAAAACATTCATACAACTAAGTATGGAAGCAAAAAAAAAAAAAAAAAAAACATTGATATACGCAAATAAATACATGTATATAGTGGTAATGATGCTTCGCCCCGAAACCGTGCTTGAACCTAGAGTTATCATCTGTTGGAAGTAATACTGCCGTATAAACATCAGCCATTGTACGATACCTATTACGAAAGACGTCCGAGAAAGATTGGATTACACTAGGAAAGACTAGAATCAGTTGGGAAAGACCACCGCGTGATGTGACGAGGTTTAGTAGGTCAAATCACGTTCTGCAGACCATGTAGATTCTTTTACGTTTCATTCTACTTGGTCTGTGACTCCACGAACTGATTACTATGTTGCAAAATGAAGAGACATGCTCCCATGATGACCTGAATGGTGGGGAGAATGAAATCATCAAACTGACTAATTCCGGTAACAGACTTGGACCGTCCACGGATATACAATGCTGTTGAAGACGCAGTTTTAACTAGAATCAAGAGAATGTGAATAAACAGTACAAAAATAGGATGTCTAAGTCGATAACAACGTAAATATCAATCAGAGATAAATAAATTGATTGAAGGGAACCAAAGTCGGGCGAATTATTACTGGAGCACTTTGTCAACCCGTCGCACCCAGTGTGAAAAGAGTAAAATTATCATTAATTGGCCTCAAACAAATGATGACAGATGGAAGTCCATCGAAGAAGAGCCGTCCAGTTTAAGGGGATCTATTGGAGGAAAATTGCATTCTTCCAGTCAGCGTACTTTAAATATACCTATATGAGGTTTTCTAATTATATTCAACTGTTTGACAATAGTTGAATGTTGGCATTAAGATGGGATGTGTTATCTCTCCATTACTTTTCGTTTTGGTAATGGAGATGATATTGCGTAGAGCTGGCGTCAACACCAATGAAATAACCGGTCCATCTATGAACACTTGTATGAATGATGTAAGTCTAGTCGCAGAATCCAGGTCACACATGGAACAACTGGTGACCCACCGAGAGGAGCTCCTCAAATGGGCTGCGATGAAAATAAATGCAGCAGCTTATCAATAAATAAAGAAAACTGGAGGGAGATAAAGTTCTCCATTGATGGGAACGAAATCCCCACAAACCACGAAAAAAGCGTTAAGATTCTCGATCGCTGCTACTTCCTACCACTTAATGATCGACATCGTTGGCAGCAAACTCCTGAAAGATGGATTAGGCTCTATTAATAAATGTGACCTCAAATAAAGAAAGTTTGGTGTATTGTTTAAAAGTTTTCCTTAAATTATCACGGCCAATGCAAGTATATAAGGTGTCAATTACAAAAGTTCAAACAGCGGAGCGGTCAATCAGTAAATATACGAAAAAATGGTGGGGATTACCTAACTCCTTAACAAATTTGGCGCTATACAGTTCAACAACGAAGCTAAAACTTCCGATGTTGTCACTAGTTGAGGAATCTAAATTAGGTAAATCTCGACTTTCCAGATGCTGTGTGATTCTCGTGATCCACTGGTAAAGAACGCTCAGCCTCCCATAAAAAATGTCGGGAAATGGATGGCAAAAATAGGTGTAGAAGATACAGAATCGACCCTTAAAATGAAAGGAATAATTGGCACTGTGACTGGCAAATGGAAGAACCGGTCCGTGTTTTCAGCCACAGCGTCGGTGATCCAAGGAGTCCACTATAAAAACAAAGAAAAATGGTTTCGGAAGACTTGCACCATTTTGAGAAATTCTTGCGTATTGCTACGGCAAAAAAATCGGGACATTAAACCAATTGGGAGAGGGCAAAAGACAGAGACGTCGTAGTTCCAACGAAAATAGCGTTATCGTTCGAGCGTCCAGATGTTGGCATTTGGTACGTTAGATTAAAAAATGTTCTCGTTATTGAGGTAATGGTCCCTTTAGAAGAAATGGGCACATCAGCTTAAGTTGGAAAAATACGAAGATTTGCGAGAACAATATGTCAGAAATGTCTGGATAACCAATGTATTTCCTATCGAGGTCGGATGCCGAGGTTTCATTACCAACTCAGCCTCCGTATTCTTGACAAATCTTGGACTTTATCCATCAGACAAGAGCAGATAAATAAAAAGATCCAAGATAAGACTAACTGTATCAGCGTGGATAGGACAATCACACTGAGTGACGTTAATCCAACAAAGTCTGGTGGTATCGTGAGTTACTGCTTGGGCACTCTGGGTCACTGGAAATAGTGCTTCGGCCCCGAAACCAGGCCTGAACCCAAAGCCATCAATTGATGAAGGCTTTGTTGGAAGCATTACTGTTGTATAAACATCAGTCATGGTATAATACATATATAAATATATGCATTCGCACATACCTTTATAAGCAGTCAACTTTACACGTATATAAGAATAAGGATACATATTAGCATATGCACAAAAACACACACACACACACACACACACACACATATATATATATATATATATATATAAGCATTCGCACGTGCGAGCGTAAAAGCGATTGTGCGTGTGGCTGGCTATCGAGGGGGAATGGAGGTATGTCTGGCCTTGATTGAAATATGGCTAAGCAAACTTCTCCATGAGACTTTGTTCTTCCGACTCCTGTTGAGACACATTTAACTTGAAATAGTATACAAGTCTTTTCTGTTAATCAGCAGGCTCTGATATGGTCTATAGGATATCTGTTTGCATGTGGATATAAAGTCTGTACTCACCATACGACTATTAAATTTACGCCGATTTATACTTTTGCCAAAAAGTCTGCACTGTCATGAACTTATGCGCTCTTATGTAGGCGATCACATTCATGAATATAGATATATATTTTGTCCAGTGCCTTCCTCTCGATCAGGATGTAATACATGATTATTTTTTGACAGAATGCAACTTGGTTGAAATCAGAGTTTTTCTTCTCTTAGGAAGGATACCTTACCAAAGTTAAATATTCCAATCTACCCAACTATTTACCCCTATCTGGAGAAAGAAGCGTGAGATTCATATATATTTCAAGGGCATTAACACGATTTGAAACACAACCACGTCAAAGATTCACATGCTGGGCGCCAATTACATTCCTAACAATGATATTAGACAGGCTGAAGTTTTTGCATTATGAATATCGATTTATGCATCGTACAAAGACGAATACGAATGATGGGTGTTTGTGTAGGTTTAATGAAAATCAACCTTTGAAGGTTATTTAATGTCAAATCCGTTTTTAAACAAATAATCAGTTCTTTTTCAAACAATTCAGTTTAGCATGAGTACACACTTTATCAAAATCATTTCTATTTCAAGCTATTCAGTTTTTTTCAAATAGTTCAAATTCAAACTATTCAGTTTCGTATAACTATACATTTTTTTTACTCTCAAAAATTTCAAAACAGTTCTATTTTAAACAATTAAGTTTAGCGTAAGTACAACTTCATTTTCAAAAAACAATTCTATTTCAAACAATTCTTTTTAACATAAATAAGCAGTTTAGTTCTATTTGACCCATAGAACAGATGCTAATACTCTTGGGCCCTGGAGGACCTGGGAGCGGTCACAATGAAGGGAGCTCTGCATTTCCCAAATTTGCAGCATCATTGGAACTTCACCATCAGATCGTTTAGTTTCATGTCTAGGTTGTTTTTTTTTGAGAGGGTCTTACCACTCTGCAGAGGTACAATCGGTGTATTCTAAAGCCCCTGCCAACTGGGCAAAAATACGAATGTGTTTTAGAAAAATGTAAATTATAATAAAATATCTGTTAGGATTTCTTCGTTTTCTGGCAAATAACTCATGTTATTTTTTAATATTATATGAGGAGGAGTATTTCCTAAGCTTTTAAGTTCTCTATGAAAGTAAAGGGATGATATGACAAAAAAAAATCTGATGATGAGGCTCCAATTTTAGGGCTTTGGAGATTGTTGAGTATCCTTTGATTGCCATTACTTCAACGTCCATAGATAGGGTCCTATCAATGGGTCATATAGAAACATTTGACATTTAAACTGTTTACTTAGGCTAAACTGAGTTTAGGGACATAGAATTGTTTAATCATTTAACTGAGTGTTAAACATGACTGATGTTTATTTGAATTGTTAGTGATACATAGCAATAATTGAAAAGATTAAACTGTTTGCAAACAAATAATTATTAGGAAATAGAATAATTCATATTAGATATTATAAAAGTTTAACCAGTTAATCGTGATAAAAATGAGTTCAGGCTCATTTAAAAATCTTATCTGCAAAACCTTTAAACTCGTTGCAAACAAATGTCTTATGCTAAATTGAATTGTTTGAAAAACTGTTTGATCATTTAACTGCGTGTAAACAAATGACTGATGTTTAATTGAATTATTAGTGATGCATAGAAATACTTGCGACTGATTAATTGTTTGCAAACGAATGAGTTACGTTGACTAGAAAAAAATAGTGTTATATAGGAATACTTGTAATCACTTTAGTGAGCACAAGCAAATGATTAATAGCAAATACAATTATTCATATTTGGTAGAAATGCTGGAAATCTTTGACCGTATGAAAAAAAATTAACCCTGGCTTATTTTAAAATATTATGGACAAAATGTGTTCCCAAATCATATTTAGCTTATATTTATCAAGAGGATTTGGAATTAAAATACCTAGAATGGTTGATATATCATAAAACCCAACAAATCAAATTATATTTTGTCTATTCCAATTCTTCTGATGTAACATAGCAGATCACGGCTGCAGTGTCAAACCTACTGGAAAATAATCGGTGTGGATTTAGAAGATTGGGACAGTACGCTGACAAATCGAGTAGGAATATTTTTATTATTCGAAATGAATGGAAAATCGGAAAAGCGAAATGTTTTCTAAAAAGCCAGAGATGTTTTATTTTTATAAAGCATGGAAGAAAGAGTAGTGCAGATTTTAGGAGAAAATCAGTACTTTGTTTTTTTTTTAAGCGTGGTGCAATATATTGTCACAATGAGAAGGAAGCGAGAAATATTGTTTAATTTTAGGCTAACAGAAAAAAAATACAGAAACATATGAAATTGATTTTTTTTCTAACCAGGGAGACAGAGAAAGGAAGGTTGAAGTCGGAGAAAATTTTGATTTAATTTTGGAACTAAGAAAACTTATGACGTATTAATCACGTGAAAAAAAAAAAGGTCCGCCCCCTGCAGAGAGAGGGATAGACAGAAACGTGATGAGAGAGAGAGGGAAGCAAAACGCTATAGTAGAAGTCGGAGCAGAAGTTGTATGCAGCCAACCAAGCTCCCCCTCTAGTGGCAGGCACAGTGATTCACAGTTGGGGTCGCAGGGAGTAACAGTGAATGAAATTAATTTGTTTAAGATTAATCAAAGGCCGTTGATGAAATACGCCCACTTGGAAATAGAAGAAACAATTATATAAACTAGATTTTTGCATAAGAGAGACAGTGCAGCGAAAGACCATTGCGGATTTGACCCGAAGCAGAATGGAGCTCCGGTAGAAAGTGCCTTGCACCAGACTAGCAGATTACTAGATCTTCTCACATCTGTTGTTTAAACAAGCTGAAGATAAGATTAACGTAACTCATGAGAATGCTTAATGAGTCTAAATGTGAAAGACTGACCAAGGACGTTGACTGACCGCCGCAAGATAAGGACTAGATTCAGAGTCAATATGTTTCGTATTTTTGAGGAATGGAACATCGAAATAATTATTTTGCAACCTTTAATTGTTATTTTTCTGACTAAAACCATTATTTTATTATTCAACTCAGTGTTTTTACGTTCACTGGACTTCAACATTTTATTATTGAATGATCAGTCGGTCCGGTTATTTCGGCTTTAGGCATAAACACTGGGTCCAATTGTTTGGATGTAAAAATTTTCAACGTTGGCAGACGTCTGATTTACCTGAGATTTGATCTCCCACCTGGGAAGGTCAGACGTCATGCGGTCAAGTGATCGGCTGGGTGACACTGAATAAATTTTCTTATATAATGTCCAGCAGGACAAATGGCGCAACCGATAAGGCGTTTGGTTGAAAAATGCTTCTGAGTAAAATCATTTGGGGTTTGCTGATTCAATCCCATCTACAGGTAAAACTAACAAAGAATACTGACAATAGCTTGACATTTGTACCCGGTCATGTTTAACGGAATTGGAAAAATCTAACCCGTGGTTTAAATAAAAGGTTACGCTCCTGGTTCTGTATGGGCTCCCAAGTTCGATGACAAACACCTAAAGAAAGCCAAATGACATATCAGCCGAAATGCTATGCGTGTAGCGATAAAGACTGTAGTCTAAATATTCCAAGTGATTAAAAAGTTATTAGACGACTGGCTCATTAGTCCGGTGGGTAGAGGGTTCACTAATGATCCGGGAGACCTGGGTTCAATCCCAGGTCGCGTCATACCAAAGACTTTAATAATGGTACTTGATACCTCCTTGCTTAACACTCAGCAATATAAGGTACGTATCAAGGGTAAAGTTGACCAATTCTGGGAAAGGAGTAGCGCCCTCCCCTATACCTCTGTGTAGTAGCTATTGAAAAGAAAGCCTTCTGGTAGCCCTCAACAAGGTCGCCATGTTTACTTACTTTTACTTATTCTCATGTTTAATTAGGTGTGACAGTTTTCCAGTATATACACGATTTTAAGTGTCATTCACTTTGTTTTTTTAATATTTTTCTCGAGTGAGAGATATTCTTTCTCAAATGCATTTTAATATATCGCTCTACACTATTAATCGTTAAGTACAGATTTATGAAGGCTGGATGATAATAAAACACGCTATGCACTTTGGATTCCCCAAGAGAAAAAACTGACACTTATGCGAAAGAAGTGTTGGCATATAAAATGTATCTTTTAATTCAGGTTTACGACGCTTCCAATATATACATGAGTCTCTACTCGCCGATAGTCAAACGAAAAAAAGCAACGATCTTTTTATTAGCTATATATATATATATATATATATATATATATATATACACACACAAAAATATGTGTCTATTCTATTTTTGATCCGTTCAACTCATCGGTTGAGACGTTTGATTCCTGGATGAAATGAATTTATGAAAGGGCATGTATGTTACCCCAAGTACTTTCCACTGCAACTGGAGCCATCAGCAGAGCAAATGATGTGATGATGAACAAATCAATCTTAATAAGGTCTGCTATGTGTCCTTAACAGGGAGTGTTTGTTCATGCCTTTCTCAAAGTCACTAAGGAAAACTACTGTATAGTGTCTGAGGCCGTAATTTTGATTATAGTATGCTAATTCACTTTTGCGCATCGATATATCTTAAAGTCAACTCTATGTACATGTCTATATGTGGGCGTGAACACGTATGTCTATGTTTAAATTTGTGGTGGGCGTATAAACGTATGTCCATGTGTGAATTCATGTTTGTATGTATGTATGTGTTTGCACAAGCGCGCGAGTGTGAGAATGTGTTTTTGTGGAGGGAGTGGAGAGTATTCGAATATACTTATTGTATGAATGTAAATAGTTTATGCCAAGTATTCAACGTAAAGAATTGCCATTCAAGCGGGGTTTAAGAAGATGAGATTCCCTGATAAACTCTGCATTATTGGAACCTATCAGTGCACACAGACACACACACACACACATATATATATATATATATATATATATATATATATATATATATTTATATATAGTCAACTTGAAGGCGTGTAAAGTGAAAAATTTAAACAATATTGTTCATCCGAACAGAAAACTTTTTTTAAATTGTTCAGTCATCAATTTTAGGAAGTAGGAAGAATCTTCATGAATAAAGACAGGGAAAAAAAGAACAAGCACCAAAAGAAACATTAATTGGCCATGGAATATTTTCAGATGAGTAAGAAAATATATTTCTCCAGCTGTTTTTTTATTTTTTTTTTTACGATAAGTTTGTTTTTTAACAATATAGGCAAGAGAAGACAATCCTATTTTGCAAAGAAAGGATTCATTTTAATTTTATCACACACACACTATATATATATATATATATATATATATATATATATACACCACCATCAAGTAACACTGTTACCACGGACTTCCCTGACTCACTCTCAGCATCAAGCCCAATCATCCGACAGTCCTGGCCGGTCCTCTGCGCAGCATACAGTGCATTCATACAACTGAATATAAATCTAAACCATCTGATGACGAGGCTCCAGTTCTCCAGCTGTGGTAAATACTACTTCACTGACATTACCCCCAGTCCTTCTTTAACTCTAAGTGGTAAAACCTGTTAGGATTCCATAGGAGTTTATTTAGAGCTGTTTACCCATTTAATTATGTTCAAATGAATGAATAATCTTAAATATAATTATTAGTACTAAATAGCTATCCTCGAAACCATTAGCTGTGAACAAACCAATAATTAAATCTTATTATTAGTGCTTCATTGCTATTCTTCAACGATTTAAAAAAAAAAAAAAAAGGTGCAAGCAAACGAGCGCTGGTTTGTTGAAATTGTTTCTTACAAAATATTTGTTTACAAACTATAATGTATTTATAAATTTAAACTGGATTTAGCATAGAATAACATAAAAAGTATGATATGTCATAAAATCCAAACATTATATATCAGTGATAGGTATTCCTGAAGAATACAAATGCAAGAACAAACGTCATCAATTCATACCCGATAAATTTGATCCGTACAAACTTGACATATATATTTTTATCTATTATGTTCAAATATCATTTATTTTAATTGCATCATACTTTGTGTTTAGAGAAATTCAATGACTTTATACTTATTGTTGTAAATATTTGAGAGATACTCACAGATATTCCTCTTTGATGAACTCTTGTTAATATATAGTATTCAATCCTCAAGAATCCCTTTCTATAAGAGAAATGATGTGACACTTCGGAATATGAAGTAAATTTAGGTAAAGACATGAATGGCAGTTTGCATATTTTCATTCTAAAATTCAAAATCAAATTAATGAGTACGTATTTGAAGAATTTCTGTAATATGATTATGTATCTAAGTACATTGACTAGTGCCTTGACGCATAGACTTTGGGTAGCATAGTCAGAGCATACTCTGGATATTATTGATCCACAGCTTTGACAAAATAGGTTTGTACAAGTTCAGCAAGGTGCAGAGTAATCATACCAAGATTCTTTAAATATTTTCAGTTTCTTAAATGAAAATTTCTTCACGAAAGTAGTAATCCCAGTCGGCTGGGGCTGTATAATACACCGCTTCAGAGCGGTAAGACACCAACAGCTAGTGTCCTTGATATGGCATAAAATAATATGATGGCTAGGCTCGAGCCTTTGCGATTTGGGGAATGTGAGTACGCCTTCATTGGCATCGCTCCCAGATCCAATCTGACTTTAATTAGTAGCACCTTATAGGATCCTATCTGTGGGTCAAATAGAATAATCTGTGTGTGCAAGCAAATGCCATGTTAAGTTGTGACTGTTTTATAGTAATGCTTGTATCCGTTAAACTGTTAGCAAAAAAGGGCTTAGGCTCTTTTTGTAACATGAACAACCATTTTGAATATCATAATTTCGAAAATAATAATACGACTTAGTTTTTCTGATACAAACTTTATATATATATATATATATATATATATATATATATATATATATATATATATATATGTGTGTGTGTGTATACACACATATACAAGAGCGACGTTTCAGATTTCACCCATCATATTTATTTCCTTTTGAACAACAACTGACGCAGGACACAGAATAGTTCCATTAGATATGTGAAATATTCAGAACTAATTATTATATAAAATAACATCAAGGACATTGTTATAACATTTTAACGTTCAATAAAACTCTCCCTGCAGATCATAATCCGTAAAGAGGTTAAAAATGAAGGATTCGATATTATGCTGTGCCAGGGCTTGAACAGCAGATGTTGATGTTATGGTAGTAGAGGCTGGTTTAACCTTTACATCACTCAGACAATTTTTATCTTGCTCCAGGTAGTTGTTATGTGGCACTTATTTATACTTATCTACCCTTAGTGAATGTTTTCAGAAACCATCTTGGATATGGAGGTGCACGTGGTGTAATTGTTATCGTCGTAGGAAATGAACACGGCGACACGAGTTCAAATCCTGGACGAGACAGATTGCATTTCACATAGCACTAATACCCTTGGGAAAGGTATGAATCCAATTATTCTCCCTCCAGCTAGGGGTAAATACTAGGACAGACTAGGTTCTTCAGCCTTGGTTAGGCAACTAGTCTAGGAGAAGGAAAAACTCTGAATTAAATCCTGTTAAACTCCGCTTAAAATTGACCTTGTGTCATATCCTGCCCGAGCGGAGGGGTTGGTAAATAGGATCTTGGATATGGCGGAAGAGTTTCAGAGTGAAAACCCACTTTCAACACAAGTGTCAACACAAGAGATAAAGAGTTTTTTGATCGAACTATCCGACCAAATTGAGCCGATGAAAAATTGATTTCAGACTCATCACCTCCTTAACAATAAAGTTGTATTTATTTCTATGGTTCCTCTCTTCACAGTTAAACAAATACGAATATATCATGCTGGCTATTTGCTGGTGTCGAAATTTCAAAGTTGATTTTGGTGACTATATAAAAAATGTTTTACAGTTAAAAAACGTGCTTATATAACGCTATTATAGCCACTAGCCACTGCATCTTTTGTTGTATCCTTGGAAATAAAAAGTTAATATAACTTTATGTGTGACCTTCATTTCTATGAAGAGTAAAGTCAAATATGAACTGTTTGGTTTTATCAATTATCATTACGGTAAATATGTCATACCATAATAAAAAGAGTGATAGAAATACCTTCAAGATTTTACACTACTACCACTATGTTGAGAAAGAAATTAAGCAAATGTCAATGTTAGCTCCATCTGGATGATGTCTAACACTTTTTTCAGATAGATTTATATACAATCATGGTGTACTCCCTATATAATGGACTCGCCTTCCTTCATAAATACACGTCGACGGAGCGTCAGAGGCAGTGACCAAACCCACTTGATATAATCACGTGTGATACCACTTGCGTAGTGAACGGATAAGCACTAGCGCACTGGACTCTCAGCTTCCTATTAACTAACTACTGTCTAACCAGATTGCCTTGTATCTTGTAGCTGATACTTGAATGTTTATGTTTTTCTGTCAAGCTTTTTGTGTTCCCCGTGTCTTTCCTTTGCCAGCATCACAACAAATCAACATCTATGTCGGCTATGATTTTAAAAGTTTACCAGAAGACCAAGTTAACCGATGTAAAAAAAAAAAAATACATTTTTTAACTGTTGGTAATTAAAGGGTATCAATTTAATTTTATCAGGGAATCTTTGGATCTGAAATGTTCGAAACACAATAGTATCGATTATCAATCCGGACCAGCATCATTTCTTCGTCTCATGAAGTGAGCGCTAAAAAGCTCAAAAAATTGTAACTATAGTTTCACCACCAAACGCTGGGTTTTAACTGGTTGTATTTGAAGGAATAATTTTAGAAATTAGGTAGATTCTGCTACCACTATCACTTGCCAACTTTCACTTGTACAACTCGGGAGACCGTTTAAAATGTATTTCTATCACATACTGCAACTGGGTAAAACCTAAATAGTTATTTTAGCTGTCAACCATCTGAGAACACATTTAGACAGATGCTGTCAAAGTGGCTTCACAAAACAATTTCTTGTCTGACGATTGTGGACACATGAAACTCAAAGCAATGGAATGAGTAACGTAGAACGAAAATTCTACCAAAATATATTTAAGGTGTGGTTTGTTTTAATGGCATATCAACCATTGCAGGCTATTTAAGGCCAAATCCAGTTTATTCATACTTATTAGATATACAGAATATGGTTTGTAAACAAACGTCAAAGTTAAATAATTCCAAGTGTGTCTTATTGGATGATGTGTAACAGGGAATGTAAGTGGCCGTATAACGACTGTTTGTCGAAGGCTGCTTCCATGATATGTTCAACAGGGCACGAAAGATCCTATTTACGTTCATAGGTATTTGGCTGAGTCAACTTTCATGGCATAGCAAAGGTTGAAGGTTGTTTAATTCAAAATTATGTTTATATATATATATATATATATATATATATATATATATATATATATATATATTATATATGATTTGTGTACACATTCTATTAATACTAATATTAAACGAGTCTTAACTCTTTTGTACACAGTTGAATGCTTTCAAGTATTAATTTATAACAGTCTCTAATTACAATCAGTTATTCTTCTGTACCCATAGTTTGTTGTATTTGACCCATAGAGAGGACCCTATCAGATGCTAACACTCTGTGTCAGAGTGGATCTTGGAGCAATGGCAATGGAGGAGTCCTCCACTTTCCCCATAACTGGACCCTCGCTATTAGCGTTTACTGTCAAGACACTCGTTGTTGGAGGGGTCTTACTCCTCTACAAAGATGCAATCGGTGTATTACATAGCCCCAAACGACTGGCTTTAGTATATATATATATATATATATATATATATATGCATACATACATATTTATGTCTATGTATATGTGTGTGAAATGTATCAACGGAATTGGATACACTGCTAAATCACAACACTGAAAAGTCAGAATAGTCATTTCATTTTAGATTAACCAACAGAAGCACCAATAAAAACTATGGATTATAACGGTCGAATTCTTGTAAAACATCGTTTCTGCACAAGTGACTAATACTTCAAGAAAAAGATATAATTCACCAATATAAAAAAAGGGAAAAATGGACAATTTCATGACGCTAATGGGATCACAATATTATGAATGAATAAGCAATCCCCAAAACACTGACCCCAAAAAGCTTTTACATGAAATAGAAGAAGCTTCAAAATACACTGCCATAATATTGGATGGATAATTATAAGTTTTCCCAGACATAAATATAATACCCGAAATTGATAACTAAAACATTTACGAATTTCGTGAATGAATCTTCGGGTAACAAATATCTTCGAAGTGCTAATCCCACTTGCAGTTGTTTACGATATCAAAGATTGTAAAATATTCAGTCTAAAATTCTAATATTACAAAGAATATATTCGATTCAACGAAAATATATGATAACTTTATGGTAGCTTTTTTAGTGATGGAGTGTAACAACTGTTTTTTGCCTACTGAAAATGTTTTAAAACCGAAACATTTAAAGGGTAAAAAAAAAATTTATTAACTTCAAAGAAACTTTCATACATATCTTTAAATTATAATCCTCTCTCTCTCTCACACACATTATACATATGTAGTCATGCTAACAGCAAAGATTCCTCTAACCTTCTCTAGCTATCTATTCCTATAATTCATCGCCTCGGCAGGTCTTCTATCGTGTGTCTGCAGAAAACCTATATTAGTAAATTGTTGCTGGTCAGACTTCACTGGCGCCTCTATGTAAAGGATTGTATTAGAGAACGTCGCTAATGTGTTTTTTCCTTATTTAACTTATACACCCCGAATGATAAGTTTAACTTACCTGAATGGCTTTTCAGATGAGAGGTAAGTGGCCATACAGCAGCTGTTTTGTGATATGTTGCTTGTACGTGGTGAATTCAATAAGTTTCCAGACATTTCTTTTGTACAGGCATTTAAAATTGTCGTAGACTCTTCAAAATTCAGTATGTTATTGCTATACATCTTATGAGATGACTGACCAATGTTTATGATTTCAGGTTCAAATGAACAGCTACAGCAAGAATTGGAATACACCCAACTAAAGCCCGATTGTCACAGCTGGTGAATTTCAAAAATGCAATCTGGACGTGAGGACACATTAAAAGAACGAAATGTAATAAAATTCTGTTTTAAACATGGTAAAAATGCCACAGAAACGTATGGAATGCTTCAGACTGCTTTTGGACCATCTTGCATGAATCGAGTATCATTTTTTGAGTGGCATAAGAGTTTCAAGGAAGGCAGGGAGTCTATGAGGAATGGTGAGAGGTGGGGGGAAGAGTAAGGAAGTCAATACAGCAGAGTTGATTGGCAAAAGGGTTAGAGTTAAGGTTACTATGTTGAGGTTTTAAGAGAGTTCAGGAAGAGATTCCTAGGGAAGAGGGCAGCACTCTTCAAGTCGGGTCAGTGGCATTTCCACTGGGACAATGCACCAGTCAACAACTTCATCCTTGTCACAGACTATTTGAGCAAGATGGGCATCAACGCAGTTCATAACCCGCCCTGTAATCCAGACCTTGCTCCCTATGGCTTTTGGTTATTCCCTCAGCTCAGAGGCTGCCGTTATGAGACAATTGAAGGGATGAAAGAGGCTGTAACGAAGGACATTGATACGCTCACGCAAAAGGACTTCTCTGGGGCTTTGCAGAAGTTGTTGGAACGGTACAACAAGGGCAGTGCAGCCAGAGGAGGTTAGTTCGAAGAGGACTAGTTTCATGTGTGTACTATCAATAAAAGTGTCCATACGAAAAAAGTCTGGAAACTTATTTAATGATCATCATACGAGATATTAAAACAGGACGTAGTATTATTGTGCTGTTGCCATCTAGCTTTTTTCATAATAGATTATGTTAGTGTGTATGTGGTGCATTCATCCGGTAGTATTGCCACAGCGTCAACAAGGAAGAAATCCCGTTTTATTTGCTGAAAGATATCAGATGTCCATATGATCACTTAACTGTCAGTAGCAGTACACGCCTTCGAAGACCTATGTTGACATCACTTTTGTTAATAAGATATTACAGCTGAGATATATAAACTGGCATGCTAACTTTTGGTGCTTGCCACTTAAAGTGGTTCTATAGGGTTGAGAAAACAATGAAAATAAAACAAAATGAAACCAAAGGTGTAGCATTCCTTAAAAACATACTTACTGGCTCGAGAAAGAAACTTTCGCATTCAGCAGTGTCCACTTGGATTGGAAAGACCTTCTCGCCAGCGACTGGTCGGGGGAAAACCACATGTCCAGTGAGCGGCACGGTGGCTTATTCTCACTCCGGTTCACATACAAACTCACTTGAGTTTTACCTTTGAAACCAGTTGGACTATCTTTACCTTGGCTGCTAAAAGGCAGCGTACATGTCCGTCTAAGTCCAGTACTTCGCGTAAGACCGTCTCCTCTTGCTGCAGCCCGTATTAGAAACACTCTCTGAATATGACCACACTGAATTTGGACGAGTCAACCACCGAAAACGACCAGCATATTTCAAAGTCATATTGTGAGAAGGGATTGTTCTCAAATAGCCCAGGAAGATATCTCTTTGCTACAGACTAGCTGTATGAAACCCAAAAATAAAGTTTAAATTCAAAAGGTGTCTCCTTTTTCTACCTTTCTTCAGAAACTCTTTGCAGCCTCCACAGATAAAGAAGACTCCAGCAAATTAATGGGGAAAAGAAGAAAAAAAAAAACAGTAGAGTCAGATAACTAAACCTAAATATCTACAACCAACGAATCTACCAGAAATAAATAACCAAGAACCAAATCTCTGAACCCCCATTGTCACTTCTTATTTAAAACATTAAATCTGTTTTATGTTTGTTTTTTTTGCGTTCAGGTAGAGGCCACTGAGACCTGTTGCTTGCTCCTGGTTATGCTGTTGAGAGTTGGCTTTGGCAGATGTACTTATGAAAAGAGTTATATCATCTGCGTATGTGAGTCGGCCATATATATGTGTTTGTGTGTGTGTATATATATATATAGTCATCTACACAGACAGTTTCGTTGTATCAAGATTCTTCAGCGTGGCTAGTCACGCGAGATTTTCGAAGCTGGGATAGAAATTATATATATATATAGATGGATAGATATATGGAATAATATATGCAAAAAAAGAACAATCGTTTGTTGGAGGAGGAGTCCCCTGAATTTAGTAAATTATACGCTGGCATATGACATCATAGTAAGCAAGGTTGAACTCCAGTCAGGCTATTATAATCACTTTCAGACTAATACTCAAGAGAAAATTGCAATCTTCCTCATTAATCTAGCTATAAATTAAATAGTATTACCAATATTCTTCTCCAAGGATGGATTTGGCACTGAAAAACCCACGAAGGCCGGTAAGCCATTAAAGAAATCAAGAAAGTAGGAAGGAGATTGGAAAGAAAGAAGTGCTTGGAGGTGGTCAACCAGAGGAGTATAAAAACTCAATTTATCATTTTCCTCGCAATCTCCTGCTCAACTGTTACTCGCAGTTCCATCTTTAATTAAAAAACAAAAATCTCGAGGTATATTTTGCAATCAATGACGAAAATGCAGGGTTTTTTTTCAAAATCTATCAACTGCAGACGAATAGACACTCTCCGACCAAAAAAAAATGTGTCCTGGATATGACAAAACTTGATTTGATAAGCGAGGCCCCAGCTCTAAGGTAAGTGGAATTGTCGTTGATTGCCATAACCCCCAATTTCACAACAATCTGGAATGATAGTAGCTGTTAGGTTCCATCTAAAAGCCCAAATAGTTTATGGTGATAAATTATTTGTATAAAGGTGGTATTACCTGATATGTAAGTGTTAAAAAGAAAACTACAAATCTACCTAAATATAAGCGAAATTGCCAACCTTTAGTCCAGGATGACAGGAAGGCTCCGTTTTCAATAGCTACAACACTGAGGAGTAGGGGAAGGTGCAACTCCTTTCTCTGAATTTCACCACTTTACCCGTAATATGCTCTTTATAATGCTGAGTGTTAAGCAAGGCGGCATCAAGTACGATTTTTGAATCTTTCGGATGACTCGACCAGGGATTGAACCCTGGTGTCCTGGACAAGTGCTGAATACACTTTCCATTAAGTTAATTGCCAGATTAACCCAAATATAAACAGAGGCAACTCTCAAACATATAGCAAAAGAGTGACTGTCACTGACATTCTCTTAAAATCGATCATATACATTATATATATATATATATATATATATACACAAACAAAAACAAAGAAAATAAAACAATCAAAAAGATTCAGACATTTACCAAGTTATTTTATCGGTGCTATTTAATGTTAAAAATTTTAAATGCCGACTGGATGTTGCAATTACTTCCGAACAGCACACACAGATTCTATTATATATATATATATATATATATATATATATATATATATATACACACACACACACAAACAAAGAAAATAAAACAACCAATTAGATTCAGATTTCTACCAAGGTATTTTATCGGTGTTATTTAATGTTAAAAAGTTTAAATACATACTGGACATTGCAATTACTTCCAAAGAGCAAACACAGCGTTTATTATATATATATATATATATATATATATATATATATATATATATATATTTACACCAAATCCTCCATATAAGTAGTATGTCGCACAAGGTCTTATTTTTTGAACAAAGACTAAGAGATTCGAATTCAGAATTTTCTTTGGTCTTGACCAGTTGTCATACCAAGTTTAAATATTCTAGTCCGTCCAAATAATTACAAATTGCTGCCATAAGAAGATTTTGCTGCATCCGTTTACCAAATGTATCAGCGTTATGTCAAATGTAAACAGCCTGGTGCAGTGTTTAAAGTCGGGTTGACGTTAATCATTACCACAGGGATGTTTCTGTCTTTTACTTATATATATATATATATGTTTCTCTACACACACAGAGAAAAGGAAGTCAAAGAAATTTTGAGCACTGGAGGTCTGACAAGTGCACGAATATACGGTTAAGAGGAAACAGTGAAGGTTATCTGTTTAGAGTTGATAATGGTTGATTTGAGAATTTCCGTGCAAAATAATTTAAGCCCCGTTTCAATGTTTTATATATATATATATAAGCATAACTAAGTGAATATATGCAAACACATACATCTCTCTCTCTATATATATATATAAAATGAGATAGATACATACACATAAATGCACATAAACACTATATATAATAGGGGTGCAGGAGATTAATATGAATGCGTATGTCATCATATATTTAGACTTGTGAGGCATCAAATCTGTCATTTGTGATTTAGAGATCTCTTTTCTCATTCCTCTCTTAACTCATTCTTCGTGCAATTTTCATTTATTTTATCAATCAGATTTTGCAATCATTCAAAACGTCTAATACAGCTCGAGAAGATTTTCCTTTGTAATAACCTTCATTTGTATTTTATTGTGTTTCATTACTTTTTTTTTCTACTCAATAATACAAGCTAAGAATTATTCGCTTCTATCTGATCAGCCAGAAACTTCCCGGACTAAAAAGTATCCAGAAGTAAATCTTTACCTAAACATTAAGTTCGTCATCCAATCAGACTTCAAAGCTATGTCTCAATTGTATGAGATTTACAGATCATTTCTGTCTTCTTTGATTGATTTTGTCACGTTCTCATCTCGCCAAAAAAAAAAAAAAAAAAAAAAAAAAAAAAAATCTCATCAAGATATTCATGATGAAGAAATCGATATTTTTTTTTACTCTTCAATAGTAATTTCAATATTAAGATAATGTTTAAAAAGAAAAGTGCTCATAAAGATAACACGAAGAAATGTCATTAAAAATATTCTGATAAACAAAACAACCATTGTGCCCGTGGTGTAATGGTTATCTTCCTAGGAAATGGACACGACAACATAAGTTCAAATCCTGGACGAGACTGATTGCATTTCACATAGCACTAATACCCTTGGGAAAGGTATGAATCCAATTATTCTCCCTCCAGCTATAGGTAAATAGTAAGACTCACTGGGTTCTTCAGCCTTGCTGAGGCAACTAGAGTAGGAGAAGGAATACTCTAAATTCAAACCTGTTAAAGGAATACTCTAAATTCAAAACTGTTAAACTCCGCTTAAAAATTGACCTTGTATCATATCCTGCCCGAGCGGAGGGGTTGGTAAATATGATAAACAAAACAACAACCATACTACTACTACTACTACTACTGTTACAATAACACTGCTGTGTATGATTTAAAATGAATCTGGTGGAAATGTTCTGGTCCTGAAAATCTCGGCTTTCTAACTTCAACTCGCCATTGCTAATAATCACAGTTCCACTAAAAGAGGAAGGATTAATATCCTATCTATTGGTCAAATAGACATCTTTGAAATTTCTGTTTTAGTCTGAAATAAAAAAAAAGTTTATTACTCTGCGCACACAATCGCGAGTTAACCGATGTTTGTTTGTTTGTTTGTTCGGGTTTAATGGCATATCAACCTTTGTAGGTTATTTAATGCCAAATCCATTTTTATACAAATAAGAAATTCTATTTCAAACAATTCAATTTAGCGTAAGTATACAGTCTACTTGTCAAAAACAGTTCGATTTCAAGCTATTCAGTTTAGCAAAACATTTCTATTTCACACAATTCAGTTTAGTATAAGTACATTTTTTGTCCACACACAGTTAAATGTCAAAACAATTCTATTTCCAAGAATTCGGTTTATCATAAGTACACAGTTTACATGTCAAAACAGTTCTATTTAAAGCATTTCAGGTTAGCTTAAGTACGCAGTTTAAATATCAAAAGAGTTCCATTTCAAGTAATTCAATTTAGCATAAGTGCACATTTTAATTCTATTTGATCCATAGATAGGACCCTATCAGGTGCTACCACTCCGGGCCAGTTTGGCTATGGAGCGATGGCAATAAAGCGGTTCTCCGTATATCCCAAAGCGCCAGCATTTGTGGAACTTCACCATCAGATAATTATATCCAAGACACGCTTTGTTGGGTCTTACCCATCTGCAGAGAAACATTCGTTGTATTCTACAGCACCAGCTGACTGGACAAGCTTTGCTGATAGTTTTTACACTGAAAGCCGGATAGACAGCAAGTCACCCGAGGTCATTTTTTTTTAATTAACTATCACTTGGTCTAGTCGTCTAGTTGGAATTATCTGATCTGCCTGCATCTCAAAATCACAGAATTTTGAACATCTCATCCTCCGGGGCAGATTCTACTTTCTCATATACCATTCATTAGAATGGTCCAATTTCAATGCATCATATTTCAGTTCACCTCATAACGTACACCCTCTGTTCTGTTGCATCTTAACTATTTTTACTTTAACTTAATTGGACCTTATTGCTTTTTCTTACGCTTCTATTAGATGAGACTCAGTTTCTCTTTTAATGTTCCCCTTCCTTATCCACGATTAGGTTTTCTGCTGTGATATTTCGTTAGTTTGTCGCTTGAAATATCCATACGGGGATTTTTATTCAGATTTCTGTTTCCTCGCTTTTGTTTTTCCGTTGCTTTTTACGTTCACTGTGCTGTTTCTGGTTGCTGTGCTAAATCTTTCTTTGATGTTTTTTTATAAAGTCTTCGTGTCCTCGTATTGATTAACCCACCCTCTCTTCAATGCCGGTGAGTCCTCTCCTCAAATTTTATAATTATTATTGAGAGTTTTTAATACCAGCATTAATGATGGTCATTCACCGGAGTCTGAGTAAGAGCAAGTCTCCTCCAGTCAATTGGACCCTTCTCACAATTCTGGTTAATCTCAACAATGTTGTAGTTTAAATGGTCTCGATTAATCCCCAAATTTCCAACACTTCCAATCCCCTTTTCAAGCCTTTGGGGATTTTCAAGGTTGGTGTCACTGTCACCTTCATATTCCATAACTTCCTTAGTTCTCCGACAAGGCCTTAGTACTTGTCTCTCTTATCACCTTCCTTGATTTTTGCTCTGTGATCCACTAAGAATGCCAAGTCCACGATTCAGCAAATAATATTTTTGTGTTTTAATTATCTCTAGGTATCGTCCTCTGTCCGGGGATCTGTTTGTATCTTTAAATATCTGAGGGTTTTTTTTTGCGTTATATTCTCCAGGAGAATTTTGTGCGACTAATTCGCAAGGATTGTTATTTTTATCAATATTTCAATCTTTATGAGTTTTCAACACAATCACTAGCTGGTGGTCATTGATTGGAGTCCGAGTGACAGTAGCTTTCCTCAGGTCAGCAGGACTCTCCTGATTATTGTAGCTCACTTGAGAAATACTTAGATATGGATGGTCTTGATTCTTCCACTGATTTCCAATTCTTGCGGTCTTTTTAGCAATCATTTATGGACAATTCCAAGAGCACAATGTTGATGTAAGATTTTGGAATGTTCTTATAATATGTAAGCCAAAAAACAAAGTATTTGCAGGGTTCTAGCAATAAAAATTGTTCTGCAGTTTAAAAACAATTGTTGTTGATCCAAAACATACACACACATTTAATAAATTTAGAGTTTTGTTAATTTTCTTGAGTGCCTCATATTCCTTTATTACAATTATACTAACCCTGGCATAAAATACGGAATTGTCACCCTTAACGAATGCTATCATTGTATATTTAAAAAAATAATGCCATTTTATAGAAAAAAACAATTTTTTATACATTTTCATTGGAAAACGATTTTTACTTCTGGCCCAAATTATAGAATTAGCACTCTTAGAGGATATTCAACTTTGTTCTTTTTCCTTTTTTAAATTCCAATGTATTTTTGTTATAAAAATCATTTCTAATGCATTTTCTATTACCTCTGGAGAAAACTGTGGTAAAAATGTAGTAAAAATGTGGTAAAAATGTAGTAAAAACTGTAGTAAAAATGAATTCAAATATATATTTATAGTATTTTTAGAGTAAAAATCCTTTGCAATATATTTTTTTTTTGTAAAAAATATTTCCAGCGAATTTTCATATTAAAAAGGTTTCTAATGATTTGTTATTCTAAAAATGATTTCTAATGCAGTTTGTATCGTAAAAATCATTTCTAACGTATTTTATATCGTAAAACTCATTTCTAACGTATTTTGTATCATAAAAATCATTTCTAAAGTATTTTCTAATGTCTTTTTTTTTTTTATCGTAAAAATGATTTTTAATGCACTTTTATTTTTAAAAAATTCATTTCTAAAGCCTTTTTCTATTTTCTCTAGAACACATTACGAAGTTAGTTAACTTTGAGGAAAATCTCTTTTTCTGGGCCATAATAAAAATACATAATAGCAATTAAAACACAAAAGATTTTTTTCATTAATAGCTTAATATTCTGGCTTCCTAAAATATTTCTTCAACCAATTAGATTAAGTTATTGTAAATAATGGCAGAATTTTTCTTGGACATTCAGATTGACTGATTTTGGTAATGTGTCAGCCCCTCTAGACTCATTATAAGCCAAAATATTTGCAAATAACAGTGATTATATATATATATATATATATATATATATATATATATAGGCGTAGTTGTTTCATACGTTATTTTTCTAATTATCCAATCGAATATGTTTCCTACTAATCTATTTGACCATAGAAAGGAAACTATCAGGGACTGGGCCCCGTCGACTGGGGATGCAGAATACACCGACTGCATCTCTGCAAATGGATAAGACTTCTCTCCAACAAGTGTGCTGGATAATGTAATTAAACAATCTGATAGTTAGGCTGCAGTAATACTGGAGCTTTGAGGAATGCAAGAGTACCACTTCATTGTCATCACTCCCGGGTCCACTTTGGCCCGGTGTAGTATCACCTATAGGTCATTTGAACTGTGAGCTAAATTAACTTGTTAGAAATAAAACTGTTTGAGCATTTAACTGTGTGTAAACAAATGACTGGCACTTAATTGAATTGTTGGTGATACGTAGCAATACATCTGAACTGTTGCTGATACGTAGCAATACATCTGAACTTTGCTGATACGTAGCAATACATCTGAACTGTTGGTGATACATAGCAATACATCTGAACTGTTGGTGATTCATAGCAATACATCTGAACTGATGGGGATACATAGCAATACATCGAATCATTTAACTGTTGACTTGAGTTGTTTGAAATAGAACTATTTGATCATGTAACTGTGTCTATGCAAAATGTGTTTTTCTTATATATTTAATACGAGTTAAAACAGGATTTGGATTAAATAACCAACGATAGTTGTTATGCCATAAAAAAAACAAAGCAAACCAAGCTAACATGTATTTCAACTCTGCGTCAGATGGGACCTGGGAGTAATGCTGATGGTGGAGGAATTCTGCAGAGGATAAATTTACCGTATTCTAACGGTAACTAAGAGGGTACAAGCCATGCAAAGGAAAATATATCAAAGTATAGCGATACTGAGTTTGTTATTTTAAGTATTAAGCATTGAATATTTATGAAAAATAGTTAATCTTTCTCATATGAACCAAAAACATGCAAGCATTGGAAATATCACATTCGAGATTCTTTGAGAAGGACGAGAATTTATATTTATGGGCATTTTAGGGTCGACCTCAGTCTGGAGACGAAGACTTTATTTTTCTTTTGTCTTTTTTTGTAAGTGAGACAAAAGGAACAAGTTATTTTTCGCTGAATTACTCTTTTAGATGCGACTATATTTCTGTTCACATTCACATACTCTTTTTAACCGGGTGCGCATAAGTGGTCATATAGACTTACGCTGTTGCGCACAGTGAGGAAAATTATTTGTCGGATTGACCCAAGTCTGCAATGCGAACAAATATTCCGACATTCTTCGAGAGAAGCAATCACGGAATAAGACTAATATAGATTGCTTCCCGCAGCTTGTTTCAAGATATAAAATTACGCCTTCACACATACAAAAATAACTAACTATATATATATATATATATATATATATATGGACTCTCACGTCCAACTTGATGCATCAGTGCAAAGCATTTTAGGTAAAGATATAAACAAATGGACTTTGTAAAGATGATGGTTATTTATGGTGAGAAAATCTTGTGCCGAACAAAAGCATCATTTTGGATAAGCTCAAAACACATATTCTCTAAAGCAACATTCCTCTGATTGTCAATTAGCACTTTATCTTCCTCCCTGACTGGTCACTATACGATTTTGAAAGAGTCCAGTGTTCGGTACTATATTCCATATAAGATGCTTTTATGTTTATCTCCAGATTCATAATAAAAGGTACAAAAAAAAACAAACACTAGTCCAAGTTCTGAACTCGATTTGTAGAATCCATTTCGGAACTAACATAATTATAATGTCATCAACGTTATATATATATATATATATATATAAAATGCAATTTACCTACAATATATATACATATATATAATGCAATGTACCTACAATATATATATATATAGTAGGTAAATTGTATTTTATATATATATATGAAGAAAAATTTTAAAAAATATAATCCAAATTTGATGAATTTATTATGGAAGTCGACGTTGAAATTTTCGGTTATAACCTTCTTCAGGGCTTTAAACTCATGAAAGTCATGTTAAAATAGCAATCGCTGTTTGATAAAATAGCAGGAGAAAAAGTCCTTTAAAAAAAAAAAACGTTCATAACAGATTATTTTATATACACTTTCTTTTCTCCTATTATTTCCTCATAATATCCATTGCTATAGTAAATTTCTGAAAAGCCTATAGGATAATGAATGAAAAGTAAAATATTTGAAATGAAAGTTTATTTTCATGTTCACTAGACAAGAGAAGATTCTGAAGAATTCCGAGACGTAGAAGTAAGAGTTAAATGAAAACCATGCAATTTGAGAAGGAATCTGATTTCCATTTAAAAGAAAGATAAAAAAAAGTCCTGAGAAGAAACAAAAAGAATAACAAAATTTAGGAAGATTTTATCGAATAACAATTCAATTCGTTGTGGAATCCTCTCGAAGCGAAGAGTTTCTAAAATTTGTCAGGCTTGTTATCATGCCATCATAACAGGCGCAAGAGCAACTTTTTTTTCTTTCGGCACTTTCTCAGTATCTGAGGCAATCTTTGAAAACGGGAAATATATATATATATATATATATTAGTTTGCTATATGAATAGATAAAAAGTGTGCAATAAAATTGATGCAGAGTATATAGTTTAGTTCGAACAGCGTAGGGTGCTTAATACCGGTCAGTTTCTCGCTTATGGGTTCTTCAGAACAAGTGTTTTCACCTTGTCTGATGAACGAATTAAACTAACAGTTATTACCACTTTGGGAGTAATTGCAATGAAGGGGATATTCCACACTCATCATAACTAAAAAAATTCGTGCTCAATATCAGTGAGCAAGTATATTAATCATAATTAGCATAAGTTAGACATATATTTAAGCTGCGTTCACTTACAGTCAGTCGCTTACCTACGCAATCAGCTGACAGTGACTGATAGTGAAGTATTGGTCTGATGATTACATAAGTATCACGCTGACAGACAGCAGGCGCTACTGACCATATGAAATCCAATGAATCTCTTAAAAGAAAAGCTAGATGTGAAGCCTAGAATTTACCATTATTATTTTGCATAGAATTACTTCATGTAACGTTTGCAATCAAGTAAATAAATTAAATGCTTATATATATATATATATATATATATATATATACACTCACAAGCTAGCCAGGAAATGCACAAAGATGCTGCATGATGATTTGAATAAATATCTTAAATAGCATTACATAAAACAGCGGCTCTCAAGCAGCCTACTTTACATTTCATAAACGATCGTAGTTTTTTGTGGATTTCTACATATGGATGCACAAGTTTTCGCTGAAAAATGATGGGCAGAAGTTAGATGCCATCTGGAAGGCTGATAGTATGGGTGGCGAGAGGGATTCCAGTGAATCCGTGGAAGTATCATGACATGAAATATTATATATATATATATATATATATATATATATATATATATATATGAGTGAGTGAGTTAAACATGGTGTTGTATACTGTATTTTCCTTTTGAAATATTTTTAAGGCTAAGAGGCATACGTCTACAATACTTGTTGACTAGTCAACATGTAAAGTTTAAATCGCCTAATACTTCAGATAAGATACTAATGCGACGGAATGTGTCTTTTGTTGCTGAAAACGCAGTGTACTGTATTTTGTGTTAAAGCTATCATTTTTTAAAAAAAGATAAACTTCGTATCATTTTCTCAGTGACATTAAGAATGAGGAAAGGAAAAACAAATGCTGTTTGTCATTGCGATTCCATTTATCACTATAGTTGAATATATTCAAGTAACAGTTCTTTCTCTTCACATATGGCCCATTTTTTATTTCCCTTATATCATTCCTTAAACTGCAGAGTAACAATAACACATACCTCCGTAAAGCGTCCAGCTGGCAGAAAAATTAAAGCAGGTCTTAGCTCAGTGCCGTCCTCCTTACAATGCTAAACTGAAGCTGGTTTATATAATAAAATACTTTAACTTACTTCCAAATAGCCAATAACGATCTATGCAATGGAATAGTCCACTTGTGCACAATGGGATGCTCCAAGGCACCATAAAAAGTTCCCGTTTCTCAATCGGAAAAATAGTTTCCTATCTTCTCGACTGATCGCAATTAATTACTCTCGGCTATCACAACTAACTGCCCGACGAAACCTGACCAATTCTACATCATATTTGTATACCTGATTTCTTTGTTGAAATAAACCCACACAATATATTAATACACACGCAATCAACTACTACTCAGGTTTGTCTTAATCGATTTGTTTCCATCAGTTTCTGAAGACAACTTGGATTCGTATTTTGTTTTCTATCACCTCTCCAAGGATCCTGCAGCTGTCATGTCTTGACGAAAGAAGGTCTAACCTTTAATTCAACCTTCCTCGACAAATATTTAAAGAGTATAAAATGTTGTGCCATCTTTAGAGTGGTTAATATATAGAGAGATTAATACGGCACCCGTCTATCACGATTGTGACGGTTTTCCTAATGAAAGCACTAAATCAAATATTTATCATATGACTAAGGTCTTAAGCCCTTCTTATAGACAGACTGCTGAAACATGTCAAACAAAAATAACGATGCCTTTTGGTTTTTCTTACTCTTTTCAATGCAGTTTTATGTCATTAGATTTTCTGGATGGTTAAAGAAGGGGAAAAAGTAGAATGTCCTTTGTAAGTAAGATGCCAATAACTTAGGCTATAGTTTTCAAATTTGATGGTCAAGTCATTGACAATTTTAAGCCTCTACTCTAAAGAGAAGAAGGCATAAATGGAAAAAAATGAAGAACACTCTCTGTCCTCATTGGAATGTCATCAAAATAATCGATGGAAAAACAGCGGGGAAAAAGCTTGTCAAATAAGTAGGCATTTATGATTTTATCAAAAGATAAATGTCAGGGAATGAATTAATAACCGAATCAGTAATTTGTCTGGATGATAAATTAGATGTGATTCTACATTTAAGTTCATAATAGGATTATTGCCTAGTTTGCTAAACATGCAAGGCGATTAAATTTTGAACAGTGATATATACAATCCCTGCAGTGTTCCAAACAGGTATCGCTGATTGAAATACATCCGGTGATCTGACTTCTGATCATATTGTGTGGACTGCTATATATATATATATATATATATAAATTGAAATTAAAACGCCAGATTTTATATATAAGAACACTCACTTGTCTTTTGTAGACCTGATATCATCGTTCAAATACACACACACACACACCCATATATATATATATATATATATATATATATATATATATAATTGAAACAAAAACTTAAAAAACCGTCATTTGGCTATAATAAATTTATTTCAGCTGGCCTCTCGAATAGAGCAACCAACCTCTTAAGATCGCCGTTGTATATTGGTAGAGTAATTACAGAAATATTCTTTCAATGAATTCTCACTAGTTAAAAAAAAGGTATTTGTTGGGATTTTCTTCCAATTATATGAGTTTATTCTGAATATTTATTTATAAATTTCTAAATTAATAATCATACATTGACCACTCAATCCTCAAATCATATACATTTGAATCATTTCTTCTTTGAATATATATATGTGCGCGTGTATTTGTGAGAGAGAGAGAAGAAATGAGTTGAATCTGACAGAATGTCCGTAGAAAATGTAAAACAGAAAAAAAATGTTTTGTGGTTTGCTTATTCTCCAACGCATTTCGATATCAGTATTTTTTTCATGCGCAAATATTTCATCAAGATTATTTTAGCATAGGAGATAATTAAGATTGATAAATTTTGATTTAATTCGAAGACTTCATCAGGCAAGATATTCAAGCCCTGACGAAGACTTCCAATTGAATCAAATTTATCTATCATAATTATTTCCCATGCCATAAAAATTTTGATAAATTAATAATCAGTTAAAAATGGCCAAAGGTGGCGAAATGAATTCCATCATTAATTTGCTCCCTGTATCTCCGTTTATTCTCAGGTGATGTAAAAAAGAAATCGCCAAAAAATAAATGATATTTGCAGATAAAATTATGTCTCGGTTGTTCATCATCCCATTACTGAAAACCTGAGAACAGTTGGAGTTACGGGCACAAAAGCAAATAAGAACAAAGATGGTGATACTAGTGTGTGTGTGTGAGAGAGAGAGAGAGAGAAATACGAGGCAATAGGCAAAGACAAAGAACCAAAGAAGGCAATGGAAGATAAACAGGGTGGAACATAGGACATCTTATATGAAAATATAATTATATAACCCAATACATAACAATCCCGTATGGAGTTTATTCTACAATCCTAATTTATCAAAATGAATTAAAACTAAATATTAACTATCAAACACTTCCCTTAAATTTTCTTTTTTTAACTTTCATTTATTTATATCATACATTCTATAAACTGTATATAAATATCTATCGAGCGTATGACCATTCGACCTAAGTATGTTATAAAACGTTCATCTACTTCTATTCTTAGCAATTTATTATTTGTATTTGCTGTTATAAAAACGTTTGAAGACATTTCTCAGAATTTATCCATTTTATAAAATTTTAATTCAAATAATTTTACTCGTTACTAAATCAATTTACAAATAAATTACTAGACAACCAATTAAAAGCTTTGGTATAAAAATTAAATTTTGATGAATCTCTTATAATTCAGTGCGCTTATATGAGAAATAATAAGTTTGAATGGCTAAGATTTCTCTTTGGAAAACATGTGAAAATCTCATTAGCCGATACCTGAAAAACATCGTCAAAATTTAAATTCAGAAAAAAAAAAAAGTTTGATTTTGAGTAGATGTGCAATGCCAGGAAGAGGATAAAAATATGCTTAATTATTACCAAACATTATCATTTGCAATGACAAAAATTGTGCACTTATGATTCCATTAGTCATGTGAGAAAAACAATTATGATTTGATACCTTGCCAAAATTCATAATACTGGTGAAAGAAAGAATAAAGGAAATAATGAATAAATGAAGGGTATTGAATAAACAGAAGTATATGTTTCGTATATCTATACATATTAGCATTTCACACAGGATACTAAAATCTATAGGCAATGTTAGTTAATAGATAACTACCACTGATGATTCAATAATTTAGTAAATTTGATTTTATAACGGATTTTATACTACATATTATGCCATACATATCCACTATATCCTCCACGCATATAATATTGATTTTCAGAGCATGTCAACCTGTATCGAGTTATTCTATGCCTAGATATTATAGCAGATAACTATAGTATAATTAGGAGTGAAAAACTGAGTTTTCAGAATATGAACACAGTGTATCCTTTTGTTTAGTTTAATACGGCCACAACTCTTGACAAAAGAAAAAAACAACTTGAAAGAAAAAGGTTTTGTTTTGGGGTGCTACTTCAGGGATTTATTCAAAACAGCAATCAGGATCCCTGCTTAGGTGTGGTTTCTTTGTTTAATGGCATATCAACCTTTGTAGGTCATTTAATGCCAAAGCCATTCTCCTAGAAGAACAGTGGTGGTACTATTTAACCTATACCTGGGAGGATAAAGGGGTTCTCATACTTTCCCAAGGGTATTTACCCGAAAGTGAACGTAATAGCGCTACTGGAGTACGAACTCGCGTACTACGATTCACGTAGTCCATCGCTTTAACCATTACACTACGGGGACACCCCTGATCCCTGCTTAGATATCTAACTTTACTTTAAAGTGTTTGATTAAAGTCCCAATCATGCAACTTTACACCGGTACAGACACGTTTGCAGCTTAGACTAATTCCCGTTTTTTTTTTTTAATAAAACCAGCCAAACATTAATTCGTAACAATCTTGAGCTAACGGTCATTTGGCTGTCTCCAAAATTCCCATTTAATTCATTACTGTAGACATCTAAAACCTACAAGTTTTTCATTCTGTCCATTATACAAGTGTGTCAACCTTTTTGCAGTATTTTGGTACATGTTGGTTTGCAGCTCATGGATTATTTGACCGAAACAGCTTAAATCGAAGTAGCTACTCACTGTCTCTTTTAGTATCCTTACAGTTTGGGCGTTGAAACATTGTACATTGCTTCAGTTTGTGTGCAATTTGAAAACGTGCAATGGAGTTTAAATTGGGAACGCAAGCTCTTCGAGTTCGAACTTGACCATGAAGCCGCAGAAGCTGCTAAACAACATCTATTGTGCAAAAGGTGAAGGTTCAAATGATCACAGTAAACAGATGGTTCAAGAAATTACTTTCGGTTTGGGGAACCACGTCGATCAGGCATAGATTTCGAGGCTGTATTTCAAACTATAGAGGTAAATCCTCTTGCTCTCGGAGAGTATCAGGCTAGCCCAGCATCTAACATTTCTGTGAGGGGCGCTACCTTTAAAATCTTGGCAAAAGCCTTCAGAGCAGCCGAATTATGCCTCATATTACGTAAATATTGCAAGACTTTCTATCAGTTTATACTATTCATTCTAGATTATATCAAGTGTAGCATCCTTTAAGAAAAGAAAAAAAAACAAATTAAATGACTTATATGGTTCTACGCAAAAACAGTGAAGAGTCAACTGAAGACAAACCATGTAAATAATCATATTTTAAACTTATTCTTTTTCTCTGACACATAAATCAGTAAACAACAATTAAAATAATACCCTAATGAATTTGAAAAAAAAGTAAAATTCTTTAGGACTTATTTTCATCATAAGTTTGTCTGAAAACATTTCTTTACATTTTTAAACTAATAAACATCAATTTAAAGCTAGATTCTCTCGAGGCCCATTCTTACTGTCCTATAACCAACTTTTAAAATGTTCTTTGTTTTCTAATCTTCGAGTGTGATGTAGGACCATTACGAATGTTGATTGAACTCATTGGAAAATTAATTTGAACTGGGGTCACTGAATCAATTTACAGTTATCTACCATCGCATAGCCCTATCCAGGAAAAATAATTTTAAAAGAGATATATAAGACCTATATATAGGATCCTAAAAAGTATAGAGTGGACATAGAAGTAATGGTAATGAAGGAGTAGATCACTTTCTGGAGAAGGATTCCCCCCAGTGTAGCAGTTAACCTGCTGGATGATGACGTGTTGTGCGGGTTCGAACTCCATTCGCGCTATTACTTTCATTTTCATAATACCCTTTATAAATGTATGGGTTTCCTTATCTTCCAGCTATGTTTACATAGTTCCATTACTATTTTTCTACAAAGATAACTTTGGTAATAAGGTTGATATATCACTAGACAAAAAATCAAAACAAAATCACCCTCTCCATTGCTCAGAAATTTGAGCCTAACCATCACATGTAGTTTAGTGTCATATCCAGGACTCTGTTTTTTTTAAGAAGTTTGGGTCCCTTCCCCTGTATGTTATACAGGCAAAGTATCGTAAACTCTGCCGACGGGGAAAAGATGTATTTTCTGTGAATCAATCTCTATTCTACTTTTCATTCTAGGGAGACAATAAGAAAAAGGAGGAAAAACAGAGCAAAAAGAAAACAAAAACTTTCAATTTTATGGTAAATTGTTCGATGTCAAATTTCAGTAAGTCGATTCTTGCCCTAATGTTATTTTCCCCTTAAGCTAGCTTGTAATTTCTCCTCAAAATTGGATTCCGGGGTCGAACTGGAGGCAAATTTTCTTTCTGACTAAAATGCTTACGATAGAGGTGCATGTATAAGCAAACTAGTTACAAAGATACAGATGTGCAGAAAAAAGATAGATGGAAAAAAAAGACTTGAGCCTATCAGAGGCAGATATTTATGCCCAGTGGGCATCATGGCCGACAAACGCAGAACAGTTCATTACTGTCCATTAGAATTGGCCTGTTCGCCGAACGAAAACCGAGACGCATATTTCGAGTGAAATCGTACACCACGAGTCACCTCTTCCTCATCTTCGCCATACACATCTGCTTCCTCTTCAACTGTAATTTTCTACGCATGCGCCGGGGTTCGTCTTCAACAAGCGCCGCTGGTGGGAAGTAGTGGTGGTTTGAAGAGAAATAACAGTAAAAGACGAAAAGAGAAGAGAAACAGGAAGAATCGACAGAAGAGCGGTGTATCAACTCAAGAGAAGACGCATGGCGAATCGTAATCGGTTTGGTTCCACCGATTCGTAACTGTTTGTTTCAGCTGTTGTCTGGTGTCTCTTGTAGTCTGCCAGCAGTCAATTTTATAGCAACCATTACTCTTAGGTACATATCGATTATGAGTAGACTTGACCGGCAATGTTCATGTATCGATCCATTTCTAAAAAGAAACTTGTAATAAATACTACAGTTATTTGCTTTCTGACCAATGGTCTATGGTCAACCAATCGGATTGGGTAAGTAGATAGCTACGGCTTGCATTTCAGCCAATAGAATGACGTTCTGGAAATTTGAATATAACATGCAAAGATTTCACTGGAGAAGTGCCGATTGTGTTCGCGAGCAAGGCAGCTACGGTTATCTCATTAGAATTGGCAGTTCTACTGTCTTGGCTCAAAGGATCGTATTTTAGCCTTAAAACTTTTTCAAATATAAATCATACGGCGGAAACATATATATATATAGTAACGCGTTTATTTTCATGTACTAGCGTTGTAAGGTTTTAAAGTCACCATCAAGTGAAGATGTTTTTGTTTAAATTTCTATTATGAGTAATTATAAGTATTATACATTGATGAATTTTATGTCTAAGAGGCTGCCTAATACAAGTAGCCTTATGCCACAAGTAAGTAAAACTTAAATAAATTCTAAGATTAGTGGCAGCCCCATGCTGATGATTATGGTCAGTATGTTTCTATGATTTATATCCATCAGATCTTTACAGGATTCTTTCGTTATTAGTAATGTTTAGGTCAAGATATCGAATCAAATTCCTCATTCAATTTCGGGGTGTGCATATTTCCATCCGCACTTTGGGGATACTGCAAATCACTTTATAATTCCAAATTAATTCATCCATTGTGATTTCGCTATCACACAGTCTTTTAGACATGAGCCTTAATTAAACTGCATCGATTTCCATGACGGTCGTTAGTTCAATCCCTGGGTCTGATAGTTTATAGGAGACATGTATTCTTGTTTAAAGGTTAATCATCGGAGAAAATGGAATTGATGACCCGAGGTCAAATCCTTGACGAGGATATTTGCGTTTTACTTTTGCTTTTACCTTTTGGGAAAGCATTGATGAGTCTCTTCATCCCCTGTTACGGTGTCTTTGCCTTACTTGGACAACCAACACTTGAGAAATATATTTCTGAATTCAAACCAGCGGTAGACTGATTAGAATCAACTCGAGTCATTATACTTTTAGTGGCAAATTTGGATTTTATTACATATCAACCCTTAAAGGTTATTTAATGTAAAACATTTTTATATTAATATATATATATATATATATATATATATATATATATATATATATATATATCCTTTCATAAACGCTTATTTAGTAGATAGCTGGAGATTAATTTTAGCAAGCAGTAAAATGTATTGATACCTAATACTACCAATTTCATTTAAATTCAATCATTTGTATGCACACAGTTAAATACCTATTCATGGATACTTTTAAATGAGCTAGAGCTAACTGGTTCACACGCAATAACGTATTGTTATTGTTTGCACACAGTCAAATGATTTCATTTTTTGTTAACGCTAATAATATTAACCATTTGTTTGCTCACAGTGAAATGTTTTCAAGTATGGCTTACTGTAGAATTTTTATTTGCACACAAATGACTTCAAGTATTAATATGTAACACAAATAATTCTATTCATCACTTTTCATCCAGTTAAATAGTTACAAGTATCTCTATGTCATATCAATAATTCAGTTTTTGCATATTGTTCAACAGTTTCAATCAGCGAAATATTTTTACGAAGGAATATCATAATTAGTTACTTGTAACGAAATTTTAGGTGATATGGAGAGTCGAAGTTAGAAGCGACGGGAAGTAAATTTCTGGGGAAGGAGAGAGAGAGAGAGAGAAAAGAAAAAAATTAAAAAAGCAAATACAGTCTCCGGTACGGGCAACTGACCTTTGGTGAGTCGGGCTAAAACACTTGTTGTAGGCCAGCCTGTTATGGGTGAATGACTACGTTAATTCAAATGAATAGAAAAAAAAACAGGTCCCGGATCCTCTTCGTCGGTGTGAAGCCACTGGAAACGGATAGACTCCTCCCTCTGCCACACCAGGTAGAAGTAAACGGACGACTATAGTTTGAAAGTGAGACGCAAAGTGGAAAAAAAGCGGGTAAACACAAGCCGGAAGAATGTGAAGAGAGTCAAAAGTTGCTAACCCATTTTTTGGTAAGCTCCAAAAAGGCGTCCCATACCAGACGCAAAACTGTAAAAACGAAATCAGCTTACAAACTCGTTTGAACTTCAACAGAAGACGAAGAGGAAAATTCAAGGTCTGACTCCGCTCACTCTTTCTGCTTAGGACATGTTTGTTTCTGTGCAGGTAGCGCAGTCGACTCAGCTTTCTTACACTCATTCTTTCCCTCGGAGACTACCTAAAATCTGTAGTGACGAATGAACCTTTGTGTTAGTAAACTAAGACAGCATTACGTGTGTTCGTTAACTTTTCCCAAGAAAAGGTTACAACAGGGTCTGATTATTACGTAAGACATAGTGGTACGGCCATTAACAAATTAGAGTACGTGGTGGTTCAGCTGTACATTTGGGTGTGTAACGGTGCAACGTCCTATTTAGGGCAATAACATTTCAACCTTCTATTTGGTACCGTTAGTGTAAAAAACCTTGAAGCAACAATATTATTTGTCGACTTCTTCTAGGTCTTTGACTCTATACACAGAGGAAAAATGGAGCAAATACTACTCGTCTACGGCCGACCAAAGAAACCGTCACAGCCATAATGATGCAATATAAGAAATGTAAGGTCAAAGTCTGCTCCCCGGATGGAGACACAGACTACTTTAACATTGTTGCAGCGATGCTGCAAGGCGACAGATTGGCCACATACCTCTTTATCATCTGCCTTGTTTAGGTGTTTAGAACGTCGATAAATATAATGAAAGATAACGGTTTCACGCTGGCAAAAGAAAGAAGAAGCTACCCAACACAACCAATTACGGACGCGGACTACGCCGATGATATAGCACTTCTGGAAAATACTCCCGCCCAAGCTGAAACCCTGCTACATAGTCTGGAACGAGCAGCTACTAGCATAGTCGTCCATGTCAACGCAGACAAGACGGAATAGATATGATTTCATTAAAGAGGGGACATCTCCACAATAAAGTGTAGTTCTCTGAAATTAGTGGATAATTTACTTACCAAGGAAGCAGTTATCTTATCAACCGACAAATACGTCAACACGTGCCTAGAAAAGGTATGGAAAGCTGACGATTGGCAGTTGGTCATATGAAAGTCAGACCTGACCGATAAAATAAAACGCACTTTTTTCCAGGCAACATTCATCTCGATAGTGCTATATGGATGCACTACATGGACGCTAAGTAAATGTATGGAGGAAAGGCTTGACGGCAATTACGCAAGAATGCTGCGAGCAATATTGAACAAGTACTGGAGGCAACAGCCTACAAAACAGCAGCTATAGGGCCACTTACCACCCATCACGAAATCTATCCAAGTTAGACGAACCAGATATGCAAGATACTGCTGGAGAAGTAAGGACGAACTCATAAGTGACTAAGTCTTATGGATCTTTCACATGGACGAGCAAAGGCCAGCTAGAACCTATCTACAATAGCTCTGTGCTGATACAGTACGTTGCCTGGAAGAATCCCCGGTAGCAATGGACGATAGGGAAGAGTGGCGAGAGAGAGTCAGGGATATCCGTGCTTTCAGTGCGACATGATGATGAAGATACAGTAAAACCAACGAGGACACGTTTATTATTAAATAGAAATAATACATTGGCCTAGCGGTTAGAGTGTTCGCCAATGGCCCGGGAAACCTGGGTTCAATCCCAGGTCGAGTCATACCAAAGATTCAAAAAATGGTACTTGATGCCTCCTTGCTTAACACTCCGCATTATAAGGTATGGATCAAGGGTAAAGTGGAGCAATCCAGGGAAAGGAGTAGCCCCCTCCCCTACACCTTGGTGTCGTAGCTATCGAAAAGGAGCCTTCGAGTCACCCTCGACAATGGTCGCCAACTTTACTTACTTATTAATATGTTAGAGGGAAACTTGAAACCTTAAAACGGTTTGCAAATTATTTTTATTTAATTGGAATTCTTAATATCATAGCAGTGTATCAAAAACAAAATATTCAAGAAAAAATTATACAAAAAAATAATTGAAAGGTAACAGAGTATGCAATTCCCTATCGTCTAGGCAAAAACTCATCTTAAACATATTGACATGCCATTAAAATCAATCATTAAAAAATAGACATGAGAGGGTTGATGCCATAAAATATAAAGAAATAAGGTTTTTCTTATTTTTAACAGATTGCATCAGAAGCGTAGAAGCCATTTTCTGAAAGTTAGTAGTTATGCCAAAAAAAAAAAAAAAAAAAAAAAAAGGCAATCATTTGAATTAAGCTTTAAGAAAAATAGAGAGAGAAAAAAAAAACATATCTTGTAACAAAGATTTTCAGTTTCCAAAAATAGTTGTAATCAAAGACGCAGTAAACATAATCTAAATCATCTTCTACACAAATGAGTACTTTAATCAATGATTTCTCCTGGATGAAGAGGAACATAAATTATTTCTGATTTAAGTCAATCTAAATTATATGCTATATGTGTGTATATATATATATATATATATATATACACACACACAGACATATATAGCTCGTATATACTCACAAACAAAGGTGTGTGAGTATATAGATATAAATATATCTGTATATATTTAGGGGAATTTCATGTAGCATAATGTGAAAAGGGCTGTAGAGCAGCATCATAGAAAGTGAGTTCGATCTGAAGTTAGAGTATGACCTTCGGTTTAAAAAAATGCATAGAAAATATAGAAACACAGAAACATGTACAATAAATAGTTTAACTACTGCTCCTCTACAATAATGACTTTGAAATTATATTTCAGCAAAGTTGCTGAAACAGTGAACAATAAAATATATATATATATATATATATATATATATATATATATATATATATATATATATATATATATATATGCATTATATATATATATTCAGGACTTATGTATAACTCCTAACATGTGTGTATATACATGCAATAATAAATGAATATATAAGATAACCCGCACGAACGTTGACGGGCGTGGACTACTCCGATGATGTAGCGATTTTGGCAAATACACCCGCCCAGCCCGAATCCCTGCATAACAGTCTGGAACGGGTAGCAGGTTGCATAGGCTTCCATGTTAACGCAGGCAAAACAGAGTTCATGTGCTTAGATCAATGATGTGGCACCTCCATACTAAATGGAAGATCTTTGAAATTAGTGGACAAGTTCACCTACCTCGGAAGCAGCGTTACATCTACCGAAAATGACATCAAACCCGACTAGCGAAGGCATGATTTGCCATATCGTTCATATCGTAGTCACTGACTAAGCTAATAGAGAGAAAGCTTCGCGGCAATTGCACAAGTATGCAGCGATCTGTACTGAACAAGTCCTGGAGGAATTCTACCACAATGTAATAGCTGTACGAACTCCTACCACTCATCTCGAGAACCACCCAAAGTAGAAGACAAGACATGCGGGGCACTGCTGAAGAAGTAAACGTGAACTCATAAACGATGTACTCCTGTGGACCCATCCACACGGTCGAGAAAGCGATAAGTGACGAGCTAGAAGTTATCTGCAAAGGCTCTGAACTGAGACAAGATGTAGCATAGAAGACTTGCCGAGAGCGAGGGATGATAGGGACGAGTGGCGGGAGAAATCCGTGCCAGCGGAACCCCATGACGATGATACACACATACACACACACAGAAACCATGTATATATATATATATATATATATTGTATTCTTTTCAACCATTCATAACGTAACAGGATGGAAATAAATTTATAATCCTATGTGACCGGTTTCGTTGTTTTTCTTAAAGTATATATATATTATACACACACACACACACATCTTTTATATATATATATATATATATAGGTCAATACATATGAAGTTGACACACATAATTATGTATATTCCATACGTATATATATTGAAACATTCCGTGGGCATGTATACATTTTTCTAATTTATACAAATATGTGCTTGTGTACACACACGTACCTGATTATATATATCATCATCATCATCATCATCATTATCATATCGCGCTGGTAGCACGGATATCCCTGACCCTCTCTCGCCACTCCTCCCTATCGTTCATCGCCCTAGGCAGGTCTTCAGGACAACATCCCATATCCTCACATAGCTGCTGAATGAACGTTCGAGCTGGTCGTCCTGCTTTTGCGCGGCCATGTGTGGGGATCCATAAAAAAAAGAAAAAAAAGGGGGACCTCGGATTAGCCAAAAACTACCGAGGCATAACACTTACATCCATAGCTGCCAAAATATACAATGCCCTACTACGAAACCGAATAGAACCCAAAATCGACAACATACTTAGAAAAAACCAAAATGGCTTCCGAAGAAATAGATCCACGACCTCACAAATATTAACCATCCACAGAATCCTCGAAGGTGTACGGGCAAAGAACCTACAAGCGACATTAATATTTGTCGACTTTACCAAGGCTTTCGATTCCATTCACAGAGGAAAGATGGAACAAATCCTACTAGCGTACGGCATATCTAAAGAAACCGTAGCGGCAATAACGACTCTCTATAGAAACACTAAAGTAAAAGTACGATCACCGGATGGAGACACAGAATGCTTTGACATTGTAGCAGGAGTACTACAAGGGGACACGCTGGCCCCGTACCTCTTTATCATTTGTCTAGACTACGTACTTAGAACATCGATTGACAAAATCAAAGAGAATGGCTTCGAACTGACGAAGAAAAGAAGCAGAAGATACCCCGCAACAACAATTACCGATGCCGACTACGCCGATGACATAGCGATACTGGCAAATACACCTGACCAAGCCGAAACACTTCTGCATAGTTTGGAACGAGCAGCAGCAAGCATAGGCCTCTATGTTAATGCACACAAAACGGAATATATGTGCTATAACCAAACGGGGGACATCTCCACTCTAGAAGGAACCCCACTTAAACTAGTAGACAAATTCACGTACCTAGGAAGCAGCGTCGAATCAACCGAAAAGGACATCGAAACGAGGTTAACGAAAGCATGGACAGCTATCAATAGGCTATCGATTATATGGAAATCAGACCTAACCGATAAAATGAAACGCAGTTTCTTCCAGGCAGCGGTCACATCGATACTGCTATATGGATGCACTACATGGACGCTAACAAAACGACTGGAGAAGAAGCTAGATGGCAATTACACAAGAATGCTGCGTGCAATCCTGAACAAGTCCTGGCAGCAACACCCCACAAGACACCAACTGTACGGCCACCTACCCCCTATCACGAAAACTATCCAAGTTAGAGGAACCAGACATGCAGGACACTGCTGGAGAAGCAGAGATGAACTCATAAGAGATGTACTCTTATATATATATATATATATAAATATTCAGTTAATGAATACATGTGTATGTGTGTGTATATATATATATATATATATGCAATATTACAATATATGTATGAATTATAGATATTTTTGTGTAAGCAATATATCTATAAATATAAACATTTATTATGCACTTATACATCTATCAGCTTTATATATATATATATATATATATTCATTATTACACGAAAATATTCACGTTGGAATTTCATATATATATATATATATATATATATACATGTGTCGTGTCGTAGTGTTATCGAGTTTAACGTGCTAGATTACGTCTTCGACATTACTATATACACTGTTTTCTTTGAATTCTCAAGACATTTCCTTTTCAATGTAAGCACATTCAAATACTTGTGTCTCTGGTAATTTGCTTTTGTTATTATGTTCGATGGTATTAAGTTTGGCCTTCACGTAGCCTTGAATATTTTCCACCAATGCTTTATTATACAGATTTTTTTCTTCTCATTTTATGTGTTCCTAGAAGTGAAGCATTTCAAGTGCCACAGATTTTGTTGGTACGTTGTCCAGGATCATTGGAATTTCCAAAGATTTGCGTCATTTTTTGTCTGCTCTTTTCACAATCATAAAAGTCTCTTGTAACAGACGTCGCCATCTGTGTTCCGGCGTATTGCATCCCACTATGAAGATTGTCGGTATATGAGAATATATAGATTCCAATATACGCAATGAGGTCTACCTCTTGTCAATGTAATTTTTTTTTATATTTAATGATCATTTTATTCAAATAATTCTCTCTCTCGCGAAGTGTGTGTTAAACCATAGAAAGTAGCACTCCTAATAGAATTTAGCGGAATTGTTTAAGTGGGGCCATCAACCTTACATAAACATGCCAGTGGCTGATTTAGTTTTATGGCATATCAACACTTATAGGCTATTTAATGGCGACTTTCGTGTGTGTGTGTGGGTGTGTGTGTGTGAGTGTTTCTTTTTTGCAGCATTTATTCATTAATGCATATTTCATTAAACAATATCGACCTCCTCTGTCTAGACATTTTGTATATATCCTTTCGAGTCACTTCATCGATTAGTTGGTATCCACCCGGAATTGGTTAATGAAATTCCCTTAATCAATTAGTTACCTAATACTTTCTGCCCGATCTTGGGCTATCATCAGAGGTGTGTATATTGCTAAAGTGATGCGAATCTTCGTTTATAATTTACATTTGTTTCTATGAGTAGAGTCTAATTCTATTGGGTATAGATTGTTTAATTCTGATATGGAGCGCTTCGAGAATTAAAATTTTGTTTAGTATTTTATTGTTGTAATATGTTTTCGGTAAGAATTTTCCGAAACTCAGTTTATGGGCAGGGAAAGAAGGATAAAGAAATGTGTTGACAAAGAATCTATATTGTTTATATATATATATATATATATATACTAATCATTTTATTTCGTACAAATGATTCGTTTGCACACATCTTAATCGTTTAGGAAACTGCTATTTGTCACTAATAATTCTATGCAACTTTTAATTCGTTGGTACACAGTCAAATGTTTCCATGAATAGCGACCTAATACTGATATTTTTATTTTTGCACATAGTTAAACGTTTCCAAGTATTGCTACATTGGTTGGCAGGGTTAAATAGCATATCAACCTTTGTTGGCTTATTAATATATATTTAATTATATATCAGTAAACATATGTTTTACATAGCATTTTTAAATGAGCTAGTTTACGCAAAGTTAAATGGTTTCAACTATTGGCATTTAGCACTTAATACAGTTAAATGATTTCATATATTGCCATATAACACAAACAATTACATTGGATATCAGTGATAAATTTGCTTTCACTTAATTGGTCAAACAGTTCTATTTGAATTATACATGGGACCTATCTTGTGCTATCAACCATAGTCGGGCTGGACTCGAAGTAATGGCAATTAAGGGGTACTGTACATTGCCCAAACCTCCAGCTCTGGATCCTCTCCATCAGATACTTTAGTGTCATATCTAAGACATTTGTGGACGTGGGGGATCAGCCCCTCTTCAGGGATGCAGTCACCATATTTTACAGTTCAAACCAGATGGACTCAATGCCGAAGGTTTTGGTTTTCTCATATCCTATAGATAGCACCGCCAAATTATTTGGCCTCGATTGTGAAAGTCAAATTGTTGTCCGTATCTATGTTTTAATTAATTTTTATTTGGAGAACTTTTTTTAAGTATAATATGGTCATAATTTGACCAAATTGGCTTAAAATCGGCCATTGTTGTTAAAATGGCAATTTAATTTGGTTTGCATCTTGTTTAAGTTTGTTTGTAGAAGAAAATATTTTTTACAAAAATGATACTTCAAAAATTTACCTTAATAGATCATTATATATACGAAAGAACAAATCAGAAAAAATACTTTTTATACATTTATCCGAAATGGAGAGCTGAATTACAGATGTCTACGCAATAATTAATAATAACAAAAACGTCAGTTGAAGGCACTTGGATACAAGAAAATAATATATAATAGATTTAACTATTTGCGACTTACTTCCGAGCCTCTCTAATGGGGTTTTTCAATCGAAATAGCAAGCTATCCATCCTACCTTACTAATTTACTCATGTTCTTCAGTGCAAACCAAGTAAATCAGTGCCTAATGTTCACTTGGAAGATTTAGAGAGGAAATTAAACATTTGCTTCAACGCAGCTGCAACCGATAGGAATCAATTTCTGATGAGAAAGGAAAATAAAAATAAATCAATACATGAAATCAAATCAGCAATTATATAAAAACAAAATCAAGCAAACAAGATCAATCAAATTAAAATGCAGATCAAGGCAAGGTTTCCTAATCTTAATTAGATAAACATTTACGCGATAGGAAAAATCTCAGCAGCACATGTCATGCTTTGAGCAGCATGACGACAGGAAGAGAGAAAAAATGATCACTAATTTTCATATAGAACCAGAAATTCTTATAATTCATCACTGTCCTTCTCTATAGCAAAGGAAGTCAAAACGTAGGAACTATTGTGTTCATACAAGTAGAGTATTTCTCATTTCTGAAAATTTTATTTACCTGTCGATTGACATTTACGTGTAGATGGTCATTTATCTCTAGGGTCAATGTGTCTTTACTAAACCAAAGAAAACCAGGCTTATTTTCAAAGTGAAGACATGTAATAACAAACACACACACACACACAGATATATATATATATATAAACAACCCAGCCGTTAGGGTTGCAGAATACACCGGCTGCATCTCTGCAGAGGGGTAAGACTCAATAAACACGATTTCTGCATATGACACTAAGCAATCATAGTGTGAGGCTCTAATAATGCTGGAGCTTTGGAGAATGCAGATTATTCTTTAATTGCCATTTATCCCATGACCATTCTGACCAGGAGTGGTTGCACTTGGTAGGGTCCTATCTATAGGTACAATAAAACTATTTGAAAATTAAATTGTGTACTTATGGTAAATAGAATTGTTTAATCTTTTAATTCTTTGCTTAATAGAATTGTCAGTGATAAATGGCAACACAAACACACACATATATATATATATATATATATATATATATATACGCACATTAAAAAAAACACACACACGTGTATATATATATACACATGCAGAAACGCGCACACACACACACACATATATATATATACACATACAGAAACGCACGCACACACACACATATATATATATATATATATATATATACACGCACAAGCACAAACACACATATATATCTAGATACATATACACACAAACACAAATATACATTTATTTATACACGTATACACACACACACACATATATATTTACCCACGTAGGCGCGCACGGACTTATTCACGTGCAAATGTACACACGTATTTACGCTCATATACACACATATTTAGACACATACACACACGTATATATTTCGGCACATATACGCACACACATATATATTTAGGCACATATACGCACACACACACACATATCATCATGTCACGCTGACAGCACGGATCTCCCTGACATCTTGCCACCCCTCTCTATTATCCATCGCTTCTTTGAGGTCGTCCTGGCTACATACTGAATTAGCTCTGACCTATTATATATTGGTTTTAGCTGGTCGTGCTGCCTTTGCTCGTCCATGTGAAAGGATACATTGGAGTATGTCGCTAATGAGTTTATCCTTATTTCTCCAGCAGTGTCCCGCGTGTCTGGTTCGTCTAACTTGGATAATTTTCGTGATGGTTTTGTGGCGTGTTGCCTCCACGACATGTTCAATATTGCTGGTAGCATTCTTGTGTAATTGCCATCAAGATTTGTCGCCATACTTTTAGTTAGCGTCCATATAGTGCATCCATATAGCAGTATAGACAAAACCGCTGCTTGAAAAAAAATGCATTTTATTTTATCTGTCAGGTCTGACTTTCATGGGTCCGAAAGTCTATGGTTAACTTTCCCTACATTTGCAAGTCGCGTGTTGATGTCTTTCTCGGTTTAGGAGACACTGCTTCCTAGGTAGATCCACTAGTTTCAGAGAGCTATCATTAGTATGGAGATATCACCTATTTGATGAAAGCACATGTATTCCGTCTTGTCAGCGTTAACATGGAGGACTATGCCAGCAGCTGCTCGTTCTAGACTATGTAACAGGCTTGGGCGGGTGTATTTGCTGAAAGCGCTGTCATAGACGTAGTTGGCCCTCATAATTATTTGTGGGGGGTATCTCAGCTTGAATCCATTTTCTTTTATTATAGTCATAGATGTGCTAAGTCCGTAGGCTCGGCAGATTGTAAAGAGGTATGGGACTAATTTGTCTCCTTGCAGTACACCTGCTACAATATCGAAGTAGTCCGTGTCTCCATAAGAGCGGGGGGTCTTTTACTTTCGCGTTTTTATATAGCATCATTATGGCTGCGTCGTTTTCTTTGGGTAATCCGTAGGCGAGTAATATTTGCTCCATCTTCCATTTGTGTATGGAGTCAAAGGCCTTGTTGAAGTCG
>OY757924.1:62195798-62225798 GCA_963585895.1 Sepioteuthis lessoniana | reverse complement strand
CACTAACTCAGTCATGTCTAGTCTTATACTCTTTTGAGCTAAAATACTGCATTTGTTTATTATGTGACTGATAGTTTCGTGTCTATCACTACATAATCTATATTTGCTATTCTACTGCTTCTTGTCTATTTTTGCTTTCACATAGATTATTATTATTATTATGAATGCATCTTTCTATCTTGTTATTTGTCTTGCTCTTACCACAACTTGATTTGCATAGTTTGAGTATCAACCAAACAAAGCCCCCACTGAAACAAATAAAAATCAGGTTAGATTTGAATTCGCGTCCTCAAGACAAAAATGTTCAAATCTCTAAGATAGAAGGCTGCATTCATTTGAAAGGAGTATTTTTCTTTCTTTTTTTAAATCTCACCACCAGGAAATCGACCATTTTCTAAGGTGATAAAATTTTCATGTTGATGTAGCACATTATGGTAACCGCTTCTCATACAGAAAAGTTTAAAACAAAATTTGGCGAAAAAGATTGGGAGAGACCAAAACCTAAGGAACGGAAATGTCGATGAAAACATGTTTGGAGAATCCCGTGGCGCAATGGTTAAAATGCTAGCCTGAGGCCTTGAAGTACGCGATTTCTAACTTCAGTCATGCTATCACTTTCATATTAATAACTTTGAGAAAGGTATGAACTCTCTTACCCTCCCTACATAGGGGTTTAAACATATCATTACTGTTTTTCTTCAGGGAAGGTTTTAGCACTAAATAAGCCACGAATGTTGATATGTAGTTAAACAAAGAAAGCAGAACTAAAAACAATGATAACAAGCTACTTGGAGGTGCCCATGGTGTAATGGTTATCTTCGGAGGAAATGGACACGGCGACACGAGTTCAAATCCTGGACTGATTGCATTTCACATAGCATTAATACGCTTGGGAAAGGTATGAATCCAATTATTCTCCTTCCAGCTATGGGTAAATAGTAGGGCACACTAGGTTCTTCAGTCTTGGTGAGGCAACTAGTCTAAGAGAAGGAAAACTCTGAATTCAAACCTGTTAAACTCTAAAATAAATTGATCTAGTGTCATATCCTGCCCGAGTGGAGGGGTTGGGTAAATATGATAACAAGCTACTCATGATTACTTGCAGAAAATATCTTAGTTCAACACACCGAGGAACAAACCCTTATAAGAATCTTTTAGCACGGGTAAAGAAAGAATGGAGGTCGGGACTCATGAAGTTCTATTGGATAACCACTAATTACTCAAAGATATAGTGTATCGTCTATAATCGTTGGAAATGGAATCGCTGACCCATGTTCAAATCTACGACGAAACAGTTTCTTTTCCCATTAATAACCTTGAGACAAGCATAAATCCCTCTGTCCTAATTCTATCCATATGAAAGTAGTTGAAAGGACTGAGGAAAAGCAATAAGCCTAGGAAAATTAAAATTCCAAATTTAATCATGCTGTAAACCACTAAAACTACCTTATGTCACGTCATACTCGAGGAGAAGAGGAGTTAATACGTAATCTATGACATATTCCAAATCATTTTTTGCCCAGTCGGCTGGGGCGGTAGAATATACCGACTGCTTCTCTGCAGAGGGGTAATACCCCACCAACGAGTGCCCTGAATATGACACTAAACAATCTGATGGTGAGGTTCCAGTGATGCTGGAGCTTTGGGGAATACAGAGTACCCTTTTATTACCATCGCTCCCAGGTCAACTCTGGCCCGGCAGGTTAGCACCTGATAGGCGCCTATCTATGGGTTAAATATAACTAACGGCATACTAATGCTAAACTGAATTGCTTGTAATAGAAATGTTTTTGACAATTAAACCGTACTTACATTCAAACTGCGTGCTTATTATAAACTGAATTATTTGAAATTGAACTGTTTGACATTGAAACTGTACATACACTAAACTGAATTGTTATATATAACTGCTTTAATAAACTGAATAGTTTGAAATGTAATTGTTTTTGACAAAATGTGTACTCATGCTAAACTGAATTGTTTGAAATAGAACTGATTATTGATATAAAAATGGATTTGGCGTTAAATAACCTACAAATGTTGATATGCCAAAAACCAACCAACCAAATCATTTGATAATCATTAACACGTTTTTCAGTGGCACTATCGTTTTCCGAAAGTATATTAACAACAGAAAAAAAGTAAATTTAAACTTTGTGGCTTACCGATTACTGTCTTTTGACTGAATGCAATGTCTTCTTTTTAGGAGTAGACATGTTCTTGCTAACATTGATGAATCCTGTTTATATGTGGTGGTTGTTTTTGAGGAAACTATTGGTTTAACCAAATTGTCACAATCTATTTGTTTTCTTTTCATCCTTATTTTCTAAGAAATAACTGTATTCAAATATTTACTGCAAAAATAGTTTAATGAGCCTTACCTTTTTCTCAGCGGCACAATCGTTATCGAATATCCACAATGGTAAAATCTTTAGAGAAAAATACAACCTTCTAAGGTTGTAACTTATCTAGAATTTAAGAATGGCCCACCTAGACTCAAAAACGAAAAGCATGAAGAAAAAGTTAAGTAGGAGCTACACAAAAACGGTATGTGGGGTTTTGAATAAGAATCCTTGAAGCTGTAGCCAGCAAAATAACAGATATATGGTCACTTTCCTACTATCTCACAAGCATGAACGTGCCAGTGTTGGCCGACCTGCAAGAAATTGCACACAACTACCCCATGTGAACAGTAGACCCAATCTAGAGGACACATGAGGAGAGATGGAAGTATGCCGAGAGGAGGTCAATGAACTCCATATTATCAGTACAACTTGATAAAGACAATATTTTCACTACCGTCCAATCTTTGAAATTTCTTATCACCGGGACAAATATTCCGTTTTGAATGTAAGGAAAAGTCTCACTGATCTAGAGATGAAATCTATGAAAACTACAACACTTAGACGTTCAGTGGGAAGAACATTTTTGAGAATTAGCACTAACTGTTCAAGAAGTTAAAAAAAAAAATTCGGATTTTCTATCCGTCGTATTTGTCGTCTTCGTGAACCTACTTGAATATTCCAAGCATTCAATTTTCTGATGTGATGTTAAGTCTTTAAACATTTGCTTACTTATAAATTACAATGTGGCTTACTTATAACTCATACTTAATGTTAAATTGATGCAGAAAGCAAAACAAAACAAAAATCGAAATATAAAGATATGTCTTCTCTATTCTATTGATTAATAATGTGACCTAGAAAAAAATTGCTGTAATTTTAACAAAGAGAAAACAAAATTGGAATATGAATACGTATCCCCTTTCCTCTGCAGACTGAAATGTCAAGAAAATATTTACTCTTATTTGAATAGAAAGCTAATAAGATTGGCCTCTAAAAACGTGTCTTTGTTGATTGTAGAATCCAAAAATGTGTACTGTCATTTGTTCTGAAAGCAAACAAAATTGGCATCTGAAGACATGTTTTCTCTCTTCTGCAAATTGATGTCTTGAAAATATTTCCTGCCGTTTTTACAGATAGCTAACAAAATTAAAATCTGAGAACGTTTCTTCTATTTCAGAGCAACATTTTTCTTCTTATAAAAACATGATATATACTTTAGCCCAAAATATGTAATCTAAAAATATCTTACACTTACTTCAACTGAATAAATGTAAAACTTATTGCAAAAAAGAAAGCAAAGCTCACTTGCCATTTCTTAAGCCTTACAGATGCAACCAAGTAAAATTCCAAACCCAAACAAAAATATATTTCTCTCAAACATTTTGAGATAGGCATCCATTTCGTTTGGTAAGATGTTGCATGAAAAGTCCTTTAGTACAGAATCCCACTTATGCACGACACACTTTATGTGAATTTTTGTATCGTGTAGCTGTGTTACACATCTTAATCCAAGAGTTATCTGTTAATACTAAATAAGAAATATAAGAGCAGCGAAATCTAAAATGTCAGTCTCGATACATTTTGATTACTCTTCATGAAGTCTCACAAGTCTATTTAATTCTGAAATCCATGTAACATAGGAAGCAAATTCTGAAAAACAACGCCAAATTGGTATTTTTAGACAAATATATTTGTGAGTAATCGCAATAGATGGGCCAATAGATTGCAGAATAATTTTAAAGTCGGCGTAATGTTTAAAGTGTTTTTGGTGCCACAGTAGAAACCATTTACGAGGTCTTTATTGATTTTACAGTAGCGAGAGATTAAATCTCCCCACAGGAGCGATCGTCAATCCCTACTGAGTCTCCAAGCAAAGTTATCTCTCATAATATCCACATCACGCCCCATTTATATTCCCTTTCTGGCGCTTTTAACACACGATTATAGTTTATTGCATGTTCACTGCTCTATATTAGGAAATACATCAGCCTTGCTGATTTATTCTCAATCGTGATTAGGCTGGGAATAAAATAACGAGGCAGTCATGAAGGAATACAAAGCGACTAAGAGAGCGAGTAATTTTGGGCATAACTTTTCTCTGGTGTGAATGATTGATTTAAGCATTTAAAAGGAAGGAGATAGAGAAACTATTTACATTATAATGATCCAGATTTTGTTTGTACTCAACCTCAAAATGGCAGCAATGACTTCTGTATGCAGCGTTTTCCTCCTTAATGGGCTTGGCCCTGTGGCGTACTAGCTAAAGTGCTGAACTGTGTCCTCTAGTAAGTGAGTTCAAACTCTAATATTGATACTACGTACATTTCGGGTTAATACCCATTCGATATCCATGAAATTCTTTGGAGTCATCTCAGCTATGGGTTAAATCGTGAATCACTTCAGTTCTTCAAGGATTGATTTAGCATTATATAACCCCCAAAGGTTTCTATAACATTAAACAAAGAAAAAGAACATTAATAAATCTATCTTCCAAAATGAAGAAAGACAATTCTATCAACAAGGCAATGTAGAATGTACAAAAAAAAGAAAAACAATTATGGCATTTCCAAAAAAATGCCTACAGCCCGTCGGCATTCCCTTTTTAGGGGCGCCTCAGACACCGGGCAATAAACCCAACCCTCTCGAAAGGGGTAAAAGCCTGGGGGGAGGGCCCCCTGAGGCCAAATGAAATGTCCAGGTCAGAACCGTACCGCAGATAACATGGCCGACCGATGTGCTACCCGGCCACTTGAGAACTCCAGACCGATATTGATCTGCGGTATTTGATGACCATCCCACCCAACGGGCATGTGTGGCACAAGGCCTTTTTTTGGTGGGTCCGAGCGCAGGGCAGTAGCCCACACGCGCCTGCCATTTCCAAAAGTGCCTACGGCCCCGTCGGCCTTTCCCTTATTAGGGGCGCCTCAGGCGCCGGATGATGACCCCCCGAAGGGGGTGAAAGCCTGGGGAGAAGGCCCCCTGAGGCCGAAGAAAATCTCCAAGTACCGAGACACACTCGGCCAGATCCGTGCCGCAGATAACACGGCTGGCCGAAGTGCTACCCGGCAACTGGAGAGGTTCAGAACGATATTGATCTGCCTGTCTGGCAGCTAAATCTCTCAGTACTAATGACGATGATTGAACCCCGGTCTCCCAGACCACTGGTGAACACACTATTCATTAGGTCAATGGCTCGGTTTACTTCCTCAAGAAAGTAAAAAAACAACAAAAAAAGAAAATTTTTGCCACAGCATAAATTGTCTACAACAAGACCTATGATATGATTCAACAAATTTGTCTGAATGTCTGAAAATGTACAAAATATCCGACAAAGTTATAAACTGCACTAAGAAAGTAAAAGAAAACTAGAATGTTGAATGAGCAGGAAAACAAAAAAATAGGAAATTTGTAAACCCAACGATGACTCATACTCGCCACTGCTATAGCAATGATGCCCTACTAAGGCAATGCAAAAGGTGCGAAAAATTTACAAAAATCAAGGGAAAGTATCAATCACCTAATGTAGATTGATTATGTGTTTAAAGAGAAGAAAGGGTTACTCAGATAATAAGTGAATGCAGAAAACTAGTACAAAAGAAGTAGAAAACCAGACATGACTTGGTTGGAAGGTGATCCATTCAGTAATTTGCTAGAGATTGAAATTTGAACATATAACAAAGTGGTATGTATACAAACCAGGGTCCGTCCGAGAGAATGAAATACATAAAATTATCAGGTATTTTGTGATACAAAAAGGAGATCTGACCTAGTATTAATGGCAAAAGAAAAAAAAAATGCCAACTTGTGGATTTTGCTATTCTAGCTCATCACTGATGGAAAATAAAAGGAAGAAAAAAAAGCTACGCAAATACTTGAACCTTGTCTGAGCTCTAAAAACTGTGGAACCTGAAGGTGAAGATAAATAGTAGATGTTGCTCTCTGAACGATCTCCAGGGGCTTGGGGAAGAGATAGGAGGAAATGAAAATCAGTCAAAGAATCAAGACCATCCAGAAAACTGCTTTGCTGAAAAATACTAAGAAGAGTCCTGGGGATTTAAGGAGACCTACTGTCACTTAGGCCCTAGTGGAAAACTATCAGCTAACACTTGAGTGAAGAATGCTCCGATGAGTAAAAAATAATAATGATAATAATAAAAAACCAAATTAGAGTAAAGCGAGATTGACTGAAGCAAAAATGAACAGCCCATTCAACAAAACTTTCTTCAGAGACGATAGGAAAAAATGTCAAAAGTGAAAAAAAGCGACAAACTATGGAAATTTCATAGGTGACTTGGACATTTCATAGTTTTGTTTTGGTTTGGTTTTATGGCATATCAACCATGGTAGGTTATCTAATGTCAAATCCATTTTTATACATATAAACAGTTCTATTTCAAACAATTCACTTTAGCACAAGTACATATTTTAGATCTCTTTGATCCATAGATAAGACTCTGTCAGACCCGGAGTGGACCAGTGAGTGATGGCAATAAAGAGGTACTCCTCATTTCCTAAAGCTTCATTACTGGAGCCTGAGCTTCAAACTGTTTAGGGTCATATACAGGACATTTGTTCTGGAGGTGGTCTTACCCCCTACAGGCATGCAGTTGGTGTATTCTGTAGCCTCAGCCATCTTTGCTAGTAATTTCAAAGAAGGAACCTTAATAACATCACAAATAATACGGGAGGAACAAGTACTAAATGCAAAAATTGACAATACGCAGTAGAAGAGTTATTAATATAAGGTAAAAAAATGTGACGGTAGATCATATAATTAGCGAATGCAGCAAACTGGTAGCAAAGGAATACAAGAATAAGCCTGAATGAGCGGGAACGGTTATCCTCTGTGTACAATGCAAGGGATTAATTTTTTCCCATGCTCAGGAATGATATATACACAACTCAACTCAAAATCTGTCTAAGAAACTATTAGGCGTAAAATTCTTTGGGATATTTTGAGATACTTATCACTAAATCACAGCCAGTCGACCAGATCTAGAGTAAAATAACAAGAACTTTCCATCAAGTGTATTTTGTCGTTCCAGCAGAACGAAGCGAAAAGATGAACACCTGCATCTGAAGGACTGAAATATTTGTGGAACATAAAAGAAACATTGTTACAAATTGCAGCTAGTGTCCAAAAATGTCTGGAAAAGACACCGGGTTAAATGATCAGATAAAGAACCTGGTACACCAAGACTAGAGCAATGTTACGATCAGTTAGAATATTAAGAATTGGGACCTGGAGAGACTTGCTGTCACTCAGACTTCGCTGAAAGCTAATTAACAAAAACTGGTTGGAAAAAAAAAAACTCGGATACAGTGAAAATAATCTATATAATAATTAACCGACTTTAGTTGGCATCTCATCGTAATAAAGTAAAAATAGCTTTACCGTAGAGAGATTTCTAATCATCCAATAAAAACAGAACTCTGAGAATAAAGCAATTTCCGATCAACTTTGTAAACCATTCATCGAAATTTCCTCCCAATGATTATCATTTCTCAGAAACATCTCGTAAACTGTTTTATAATACATTTTTAAGAGTAAACATTTAATCCATACACATACATATACACACATACGTGTATGTGTCCCAAGAAATATACTGATTATATTCCTTCGTAATTCCTCTATATTTCCGTTTATATATGAAAGCCGGAATTTTCCCATAAATTTTCTCATCCGGAAACTTCGAAAACACAAATAATAAAAAGCGTATATATCTGCATATTTCATATCTATATATTGGTAAGGTTTGGTTTGGTTTGGTTTTTTTTTTGTTTAATGGCATATCAACCTTTGTAGGTTATTTAATGCCAAAGCTAGTCTCCTAGAAGAACAGTAGTGGTGCTATTTAACCTATAGCTGGGAGGATAAGGGAGTTCATACCTTTTCCAAGGGTATTTGTCCGAAAGTTAACGTAATAGCGCAACTGGAGTACGAACTCGCTTACTACAATTCCGCAGTCCGTCGCTTTAACCATTACACCACGAGGGCACCCCCATATTAATAATGGTAGAGCATTTGTTTGAATATATTAAAATGTACTTAATATTTTTCTAATTATCAAAGTACACAATCACACACACAAATATATATATATATATATATATATATATATATATAAAGGACATAGGAGCAATAAACAGATTGACGATGGAATATGTCAAATTAAAAAGAAAAATGATGAACTGGTAAAGGTAGGAATATCGGCAAATGTTAACTCAAGCAGGAAAATAATTACTATGACTGCAGTAATGATAAAAACTGGAAAGCCGTAAACAAAGTATAAAAGTTTAGGTAAAATAAATTTAAAGTATGATACGAGAATCACATAGATAAGCATGCCCCACTCCAAATGACAAACAAATTCGTTCAGGCTACTAAACCCTACTACGTTTTATAGAACAACAAGGACTCATCTTCAATCCCAAATCACTTGGTCTGATGCACGCATTAGCGAGAAACATTTCGGTTGATGTTTACAGACTGTGTATCAACAATTGGAAAGAGTGTAATATGGCATTTAACCAATTTTCTTTTATGTATACCCACTTCCCATTTTTAAGACGAATTTAACAGATTTGAGCTCAGAATCGTACGTCTTCAGGAACAGTTCCCATAGCAAGTTTTAGGAAGCGAATCTGCTCATCTAATATCTTAAATCTGGTAGGGGAATGGTTGAATTCGTACCTTTCCCAAGGGTATTAGTGCTATGTGAAATACAGTCTCGTTTATTGTCTCCATTTTCTATCACGATAACGTATACAGAACTAGCAAATATACAGCCATGATTAAGTACTTACTTTCAGTGTGGGTTTATGTGTAACTGTTACTGTGCTGTGATATGTATTTACCCTAGCACTGTGTCTCAAGGTCGATGTGACTCGACATAAGTTTTCTTGCAGAGACCTTGTAATTTTAATTTTGTGCCCATGATATCCATAAACTTAGAAAAAAGAATTGATTTTAGAAAGGATTTAAGAGAGTAGCTCGAAATAAGCCACAAATTTGGAAAGGTATTAAATATTTTTTTTATTGGATGTTAAAGGAATATAATCGCATCAAAATTTGTACAATCACTGAAATATTTTTTTTTACACACTTTAGAAGGATTTCTTTTATATTTTTTATATACTGGTGTCAACCGCTTTGGTCAAATAGAACTGAAAATCCTGTACCAAGAAGCCCTCTTATTATTACGAATGTTACATTATATTGATTTTAATTTTCAGAGGGAAGTCTCTCTTGCGTAGTTGTTAGAGTCCTCACCATCGAATTAAAGGAATTTTGACTAATATCCTTGAAAAATTATGAATAAATTCATCCCTCAAGCATAGGATAAATAGTACCAAGGATAGCTTTCGAATTAAATTGGTTACAAAGCTTGATATGCCATTAAAACGAAAAAACTAAAGTTAGAGACATAACTACTTTTTAATTTTTAATATTTAACTATGTTGAAACTAAAACGTTTAAAAATAAAGTTAGTCAGAAATAATTTCCTTACCAATCTCTCACAAACACACACACATTATATATATATATATATATATATATATATATATATATATATATATCCCCCACAGACTATTCTAATTGATACAGTGTTCGCCATGACCCGACCTGTGATTGAACCCCGGTTGAGTCATGCCAAAAATGCTACCTGATACCAGCTTGCTTAACACTCAGCGTTATAAGGTAGAGATCAAGGATAGAATGGAGTAATCCAGAGAAATGTGTAGCGTCCTCCCCTGCCTCTTGGTGCTGCAGCTATTGGAAAGAGAGCCTTCGTGTCTCCGACTACGGTCGCCATATATATATATATATATATATATATATATATATATGTATATATATATATATACACACACACAAACACACGCGATTTCACAATAAATTATCTGCAAGTATTGATATGCCATCAAAAAATGAACCATGTTATTTCTGGAATATCAGTCTATATTTCTGAGATGAGGTATCATGTACATTATTTACATTTTCGGATTATTGTCCTCATCTTTGTGGCCATGTTTATCAAAACGTTTTGGCTGTTGTACGCTCCGGCATTTTTCAGGTGGTTGGAATGTCGAACTTAGCACTTTATTTGGCTTACCGGGGTAAACCGTTCTAGTTCCACGAGCCATGTTTAATGGATATCAGTTATCTTCTGTAAATTTCTCCTCTGAAAGTTCTCCATTGTCTTCAGCGGATATTGAACTCCCATTCTTTGGGTATGTCACTAGATCAAACCAACGACTTTATCCACTGTGCCATGTGTCCTTGAGGACATCTGTGAATGAATTTCAGGGTATTATAAACCTAATGTCTTCAGCAAACATTTTTACCACTGCTCATATTGCAATTTTGCTGTTTGCATTGCATTTTTTTCGGTAAGCGACATTCCAACCCCTGAAGTAAGCCGGAGCGTACAACGGCCTAAACGTTGTATTAAAAATGGCGACAAAGATGAGGACAATAGTCCGAAAAAGTAAATAAAGATTATTTCTGGAACTCGAGAAGTTTCTCTCTCGCTCTCTCTACCTATTTAATTATACTTTGAAAAATACAACTATAAAAAAAAATAAACAAATTTCTTTTAGTTTTTTTAAACAAATGTGTTTAGACAACTGGATTTTCATGTAGTGTAGCTGCTAGCGTTCCAGTCAGTCGGATCACAGTACGTTAATTTAAATTTCAGTTACTCTCTAAGGTTCACTTTCTGAGCAATACTATTGTAAAGGCATGATTTAGTACAACAGCTAGTTTTCTTCTACAAGAATGGCTTTGGAAGTTGGCAACCGAAGTCAAGAGTGACCAGAAGGCTCCCTTTTCAATAGCTACAACACCGAGGTGTAGGGAAGGGCGTTACTATAAACTATAAAGATTCATATGCTTTTAAAATAAATCAAAATCTGTTTAAAGTAATATTTTCTTTGGAACGTGGAAATACAATATCTACAATGTTTTTTTTTTTTTGGTTTTTCAATAAATATTCAACTGATTAAGAAAAATAGCAAACTAGAAAGTCATTTACCAGAAATTGTGCCCTCTGTACCATCACAAATCTATTAGTTGTATTTATTTTCTCGTGTATGCTCAGAGTACATAGATACCAAAAAAAAACAAAACATCAGTCTAAAATAAAACAGCAGTATGTGCACACGAAGAAATATAAATAGATATATGAAAAATATCTTTAAAAACTACCTAAAATAATTTTCCTTTTGGTTTACGTATTTTCAATTTTTGGACGTATTACATTTGATGCTGTTGCTAAATACCTACTTTGATCTTAAAAATCATTTATCTAATTAAAAAAAAAAAAAAATTGCAATTTCCGCGCTATAAAATATTTAAATATTTTCCTCAGAAGACATACCAGAGAGAGTACATGAAACTCTAAAAGTCAGTACTATTTTGTCATCAGGTGGAGAAACAAAATGGTGCAACACAACACGAATAGTAGCCTAGTATCTAGTATGTTACGCCTGTCATGCAATATATGGCTATTAGCTCTTGATAGTAGTATTTCCACCATACATTATCTTTAAAGGACCATTTATTATATTTATAGGAAATATGTGCTCTGGAATATAGGTGTGAGAACATTTTGGAGCTGGTCCATAATGTCTGAAGTACCTCCACTTTCATGATTATAAAACTTCCAGTTATACTCAATATGTTTTACTCCTTTATTTTCATTTCTTTTTGTTGCCCGAGATGAAGCGCGTGATATTTACCTTTTGATCCAAGTCATAAATACTATATAGCCCATTCGGTTGGGGCATGTAGAATACACTGACTTCATCCCTACCGAGGGATGAGAAATTACCAACGAGTGTCCTGGATATAATACTAATCAATCTGAAAGTGAGGCTCCAGTAATCCTGGAGCTTTGGGGAATGCAGTGTACCCCTTCACAGATATCGCTCCCAGCACCCCTCTCGCCTGGAGTGGTTGCACCTGATAGGATGCTATCTATGGTTTAAATAGAACTAAACTGTATACTAATGTTAAATTGAGTTGTTTGAAATAGAACAGATTTTACGTTTAGGTGTGTGTAAATAAAAACTGTACTTATGCTAAAATAAATTATTCTAACTAGAACAGTATAGATTTGGCATAAAATAACTTACACTTGTCGATATGCAATTAAACCTCTGGTGGTGTAACGGCTAGCAAGCAAGGCTAGCAAACATACACGACTGAGTTCGAGTCTCATTAGGTGCCCCATTCATTCGGCCTTGTGCCACATCGAAGCAAAGAGCTTTGTAAATTACTAAACCAAACCAGACTAAAACTAATATATATCTAAATAACAACATTATTCTCATGTGGACCCTTCCTCTAATACAAGCTTATTGAAGGAAGAATACTTTCTGATTCTAACATTATCATGGAAGTTCGGGACTGCTGTTATTGTACGTCTAGATTTACTTTTTTTTTCAATTGCTTCCTAAGTGTTTTTTTTTTTTCGAACGGTCTTGATATTAAGTATTCCTCTCTGATACCTGATTATTTGATTTAAAGTAAATTGTTTCTATTTAATTGTTCGCACACAGTTATATTCATTCAAATAACAATAATCATTGTTGAACAATTTTATCTACAAGTACGCATTTCTAATCTATATCATCGTCATGTCGTGCTGGTTGCACGGATATCCCTGGCCCTCTCTCGCCACTTTTCCCTATCGTTCATCGCCTCTGGCAGGTCTTTCGGACTACATCCCGTATCCTCACATAGTTGCTGAATGTATGTTCGTGCTGGTCGTCCTGCTTTTGCACAGCCATGTGTGGGGGTCCATAATATTACATCACTTTTGAGTTCGTCCGTGGTTCTCCAGCAGTGTCCTGCATGTCTGGTTCGTCACTTAGATAGCATCAAATATTCATATCGAATACGAATCTATTTGGTCCATGCATGAATTTTATCAGATGCTGCAATTCTTTAACCAGGCCATTGGTCTAATGACTCGAGTGTTCGCCAATGGTGCGGGAGACCAGGATTCAATCCCAGGTCGAATCATACCAAAGACTAAAAAATGTTACTTGATACCGGCTAGCTTAACACTCAGCATTATAAGGTAACGATCAAGGGTAAATGGATCAATCCAGTGAATGGAGTAGCGCTCTCCTCTAAACCTCGGTTTAGAAGCTATTGAAAAGTGAGCCTTCGGGCCACCCTTTACTTAGGTCACCAACTTTACAACAATTCTTTACCAGAGTAGACTTGTTGACAATGGAGAGGTACTCTCAACTACAAATCTTCAGAACTGGACTCTCTATAAAATTAGTATACTGTCATACCCACTACACCTATTTAGCTGGAGGGTTAGGTTTTCGTTTCTTTTTAATGACGTATCAAACTTTACGAGTTATCTAATGCTCAAACCATCCTTGTAAAAGGACAGTAATGAGAGTATTTAATCCGTAGCAAGCGGGATTCGTGGTTTATACCTTTCCCAAGAGGGTCAATATGAAATTAAACGTAATTGCGTGATTAGGGTTTGAAAATGGTTGCTATTATGTCACGGTACTGCACGTTAGGGAGTACAACACAATGATTCTCTTTTGTTGTGAGAGTCTTAACCTGCCGTAGGATTTCCGAAAACAATTTTTAAATTTTCTATTACCTTCATACTTTACAAATAGCCTATAATAAATCACGTCAATAAAGTGGTTTATCTTTATGGATACTAAGGTAATATAATATTAGTTCTATTTATACACTTGACTTTATATCGAAGTTCATGGCCGCCTTTAGAGTTGGCAGTAACCGAATAAATAAATGAATTTAGAATTACCATTATAAGCATTACTGCTGTTATAGTAGGGCCTCTGTTTTTACCTCTTGTTACTTAAAAGAATGAAGAGAAGCTACAAATATAATATTTGAATTATTCCTGAAAGAAAAAAAAAACTCCTTTAGCATCATGTATTGCCACATCATGAAGTGATTTATATGCTTTTCGTTTAGCTGTTCACAATCAATTAATACCAACTAAGATGCAATCGATTTTATCTTGATAAACAAAATTCAATAAAAGAATTATTCAACAAATTCTTGCTATTGTTTAAAGACTTTCCGTAAAGACAAAAATCTCTAAATAAATTAATATGATTAGATATCGACTTTGTACTCGAAATTATTTTATTGCCTCTATTGTTTCGAAAAAAGATTAGAGTAATTAGGACGCTATTTTCAAGGATTTAATTTACTAAGCTTTTTGCTTAGATGTAGCACAAGGCCGCATGAATGGGGCACGCAATGAGAATCGAACTCACTCCTGTAGGTTTGCTAGTCTAACATGATAACCATTACACAACCCGAGGTGCCCTTTTTGTCGCTGCCTCCCACCAGACAGGACTTGACACAAGGTCAAAAGCCCGAAGGCCGATTAAAGTGGGGATAAAGGGGAGGGAAAGTCGGGAACGAGCCGAGGCTCGAACCCTGCTAGTCATTGACCCAATAAGTGCAATGTGGAACTCATGACTCAAGCAGTATCACGGACCTAAATCTAGATCCGGGCACGTATGCCGACGCTATGTTCAAGAGTTCTTTCGTTTGCTTCTCTGTTATTCGTTTGCGATAATTTTATTTTGTAGACTTGAATGTGTACATCACATCGTAAGCACAGAGAAAGAGAAGACTTATATTGAAATAACAATATAACAAACGTCTTTCGGAGTTGTTTTTTTAGAAATGTCAAAAATATCAAACAAAACTTTCAAAGTTTTAGGTCAAATAAACTGGTTTATTTAAAACAATTATTTACTGACATAAAATGAGCTTAGAAATATAAGCCAATCATTTCAACAGGTAAGGCATTCTATGTCGCAAACTCCCAATTTCAAACCTGATTAAATTCTCTTAATCACTACCTACAATAAATCAAAATACATAAAACATCTTTTTTTTAAATTTTCAAATATAATGGCTGAATATTTTGCATCTACATATAAGGCATTGACACGATACGATAGTTTTAAAGAAGAAGAATTTCTACACTCCGGCTGAAGTTCAGTGGTGTGGTCTGCATGGTTTTAATTTTTACTCTGATCTCTTATGTCTCAAGCCTCTTTCACGTGCCTGCACGGATAGTACCAACGGTTTTAACTAGTATACAGTCAACTTCATATTCTACAACATTTCAACTCTCTGGCAAGAACAAAATATGGGTTGGTTTTATGGCGCATTAACTATTGTAGGTCATTAATATCAAATCCATTTTTATACTTATCAACGGTCCTATTTAAAACAATTCAGTTTAGCATAATTATACAGTTTCAATGTTTAAAAAAAAAGTTCTTATTTTAAACAATTCTGTTTTGCATGAATATACAGATTCCAAGTCAAAAACGGTTCTATTTCATATAATTCAATTTAGTGTCAGGATATTTATCTTGTTTACTCTGTTAAATGTCTCAACTGGTCTATTTCAAACAATGCAGTTTAGCATATGTACAAAGTTTAGTTCTATTGGGCCTATACTTAAGACCCTATCAGGTGCTCGCACTCTAGGCCAGAGTGGACCTGGATGCGATGGTATTCTCCAAAGCTCCAACATTACTGAAACCTCACTATCAGATTGTTTAGTGTTACATCAAGGACACACGTTGTGGTAGTGGGTCTTACTCCTCTGCAGAGAAGCAGTCGGCATATTCTGAAGCCCCAGCCGACTGGGCCTGAACAAAATATGTGTTTGATATTAAATTGTATTCCCAATCCGTGCTAGCGGCACGACATGATGATGGTGATTTTAAATTTATTCTCCGCTTCAAAGACGTCGTCCTCTACAGCGAAAGTTATTTATTCCTTTTCAATTACCACTAGACCTGATCTTCTAGCCAAAATCTGGTGATTCTCTTCTATCTGAATATTCCAAGTAATTTTCTTAAATAAATTCTTAATTTTGCTTATTCTATTCGCAGTATGGTTTAACGTTACTTTCTTATAAATCTCGATGGGTCACTTTTTCCATGAAGTCTTGTATTTCTTTTGTGTCAGTTTGTTGCATTCAATTATTGTATTATTAACTATTTCCTCTTTGTCACCAAGTAACCTGCCTTTGCTCTATGTATTATCAAATTTTTTCTTAATCGAAATCATTTACTGATATAAAAAGCCAATCATTTAAACAAGTATGACATTCTATGCATCAATAAATTACCAATTTCAAACCTGATTAAATTCTTCAATGAATCAGAATGGAAATAGTTGAATGAAATAAAATTAGTTTTGTTTCAATTTTGTAAATATGATATCCATATAAAGTTTGCTTGTAATAGAAGGACAAGACAGATTTTTTTTTAGTTACCTTACTGCATTCTGGCTGATTTTAACAGAGCTAGGGTTTGAGTGGTCTCAATTCTTCCTCTTATACCTAATTCCCCCAGTATATTTACCGAGACTAGGGACGTTCCAGATGTTAGAATTGGTATAACTGTCAACTTTATATTCCACAGTATTTCAGTTCTCTTGCATGATACAAGTATGTTTACTTTTTCACATTCTTTTATTTTTTTTCTTTATATGGTCGTTGGAACAGCAACACTTACTGTATGACAACTTTCATCACGTTAATGAACACTAGGTCTGGTTCTCTTACCAGGTTTTAATGGTCCGTATGATTCTCCATGACCAAGAGAATTTCATGAATCTCTTTTCCTTGAATAGATTTTGCTTAATGCATATACTATTTATAATTATTCTTTAGTTATCTTGAAATGGTTAAAGGAATTTGAAAAAGGTTTGTTTTGATTTCGGCGTTTAATGGCAAATTAACCGTCGTCGGTTATTTAATGCCAAAGCTTATAAAAGAACAGCAGTGACACAATTCATCCCATCATTAAGTGGATAAAGGGTCCAATAGTTTTCCCCAGAGAATTAGTCCGAAAATAAACGTAATAAGAGACCGTAGTTCGAAATCGCTACTTTCGACACTGCAGTCCAGTTTGTTAGCCACTATGTTACGGTAACTCCCCACCCCCAACGTGGAGATAAGCTGGCTAAGTGAGTTGAACTGTATAATAGATATGAGGAATAGATGCTATGGGTCTTCGAGTTATTAACTTTTGGTTGAGAAAACCCTTCTACATTGAGAGATTTGGTCAATTAACTTTTCAGATTATTTTTTCTGAAATAACAAAAACAAGAATCTTTTTGGATTTCAGCACCGTTGAGTTATCGTTATCCGTCAACTTCATGTGTATTTTATGAATTCAATCGAAATAAAAAAAAAATGTTCAGGGTTTGATAATTACATTCCACGACCAGAGCTGGTTCAAGAACATATTTTTAAAAAAAGTCAAAGAAATTGATTTGGGAAAAATTTCTAATTGAAATTCCTAAGGAAAGCTGGAGAGAGAAAGAAACAAGCAAGTTTGAAAACTATATGGCACTTTAAAGAATAAAAGGATTTGAGAAATATTGAAATATTAATATTGATCAATGCGTGTTGTGCACGGTTGTTACGTTATATAAGTGATGTTTTATTCTTTGGGAGATAATGACATGTTCCTCTAAGCAGGTGCATAGTATTAGAGACTATAATAACATTGAGAAAAAGCACACTAAATACGAAGGAGATAAATGCAAGATTCAGTAACAAAGTTTATCGAACGCGAGCAAACTAGAATCAGGTTTTAGGTTACTTGTTGTAACCGTACTACTTCCGTATGGTAGTAGCAACGGGGATAAATAACTGCGTATCCTGAGCTCGGAGTATTGTGCAATGAATTGCTGCTTCAAACTGAAATGTTGGATGGGGATTGTTCGGAAAGGGTGACACACCAAGGACGATTCAATTCTCTAGATGTCATTTCTACAAAAGGGGATCAAATATCCGTTCGGTCTTTGGTTTCCCGAGAAGCAAGAAATATCAAAGATATTTTACTTTTCATGTTTATAGTAACCGACACAAACTCGAGGAGTTTTAGAGTTATTGCCATCTTATATCATTCGTCCCTCGGTAAACATTTAAAGTACAATTGAAATTTGAAGCAAGAGAGAGTAAGAGGGTTTGGTTGACCGGCATTTCTCGAGACTCACTTCCAATGCGAACTACACTCTATGATTTGGGAAATGAAAATATTTTGATTTTCATGCATGGCAGCTGGATAATCTCACTTTGGTCAAACAAACACTATACCGGTCGCTTATCCTCTCTTGCGGTTGATTACACTCTGACCTTTCAACGAAAGATATTCCCTCTCTATCCAAAATCCTTAGTCTCAATCCCTTAGGCGTCTTGAGAGATATTTACATTTTTGCGGCTAGGCTGTCATAGATTTGTGATTTATTTTCTCTGCATATATTTACCTACCCTTCTTCACCGGTAGGATGTGAAATACTGTCAATTTCTTAGCGGAGTTTAACAGGTTGGGATTCAGAGTTTACCTTCTACTGAACTGGCTGCCAAACCAAGGCTGAAGAACCAAATCTGTTCTATTTAACTGTAGCTGGAGGATACATTCATTTCCCAAAGTATTAAGACTTTGTGAAAATGCAATCAAACTCGTCCAGGATTTGAACTCGTGTTGCCGGGCCCATTTCCTACGACGATAACCATTATACCATAAATCACCTATTTATTTTGTCTGTATGTTTATTTCTACCTTTAAAATTCTTCTTAAACAGAGCAGCACCATCTACCATCTTATATAATACACCAAGTTAGTCGAATTTCTTTTGACTTCTTAACAAATAATCAATAATAAAGTCCATTCAGTATGGAACAAGCAGAGAGAAGAAAATCATAACGAACTGTATCTATCGTAAAATTGTTTTCAAAACTGACAAATTGAACTATTATGAAAGCAGCAAGGAATCCATAAATCCCTCGCCCATATCTACCAGGTTCGCTCTAAAATCTACCCACTCATTTTTTTACGACTGAACTAAATATTTCTTTTTTCATTGTTATTCGTTTTTACTATAAAATGATGTATACAGAACTCTCTATGTGGTGAACGTTCTTTTGTTTATTATGAATTGCGGTAGATTCTTACAGGAATAAGAAGAAAAAGAAAGAAAAAAAGAAAAAGAATATTTTGCCATACAAATGGATCACCTAATCTCGGCCAGAAGACCAGACCTTAAAGTAATTTACAAAAAAAAAAAAAAAAAAAAAAAAGATAGAGCTTACAAAATCGATGACTTTGCTGTCCCGGCTGACCACAGAATAAAATTGAGAGAAAGTGAAAAGAAGCATCAGTACATGGACTTGCTAGGAATTTAAGAAAAAACTGTGGAACATTAAAGTGACAATTATACCAATTGTGACTGGTGCTTTTGGTACAATTACCAAAGGATTATTTAAGGGAGTGGCTGGCTTGGAAATAACAGGACAAGTGGAGACCATAAAAACATTTCTGAAAACGGCTAGGATACTGAGAAGTGTCGTGGAGACTTGAATAGACTTGCTTTCACTCAAACTCCAGCAAAAACCCATCAGCTAAAACTGATGTGAAAAATGTTCAATGAGTAAATAATAATAATAATAATGACTATACGAACAAATATATGCACAATATGGAATCCCATCGAGAGAATGAGGTGCACAAAATTCTTTGTGATTCTGAGATACAAACGGATCACTTAATCTCAGCCAGACGACCAGAACTAGAGTTAACGAAAATCAACAAAGAAAAAATAAGCAAACTTACCGAATAGTGAACGTTGTCGACTTGCCAGACTACAGAGTAATAATTTAAGAAGATGAAACGGGAGATAAATATCTAGACCTTGCCAGAGAGCTGAAAAAACTATGGAAATTGAAAATGTTGGTGATTTCCATTGTAATAGTGCACTTTGAAAGATCCCCAAAGACATAGAAATCAGAGAACAAATAATCATCCAGACTACAGCATTAGTTATTTCGGCGACAATACAGAGTCCCGGAACCTGGAATTGACTCGCAGCCTCTCAGACTCCAGTGAAAAACCATCCGCTAGCGTTGGTTTGAAAAACTCGAAAGAGTAAATTTTTTTTTCTATTGTTATTATTCTAATTTTACTCCTGAGGTGTGTGTGTGTTGTTTTTTTTTTTTTGTATAAGTAGTAATTGTTAGTTTTACTGACATCTGTGTGGCAAAAAGACTCCTCAGATCTTCAAGATTCCTCGAAGCATTTAAACCAATTCTAGCAGTGCTGTGTTCTAGACAATTCAAATTCCAACGCAGACTTCCAGATCAACCAACGTTTTTACCTCGTTGTTTGAAATTATTCCAAAGGTTCCAACGGCCCTTATTATTACTGACACCATCATATTCCTCAGCTTTTTCAGCTCTCTTACAGGGTTTATATAACTGCCAAGTTCTTTGCTTTCATTCATTTTCTCTCTGTGGTCCACGAGAACGACAAAATAAGTTTTTAAAATAAGTGCGTTTCTTTCAAAATGATAAGATTTTTTTGAAGTTCCCCGTGGTGTACTGGGTAACTGGGTAACATCGTGGGAAACTGACACGGCCACACGAGCTCAAATCCTGGACGAGACTGATTTGATTTCACATACCTCTAATACCATTGAGAAAGGTATGAATCCAATCATTCTCTCTCCAGCTATGGGTTAACGGTAGAGCAGACTGTGTTCTTCGGCTTTGGTTTGGAAACCAGTCAAGGAGAAGAAAAACTCTAAATTCAAACCTTTTAAACTCCGCGTAGAATGTGACCTTGCGTCACATCCTACTCGTGCGGAGGGGTTCGTTTGGTTTGTTTTTATGGCCTATCAGCCATTGTAGGTTATTTAATGCTAACTCCATTTTTATACATAAAACAGTTCTATTTCAAACAATTCAGTTTATCATAATTACAGTTTTTTTGTTTACACACCGTTAAATGTGAAAACAGTTCAATTTCAAACAATTCAGTTTAGCATAAAAAACAGAACCATTTAAAAATTTAATTTGAGCATAAGTATGCAGTTTAAAAGTCAAAACAGTTCTACTTCCAGCAATTCGATCTAGCATAATCACGCAGTTTAGTTCTATTTGACCCATAGATAGGACCCAATCAGATGCTATCAGCCCGGTCAAGAGTGGACCTGAGTGCGATGGCAATGAAGTGCTACTCTGCATTCTTCAAGCTCCGTCATTACTGGAACCTCACCATCATATTGTTTTCTGTCTTATCTAGGAGACTCGTTGTGTGAATCAACCTATCTACAGACAAGCAATGGGTGTATTCTATAGCCCCAGCCGATAAATCCAGGAGGGATTAATAAATACACACTAAATCTGGTCTTCTGACCGGAATTGGAGGATGCGTTTGAATCTCTAAATCCATAACACCAAGGGTGCCTACGTATGTATCCAATCCCATCGCTGCGGACAGTATACGACAAAAGAACGATCTTTAGCTGACAACAACCGATTCAAATTGTGTTCTTTCTTTTAGACCGGTATACGTACCCCAGTTTAAGAGCCCAGTGTGTCATACTATTTATGCTGTAGTATGATCAGCTATGTGAATATCAACCTTTCTTTTGCATCAAAAACTTTACAGATAAACCGGATTACAAAAGAATACATTTTTATTGAAGAAACAGTTTTGACTTCACGTGTTTCCTGCCTTGAACCGAAGCCATTACTATTTATAATGTAATAAACATTAAGCGTATCTAACTTTTCATATCAATGCATGCAAAACTGATAAATATGTGGGAAATATCTAGGTTAAATGCTTAATTAAACTGCGCTCAAAATGCAGGTGATACGATAAGCGGGCAGGTGTGAAAATTAACTGATGCCTAACAAGTGACAAGCTATGCCAATATAATACTAGTTACGAGCTGCTCAGAAATGATCAAAGCGTATCTTCATCATCATTATCATCTTAGGAAAGATATGCAATATATATTCATATACAAACACTTATTTAACTGTAAAATGTATATAAGTGTGTTAAATAAAATGTGAATTTATATATATATATATATATATATATATATATATATATATATGAAAGAGAGAAATTAGGACAGAAAGACAAATTCAAGAGCTATTGATCTGATGATTGCATTGATAAGAAACTGACAATTTCTACGCGCTGTTGACTTGGTTTCTACGTTATCATTATTTAAAGCCACATATGCTCTATCACCGATATTGAATGGCCTTTACTTATAGATATATGAAACTGTATTACTGATTATTACAACCCATAGAATAATGGTAAGAATGTTCGCCAATAGTCTGGGAGACCGACGTTCAATAACAGGTCGAGTCATACCAAAGTCTCAAATATGGTACTTGATGACTCCTTGCTTAACCCTCACTATCATAAGGTATGGATCGAGGCTAACAATCTAAGGAAATGAAGTAGCTACTGAAAAGCGAACCTTAGGGCCACCCTTGAATCCGGTCGGTTATATATATATATATATATATATATATATATATATATATATATATATATTCATTCTTCAATTCAGTAAATCTGGAGTAGGGAACAATTCCGTCATGACAAATAAATTATTCACATTTTGAATATTTAACTATTCATGGCAGAGAGCTCCATGTATATTCACAGAGTGAATATTATTTCAAGAAATATATTCAGTCACATTTGGAAAATGAATTTATTTACATCCTCTTAAGAGCACATTGGCCCAGCGGTTAGAGTGTTCGCCAATGGCCCGGGAGACCTGGGTTCAATCCCAGGTTGAGTCATACCAAAGACTTTAAAAATGGTACTTGATACCACCTTGCTTAACACTCAGCATTATAAGGTACGGTTCAAGGGTAAAGTGGAGCAATCCTGGGAATGGAGTAGCGCCCTCCCCTACACCTTGGTGTAGTAGCTATCGAAAAGGGAGCCTTCGGGTCACCCTCGACTATGGTCGCTAACTTTACTTTACTAAGAGCACTGATATGAATCAAAGACTCTAAAATAATTTTAACAGGACTTTATCAGATCCAATAGGAAAATAAAATACATTGCAACAAGATAGAAGGGATAATCAAAGGAAGGAAAGAGAAGGAGGGATAAGCAAAGGGTGGAAAAGGAGAGAGAAACGAAATCCATTTCAGCTATGTATAGCCTTTACCCATGTAAGGCTTCTTCCGGTCACTTCTCGTTTCAGATTGAGGTAACTACAAAACAAATAAAATGATCACTTTAGAAAATACAGTTGTATATATCCACATTTCAACCACTTATTAAAAAATTGCCCCTTTTATTTCTAGTTTATCAATTTTTTTTCTTTGAAAGGTACCAAAACCCCTGCGGGTAATTGTAAAATTTCTTTAACCATGTTCAAATATTTATACCAATTCAATGAATTACTGTTAAATATTCACTAGGACTATCCATTCAAATTTTCTACTATAGTTTAAATTTATTTCAATGCTGACATCAAGCTATTAAATCACATCTCTGCTTTAACAGTTTACCGGGATCAGGATACAACCTAATTTGTATATTTTCTTCTAGACACAAATCACATCTACCGCCAAAGCAGCTCGGAGTATTATACCTTTTTTAATATAATCCATTGGATCTCTGGGGGTTAAACCGTTATTTTTCAACTTCTAAAAAATGTTTGGATAAGGCTGTTTGATTTTTTAAGCGTTCATGAGAAAACGAATCAATGTGGTTATTAAATCTCATCGATAAAATTTATTTTTAATGTTTTCTTTTGTGAAAATAACCCCTTGGTATACTATATTTCTTGAATTAAATAAACCTTTCATAGGACAATTAATTTTAATTTTACAATTGCAGTCGTTTTCTTTACCAGTAATATTGCTGTTTTTAGCATTATCATTACTATTATTATTTTCCCCATTCATTTATGTCATTTAAAAAATGTAGTATACCAAGGGATTATTTTCCCTAAAGAAAACCCCAAAAAATACTTATATCGAAATTTAATCAACGACATGGACATTTTTAGAGTCTTTGATTCATATCAATGCTCTTAACAGGATATAAATTTATTATCCTAATGTGACATGATATTGTTTTTTTCTTGAAATATATATGCCATCCACATACTGCATCGTTGTATCTCAACTCATCGGTGTGGCTAGACACGCAAGATGCTTCGAGCTGGGATTGAAACCCAGTTAACTTTACATCAGCCTGATAACATACCTCGTAGTCCCAGCCTAAGTGAAGGAATTTTAACAGATATGCTTAATTTTCACACACACACACACATATATATATATATATATATATATATATATATATATATATTGAGAGAGAGGGTTGGGTTAATCAAACATTTTTTCCGTAAAAAACTAATTGTAAATTTTATTGTTGCATCATGTGTCAATTGCAAAAACAGAGGTTTTACTTGATCTGGTTGACTGAAAAAAATTTAAATAGGGATAAAGACGATTTTAGAGTTTCGGTTCATTGTTTGTGTTAATAATGCAACAGGTCATCAACATGATTTCCATAATTGCGTCCTCCAGGTATTAGAAAAAATGCCAACATGTCCTGAAGTTAACAATGAAGTCTCATAAAAAACGTTAAAACTATTAAAAGAACTCACATGTTCCACTGGTCGTACACGAGAAAACCGACAGGTAAAAAAAAAAAAATGCTAATTCAAGTATATTTCGGAGTGATGAAAAGTTCTGGGGGATTTATTACGAAGCTTTAATGGTTTACATAATTAAAATATCTTCATTTACAGTCATTATTGACATAATTTTAATGTAAATATACAGATCGAATGACAATCTCTGACCTTACTATATTACTGATATATTCATATAATAATATATATATATATATTAGTAAAGTAAATTTGGTGACTTTACTCGAGGGCGACCCGAGGTGTTGGGGAGGGAGCTACTCCATATCGTGGATTGTTCTACTTTACTCTTGATCCGTACCTTATAATGCAGAATGTTAAGCAAGGCGGCATCAAGAACTATTTATTGAGTCTTTGGTATGACTCGACAAAGGATTGAACCCCAGATATATATATATATATATATATATATATATATATATATATATATATATATATATATATATACGTGTGTGTAAATATATATATATATATATAGCAAATGAAAGAGAATGTGAGGACAATGGCTTTGAAATGAACTATATATTCTAATGAAAGAAATTTGCAGCACATCAGATAACTAATGCTAATTAAATTCTTCATTTCTTCGAAAGTAAAAACACCCGTGTCTTTTGTTATATATATATATATATATATATATATATATATATATATATATATATATATATTAGTTAAATCATTCATATATATTTGTGTATATGTCTTTGCACACAAAACGGAATATATGTGCTATAATCAAACGGGGGGACATCTCCACTCTAGACAGAACCCCTCTTAAACTAGTGGACAAATTCACTTACCTAGGAAGCAGCGTCGCATCAAACGAAAAGGACATCGACACGAGGTTCACGAAAGCATAGACAGCCATCAATAGGCTATCGATTATATGGAAATCAGACCTAACCGATAAAATGAAACGCAGTTTCTTCCAGGCAGCGGTCACATCGATACTGCTATACGGATGCACTACATGGACTCTAACAAAACGGCTGGAGAAGAAGCTAGACGGCAATTACACGAGAATGCTGCGAACAATCTTGAACAAGTCCTGGCGGTAACACCCCACAAAACACCAACTGTACGGCCACCTGCCTCCTATCACGAAAACTATTCAAGTTAGACGAACCAGACATGCAGGACACTGCTGGAGAAGCACGGACGAACTCATAAGAGTTGTACTCTTATGAACCCCCACACATGGCCGTGCAAAAGCAGGACGACCAGCACGAACATACATTCAGCAACTATGTGAGGATACGGGATGTTGTCCTGAGGACCTGCCTAGGGCGATGAACGATAGGAGGAAGTGGCGAGAGAGGGTCAGGGATATCCGTGCTACCAGCACGACATGATGATGATGTATATGTCTTTATTTTATCAAAATGTGTGTGGTTATATATATATATATATATATATATATACACGTATGTTTATACCGTTAATTTTTTTTGCACTCACATAATATCTTTGTGTGCCCCGGTGCTAGCGTGATTATGTATTCTATTCTGTTGTACCATTTGTTTTAAATGTAATTGGGCTAAAGGCAGTGTGTTTCTAAATACTTAGAAGTTATTAGTGAACAAGCAATCAGAATCCAAGAAATAGAATTTGGGAAACTTTGGAAACAAGTGAAACATTAGCTCAACACACTTAACAAATCAGGTGTTTTAACTGGAATTACTTTTCGTGTAAAATTAAGCCAGTCAGATAGGGCTGTAGAAATCACCGAAGCATTTCAGCAGAGTGATAAGATCCTACTTTAACGAGTGTCACTGATATGATACTAAACAATTTGATCGCGAGATTCCGGGAATGCAGAGTTACCTTCATTACCATCGATCCCCGATCCCCTCTGGCTTGCAGTGGCTGCTCCTGAAAGCGTCCTCTTTATAGGACGAATAGAATTTGAATACAAATTTAGTTATACATAACGATAGTTGGAACCATTTGACTTTGATAGACGCTAAATTGAATTGTTAGAAATAAAACTGATCATTTAATTGTGTATCTTAAAAAAGCGTTTACAAATCATATTTAATATTTTAAACGTAAAAACAGGATTTGGCATTATATAACTTAAAATAGTTGACGTGGCATCAAATTAAACCTAAATAAAAAATTAAACCGAGAAAGCATTGTTGATTATATTTGTATTGTTATATTCTTTGTACAAGAGAGTCTTATTTGCAGTACAAAACTTTAAATGAAACTTTTCTCTAACGAATAATACTAAAATAAACTTGAATAGAATAATTGAAGTTTTTTTTTTAATTCATTAAAGAAAATATTTCATATTTGTGAACAAATATAATCAACTCAGTTTCGAGAAAAAAATAGAAGGCTTTAAATCAAATGAGTGTACAGGATGCGGTAAAGTTGTCCACTCGAATGAGGTGATTGTCTCCCTTGGCCTGATACTTGTGAGAGTTCGAAAATTGTCATCCAGAAAGACATCATCGATTGGCATGATTTTGCGCCTTCACTTATCTCTTAGGCCTCATTGACAGAGGGTTTAAGAGATTAACATTATGGTAATGACAAAGAAGAGAAAACTGCCGTAATGAAGTGGCTAAAAAACTAGAAACATAATTTTAGGAGGCATGAATGCATGCTCTCATCCGAAAGTGGAACATTGCTATGGAGAGAAACGGTGACAATACTGAAAGGAATGTCGTCTTCAGAGGAATAGCTTCATTTTGATGATTGATACACGTACCTGTGTCGCTAATTATTCCTGCACTAAAGAGGCGATTCTTTTTGATTCAGCCTCGTATTACTTTAATAGAAAGAGATACTTTTTATCGTATAACAGTGAAAGGAAATAAATGAATTATTACAAAGAAGTAAAACGGAGAGTTAAAAATGATTTCAATGGAACATTGAAAATATAGTTATGATTATAAATAAACGCTTTCAAATTAATCAAATTGCTGTATTAAATAACCCATAAAGGATTAATATGATATTGAACCAATAAAACAAAACTAAATCAGCCATTTAAAATTGTTTTACATGAGCAAAATTTATGACAGGAAATAAAGTGCCGTTCACATGGTATTCACGTACATTCTCTTACCGAAATGAAGCATTTCAATGTTGAGATTTAGAGTGGGGATGGGAACAGGATTGAACAGGCTCTATAAATATGTAACATTCGGGAAGTACTCTGTGTTAAAGAGTATCGAGGTAGGAAATAGATGCGACGACTCGAGTTCTAATCCTGTTAGAGATTGTTCACGTTTTACGGTAAATATAGTCTTACTGATAGATTTTAATCGTGGTATATTTTTTCATTTAAACTTTTGAGAATCAACGCTTTTTATAGCTATAGACGAATGGTATTTCAAATGTAGATGTAAGACTGGAAAGAATTTTTTTTTATTTACTTTAAAAAAAATGCAAACAACAGTTTTCTTAATCAGATTTAGTGGGGTTTTATGGCATATCAACCATCCTAATTGAAACTAGAGGAACACCTAAGATGGCAACAGCTGGGTTAATTAACAGACATATCAGAAATAAATATAAATCATATATGAGATAGCCATTAGTTAAACGATCTGAGTCTGCTTAGAATAGCACACCTGCCAATTAGATGAAACCACAAACGGAACACAAAGTTAAAAGGGACTGACCAGTAGATTAATTCCACTCCTCTTTCTTAATCGTTCTAACATATAATATGTTCACACCGCCTGCTCACGCCTATGAACGAATGAGTTCCACTTTCTTTTTTTTTTTTTGTTTTATTTTTATTTCTATCTTTGTTTTCTGATTTTTAAATTATTTTTTAATTTCCTTAATTTTCCAATTTATCTTCTGAATACGAACTGTAACTGCTCATTCGCATCACATATGGGACAATACAGAGCATGTAAAAGAGTCATCCGATGAGACGGAGAATATACCAACAATGTTCTCCGCCGAAATAAATTTATTATGACGGCTAAACCGAGTTTGAGTCTCCATTTAATTGCACTATATATATATATATATATATATATATATATATATATATATATATAGCTGTGGGTTAAATAGGTTTGGGCATTAAATAACCCAAGTAGGTTGATATGCCATTAAACAACAGCTATATATATATTTACTAATCTAATATCTACCAGCATTCACGGTACCAGAAAAAAAAAAAAGAAAAAAACCCGCCAGGAACAAGAGATAAAAATTATCTCGAATCACCGCCCGGGGGAAAAAGAAAAAATTATAGGTGAAAAAGAAAGAAAACGCGAACCTCGTCCAATCCCTTGAAAAAAATCAAGGGATACGCAGTCAGTTGGTCAAAAGAAAACTAAAACCTTCCGCGAAACCTGCAATGCTACAATTACAAGAGTCCTCAAAACAAGGGGAGCCAATTATAAAATTAACTTAAATCGTGAGTCGGAAGATTTCCGACTCTCGATTTAAGTTAATTATATATATATATATATATATATATATATATATATATATATATATATATATAATTTGTAAGCATTTCGTTGATAATATTTTTAAACGGGTCAAAGCTCTTTTTTTGCACACAGTTAAATGGTTTCATTTATACTTACATAACAATCACAAATTAACATCAGTTAGTATTTGCACATATACTTTCTTCTGTCTGACTCATAATTAGGACCCTATCGGGTGCAATACCACAGGGTTTTAGTGGACCTGGGTGCAATGTCAATGAAGAGGTAAACCTTATTTTCCCAAATATCCATGGTTGTGTCCTCACCATCAAATTGTTTAGTTACATATCCAGTACGCTCGTTAGTGGGGTCTTACCCGTTTACAGAGATACAGTTGGTGTATTATTCAGTGTCAGTCGACTGAGCTGATTTTTTTTTTATTAGAGCATGATTTAAATCTAAAAATATATCTTGCCTATTTACCTTGTAAATAAGAAAGCGTGTGTACCTCGCTAATTTGGAGACGTACATTGGGAGGAGAAAGTCCTCCTATAGAATTAAACAAATTTTAAAGATCAATGAATTGAACCTATTCAGCAATATAATCATTAGTACTTAGTGAGTTCTTCAGCTTCAGTACTGCAGTCCGCCGAGTTGAAGGAAATATTCACTTCAATTCAGTTCTATTTAC
>OY757924.1:62148298-62190798 GCA_963585895.1 Sepioteuthis lessoniana | reverse complement strand
ACCAGCAATAGTTCATTTGTTTGCACACGATTAAATGTTTCAACTATCACTATCTAACACTGACAATTCAATTTAACATCCGCTATTTGTAGGCAGATGGTCAAATGGTTATGGTTTGTAATTTTTTTTTTTAGTTTTAAGTCGTACAAGCGATTGGGTGTTGCTTAATATTAAATTCTGTTTAGACATTAAATCCATATCTAAAAAAAATTTGCGAATAATATTTTTAAACAAGCTCAATTTTCTTCTGTTAAAAAGATTTGAAGTATTTCTATCAACTAGGAATCATTTGATTTACTTTGAATCGTTCGTTGGCACACATTTAAATGGTTTCAAGAATTGCTGCGTAAAAGTAACAATTTAATATCAGTCATTTGTTTGCATACATATAAACAGAAACGTAAGAGATTAACATTTAAAAGGGGAATGAGTCTATAATATAGGCATTTTGTAGGGGTTTTGTCGATCCTTCAGGATGGCACTGTTTATTAATTCTAACAGGTGATTTTCTTCTCGATATTAAAGTAATTTGGTTGAGGGTAGTTTGAAAGCGCTTCCTGGTTTTTCATTGCTCACTTTGGCGTTCATCTGTGTTTTACCAGTTTGGCCAATAGAAGCTTGTTGTTTTTGCTTAAGTTGTTAACGTTAGAATTAATTTTTATTTATTGCGGACTTTTTTTTTCACGTTATTTGGGAAAGAAGTTTTTAAGTCTGTCTTTGACGATTTTAGGTGGACGGATTGGTGACTTTTGTAACAGCTGTTTTATTGGAAAATATTTTGCACTTTTGGGAGGAGTAGTTCGATTGGATTGTTTATTGGGGTTTTATGGCATATCAACATTGATAGGTTAATGCCACATTCTGTAAATATTTGGACTGATACCTATCTCAAGGTTATTAATGCTTATGTGAAATATTGACAAACTCGTCCAGAATTTAAATTCTGGTTGCCGTGTTCATGTCCTACGACAAAAACAATTACGTATGTATGTTTGTAGACTCGGAAAAGGGTGAAGGAACCACCAAAATTTATGCATATTTAATCATATATTTGGTCATCATAGAAAGTGATTGATTCTGCTAGTATCAAATCAGTCATTTAAATTATCCATAAAGTATCAGAACATAAATTGACTTCAGTGCTTTATTAGAATACATATATGCAAATATCGATAAAATAAATAAGTCACTGAAAATCAGATCAATAATAAATTGACTAATGAAGATTGTATAGTGATATACACGCACTAATGTATCCAATTTGTTTGTTATAGCCGAAAGGTTTTTACCTTCGGGCCTTTATCGAATGTCTGGGGCGTAGTTAGTAACCTCCAGGGAATCCGAAATCGTGTTCTTATTTACCCCATTGTAATTGCCTTGTAAATAATTAAATAGAATAAATTATGAATGCTACCAGCAAAAAAGTCAGCTTTTAAATATAGAAGAAAATAGATTAAAATTTAGATTAATCATTTTTCATGTATATTTATTTTGTTTAAAAGTGATTTTAAAAGAAAAATATGCAACTTAGTTAGCCATATAAAACAATATGGCTGACATCATGAACTTGTCTGGGGATAATCCAGATGATGCACTAGCTAATGTCTTAGTCTGCAACAATGTAGCTGGTGAGTTCAAACACCATCAGGCAATTACATTCATTTTTAACTGATACTCTTGGGGAAGGTATAAACGGTATTATTCCGTTAGCAGTGGGTTAAATAGAACCATAAATGTTCTTCTCCATAAATGGCTTTGTCATTAAATAACTCAGGATGTTTTATTTGCCAATAATCAAGGAGGTAGATGGTTTCTCGCGGGAATAAGAAGTTGTATTTGCGATAAAATGTTTTTTTCAACACAGACTCGAACAAAAAACAAACAGAAGAATATATATATATATATATATATATATATATATATATATATACGGAGAGAGATAAAGAATTAAAAAAAATTCAAATGAGAAAAGAAATTGCAGGAAAGGGCTTGATGCTAATATTGCAAAGTAAGCCTGAAACCTTATTGATATTCCGATTATGTAAAGGTAAACTCAGTTACTTGAAGTTAACTATGGTGTGCTCGATCATCTAACGGTTGGTTGGTTTTTTATGGCATACCTCTCATAGGTTATTGAATACCGAATCATATTATATATATAAGTGGAAGGTTGGATAAATCAAACACTTAACACAGGTTTTGTTGGCGCAATAGTTCGTTCTTTTATTCTAAGAACTTTTTTAGGCCTGAAAAAGTTCTTAGAATAAAAGAACGAAATATTACGCCGACTAGGCCTGTGTTAGGTTGGTTGGTTTCTTTGTTTAATGGCATATCAATGTCTGTAGGTTATTTAATGCAGGATCCATTCTTCTAGAAGGAGAGTTGTGGTACTATTTTACCCATAGCTGGTAGGAGAAGGGGATTCATACCTTTACCTAGCGAGCTTGCACGAAAGTAAACATGATAGTGTGACTGGAGTGCGAACTCGCTTACTACGATTCCGCAGTCCACCACTTTAACCATTACACCACGAGGACACCTCCTAAGCATGAGTTAAGTGTTTGATTTATCCAACTTTCCACATAATTATTTCATACTGTCAGATTCCTCACAATCTATCATTTCAACACACACATGCACAAGCTAATATTTTTAGGTAACATATTAAAACAAACCAGAGCTCATTTGTTTGCACAGAGTTAAATGGATTCACGCATTGCTATCTTACACAGATAATATTTTACCACAGTACTCATTTGTTTGCACGAAGTTAAATTATCAAACATTCCTATTTGACCCATTTTTTTTACCATAAAAGGTACTGCTAGTCTGGATCAGATTGAATATCGGAACCATTGGCAATAAAGGTGTACTCCCCATTCACCAAAGACCCATGACTGTATCGTTACTATCAGATGCAATTTAGAGTAATTCCCAGGACAATAGTTCTATTTAGCCCATAGATAGAATCCTAAAATTTACTACTAGTCCGGATCAGAGTGGACATGGGGGTAATAGTAAAGATGGGATACTTAACATTCCCCAAAACTCCAGGAGATGAGCCTCAGCATCAGATATAGATTAATGTTATATACAGGACATTTTCTAGGAAGGTCTTACCCATGAACAGCAATGAAGTTGGCGTATTTTTCGGTCTAAACTGTCATCTGACGAAAATTTGAAAAGCGTGGCTCATCAATTGTATCTATAGAATGGTGAATTGTCACATGTCAAGATGTAAGTACACCTACCACTCACATTGAGGTTAATAACATTTAAAGATAGGTTTTGTTTTATCGTATATCAGCAATTGTTGGTTAATGCCAAATCCAATTATATATATATATATATATATATATATATATATACACATATATATAAACATTCTTTTTTAAACAATTCAGTTTAGCGTAAACACACAATATAGTTATATTTAACTCTTAGATAGAACCCTATCAGGTGCTACCTCTCCGGGACAGAGTAGACCAGGGAGTGATGGTTATAAAGGGTTACTCAGTATTTCTCAAATCTCCAGTATTATGGAACCTTACCATCAGATTGTTTAGTGTTATATCCAGGACACTGGTTCGAGGAGTCTTACTCCTTTGCAGAGAAACAGTAGGTGTATTCTACAGTCCCACCGACTGGGCCAAATATTTAACGACATGAACACGTGTTTCTTTGATAATATAATTCGTTTAAATACCAATTTAAAAAAAATCACAGAGTAGGTGGTATGAAAAAATATATATAAGTTGGTAACACCTTTATTTTTATTCTTATCTATCATAAAAATCAATGAACAAAGTACAGCTCCTATAAAGAACAAAATATTTCTAAAATAGTGAAAAAATATTTAAGAGAGAAATAGAATAAAAACAAATATGACACCAAGAAAAAAATGTTTCTATTTTTATTTGTTTCTTGCAGTCTTATTTTCGCTTCATCTCTGTGGTTTTAGTCTTCTAACCTAGTTGGGTTTTTTTTCCGACATTTAGTTTTATTGAATTTCGAGCTGAAGGTGAGAGGGCTACATTGCTAAGTACAAGTGTTAAATCCGCTTCAGAGTGAGCAGGTATTTTTACCTGTTAGAATGAAGACCAGAGGAATAAGAGAAAACAGGGAAAGTGATGAAAAAAAAATGGAGCAAAAGAAAAATAACAGACTTGTCACAAAATAAACTGATTAGTTATAGCTTATTGGTAACGGAAACCACTCAGAGAGGTCGCTTTGAAGTTTCTTTCATTTCTTTTTAGGAAACGAACTGCTTCTTTCTTTCTAAGAATTATTATTGTATGGTAGTAAGTAAGTAATGTTGGTGGCCGTAGTCGAGGGCTACCCGAAAGCTCCCTTTTCAATTGCTACAACACCGAGGTGTTGGGGGAGTGCGCAACTCCTTTCCCTCGATTTCTCCACTTTACCCTTGAAACGTACCTTATAATGTTGAGTGTTAGGCAAGGAGGTATCAAGTACCATTTTTTGAGTTTTTGATATTATTCGACCAGGGATTAAACCCCAGCCTCCCGGCAAAACGGAAAAATGTTATTCGGGGACGTTTCGACAAAGTGACACCGCCGGATCAAGAAAATGGATATTTGCACATACATATACGTACTATGCAAATGTGGTCACACGAAACGCATATAAAAGATAGATAAGTGGCAACCAAAAGCTGGAGTACCTGTACTGCTAAGAGACAAGTTACCAAGTTGACACCACGCCGAACACCACCAACACTCCAGTCTGACCTCAACTAATACTGCTGACGTCAGTCAATTCAACAATTATAAAATATTCAGTAGATACCGTAAAAATTAACATTATAGGGACTCACTGTAAATGCAGAAATACATGGATAATAACTCTGTTTTTACAATTTCTGTTTAGCATATAGAAATCATTTTGATAACTACACTTGTGCTTATTACCATTATTAGTGTTTTATGGTTGTAAGGAAAAGATACACAGTGAAATAGAGTTAACTATTTATTAACTGAAGTGGTTCCGTCCAACAAATATTATAAGTCTCGCGGTGTTGGTGGTACGTCCGAAGTTGGTCTTACTACAGACGGATCTTTCAGAACTCCGCCATGTTTAAGAAAAACGAAGTCCTTTATTCTTCCGAAATACCGGTAGTCACGTGGTAGGTGACATTATACAACAATTAGTAGAATATCACGTTCTTAAATTTAAAATGGTATCCTACGTAAAACATTAAACTACATCTAGAAAGGATTCTTCATTGCCATTATTCCTGCGTCGAATATGGTTGGTACCACACTCAATTGAAAATTCGCTAGTAAAATTCGGTAGAAATACTTGAAACCATATGAATATTTATTCGGCCCTTTGCAATGAGCCGTACAACTCAAAGTCAATTTTTAAACTTTGTATATAGCTGGTTTGAATGGCGAGTTTTACTTTTCCATGAATTGTTGACTTAAAAGTCTGCCTTGCTATTTACCTGTAACTGAGAGTGTAATATAATGGCCGAGGGATTTCGTTTTACGCCTTTGGGTTTAGTTAGGCTGAGAACCTTTCGGCTCAGTGCATGGGTTACTTAGGTGCAACATTAACGCAGGTGTCCACGCGCACGCGCGGAGCGGACATGTCACTCAGAGATGTCACAATAGCCCAGGTAGGAAACGGGACTAAAGAGTGCGAATGACGTCATGCACCGGAAGCGCGCGGTGGACTTGGGGGTTTTTGAAGAAAGTCAGTAGAGTTGAAAACTAGAAACCAAACGAGAAGGGTCGACTTTCGGGGGTTGTAGAGGACAGACGAATTTGCGCGCTATGGGCGCTGCACGAGATTGGGTGGGGGCAGATGGAAAAGCCAGAATAAAAAGAATGTGTATCTCTCTCCTTATGTCGAAGAACCTTTAAACTCAAAGGTAATAAAAAGTTTCGTACCTTAACTAAGTCGTCGTAAGTGTTTTTCGTGTTTCGAGATTCTAATGTTCTGTGTATATATGTTATGAACAGTCTATGTACGTTTTGCATATCCGTATCATGGGTATGGTACAGGAGTAAGGCCTTTCCTAAAAGCATTAGCTGCAAGATAAACTCAAAAAGCCATATTCAGGCTTTAAATTTCATTTTCTTCGGCAATAACCATTTTGTTAAGTGCAGTTAATGACCGAGTAAAAATACAAATAGTTGGAATTAATCTTTTATATGTGGCATTAAATAATCTATTAGTAGTTGATATGTTTGTTTGGGTTTATTGCATATCAACCTTTGTAGGTTATTTAATGCGAAATCAATTTTTATACAAATAAACTGTTCTTTTTTAAATAATTCAGTTTAGCATAAGTACACTAGTCAGTTTAGCGTAATTTCAGTTTCAATGTCATAACAGTTCTATTTCAATCAATTCAGTTCGTCATAAATACGCATCTTAGTTCTATTTGACCCATTGATAGGACTCCATAAGGAGCTACCACTCCGGGCCAGAGTGGATCTGGGAGCAATAAAGGGGTACTCCGATTTTCCCAAAGGTCCACCGTTACTGAATCCTCACTATCTGGTTGTTTAGGGTCAAAACAGAACACTCGCTGGTGCGCTCTTACCCCTCTACGTAGAAGCAGTCGATGTATTCTGCAGCCCAACCAAAATAGGCCAGTATTTGATATAGCAGTAAATATATAATTTTACATTACAGTCAATATTACGGATCCACCACTTTTCATTTTACCATCTTATCTTGCAGAAAGTATTAAAAGAATTTCGATCTTCACTGCAAATATGTTTTGAAAAATAGATTATTTTGAATCAATTCAGAAATCATTGAAAAAAACATTTTTTTTTTAAAAAAGGAGAATATTGATGGATTTAGCGACATCATTTTTTTTTTTCATTTTTGCAGAGTAAAAATAGTATTATCGAACAAAACAAGTACTCTCTATATATAAAAATATTGAATATGTTCTGGCTGTTTCCAATAATTGGGATTCCCTGAACTGCGCGCGTGTAGTTTCTCAGAGTAACGCAACATTAGGAAGCACTATAAGTAAGTTTGAAATTTAGTAATTGTCATTTCGTTTGAGTGTAAACAATTTCCTTCTATTTATAGGGTTAAATATGTCGGATTTCGTGCCAAAGAAAGTCTATTTGCGGGATATTTTACGGGAATACATCATTCAAAATGTAATCACTACCTTAAGCACGCTGAATACTTGTTGAGACTTACGGCAACAAGCCTCTATCTGAAACAACATGCAGAGATTGATTTATACTCTTCAAAAATAATTATCTTGATCTTCAAGATAAAGAACACTCTAGTTCGCCGAACAAGTTTAAAGACGAAGAATTCGAGACAAGATTTCATGAAGCGAAAGGTGAACTTGCATCATTAGGTGTTGATCACACAACAATTTCGAAATGTTTGAAAGCCTCAGGAAGGTTTCCAAAGTAAAAAGTACACACCACAATGTCGAAAATTTTCTGCGACATCACGTTATAGTCAATATTATTCCATGAAACAAGTTTTGCCAAAACCCCTTTTACCAAAGCCCTTAGTTTTTTTTTTATTAGCTTCCTAAAATATATCTCCACTTTCAAAACATAAAAATCTTTAAAGAAACCTAATACGTTTGAGTTTAAACCCCCTCCGCCATCTTACCATTTCTACTCATATGCTTTTAAATCAAAAAACTCAGGAAACAGTCTCTGAAAAAGTTTGAGATGAAACAAAGCTGAACGAAAAAAACATACATTTAAATTTGATTTAAGGGTTTGATTTATCCAACTTTCTAAATATGTCGATCATATATATATATATATATATATATATATATATATATATATATATATTCATTCATCTTATATTTTGCAATATATATACATCTTAAATTAATATTTTTTACCAAAAAGTTTTGTTGATTATGCTAATCACAAGTGAAAGTGAACTATATTGATGATTATGCGAATTGTGAGGATCCCATTGTAGAACGTAATATACAATGTTATATGATGCAATGCAGGTAAGATAATCTGGCATATCGTAATCTTTTAAATACAGGAACAAGAACGGAGATTTTACCAAGTGTTATTTCTGAAATTGATCAAACTTTACTACTTTTAGTATTATCTTTAGTTTCCACGTTAGTTCTTTAAAAGGGCCTTGTGACAATAAAATACGTTAACATTCGGCTGTATAAGAGTAAATCTATTATTTTTATTTGTGTAGTATATATATATATATATATATATATATATATATATATATATATATATATATATATATGTGTGTGTGTGTGTGTGTGTGTGTGTGTGTGTGTGTGTGTGTGTGCATGTTTGAAATCTATTTATTTCTGCACATAAAAGTGTCAATTTTAGTACAAAAAAGGGCTCGAGAAGCTGTAACGTTTGAATCTGTATTTTTGTCATTTATTGGCCAAATCAATGTTTCGTTTGAGACGCTCGTTTTTCTTTAATATTGGAGATGTTGCAGGTGATAATATCTTAATTTTCCTTGTAGAAATGAAAGATCAGAACCAGAAAGAAAGAAAAAATCGAAGTATTTCCCTTCCTTGCTTGTTAAATTACATTTTTTTAACCAGTCAGAATTACTATTCGTCAAATATCGCTTTAGTATATACCAGGAAAAGATATCTAGTTTGGTGTAATAGTTTATTAAATAGATAAGCAGGCCGATTTTAATGAATTAGAGGTTCGATGGCTCTCCCTCTACTCTAGCCTTGTATTCACTCTCAGCTTAGTAGGCTAGGGCTGTAGAATATGCCGACTGCATCTTTGCAGAAGGAGGAGACCCCATCCTAAGGAGTGTCTTGTTATAACACTAAACAATCTGATGGTGTGGCTCAAACCTTGGAGATTTGGGCAATGCAGAGTAACCCTTCACTACCATTGCTCTCAGGTCCACTTTGAGTGGTAGAACTTGAAAGATTCTTTTTATATTGATCCAGTGACTTATGCTAAACTGAACTGTTTGAAACAGAAGTGCACATATAACTATGTTTTAAAAAATAATGGATATTTTATTGAATTATTGAAAATACATAGCAATACTTAGAACAATTTAACTTTCTTTACTTATGCTAAATTAAATTGCTTGAAACAACAGTTTGATCATTGAACTGTTTGTATGTAAAATGTTTAAACAAATATATCAAATATGTAAAAACAGACTTTAATATAAAATAACCTGCAATTGTTAAAACCAAACTAAATTTATAAAATAACTAAGTAACATTCTATGACGTCCGTTTTATGTCTAAAAGTCTTTCATTTAAATACAAGTATAACAATGAAATAAAATCATTGATTTTTCTTGTTCCAGAGCAGAGAGTGTTATTCAATTACGAATCATGCTTTAAGTAAACTGTAAAGAACTATTTTACTCTTTGATTTCGGTATAAAGTATTAAAACCATGATAAGAGACTATATATAGGGATTCATACCTAAGTGATTTACTTAAAATTCACGAATCAGAAAAAAGCATTGTTTTCTGGATATGTGCTGATTATATAAGTTAATAAATAACATTCACCGTTAATTTTAATAATTTTCATGAATTTAAAGTCCTAAAGAAGGTTATTACAACTGAAACGCTCAACATGGACTTTCAAAACGAATGCAGCTTTTGAATGTGTTTTTCAAGTTTATATATATATATATATATATATATATATATATATAGGTAAGGAGGAGAATCGTATTAAGCTATTTCAGAATCTAGTCATGCTATTGCGTTACTTTTTGGACAAATGCCCTTAGAAGAGCTATGATTTCCTTTTTCTAACATGCACTGGGTTAAGTAATATTACGACTGTTTTTCTAGTTGAAGAACCGCAGTAATATCATTTAATCTATTTAAGCTAGTGGGATGGTTTGAGCTTTATATAACTCACTTTAATATGACATTAAAAACTAAGAAAGAAATGATATATTTATTAAACAATCTGAAATTTATTTCATGATTTTTATTCAGACTTTATGGAAACCCTTGGTGAAAGTATAAAAGCCTTATCCCACCAGATTTAGGTTAAATAAGACAAACGTTATTCAACCATATGTTCTTCTAAGTAAAACTAGGAAATAAAGAATTCATGAAAAGCATACTCGTTTAGTTTTTATTCATATCTTGTTTTATTCCGACATTATGTAAACTTGTAAATTTTCTGTTTTCTTCTTTTCATAAATGTCATTATTCGGATCACAAAAGCAAAGAGAACGTAATAATGGCTATTTTGTCTACTTTCCAATAAAAACAATTAAAAATAACACATGATCTCCTGTTGTAACACGATGTAGGTGGTCCGCCAAGCAGACGATCACTTTGTCTGTTTTGGCGCGAAACCAGACAAAGGGTTTGGACCCGCGATTTCGACGTGACCGGAAGTAGGAAGGGAACGCCAGTCAGAGAGTTGGACAACGGAACTCAGAGGAGGCAGTTGGCGAAGGGTGACGCGAGTGACCAGTCGACAAGGGACAGCAGAGAGACGAGTTGGCATGAGAGAGGGTCCAGAGCAGTGAGGAAGACCAGTCAGGATAGGTTGACATTCCTAGTAGCTTTGTAGAAGTTTCGCTAGAAATCCACGCTAGCGTTAGTCTACATATGCACACAGGAAATGCAGAGTGTTACATAACTCCTTGTCTTGCACTTTGAGTTAACCCCAGGCTCGTATTGTTCGTTTTGTTCGTTTGTACTTTTTCTCCCACTCCCTCGATTGTATTTCTTGTAGCCATAAAGAAATGTGCGATGCCCATATTTGAACCACTGGTTGATCCCCGACCAAGAATTCATGAAAAGCATCATCATCATGTCGTGCGGCTAGCACGGATATCCCAGACCCTCTCTCTCCACGTCTCCCTATCATTCATCGCCTCCAGCAGGTCTTCAGAGTTACATCCCGTATCATCACATAGCTGCTGTATGAATGTTCGAGCTGGTCGTCCTGCTTTTGATTGGCCATATGCGGGAGTCCACAGGAGTACATCACTTACGATCTCGTCCTTGCTTCTCCAGCAGTGTCCGGCATGTCTGGTTCGTCTAGCTTGTATAGTTTTCGTGATAGGTGGTAGGTGACCGTATAGCTGGCGCCTTGTGGGGTGTTGCTGCCAGGACTTGTTCAATATTGCTCGCAACATTCTTGTATAATTGCTGTCGAGCTTCTTCTCCAACCGTTTAGTCAGCGTCCAAGTAGTGCATCCATATAGCAGCATCGACACGACCGCAACCTGGGAGAAAGCCTATCGATAGCTGTCCATGCCTTTGTTAGCCGTGTGTCGACTTTTTCGGTTGATGAGACGCTGCTTCCTAGGTAGGTGAATTTGTCAACCAATTTCAGGGAGGATCCGTCTAGTGTGCAGATGTCGCTTTTCTGATTAAAGATCATAAATTCAGTTTTGTGTGCAATAACATGGAGTCCAATGCCTGCAGCTGCTCGTTCCAAACTATGCAGTAGTGTTTCGGCTTGGTTGGGTGTATTGGCCAGTAGCGTTATACTCGTCTAGTTTTTATTCATATCTTGTTTTATTCCGACATTATGTAAACTTGTAAATTTTCTGTTTTCTTCTTTTGTTTACATGGAATAAAAGTTAATTCATAAATTTCATTATTCGAATCACAAAAGCAAATAGAACGTAATAATGGCTATTTTGTCTACTTTCCAATATAAACAATTAAAAATAACACATGATCTCCAGTGACTAAATTTGCCTTGTATAGACATTGCTATTTTACCATAAAATGAAAATAGATTTTGATACTGTAACGCAGATTTGAAAGCTTTTTCACCGACGGTACAAATTGAATCAGAAAGTGTTGCACTAATTCACAGCAAGCTAATTCATACTAGATATTACTGGGGGAAAAAGACATAAAAATAAGCTTAACACTAGGAATTTGGCAAATAATCTAAATGTATTCATTGTAAAAGCAACTATTTTTGTACTGGATTTTCAGCGTGTTAATGCTATTTGGAAATGTGTTTCTATCAGTTACTCGCTGATTCCTAATCGAATCAGCTTCACAAATGTTCGATCTGTGATTATGTTAAAACAAGGCGTCACTGCTCACTCTAAATTATAGTGTCATGTGTTTGTGTGATATATCTATACTTGAGAGAACAGATTTTGACCCGTTAAAAAAAATCCTTCAATGATTCTGATCATTTATTAATGTATTTTGTTACCCTACTTTTAAGTGAGATCATCGCACAAAAAACTTATATATATGTATGTGTGTGTGTGTGTGTGTGTGTGTGTGTGCATCCATTTTGTCAAAGCAGGATGTGACGCAAGATCAATTTCAAGTGGAGTGTGACTGGTTTAACGCACTCGATCAATTTTCATTTCGTTCGACAAATTACACAACCAAAGTTAGTGAGAGCAGCCTGTCAATCTTTTTTTTTTTTTTCACAGAGTGTGTTGTGCTTAGCCTGGTTTACTTGAGGTGGTCTATCATAAACCCATAAACAAGTGAAAACCATCCAAATTGAAAAAAATGAATGAGTTCAAGTCTCATTAAGTGCCCGATTAATAAGGTCATGCATGTGCCATGTATGTTCCCTGACGAAAGCAACAAGCAAGAAACATACGTAAGAACGAAATAAATAAATATCCTAAAAGTGCAGCAAAAAATCAAAATCAAAAATAATATATTATTTGGTCCAGTTAAACAAGAGTTGGGAGTAATTCCTTCAGGACAAGAAAATCATTCAAGAGCTGAACATTTAAATTTTCCTGGTAGAGAGCTCAATGTAATTAATTTTACAGAGCAATACTTTCCTTAAAGAAAAACCAAAGAGTGGTTATTTTAGGATTATAAATTTATTTCCATCCTGTTTTGCGTTTCTGATGTAAACCAAAAACTCGAAGAAAAATAAAACAGGAATTCTTCAGATCTTATGGATAAAATAAAACAGAATAGACACGGTGGGGAGGGGGAAGGAAGCAAATTTACTAAGCTTTTTGCTTAGATGTGGCACAAGGCCATATGAAAGGGACACCCAATGAGACTCGAACTCACTCTTGTAGGTTTGCTAGCCGAGCATGCTAACCATTACACCACCAGAGGCACCTGGGGGGGGGGAAGGAAGAGAGGTGAAGAGTTACCTCCTTGTTTTATTAAACTTCCGTTATTTTATTTATTTTCCTAAATTTACCGTCGGTTAGAATTATGGTAATTTAACTTTTTTTTATTTATTTTATTTATTTTCTTTTCTGTTAAGTTCAATAATCAACTTTTATGTGTTATGTTTATATAATAAATTTTTGTAAGGGGAATATTAATACTTATATTAATTTCGAGTCTATTCCTCCGTTACCTTTTTTTTTATGTACGTATATTGGATACTTTTTTTCCTTGTTTCACAATTTATTTCTATGTTTTTTAAGATAATTAGTTTATAGTTTAAATTTAGCTTTATGTCTACATCTTGCTATTAATTCACATCTCTTATTTAATAACTTTTCAGGCATTGGATACTTCATTATTTGTATTTTCTCTTCTAAGCACAAGCTGCATCTACCGTCAAAACTTTTTGGAGTATTTGATTTTTTCAATATAGACCATTGAATTTCAGGGGTTAACCCTTTGTTTTTCAAACACCAGAATTGCTTAGATAGTGCTGTTTGGTGTTTTAGATGTTCGTGGGAGAAAGTATATTTGTGATTTTCGCACCTCTCTTTCCATTTCGTGGTGGAAAGACCGATATAAGTTTTTCTATCCGTTATATTCTCTTTAGGGTAAATTATTGCTTGATATATTACATTATTTAAGTTACATAGTCCATTCATAGGACAATTGTCTCGGGATTTACGACTACATTCTTTTTTTATACCGTTATTATTATCATTATTATTATTCATTCGGTCCTGAAAACCTTAAATTATAGTTTTATTATGACTATTGATTATTTGAAAAATATTTTTCGTGCAAGAGTAATTTTTTACGTTTTTCTATTAAATTTTATGCGAATTATTATCATGTTTAAGATGCTTATCTACTAGTTTCAAAAAATATTTTCCTACATTTATACTAGCTAGCCTACAGAACGGGGGGGGGGTAACCATATAATTTTCCTCTTCTATTTTTACGTCTATTTTCCTTATTTATTTCTTTATTACTATCATGAGGTATATTCTCTTCTTTATAGGTAAAGTTTTCCTTACACCCGCTACTTTTTAGTATATTAATATACATTTTACTTCTCTCACGGAATATTTTCTCATTTTCTGATAGATTCCTTATTCTTAAATTTACAGCTTTTGGGACTTGTTTAATCATAGCCTGAGGATGGTTTGAGTTGATGTTAATATATGAAGGGGACTGATCCGTTTTTATAAAAGGTTTATAGGTGTTGTTAGAAAGGTCTAGGGTTACATCGAGGAAATTGACTATCTTATTGTTTGATGATATTTATATTTTGAAACCTAAAAGTTTAAAAGCTCTTATAATCTTCTTTTTATGATTTCAGCCTCAAATGAACAGCTACAGCGTGAATTGGATGGAATACACCTTACTAAAGCCTGATTGTCTCCGCTGGTGATGTTCAAAAATGTAATCTGACACTTTAGAAATACGATATGCTATAAAATTATGTTTTAAACTTAGAAAATACGCCACAGAAATATATATATATTAACTTCCTTACTCCACTCACACCTCTCATCATCCCTCACAGACTCCCTGCCATCCTAGAATAGGATATAGGTTTAATAGTACATCTAGTATTCTTCTACAAGTATGTCGTTGGCATAGTTTTTGATTGGATGACTTGTTGCCATATAATTATAAGTTGTTTCTATTAACAACGGTTAAATGAAGGTATAACTATTTTGCCAAGGATTGATATTAGTTACTTGAAACACTATAGCTGTGTGCACACAAATGACATTGAATAGAAGTAATTACTTGAAGCCAAACAATTATTTTGTCCAGTCGGCTGGGGCTGCATTATACACCGACTGCATCTCTGCAGAGGGGTAAGACACACACAATTCGTACCATAGATATGATACTAAATAATCTGATGAGGTTCCTGTAATGCTGGAGTTTGGGGGAATGGGGATTACCCCTTCATTGCAATCGCTCCCGGGTCCACACTGGCCCAGAATGGTAGCACCTGATAGGGTCTTTTCTATGCGTCAAATAGAACTAAACTGCGAACTTAGGCTAAACATAATTGTTCGAAATAGAACAGTTTATTCGTATAAGATTGATTTGGCATTAACTAACCTACAAAGGTTGATATGCCATAAAACCTAAACAAACAATTATTTGATAGAAATACTCGAATCCATACACATTAGTTGTATTCAGAAAAGTTAATATGACGTAACTTTGGTAATAGAAAAAAAAAACGCGCATGAGAAAGACAAAGATGTTAAAAGAAATGTTCAACGATTGTGATTCCCTGGCTTCCAGTCTGAAAATTGATGGGTTAACATGCCGTTAAAATCAATCTAGAGATAATGAACATTGGACATATTTGGTTTAATGTTTGATTCTTTTCAAGAAATTACCTACAACAGCTCTGTAAGGACATAAGGACTTATTTACAACATCTCTGTACGAACACAGGATATCATCAAGATGACTGGCTGAAAGTGATGGACGATAGGGACGCATGGCGAGAGAGAGAGAGAGAGAGTGTGTGTGTGTGTGTGTGTGTGTGTGTGTGTGCGTGTGTGTTAGGGTAATCCAGGCTAACAGCGTGACATGAGAGTATTTGGTTTATAAGAAAATCAACATTTAGTAACAGGTAATTGTTATAGGCATTTTTTTTTATGGGAGATACCTTGCTTTTAATAGCGGTTTTAATTGTTTGGACAGCAGAATTTATTTTTTTCTACAGAACATCTATGAAAAAGTACATAACTATATATACAACAACATCGTATATTTGTATATTAAGTGGTTTCCAACGTAACGTAGTTAAGTCTGATAAGAGTTTCTTATCCTGTCTTCCAAAATATATAAATCTTTAGGTTTCATCTAAAACATTTGCCACTAAATACTTACACTTTTAGCTTTCCTGTTTTGTAGGTCTTCTCGTTTGCTGCAATAAAAATGAGGTCAACGAAGGATAAAAGTCTACTGACGTTTTGTGTTAGCTGATAATCTGTCTTTATCTTGTTTTTTAAGACCCATTCGTAAAATTGCAGCCGCTTACGCATTACATTTGTAACGCCGAAATTAAAGAACACAACACTGATATTGAACAGTATAATAACAAGATGAAGTTCAGTACGCTACCCAAAACATCTATTTTGTTTATCTGTTGTTGTTTTATTTCTTTGGAGGTGGGTAATCCTATACAGAAAATGCAGTCATGATACTCTGAGCTCAGCCAACAGAACGGAAATTAAAAAAGATTGGTTGGTCAGATTTCACGCCTGCAAACCCTTAGGTAAGTTTAAACCCAAAGTTGTAAAGGCAAAAGTCACAAGTGACGTTCTCCTGTGAACTGCCACACCATTTTTGGCCGACCAGCTAAGGATTACAGGTAAGGTGTCTCCGTGGCTTAGTAGCTAACGTAGTAAACGAGTTTGAACAACAGTCGCGTTATTACGTTCCCATTTGGACGAATATTCAGAGGGGAAGGCATGAATCTGCTGATCACCACAGTTATTAGTTAAATTTTACCACTCCTGTTCCACGACAAAAAAGATATTCATTAAGTTTTGCGGAAGCAGGATGACGTCTAGGAGACCTACCAAGGATGATGTCTGAAAGGAACGGATGACGAGAGATTGTCATCTGTTCCTGAGAGAGAGAAGGAAGAGAACAATTTAAGGGAATCTGTACCATCAACAAGACTTAAAAACTTTAAATCTACATGTTTATACGACTACAAGATATGTTGACAGGGATATATTTAAGGTCAAAATAGAATGACGCGTTATAAAAAAAAAGACTCCCGTTTTATTTAATGGAGAGAGAGAGAAAATCATCTTTTCAATTAATATTCACCTGGAGTTCAGCTTTTCATCTAAATTAATGACAAGGGAACTTAAATAGCTTGTTTTGTTTTTTGTTACATCGATTTTCTTTACTCTCAAATGCTTCTAATATCCATTGCGTACTTCTGCGGTCCTTTATTTTAAATTTTTAATGTTTTTTTTTTTAGTCACCTTTCTTCCCCAAATGAAGGCAGTTGTTCCTCCAACTATGCAATCTATTAAAAACAAGTTAGGAGGCGAGTGCACAACTGCTCTGTGCATCTTATTCAATACATCTAATTGAATAATGTTGATAATTACAGAACGCCCACATCACTGCTTTTACGCCATAGCTTTCTGTTCAGTTTGGTTTGGTTTCTTTAGCTAATGGCATATCAACTACCATGGGTTATTTAATACCAAAGCCACCCTTTTACAAGAACAGGAGTGATGCTATTTATCCTATAGTTAGGAGGATAAAGGGGCGTATAACTTTCCCGAGGGTATTTGTCCGAAAGTGAACCTAATAGTACGACTATTCAGCGGTCAAGTGCTTTAACCATTACACCACGAGGCCACCCGCTGATCAGTTTCAGTTTCTATGTTTAATGTTCTATCCACCTTTGAAGGTTATCTAATACCAAAATGATCCTTGTAGAAAAAAAGAGTAGTGATAGTATTTTACTCTATAAGGAGGATTCATACATTTCCTAATGATATTTTTCCTAAAGTGAACGTGATGATATGACTGGAGTTCGAACTCGCTCACTTTGAAACCATAGTAAATCCTTAGCCATTAGGCCACGAGGAATTTCCGCTTGTGGGTTATTTATTGCCAGAGCCAATTTGTTCATGCTCAGCGGTACAATATAACCCAAATTTGACAGGATAAGGGATTTCATACTTTTCTCAAAGCTATTAGTCCGAATGTCAGGCTATCAGTACGACTGATGTTCGAACTTACGTACTGCAATATCACAGTCAACTACGTTAGCCCCTAAGTCACGAAGACGCTCAACCACCTTCAGGTGTTGCGTGGTGCAACTGAAACTTTTTAAGGAGACCTACATTGACAAACATGATCTGTAAAGTATATTAAGTTAATTATTCATTTTATATAACCATGGTAGAATGGACATATGTACGTGGAAAAAACTGCATATGAACACATAGAACAATAGGTTCATCTATGTATTACTAATATTAGAGTATACTTTATCATAAGGGAGTTGCTAAGAACGTGGATTCCGTTGGCTTTGACATCAGTCACTATAGACTATCATTCTAAACAGGTTTTCTTCTGTGTGTGTGTGTGTGTGTGTGTGTGTATTACAACCGTTGATGGTTGTCACTTTTTCACTTGGTTGACCAGATGCGATACGATTTGGAGAGCTCAATATATGGGATAGAACAATTAAATAATATAATAAACATGTATCAGTTTTTGTATATATTTTATAGTGTGGGTGTTTATTTGCCACCACTGGTTTCATGCCATCTTTACACAACAATCGTCAGGCAGAAGAAAGTCTGATGATTACCGTGTAAACACGGCATGAACTCAGTGGTGGCAGATAAGCATCTTTGCTATTAAATATATATTAACACTTACACACATTATATATATATATATATATATATATATATATATATATATATATATATGTGTGTGTGTGAGTTTTAGTGGTTATGTATGTATGTATTTGTACATAAATTCCATTTGAATTGATAGAACAGTAGTATCTATATTCACCAATATATTACAAAAATTAACATGCTGCGATTATTTTCTTTGTTGAATGGCATGAAAATATGTGCTAAAGTTATCCTTCTAAAAGGACAGAAGTGATACTTTTCAACTCTTTGCTTTAGGGAAAAAAGGGAATTTATAACTTTCTCGAGGATATTATTCTGAAAGTGTTAGTAATAGCATGACTGGAGTTCGAATACGTTCACCACAAACCAAGAGAACCATCCTTGAATTACAATGTTTATATATTATTTTTCAATAGAGGAATTATATATATATTGAATTACTATGACCAGAAAATGCAGCAATCACTGGTTACGATATATCGAAACACAGCGTAATGTGGTCACGATTTTACCATGACTACTTAATTTGGCAACGCTTATGTGTGATGAGGATCTTTGGCTCAGCAGTAGAGTTTCGGCTCTGCATTTGTGGTGGCTGTTTCGATCTCCAGTGGGGGAGATGACAGTATCCACAGCTGATGAGACATAGTAAGGTCGAAACAGCTGTCAAGTGTTACCATATATTGCATTTTCTGGTTATCCTAATTCCGTAGTGAGTGTGTCTTTTGTTTACTTACTTGTAATATATAGATATTATTAACAAAGCTAAAATGGACTTCTTCCAAGGAGAGAGTAAGGTCACCGAATCGTAACGTAACCAACTGCTGAAGAGCATTCTTCGAGGACAAATCAAAGTTTTGAGACCGAGAAATTCGGTTGATTGATTGCATGCATCCCACTGCATGAAAAACTCACACCCTAACAGCCAATCCCAAGATAACGAAGTTCTTAAATCACAAACAGATGTTTATTTTTTCTTTATGCCATTTTTTCAGGAGATGTTCTTTCATCTCTCCCACCGATACACTCAAACTGAAATCTAGAGCTATTTGAAAACAGATGTCGCTAAAGTTTATCTAGATTGAAACAAGTTATGAGTTAGTTTGTGTTTTGAGTTTGAGCAGTTACATTCCTCTAATAGAATAGAGCGAACGTGTGTTTAGGTGAATTTTTTTAAATATCCATTAGCTCCGATACCTTTTTTTTGAAGATCCAAAGAATTTTGTACTGCCAAAAAAATAAGGTTTGGAAAATCATGTAGATGGCTGTTCTGATTTCTTAGCATTTATCACAGGTGGGAACCAAACTATAGCAACTTTTTTTGTCATCAAAATTAACGAAAACCAATTTTTCTCAAAAACATTCGAGACATACTTTGAGGAACCAAGTTTTAGGATCAGCATTACAAATGTACATATTGGACAAGGTCCAAGTTGAGCACAACTGACAGTAAAGTTTAATAATCACCATGTAGCGTGTGCATTTATTCTTAAGCACATACAAGTGTTGATGCAGGCTTATTAACAAATATTCAAATTAATAAATAGTAAATTAGACATTCTTCTAAGCTTCAGCCGTGACACTACATCTGTACGTTCGCGTCCCTTTAAATTTATTGAACAATTCCTGGAAGCAAGATCATACAAAGTGGCAAACCAATGGTCATCCCAAAAAACCTCTATGTAACTCCTAAAAGACCATCTGTGAAATACTAAACATAGATACACAAGACTGAGCTGACAAGCAAACGTTGAATTTTCAGTCCTGTGATGTTACTAGATGCTTTCTAGAAGACTTACTAAGTGTGAGGGTTGATTATGAGAGAGAGAGAGAGAGAGAGGGGGAATCTCTACAGTAGGCACACTTTGACGTTGATAGGTTGACATTAAGTTTTTGCTTTTAAAAATAGGTCTTCAAAATTCGACCAATACACGAGTATAAGTGATACATTTGTATGATGATGAAACATCGTGCAGCACGGTAGACGTCAGAAAAAAGAAAATGATAATATCTAGAAATTTCTTTCCATTTAAATTAGATATGACCTATATTTACATCTTGCAGATAGACGCTTTTATGACAAGAAAATAGTTTTTGTCTTCTTCATTTTTTTTGTGTTGACTGAATTTCAACGGTATATCAAACCTGAGGCTAAAATATTACAAAGGCATTTCAATCTGATTTATTTCACTCTTTACTTCTTAAAAATAAAGAAGCAAATATATACAATTTAATCAGAACACGTTTCTTCAAACAACGATTTGGAGACAGATGAGTTCTATTTACCTTCCGGCAAACTTCCTTTCAGAAAAAAAGAAAAATCTTTCATATTTACGTTCGAAATTTTTCTAGGGTCAGATGCTAGTTCCTCTAAAGGGGAAAATAGTTTCTGAATGGACTGGTCGAAGTGATCGTTAATCCTATTGTCGGGGCAATTTTACTAGGCAATTTATTCTTTGAATCATTTTAATAGTAGGTGAGTGTCTCCGAGGGTTCGTCCAACATTATCGCTGTAAGAATTTGAACTGCTTGAAACATATGGAGATAATTGGATGGAGAATCAGTTGAAGAAAAAAAGGGAAAAACTGTCGTTAAGAATAGTTTGAGTGAAAAGTAAACAGACCGGAAAAAACTTACGAAAGATTGATTGATTTTAACGGCATGTCAACCGTCAGTTTATTTTATACTTAGAATTTAGCGAATCCTTTTAGTTGTGCGTTCATATTTACATAATTGTGTTGATGTTTCCTGAGATTTTTTTTAATTATCGGGAAAAATTTTTAAGCGGAGTTTCACAGGTTTTAATTCAGAGTTTTCATTCTCCTAGACTAGTTACCTCACCAAGGCTGAAGAAATCACTCTGCCCTACTATTTACCCATAGCTGGAGGGAGAATAATCGGATTGATAGCTTTCCCAATGCAATCAGTCTCGTCCAGGATTTGAACTCGTGTCGCCGTGTCCATTTCCTATGACGATAACCATTACACCACGGGCACCTCCATTGGCGATAACCATTACACCACGGGCACCCCTGGTAGGTATTGGTAGTACCTCTTCGTATATTATCTATCGCTTAAAAAGGATATATTTAAAAATGATTATTTCATCGGATGGTGTGGAAAATAAAAATGTTTAGAAACACCAACACAAAATTGTAAAAGAAGAAAGTGTTTCTCTAACCCGTGGGCATAAAATAACTCTAGGTCGGCAGACGTGCCGGAAAAATCAATCCATTAGTCAAATATGTTCGTAAATGAGAAGGTGTTAATCGATGACTATGAAGAATAATCTACGATTGAAAAGGAAGTAAAGTGGATAAAAGTTTTTCCTCCCCTGAAAACAAATGAAGGAAAATGCAAAAAAATGATTTGAATCTATTTACTTACGCCCCAGTCGTATGGGGCTGTAGAATATGCCCACTGCATCACTGCAACGGGATAAGACTTCCAGGATATGAATAAACAATCGGATGGTGAAGCTCCAGTAATGCTGGAGTTTGGGGGGACTGCAGAATTGCCCTTTATTGCTATTGCTGCCAGGTCCTCACTGGCCTATAGTGGTATCATTTGATAGGTTCTTATCTATGGGTCAAATAGAAGTAAACTGTGTGATTATGCTAATCTGAATTGTTTGAAATAGAACTTCTTATATGTATGAAAATGAATTTGGCATTAAATAACTTACAATGGTTTATATATCATAAAACCAAACTAAAACTACTTTTTTATCAAAATTATTTGATTCAGCACCAAATGACCATAGAAGGGTTGATATGCCATAAAAAAAAAGAAGAAACCAACCATTTACCCAACACCAACACGAGTAGGATATAGCAAAAGGTCAATATGTAAGCGATTGAAAACCAGTTGGAAATCAGATTTTCTTTTTACCTTTGCCCTGCCATTGCAAAAGAACGAAGTATTCTCTAGTATTTACCAATAGCTTGGTGGAAGACCCGATAGATTCCTGTCATTTTATAAGGCTATAAGAGTAACGTGAAATGCAAAAAACATTCTGGAGGACTTAAAATTAGTTTACCCTTCCCATTTCAAGATGGATGTGACGTACGCAGTAATTAATCATCAATAAGAACTTAAATTCAAATAAAAAAAAAATAAAAACGATTCACTAATCTATAACGGACGAAAAGAAAGAGACTAAGACATGATCTTAGATAAATTTTTATCATTAGGTCCCTAGTCGTGAAACCTGGTGAAACCCATCCCTCTTCTAATATACACATATTTTAAATTCAGTATTCCTTCAATTGGACGGTTTATGAAGATAATTTTGAAGGGCACACTCTGCTCTTCTATTTACCTATAACTTGAAGGAGATTATTTTTTTTTTACCATTCCCAAAATCATTAACACAATAATAGAAAAGGCCTCGCTGAGGGTTTGGGTTCGAGTTTTAGAGTCCACGGCCAACAACGATAATCCTCATGCCATCAAGATCATCCTCCAACGAAAACATCAGCAAAATTAATATCTTTGAAATAGAAAACTGTTTCATCCTTTGTTTATTCTACGAGATCTTAATATTTCCAATATCTCAAAGCTATCGTTTATCTTTTTTGCATGCAGGACTAGCTTTGATCTTCTTTGAAATGCATCGCAATTATTACAAATATATTTTTTCTATGATATAAAGCTATATCAGTAGGTTTTACTACTGCCAACCAAATTGATAGTTTGCGATATGAAATTGGTGTAATAAAATGCTTAAAGGCTCTGGAGTAGATAATAATTGCGGTTTGTTGTTGATGAAGAGTAAACAATACTCTTGATCTCTTACTTATGAATGTATAATAAGATTAGTTTCTGCATTAGTTAAAACAAAGTCGGTTTAAAGTTACATCAAAGATAACATTCTAAATCTCTGCCTATAGATAATGCTACTAAAGGTCATGTCAGTACAAGATCACTCGAAAAGTTATAACTATGATCAAACAGTCAAAATGAAGGTACATTTATAGCGTAATGGTTAGCGCGTTAAACTTGCAAACCTTCACAGGTGAATTCGAGTCCGATTTGGTGCCCCATTCATACGACCTTCTGCTACATTTAAACAAAACCTCAGTAAATTACAAAATGTATGTGCATAAAACTCTGATGAAACAACCCCAATCAGCTGGGGATGTAGAATACACCGAAGACATCTCTGCAAAGGGATAATCCCCACGCCACTTAAAAAGTGTCCTGAATCTGATATTAAACCATACGATGGTGTTGCTCTAGCATTAGAATTTTGGGGAATGCAGTTTTCCCCTTCATTGCTGCGGCTCCCACGTCAACTCTGTCCCGGAGTGGTAGCACCTGATAGGGTCCTATCTGTTGGTCAAATAGAACAAACTGCGATTGTGACTGTTACATAGCAATACTTGAAACTATTTTACAGTGAGCCAAGAAGAGCACTGGCTCATTTAAGAATGTTACCTCAAAATGTGATTACAAATTATATAAGATATGTATAAACAGGATTTAACATTAAATAACCAACAATAGCTGAAAGGCCATAAAATCAAACTAAACCAATGAGTTGAAATAATTAAAACCTCGGGTGGTGTAATGGTTAGCATGTTAGACTAGCAAATCTACACGAGTGAATTCGATTCTCATTGAGCGCCATATTCATGCGGCCTTGTGCTACATCTAAGCAAAATCCTTAGTAAATTACAACAATTGTGTTCATCAGTATTCACAGACAGGCATACAAACTCACGACGAAGATTCTTTTTGAATTTGTATTCAACATTGTATGTATTTAACAACCTCATATCGAGTTAAAAGCGACACAAAGTCAGGTATTTTAAGAAGAGTTTAAGAGGATTGAGTTGAATTTTCTTTCTCTTTCACCGGTTGCCATATCAAGATTAATGTGCTTAGTCTGCCCAACTTTTAAGCAAAGATGGAGAGAGGATCATTTGATACCTAATCTCCCAATGGGTTTAAGCTCTATGAGTAAGCATATAAGTTCTTTAAGGATTCCAACTAGATTCACCGTGTCTATTTTCACGACGATAAACATTGCACCACGTTGGTCTACCAATAATGGATGTTTAATCGATGACCAAGCTTACTATATTCATCGTCTTGAAGTTTGAAAAGTTCAAAACAACAATTATATAATCAGATAATTCAATGGGAATATTGAAAATGAGATTCTGAAATAAATAGAACGAGGATTATGAAATGCAAACGTGACAATATATATATATATATATATATATATATATATATATATATATATATACATTATGCATAACTATGTACAATAGATAAGTTGGCAACCCTAGTCAAAGGTGACTCGAAGGCTCCCTTTTCAATAGCTTCTACACCAAAGTGAAGAGGAGGACGCTTTTCCATTCCCCGAATTGTTCTACTTAACCTTTGAGCCTTACCTTATAATGCTGAGTGTTAAGCAAGTTAGCATCGAGTACCACTTTTTGAGTCTTTGGTATATCTTGACCTGGGGTTGAACCCCGGTCTCCTGGACCACTGGCGAATACAGACACCCACACACACGTATATATATATTAGTTTTTATGTATATATTTGATAGCATGGGTGCTTTTCGGTGACCATTGGTTTCATACTTTCTTATATACAGAAATCATGGAATGAAATCAATGGTTGCAGACAAGCAACCGTGCTATTTCATAATAAAAATAAAAGTAAAAAATATATATATATATATATATATATATATATATATATATATATATATATATATATATATATATATATAAACCACCTTTTAATGTCTATGTGGCTGATAGGATTATCCCAACACTACGTCCTGAGTAAAGTAACTTTTATCCGTTCTATAATATCTCATTTGGAGGTGTAAGATAAATTTATAACTCATCAAATTCCAGATCTCTAGAGTTGAAGAAAGCAAAGTGGTCGGAAAGAAAAAAACAGGATTTACCGTATCCACTTATATTATGCCTACGTTAACCATATAATTCATTAAAAACTCTCGCCAAAATACTTTGATCATACACATAATCCAGAAAACGATAGTTACCGACTAAACCCGACAAACTAATGTTAATAAATCTTGATTACTCGATAACTTCAAAACATGGACGTATAAACATAGTATTCTGAAATTCTTTTTATGAATTGTCAAAATATACGATGAAATAGAGGGAATTCTTTCGAGTTACAACTTCCACTCAGTGAACAATAGGGGAACCCTGAATGCTAGAAGAACAGAAATATAGCATTTAGCCTCAAACGACCCTAAAGTAACGGAAGTTGACCTTGAAGTCCGCTTAGCCGGATATTTTTTTGCAACAAAAAAAAAAAAAAAAAAAAATTGAAAAAGAACGCTTCCTAAAAAAAGCACTAATAAATGCAATTGTTAAAGATCAATCATGTCTTGGTAATTTCCACTCCAAACAGATAGCACCAAAAGAAAGGACTGGCGACATTTGATTAAAGAAGAAATTATGATAAGAGCAGAGGAAAAAAACAACATGTCCAAAATAGTCAATCGAAGCCAGCTAGGTCGGTTGGCTATTTTTTTGAGGGGGGTGGTTTATGGCATATCAACCTTTGTATGTTATTTAACGCCAAATCCACTTAATGCTAATGGTCAGTTCTATTTCAAACACTTCAGATAAGCATGAGTACAGAGTTTAATTGTCAAATACCTTTCTATTTCAAGCTATTCAGTTTATTCAAACAGTTATAAATCAGCTAATTCAGTTTAGTATGAGTAGAAGTTTTGTTTAAACAGTTAAATATCAAAACAGTTCTATATTAAACAAATCAGTTTTGTGTAAGTTGCATTTCAATCTTAAAAACAGTTCCATTTCAAACAATTCAGTGTAGCATTAGCACGCAGTTTAAATGTAAGTACAGTTTAATTGTCGAAAACATTTCTATTTAAGCTATTCAGTTCAGTCAAATAGTTCTGATTCAAAACAATTCAATTTAGCTTAAATATACAGTTAGTTTTATTGAACTCTTACATAGAACGCTATCAGATGCTACCATTCCGGGCCAAAGTGGACCTGGGAGCAATGGCGATATAGGGGTGCTCTGCATTCCCCAGAGCTCGAGCGTCACTGGAACCTCACTATCACATTGTTTAGTGTCATATCCTGGACATTCATTGCAGGAGAGGGATCTTACCCGTCTGCAGAGGTGCTGTCGGTCTATTCTACAGCCCCAGCCGACTGGGCAAACAAGCAAAGGTCATGGATAAGATAGGAAGCTATGACAAAGAGAAAAATAAAATGATAGGATATATGAAGGACTGACAACTCAACTTTTTGCAACAGGCCGTATAAATTATACTGCCAAAATCTACAAATGCTTCCTCCTGTACTCAAACAGATATCTTCATTTCATTTACCTTGTACAGACAGCAATATATAGTGAGTGCATGTTGCAAAACTTTGACAGACGGTCGTTATCATTGACGTAGCGACCAGGAATTAAAAGGGATAGCAAGTACGACGGAAATTGCGATACCCTATTATAAACCAGTATAAAAGGATAAATTTTATCTTGGCCGGAAAAAAAAACAATTACAAAATATGCCGAAAGGAGAAGTTACACATTTTATTCAATAATTTGATTTTATTCTGGTAACACGCTAAAGCAACTAACACAAGCAACAATTTAAAATAGTTGAATTAAATTTGAAATCGGTCCATCATTTTGATGGCAACTGAAGGTGAGATATCCTACATCAAATAGATAAGTCGTTATAAAAGGTATTACTAAATACTAGTTCTTTAAGTTCTTGTTCCACATGGTTTGAAGAAAATCAAAAAAACAGTAAGTTACAAATCTTAATCCGACACCAACGGAATTTGATTATTATAGACGCATTACAAAACCAAAGGCGTATTTCGAATAGGCTTCCTTCTATATTCAGTTGCAGATAGAATATTGGGGTCGATCTGGACACCAATTTAGATTCCCCGAACAAGTAAGAAAGAAAACCATGCCCAGGCACATTTATAATAATATCTACAAAGCAAATACTGTTGTTAAAACTGAAAAAGTGAAATATTTAGCATATCAAGAACTAGCGGAATAGTACAGAATACTAGTTTAGAAAAATAAGCTGCCAAAGTTTTGCCGGAAAATCATAATGCCAAACATTAAAAACGTTCAGTTTGACAGGAACTAAGAAAAGAAATACAATCCAAACTATATCAGAAGGCAACTGCAGAAATAACAAAATGTTTGTGGATAAAGAGGGGGGGGAGTTTATCTAAAAAATTTTATTTTTTTCCTTTTCTTTTCTTTTTAGCGAATGTTGATTTACCCCTGTTCCCAGATCATTTATGACTCAGCGTGGTTGTTAAATTTTAGAGTAATAACTGTGGTTGATGTTGCTTGTATGTTTTTCTGAGATCAAATGTGACGACTACACAGTTATAACGTCGTATCAGGATTACTTTACATTATTGGATTTATAAAAGAATCCATGGAAAATTAATTATAACATATCATGACAAGTAATCTCTTAATGGTTGTAGCTGAAAATTAGTTTTTAAAAATTAATTATAAATAGTTGAAAAAGTGGAGGAAAATATGTTTCGACAAATAAGTAGAAAGTCCATAAAAATAATGTTAATTTGTGTGTGTGTGTGTGTGTGTGTGTGTGTGTTTTACTTTCTTTTTAGCCTTTCATTTTTTTTATCAGATAAAAATTAATTTGTACAGTTATGACTTGTAATGATAATAGTAGTTACATTAACAATGGCGATAACAATTGATTGAAGGGTTGGAAAATTTAAACGAACAGAAAATGATTTATTTCTATTACTTAGCTGTTAATAAATGAATTAAAAAACGTGTTATTCGGAGTTTCTTCATATTTTTTTTTAATACTTATGCGGACAACTTTTACTGAGTAAAATAAATTCTTCAATCAGATAAAGAAAATATCCTACCTGATTAAATGTCGATTCATCCGTGTAAAGCAAAGGCGGGAAAACACGAACTGACGAGCAGAGTACATTTTATAGTGATTCTTTTCGACAGAACTCAAATACCATTGGTCGGTAGAATGTTAAGTGAAACAGAAAAGTATGGAACCACCAAGTAGCTATGATATTCAGCAAATGAAAACTTGAACGTAAGATTGTATGTTGCGATATATATATATATATATATATATATATATATATATATATATATATATATATATATATATATATATATATATATATTTGTTCTCTCATAAGATCTCTTGTGTCTCCTGTTTTAACTTACTTAACTATCCTCACATCTATTCATGATTACTTTGCATCAATATTTGGCTAAGTTCATTTACGACATTCAGTAGAATTTTAGTATAGACAATATCGTTTGTGTATAATTTGATTATGATTTTGACCTTCATTCAACAAGGAATAAATCTTAGTTTCTTCATATGTTGATGTTAAACAATCTTATAACAGAGGTCTCTTTATCACATTTGATAATCATTGAGAGATAGTAACGAATTTTCTTTATCCAGAGTGATTTACCATCTAAACTTAAAATAAATGAACCTACGAGTAAAGCCATAAATAATGTTTGCCGTAGTTAATTATAATTTATGAACGATCACTTTAACAATGAATTAACCTCAAGCTGTTGTATATTCACTATTATTTTGAATCACCTATTTTCATTCATCACGTAGCTTGTTGATACCGCTTTAGTGAGAATTAACTGGCTTAAGAACTTTTCCACGAACGGTTTCTACTTATTGTAATTCTTTTTGTTATTCAGAACACTATAATGAGTACAAAAACACGGAAATCCCTTGCTGCAACATCTAGTAAATATGGTGGATGTGTTAGAACAGGACAACCTAGATCCAGTATTTTTCTGGCGATATTTTGGCTGAATGTGGCCTTACATTATTATGAAGAAGAACATTGTTTCTACTACGGATGAACAAAGGGCATTTCTTAGATTTTAAGACGTACATTGCAGTTTTGGAGTGTATAAATCTGCATTGAGTGATTGACTGCAATTTAAAATTTCGAAATGAATAATATCTCGATGATCCTATCATAAATGCAACATGGTTTTTGCGGCCATGGAGCTTTGCTCTGAAATTAAATAATTTCATAATAGACTTATTTTTGTCATCTGCATTGACATTCTAGAAAAAAGGCTCGTTCTTCTGTCTTGAAGGAAGACTTGTCGCTATGGATAAGTGTTCTTCATTTTTCTTCTAACTAAGAGGTTGAGAAATCTAAACGTCTAGTTTGATCCCTTTTTCTATCTTGTTCAAGTTGTGAAATATTATGGATGGGGATATATTGAGTTCACGTGTTAATTCTTGTGTACTTCTGAGCTGATTTCATTCCAAAAATTATTTTATAGTATTTTGAATGAGGTCTGATGAACATTCTTGTCTAGATTAATCGATCAACGACGTATCGCCTGAACGAAAATTTGAAAACCAGATTTGGACTTGGTGCTGAATAATGACACCTGGGCAATAAACTGCAAATTTTCTTAGCTGCTTCCGAAGCGTTAGTTTTATTCTTATATTCCAAGCACATTACATGACGAAAATACATTTTACGTTACTCTATTTTCGTGGGGTGAGATCATAGATTAAATTATGATTATACTCTTTTAAAGAGAATGACCAATAAACGCAACTTTTAGTCAAGTAATTTCCATTTGGATTTAAAACATTGGAAATTTGAATTTTTTTTTTTAGAATTTGCTTTGAAAAACCAGATATTATTCATGACTTAACCCACTAACAGCGAAGAATAAAATGACTTAAGAGGGAAATATTTTTGTAAAGGCAAATTTTGTTGTGCGAATATCTTTTTAAAATAAGACAAAAAATCTCTTTTCTGTTTTTTAATCAAGCAAAATGGAATTCTTTAATGAATAAACCAAATTTAAAACAATAAATAACATATCCTTACTGCATTATGGATGGATTAATTCCCAAATTGCGATGACGCGCCGTTTAATTCCCGCTGGATCATCTCATAACATCAATAATCAATGCAAAGTGTTTTTCACTTGAAATGTGGCAAGTAATCAAACGGAAAACAATGCAAAAAACACCCAATGAATTATTGTTGCCAAGAGAATGACTTGCACACGTGTGTGTTAAACATAATAATTAACATCTTTCAAAGCATCGAGAAACATTTTAAAAAGTTACTTTTCGGACTAAATGTCTGGTTTCCGGTTTAACTTTCTTCTTTTAATGACGTATCAAACTCTGTGGGATATTTAATAATGAATCAGCCCTCATAGAAGAACAGCAGTGGTACTATTTGACCTATAGCTGCGAGTGAAAGGGAGTTCATACCTTTGCCAAGGTTATAAGGCCAAAATTGCACCTAACAACGCAACTGGGGAATCTAGCCTTAAATAAATAATAATGATTGGTACCTTATTATTTGTCTAAATAAAGCACCGCAAATGCTAGTAATATATTGGTTAATTCTTCCGAAGTTATACGCAACAGGCCGTTTTCGACTTTTTTCACATCTTTGCACTAATCTAAGTAGTTCCTACAATAGACTAAATAGAAAGCGATTCTAGGATCTTTAGCATTTAATAAGGAATAACTATCGAATAATATTTTGTTTCGCTTGGTTTCTTTGTTTAATGGTATATATATACCTTCGGGGATTATTTGATACCAAAACCATCTTTTGTTTACGATCAGTAATTGTACTATTCAATCGATATTTCGGAGGATACAGAGATTCGTAGTTTTCCTAGTGGTTTACTTCGAAAATGAACGTAATAGCATGACTGAAGTTCAAACTCCTGTACTCCGATGTCCCAATAGAAGCCTTTAACCACTACGCCCTAGTTTTCAAATCTGAAAGGTTATTTTTCCTTCTTGTGGAAGTTATGAAATCCAAAGAATTATCCAGTGTGTGACTTAAACGTTAGCGGTTAACAATGACAAGTGTCTATAATGAAAGAGTTTTATTAAGAACCCAAAGAAAAAAAATATTGAACATAATACTAGAATGTGCAGTCGGTGAAATAATTGTAAAAGAATAAAACCTTATTTAGAATGAAATAGGTTAAATGTAAAATTGAATAGCATTGGTTCTTAAATATTAGAATAGAAATCTGGAAATTTAAACCTACGCAAAAGCTTACGTGCACGATTCTTCTGTTAATAAAAGACTCGTTTCATTATATCTGAAATTACCTTATGTAAGTTATTCACCTAGGCTTAAAATTACCTCTTTAATTCTAGTCATTAGTTCTTCAGCTGTAGTTTAATTTGGATTATTACATTTTAAAAAGTTATAGGGAAAAAAGAATCTTGAAGATTACGATATGTAGACTCTCGTGCTCGCACGTCTTTTGCTATAAATCCAGGAAATACATCGCAGAAAGAAAAGAACACTATTAGAATAATACAAGTACTTTAACTTTTATGTTTAATGGCATATCAACCATTTTGGGCTATTTAATTCCAAAGATAAACTTGTAGAAGGACGGTAGTAGTGTTATTTAACTTACAGCAGGAAGTATAAGGGACTTTATATCTTTACTACGAGTATTAGTCCGAAAATGAACATGATAGTGCGACTGATGTTCAGAATCGCTTATTAAAAAGAAATTTGAGGGAACAAAATTTGATACTAAGAGAATGACACTAAAGCCAAATTTAGTATTTAACTGGGTAATGTTTTTATGTGGCTTTAGTGTGCAATATTAAACGGTAAGTTCAAACGGTAAGTTACACAGCTTTCTTGTTCGGATACTGATTCGAAAATATAACACAGACAATAAAGTTTTTAAAAAGGAATTTTATACAAAAGAAACAAGAACGAAAGGGATAGAAAAGATAAAGTGTTGCAAATTTTAGTGCAATTTGTGGGAACTTTTCTGAGAGAGTGTCCGGGAAACAAAGTTCTATGAATTTTTGCATTTTCTTGTCCTTTTAGTTTTGTCGAAATGTTTCAGTGTTTATTTAATTTCGAGTCTTCTTTAAAGTTCTTTTCAGCTGAATTCTCAGTAAATTTTCTATCAGTTGTTTAACTAGGTAAAATTTCAGTAGTCAACATTCCTCTAATTTTACTTTTATTTCTTGGAAAGCTTCGTGCTCTTTTGAAATATTCATCGGCTATTCAAGAAGCGAGTGGCGAAACCCTTCTGCTGCCGTAAGTTTTTGTGCCTTTACAGTTGGTCCCTAAATTCGTACTGAGAGTACCAATATTAGTTCTCGACAAAAAGAGGTGGTAGTTTTTAATGTCGTATTGTCTGGGATTACTTCTCCCTTTTCCACTCTGGTCAAATCAAGTGCCGCACGTGGTCGGCTTGATTTTTTTCTTAGAAATAATTTTTTATATATTACGATGTAAGCCCAACATGTAAAAAACAACTTGACAGGGACTCCCAAAATGTTTTATAGTGAAGTTTTAAAGGTATGTAATTTTGTAAAATAAGGTGTATGTATCCGTAAATTCTGGTCTCTCAGGTTTGCATCCTTTGTGTATCTTCCTTTATATCAAGACTTTTAAGCTAGTATGTGAATGGGCACACACACATACACACACACAGTATATATATATATATATATATATATATATATATATTAATTTAATATTCAGGAATGTGTTCGATTTGGAAGACTTTAAATAGATGTAAATAGACAAATTACATTCCTTAACTTATTTCAGATCATATAATACAAGGCAGTAAGCATTAATACAGGTCGCAGCTTGGATGGTCACGTTGAATAATTTCTCAAGAGATTAACTATTTTTGGATGGTGTCGCCTCACAAGCACAATGGTAATAATTTATGCAGACTCTGTTCAGCTAAAATATCCAAGTCTTTCGACTTTATTTTTTAGCATTGTGGATTAGTAAACAATGACTAGATGGTATTCTTTTAGTCAAAGGTAATTTGATCAATACAATTGATTTACTCTTACATAATCAATACTGATTGATTCTTAAAACTTGGTTTTGTAGTTTACAAATCATCTTAAGGTTCAGCGTCTACTTCCTTGTTAAATACGTTGCAAAATACTTGCATTGAAATCTCTTGAAAATAATACTTTTTAGTTACTTTAAGATATTATAAATATATAATTTTTTTTAAAAAGACAATAGAACTTCCTATCATTAAAGGAAGCAATTCTGAGTCATCTGAAACAGAAAGTTTTTATTCAGTCACAAGCAATGATCAATTGTATTTCTTTGCATATTCATATGATGTATATTTCTTCATAAACATGTATAATCGATGATGTTTGATCAGAGAAGACATTACCTATATTTCTTTACACACCTATAAGATAGATATATCTTCACACATAGGCACTAACTCTCAAATTTCTTTACACAGAAATATTATTGATCAGATTTCTTGGCACACAGGCATGAACTATCTTTTATCTTCTAACAGAATTAAGATCTATCACATTGCATAACATGCAGGTATGATATAAGGTATTTTTAATAAACAGTTACGAACTATGATATTTTACGGTACATAAATATTATCAAGATATAGGAGCTGAGCACTCGCTAAATGTAAAGCTTTCGAATGAATTGAGCACTCTGGTATCCGGTAAGGCAAAAATGTAAACAAACGAAAGCTACTATATAATGCCTCATAATTCCCGTGCTAACGTGGTTTGCTTGTTTGGTGAGCGGTATGATACAAAGTCTTGAGTAAATTTTGGGTGGGTTTCGATCCCAGCTACATGCGCCCTTCGTGTCTAGCCACACTGAAGAGTTGTGATACAACCGAACAGCCTGTCTGTGGATAACAATATATATATATATATATATATATATATATGTGTGTGTGTGTGTGTGTGTGTGTGTGTGTGTGTGTGTGAGTGAATGATATATCATATTAGTTCGTATATAGGTATGATCAATTGTAGGTGCCCATTGTGTATTGGTTATCGTCGTAGAAGATAGAAACGGCGAAACCGAATTCAAATCTAGGACGAGGCTGATTGCATTTCACATAACACTAATAATTTTGGGAAAGATACGAATCAAATATTCTCCTTCTTTGCGTGAATAAGAGAGCAAACTAGGTTCTTCAGCCTCGGTTTCGCACATAGTCTAGGAGAGGGAAATCTCTGAATTCAAACTTTTTAATCCCCGCTTAAATGTTGTCCTTGCCGTCCTGCCTGTACGGAGCGGTAGGTAAATACATGTATAGCTATTATCTATCATATTTCTTTCCACCCAAGTATGATCTATAATAACACACTATATATATGCATGATCTATTATTATTATTCATATATAGGTAATATCTATCGTTTTCAATTTAACCAATATATGATTAATAGCATTCCTTTATGTGTTGTTGGTTGGTTGTTGTAGTTTTATGGCATATCAATATTTATTGGTTATTTAATGTCAAATTCATTTTTACCAATAATCAGTTCTATTTCAAAAAATTCCCTTTTGTATGAGTACAAAGTTTAATTGTCAAAAACATTTCTATTTCAAGCTATTCAGTTTATTCAAACAGTTCTAATTCAATCAATTTATTTTAGTAAAATAATGGATTTTGTTTACACACGGTCAAATATCAAAACATTTCTATATTAAACAATTCATTTTTTCGTAAGTACAGTTTAAAAGTCAAAAACAGTTCCATTTCAAACAATTCAGCTTAACATTAGTACGCAGTTTAAATATACGTCCACAGTTTATTCGTCAAAAATATTTCTATTTCAAGCTATTCAGTTTAGACAAACTGTTCTAATTCAAACAAATCCGTTTAGCATAAATACGCAGTTTTATTTAACACATAGATAAGATTTTATCAGTTGCTACCACTCCTGGACAGAGTTGGCCGGTTAGCGGTGGCAATGAATGGGTACTCCATATCCCCCTAAGCTCAGCATGACAGTAACATCACCATCAGATTGTTTTGTGACATATCTTTTACTTGCGTGGTGGGGAGTGGGTCATATCTCTCTGCGGAGTTGCAGTCGGTGTATTCTACAGCTCCGACCGACTGGGCAACACACAGAGTAAAATGTAAAAACAGTTTTATTTCTGATTATTCTGTACAGCATAAGTACGCTGTTTAGATTTCAAAACAGTTATATAACGAACAATTCATTTTAACGTCAGTACGCAGTTTAAATGTCAAACCAGTTTTATTTTAAACAATTCAGTTTAGGATTGTTGGGTATCACCCACCTTTTCCCACACAATGAACTAGTCCACATGCCATATATAGCAGTAGCTACTAATACCAAGGCAGACTAGAAAGTGAAGAGCAGCTTCTTATAGGAATAGTATTAGAGCGTTGGAGACTGGGGATATCACTAGATGACCTTACTTGCTACCGTAATAACGGAAGCGAATACTATCGTTGGACTATACCTTTATTCTGTATTCACTAATCCTATGCTCTTGTCTACTAATAGTCTCTCTATTGTATATACTTTTTCCTGAGAATATATCTCTATTTCCTCTCATATCGTGGTTTGTCCTTTATTTAATATTTCGAGCGTTCACTAACCAGAACGCAACAAGCATAAATACGTAGTTTAAATGCAAAAAAATAGTTAACTGTACGGTCACCTACCACCTGTCACGAAAACTATACATGCTAGACGAACCAGACATGCTGTACACTGCTGGAGAAGCAAGGACGAGATCGTAAATAATGTGCTCCTGCGGACCGCCGCATATGGCTAATCAAAAGCAGGACGACCAGCTGGAACATACATACATCAGCTATGTGGTTATACAGGAAGACCTGCCGGAGCGATGAATGAGAGGGATACGTGGAAAGAGAGGGTCTGGGATATCCGTGCTAGCCGCACGACATGATGATGATGAATGCGTTCCAAATTTTCAAAAGGAAGATACTATCAATCAATGGTTAATGTGCTGAATGGTGATATCAAAGCGAGTTCGAACTCCAGTCTTGCTATTAGGTTCACTTTAGGATTAATACCCTTGGGAAAGGTATGATTCCCCTGATCCCTCCAGCTATTGCAGAAATAGTACCACTACTGTTGTAACCAAGAAAAAGGACCGTCACAATGGGTTTGATACCAGGAGGAAAAAGAAGTTAATATGTATTTTAGAAAACTTGCAAAGATACATAAGCGTTTTGGATTTTCATCGGGAAGTCTTGAATGAATTGTGTAGTTTATGTAATTACAAGATTTTTGTTAGGAATGTTTTTTTTATGAAAATAAGAATGTACCATGTTGATTGACCAAAGGAAATTTAGAATATTCGAATAATTCGGTGACGAAAGAGAATTAGTAAAACAAGATAATTAGACCTCAGTGCTATTGTTATGAAAAAGAATTTATGATTTGTTTCATGAAAAGATAATTCTCAAAATGATTACTGATAAAGAAAATTATTAAAAAAGCAGGGTGATATTTCAATATTATTAGTCCTGATCAAAGCGAACTTTATTTTAGCAAAAGATTTAGCCCTGGAATTCCTTAGAGAATTCCAGTGAAACCTGATGGCCTTCGGAAGCCAACACCCAGCACCGATTTTAAGCGAGTTTTGAATATACATAAATTAAACCGAATGAGAGCCAAGATGAGTTTTTAGACGGAAGTTGAAATATCGTTCAAATTAAAAGTGAGTCCCTACGACTAAAGTGCTGGACATTGATATCATAGTAAGCCAGTTCGAACTCCAGGTTTGCTATTACGTTTATTTTCGGACACTTACATTTAGAAAAGTTTTGATCCCGCTGATCCCTCTTGCTATGACTTAAACAGTATTGCTTATGTTCTTCTACAGGGTTGGCTTTGGCAGTAAATAACCCACGTGGCTAGACTAAAGCAAAATTCAATCAATCAAACAATCATTCTTGTGTCAGCAACTTCCACGTTTAACCTGTGTAATGACATATAAGAAAATGTAAGCATGTCCCCCAAACGAAGATAAATTAGCGACCCTCTCGAGGGCTACCCAAAGTCTCCCGTTTCAATAGCTACTGCATTAATGTGTCGGGGAGGGTGCTATTCCTTTCCTTATATTGCTCTACCTAGATCCCTACCTTATAATGCTGAGTGTTAAGCAAGAAAGCATCAAGTACCATTTTTGAGTCTTTGGTATGACTCGACCGGACCATTAGCGAACACTGTGACCATGATGCTAACGTACTTAACGAAAAGAGTTAGGCCTATTTATTCTTTTTTTTTTTTTCTCTATAAAGACTCTTTGCCTGTGTATCAACGATTCTACATATCTAAAAAATTCAATGAAATAGATAATTCAGTTTTCTTGCGAATAACTTTACAATTTCTCGTTTCAATTTGTTTAAGATTGCACAGTTTTCTCTGAACAAGTTAACAAGTGTTTCTTTGAAATGTAAAATTGGAAGATTGTTATATCTAGTAAGAAAAAGGAAAATACAATCTTTGCAAGAAAACGTATTTATTGATAAACTCACGAGTGAAAAACTGCATGTGCACACTTAATACTTTGTTCTTAGTACCTTTGGCACTCGCTGTTTCGTTTAATCGTTAAGATAACGAACTAATTAAATCTCTAGTCTCCGGTGACATTATTCAGTAATGGCTCGTTTCAATTCATCAAGATTTGATGGATAGTATATTCCTAATCACTTCTTGAGGATTCCTCATCAATTTTTTCAATAATATTTGCATTGGAGCTATTTGCAGACCATTAAAGAACAGGCATCCTCTTCTCCTTGAACTATTCTTTCGTAGATTTAGATGTGTTGGGTGGAACTAGGTTATGCTATAAGATGAATTCCTTGTCACCAAACTTGTATTCAGTGGATAAGGATATTATCAAGGATATCCCGAGAGCAGTATTAATCAATGTTTTAAGAAGCAGATTTTTCCGAAACTAGTGGCAGATAGGCATCTCCAAACCATAAATTGATCGAAATTTACGCTTCTTACTCACTCATTTGGCATCATATATCTCATATCACTTTATCCAGGTGTGGGGACCAAGATTACTTGTTGTAAATACTGAATCTTGATTCATCACTAAAGATGACCTGGTTCGGTTCATCAACTCATAGATTTTGATGTTCTCTAGGTCATATTGAATGCTTTCATTTCTGTTTAAATGTTAGTAATGGCTCAGAAATCGGTATCCTGTTATCCTTTTAGAGCTGATAGCGTCTCTGGAGTGTGGTAGATCGATACAAAGCTACAACAGTATCATTCCAGGTTTGGGAAATTTCACGTCAATCGGCAAATCGATTGGAAATGAGGATCTTCCTCAACTAATGTTTATCTCTAACTTTTGTCTTGGATTTGGATCCACAGTTAGAACGTTTTGAACAACTTCGTCTAGTTATCTTTGGAATCGCAGATTAAGAGCAATCCCCACTAGACAGCTATCTTATCTTAAGTCTTGCCAACTTTCCACAAAGCATGACTGATGGTTTTTAGTGACTCTTGCGATTCATCATACTGGGCGTTAATAGTAATTTAATAAGCTTTTTGCTTAGATGTTGCACAAGGCCGAATAAATGGGGCACCCAATGAGACTTGAACTCTCTCGTGGAGTTTTCTAGGTTAGACCCATAAACCCTTAAACTGCACTAGGTGCCTGTACTAGGCGATAGATATTTATTGTAAATAAATTCACAATTGAGCACAAGGCCCACTTTTTTTATAGAGATATTGGGAAAAGACTGGTTCTCAGTGCAACTGATGATATTCTATGCTAATCTTAGCTAATCACATTCATTGACCCTTTTTTTTAAGACAATATTGACAATCAACTGTCCTGATCATACTACAACTACCGAAATACTTCAATTTCTCAATTCAAGAAAACCTACTTAAAAATATTACTCTGCCTGTGCTGGGCGATAACATGCTTAACACCGAAGATTTTACTATTTTTTATATAAACATTTTACACAGAGAATGCCAATGAAATAAATTCTTATGTAAATCATTGAATAAATTTGAATTATCATGGATGAAATGGCACATTATTTACATATGTTGAATAGGTATACTGTTTAGAGTAAACTGCGAAATTCAAGCGAGATATATGAAAGATATTCTAAAAAAACATAACAATCCATTTGATTGAATTTGTGTAGTTCATCGTTCATATCTGTGCACCCAACGACATTGATTTGATATTTTGGTCTATTTCGGTCGAAATCCTTCACAGAGTGCAAACCTTTAGCTTGTAAAGAAAATGTTTGACAAAAATTGCTCAATCAATTCATCTATAATGATTGGCAGGTGGTTTCTATCATCTCCAACAATCGGCTTGTAATGTTGATAAAATTAATCTTTTAGATAACAAAACCTACGATTGGCACACTATAGTACGTATAACTTAACTACCAGAAATACGTGTAATCTAATGGTCAACGGTGCGGGAAATGTAAACAGTGAGCCGTGTTTGATTTTCATTCCGCTGACTTTTCACATATTCCTTTTGAAATGGGAGGGATTCAATATCTTTTTGCCCCTACAATAGATTCAATGGTAAAGCAGAAGGTGTTTAGTTTATTTGCTTAAAGGTGTATCAACTCACTATGGGTAATTTAATGTCAAAATTGTGTTTGTTTCTTAATCTATGATTGTTAAAAAAATATTTTCAGTGCTTAATTGGTTTATTCAATAGCAATTTTTTTATTTGTCTATAATTATTTCTGCATACAATTTTATGATATCAAGTATTCTTAGAAGATACAAATAATTTGCACCCGTTAGTATAATTTTCTTTTTTAGTATCAAAAATTAATAATCTATACAAAATTATTCTGTTAAAAATGAATTTTCCAATTTAATAATTATCATTTGTTTTTTTCTTCCATGTATTCCTATTTCAAAGTCATAATTTTCATGTACTTATTCCAATAAGAAAATCTTCTATAATAAAGTTAGTTTTATTTAATTATTTAATATAGATTATTAAATGTCGAAATTGATTTATTTTTAAATATTTGATTGTATTCATAAACATCTATAAATCCATGTTCCATTGCAATCTTTTATCCGCTCTCTTTATTTGACGAAAATAAGAATAAACATTGGGTTTTCAAGGTTAGACTGTCTAATCTTCCTATTCTAAAATAATCTGCATCCAGACATATGGTATCATATATTTCTATCTCATTAGAATAATCTATAAACTGTTTTATTGTTTCACGTTACTATTCCGATTTATTATTTATCATTTTTGCGCAGTTTTATAGGTTCAAGCATTTATATCTAATGACGATAATTATATTTAGTACTAAAATTATTGTGCACAGTTTTTTGGTTTCATGTATTCCTATACAATGATAAAAAAAATTCAAGCATTTCTCTTTTGATACATAAATGTGACTATAACATGTTTTAACACTCTTGGTCAAAAAGAGCATAGGAATAATGGCAATGAAGGGGTGGCACTATAATAACATAAGCTCAAGAACTAAAGTCTAACAATTCAAAATAGTTTAATATCATACTCAACACAATCATTAGGGTGTTAGTAAATCTCTTCAATAGATTTCGTTGGTGCACTCTAAGAATCGCCTACGGGACGTAACCCGATGTATAAATATTAATTATTGGTACACCATAATATGTCTAACTAAACCAATGTAGATACGAGTAATGTAATGCTTAATGCTGCTGTAATTATTAGCTGTAGGTCCTTTTCGAATTTCTTGACATCTTCGCATCAATTTAAGTTGCCCCCATAAGGGACTAGATAGAAAAGGAGACTCAGGTTTTTAGCTTTTAATAAACAACAGCTATCGAATATTGTTTTGTTTCGTTTGGTTGATTTGTTTAATGGTATATCAACATTTGTGGATTGTTTAATACCGAAGCCATTTTAATAGAAAAATAGAAGTGTAACTATTGAATTCATATTCGGGAGGATACGGTGTTTCATGCTTTTCGCGGGGATTTTAGTTCGAAAATAAACTCACAAGCACTCCTGGATTTCGAACTCGCTTCCTGAAATGTTGCAGTCTAGCACACTAGTCACTACGTCAAGGGGACTACCCAACCACAAAGAAAGCAAATTCTGAATTAAAAACTTAGAGAAAGCAAACCTCCTCCCTTGATTGCTGCCAACTAATTTGGCCAAGAAAAACCAAAAGGTGAGAGAAGGCGAATCCTTAGAAACTCTCGTGAAAACTTAGAATAGTCACTGGGATCAAAGAAGAGACTCTAACTTTCACTTCTGGGAAAATCCCTGAATTTCTATTCTATTTTCGTCCCACAGTGCATCTCAAGATACACGGTCTCCGATATTTTAACGAATTATTCCTGCAGGCTTCTCTATTTCCTCTGAAGAAATGGTAAATCCATAATCGATATTTTTGGACAAAACAAATCAAATTCAAAACTACAAGATAAATCTTAAAATCTAACGTTACAGTTACAATACTTAACATTTACATTTGCATGTAAACTTTTCTTGGCGCCAAACAGTTTGACCGGCTGTGATTTGATCTTAAAAGCTGGAGAATATTTATAAATATTTGTTCCGACGTATTTACTCTACATAAGATAGAATAGATCTGAAATAATGTAATTCTCCCTTTAAGCCAATAATCCTTAAGCCGAACTGAAAGTTCTTGGACGACAGATGTATCGAAGTGCTTCAATGGAAAGCTTATGAATGTTTGGTAAGTTCAAGAATGTTCATATCCTGGGAAGATGTTGGATTTGACAAACTAATTAGATGCATTATCTCATAAAATTAAACGAAAAGAGTCTTTTTTTTCTGTTATTTTCTACCTGTCAATTGAATTATCTACGTACCCATGCCCTTGAGAAATGTAAAATTCAACAAATCTTAGTAAATAACTCCACGGTGAGTTTCACAAACACACATTCACAATCACACGCAAACACCAAACAACACATACACACATACACATAAACTGAAACACACAGACACACAAACGCATGCACTCATTCACACGCATACACACACAGACACACACAAATACACATGAACACAGACACACATGAACACACACGCATGACCACACACACACACACACACACACACACACACACACGAACAAGC